>JACRUU010000005.1:10622866-10630366 GCA_030449085.1 Kryptopterus vitreolus | reverse complement strand
AATATCAACATCATTGAGAGGCAGAATGACCAACACCATCACAAATACAATCACTAACAATATGACATGACCAACACCATCACCAGTATGATGAATGCCAGCATGACCAACACCATCACTAATATCAACATCACTGAGAGGCAGAATGATCAACAACCTTAACCAATACAATCACTAACAATATGACATGACCAACACCATCACCAGTATTATGAATGCCGGCATGACCAACACCATCACTAATATCAACATCACTGAGAGGAAGAATGACCAACACCATCACCAATACAATCACTAACACTATGACATGACCAACACCATCACCAGTATTATGAACACCAGCATGACCAACACCATCACTGACCAACACCATCACTAATATCAACATCATTGAGAGGCAGCATGACCAACACCAACACTATGACAGCATGGCCAACACCATCACCAGAATTATGAATGCCAGCATGAGCAACACAATCACTAATATCAACATTATGACAGTCAGCATGACCAACACCATCACCAATGCAATCGCTAACACTATGACAGCATGACCAACACCATCACCAATACAATCACCAACACTATTACAGCATAGCCAACACCATCACCAATATAATGAATGCCAGCATGAGCAACACCATCACTAATATCAGCATTATTACAGTCAGCATGACCAACACCATCACCGTCATTGAGAGTCAGCATGACCAACATCACCACCAATAAGTCAGCATGACCATCATCTACATTATTTTTAAAAATCAGCATGACCAACACACCAGCACTAACGCCATGACAGTCAGCATGAACGTCACCTTCAGTGCCATAACCACATGCGCAAAACAATCACAAACGACATGACATCCCAATCACCAATACAATCGCCAACACTCTGACAGCATGACCGACACCATCACCAATATTATGAATGCCAGCATGACCAAGACGTCCCAAACAGCTGTAGATGTCTCTTCTGTGACGAACCAGACGTGTGTGAACAGTTCATAAACCACACAACCTTCCACGGAGACCTTGAAATACGTCTTTGTTTAGAGTTGTCTCTCCCCCTCCCTCCCTCCCTCCCTCCCTCCTCCTCCTCCTCTCTCTCTCTCTCTATTTCCACCTGTTTTCTCTCACTCTCCCTCTTTCACATCTGACCATAATTGCATAATTGGATTAAAAACCAAATTGCCCCCCCCCCCCCCCCCACACACACACCACACACACAAAAGGCTTCTGTATTCCCCATCCTCAGCGTCCACTGCATTAAAGACACATACTTTTTTTTTTCTTCTGTTTTCCATTTCATCGGATTAATTAATCGTCCCCGGATTGCGAACCGTGTATTAATTAAGCAGAAGTGTATCACACGCTTTTTTTTTTTGTTTGTTTTTCCCGTCTCCTTGCCCCGAGCTCCTGTCTATTAACCGGTGATTAATTGATGTGAGGACTCGCCCAGAGCACCGTCTAATCCTGGAACGTCTTCATCACTAGCTATTCCTGTGTGTGGTGATGCCTTTGCATGATAGTGTGTGTGTGTGTGTGTGTGTGTGTGTGTGTGTGTGTGTGTGTGTGAGTGGAGGGGAGACAGGTCCTTTAGATTGCGGGGTGAGTGTTCTGGATGACCTAGTCTAATTGCGTTTGATTGAAGCGCGCGATAATCAAATTGCTTTGCTTCCCTTTTTATTGTCCCTTCTCCTCTCTTTCATTCACCGTACTGCCACAGTAACCTTAGCTTATTACGGAGTGACACACACACACACACACACACACACAGATGGAGAGAGAGACAGTATGCTCTTCTTCGGCAGTAACAGCAAAAGAATGAGCAACAGAGCTAAGGGCACAAGGCTTCTCATCGCGTCTTTTCTGTCTTGTTTGCATTATGCGATTCCTTGTAAACATCTCAGTGTATGAAGGCTGTATATAACAAACAAACACACACACACACACACACACACACACACACACACACACACACACACACACACACACACACACAGCCAAGTTTTATCACAAATACTATGAAACACTGACACCATGACCATCGCTGTATTTAGCACAAAAAAGCAACATCTGCATTGCAAGTATCATTGATCTCAATATCACAATCAGCAACACTATGACAGCATGACCAACACCATCAGCAATATAATGAATGCCAGCATGACCAACACTATCACTAACAAACACGATGGCAGTCAACATGACCGACACCATCACCAGTATCATCGCCAACACTATGACAGCATGACCAACACCATCAGCAATATAACGAATGCCAGCATGACCAACACTATCACTAACAAACACGATGGCAGTCAGCATGACCGACACCATCACCAGTATCATCGCCAACACTATGACAGCATGACCAACACCATCACTAATATTATGAATGCCAGCATGACCAACACCATCATCAACATTATGAGACGGTCAGCATGACCAACCCCCGATATTATCAATGCCAGCATGACCAACACCCTCACTAATATCAACACTATGGCAGTCAGCATGACCAACAGCACCACCAATACAATCGCCACCACTATGACAGCATGAGAAACACCATCATTATGAGCGCAAGTATGACCAACACCATCACAAACATTATGAAAAGTTAGCATGACCAACCCCATCACCAATACAATCACCAGTACCATAGCCAACAATATGACAGCATGACCAACACCATAACTAACCCTATGCCTGTCAACATGACCCACACCACCAATCATCATGAGAGTCAGTATAACCAACACCATCAGAAATATAACGAATGGCCTCATGGCCAACACCATTACTAACACTTACAGAATGACCAACACCAAGTCAGCATGACCATCATCTACATTATTTTAAAAAATCATCAGCATGACCAACACACCAGTACTAACGCCATGACAGCCAGCATGACCATCACCTTCAGTACCATAACCACATGCGCAAAACAATCACAAACGGCATGACATCCCAATCACCACCTGCTGATGTCACTATAACAACCAGTACTAGAACCACCTCCTGGTGACCTCATATTGACTTATTTTTTGGGGGGTTCTGAGTTCTGCCATCTCTATTATTTCAACACCCTCTCCAATCTCTCAACACAATTAAGCGCAGCGAGTTCGCTCCTCTGTTCAGGTACTCCTTCACTAATTAACAGTGTTACCCCGGGAGGTCATGAGGCAATCGCAGCAAATCCAGATAGCAGAATAATAATAACAGCATTAATACCGGTAATAATAATGAGCCACTCGTGGAATCCCGCTAGTCCTCTTTCCTTTTCCAGCTCCAGACCCCTGCAAGTCATCCACTTCGAGAGAAGTCAAACAATTAATTAGCGGTTTGTGTCCACATGCCCTTTTTAAGTAGCTCGCTACCGGGAAGCGGCTTGCACTCGGTGATCCGGCGCGATCCGTATCGACGGGTAGTCCTAAAGGTCGCTCGCATTCGGCTGTAGAGCATCCCAAAATAAATAAATAAATAAATAAATAAATCGGCAGTGGTGTGCATCGGCCGATACACGGACCCCCCTTCCCCTCGCAAGATGTCTTATGTACAGTCCACCCCTGTTCTTGCTGAATTAATGATGCGTTCCTTGGTATCTTGTGCATTTCGCTAGTGCATAAGTGCACCGCTATGCAAATTAAAGAGCGGGGAAGTCGAAGCGGTCGCGATTTTCTAGGCCAGTAATGGGCGAGGACTGTGGGAAAGCATTAACAGCAGGAAGGTAATGTCTTTTGAGATCCCGAGCTAAAGCTGTTTAAGATCTGGCCAGCCAGATATCAAGCAATTGCACAGTCAGGTTCCCAAGGTTTTTTTTTTTTTTTTTAGGGAGGGGGGGGGGGGGGTGTGAGAGAGACTGGTGGCTGTGAGAGAGACCATCTGCAGCGGGTTTTTTTTTTCCCCTCCGCTTCGAGTATGGTGCCTAGTTATTATTAGCTAATCCAACACATTTCAACGTACTTAAATTGTCGTCCCGGGCTCCTAACAGCTGGCTCTTACTTGCCCCCAATCCCTGTGTAAATAAATAAATAAATACATAAATATGTACGTACGTACGTACGTACATACATACATACAAACATGCGTATACATATTTAAAGGTAAGCAAATATAAATGGTGGCGACGAAGGAAAAAACGAACACTTTAGCATTTGCTCGAAAGTTGCTGAGTGCACAATAAAACTCCACCCGGCCTTGAAATTTATTTCCCTGAAGCCGATACGGATGAAAACGGGAGCTTAGTTGAATATAGAAGCACTTTATTTATTTATTTATTTATTTATTTTATTTTTTTAATCCATTTCTCCTTGTGCCCAGTGCCAGCAAGAAAAAAAAATACTAGAAGGGTGGCTCAAGTACAAATTAATAGCATGTGTATAGTTTTTGACTGTTGCTATTGCAATATGAGCAGTCAGTCAAGCTGTAATGTGGAACGGTTTTTCCTACATGACGCTCGGAAAAAAATCTTTCCCCCCCGAAGTTTATTAGAGCAGCTATAAGGGGAAGAAACGTGCATTTTTTGGAGGTTTAAAAGGTTCCAAACCAAACCATGTCAAGATGTAATGGTCAGGACCCTGAAGTATGGCCCTCAATCCTATCGCTGCTCTGTTGCATGATTGAACGAAGGGTGAGAAGGATCCAGGGAAGATCAGGACACGTGACTGAATATACAGGAGACCAACATGACCAACACTTAATCTACATTATTAAAAAATAAACATCTGCATGACCAACCCACCAGCCCTAACGCCATGACAGTCAGCATGACCATCTACATTATAAAAAAAAACATCTGCATGACCAACACACCAGCCCTAACGCCATGACAGTCAGCATGACCATCATCTACATTATTAAAAAACATCTGCATGACCAACACACCAGCCCTAACGCCATGACAGTCAGCATGACCATCATCTACATTATTAAAAAACATCTGCATGACCAACACACCAGCCCTAACGCCATGACAGTCAGCATGACCGTCACCTTCATAACCACATTCACAAAATCACAAACGCCATGACCTTACAATTACCATTGTCAAAAGCAGTAGTATACAGCATGTTTATAGTTTTTTATCGTTGCTATTGCAATATGAGCAGTCAGTCAAGCTGTAATGTGAAACGTTTTTTCCTACATGACTTTACCAACACCTTTGTTTCTGAAGCACCAAGTACACTCCGAAAAAATCTTTCCCCCCCGAAGTTTATTAGAACAGCTAAAGGGGAATAAACATGGATTGTTGGAGGTTCAAAAGGTTCAAAACCAAACCATGTCATGCTGCAATTCCAGGGCCCCCAAGTATGGCCCTTAATCCTATCACTGCTCTGTTGTATGGATAAATAGAAGGGTGAGGATCCAGGGGAAGACAGGGTTAGAAAGTAATGGGTCCCGGAAGTGCCTCTGGAGCCACGGTGTCCCCTTCACTATACTGAGGTGCTTGGGCCCACGTAAGCTGCCCACACCAACACCTCTTCCAGCAGTAACCTAGTTTTCCCAGGTAGTAACCGGAGCTCAACCCTGCTTTGCCTCACTGGGCGAATCCAAAACATCCAAACCCTGCCGATTGCTGCCAAAAGGCTCTAAACGTGGGCTGTCGGGGGCTCGTAGCTTAGCGTTTAAGATCCCAACCCTGCAAAGATGAAACTCCAGGGCCCCCGAGCGAGGCTGCGGTGAGAGGAAGACGTCCTGGATGAAGGCATCCATCAAATTCCCCAAACCACAAAACCTTTGGTCTTTTACATTATTGATTTGTGATGATAAAGCAAGTACAGCCTGTCCAGGCTCGGGGATTCTCATCAGAAGGTCGAGGGTTTAATCCCGAACATCGGCAAACTGCCAATCTGGGGCGCTTTGCTCCACGGTCCCTGCACTCTGACCCTGACCCTGCATTATATATATATATATATATATATATATATATATATATATATATATATATATATATATATATATATATATAGATATATATATATATATATATATATATATATATACATATACACCCACACACATACCACACATACATATATATATATATGGTCATGCTGACTTTTCATAATGTCTGTGATGGTTAATTGGTCATACTTGCTCTCAATGATGGTGATTGTGTTGGTCATGCTGCCATAGTGTTGGCGATGATACTGGTGATGGTGTTGGTCATGCTGCCATAGTGTTGGCGATTGTATTGGTGATGGTGTTGGTCATGCTGCCATAGTGTTGGCGATGATACTGGTGATGGTGTTGGTCATGCTGCCATAGTGTTGGCGATGATACTGGTGATGGTGTCGGTCATGCTGACTGCCATCATAGATGTTGATATTAGTGATGGTGTTGGTCATGCTGGCATTCATAATATTGGGGTTGGTCATGCTGACTGTCAGTGTTGCTGATGGTGTTGGTCAAGCTGGCATTCATAATATTGGTGATGGTGTTGGTCATGCTGTCAGAGTGTTGGTGATGAATATAAAATATAAAAGCCCCCCGAAGGATATATAAAAGAAACCCCCCCCCCCCCCCCCCACACCACCAGCCCCACCCCAAGCCCTGAAGCCCCTCCCACTTTCCCCACCAGTGTGTGTAGACCGATCCGAGCTCATGGCCCCCTTAAAGCATCCTAAATGATCTCGTTCGGCAAGATGAGCTCGGTTACGGCGGTTCAGGTCAGGCACCCGGTAGGTAGGACGCCCCCACGCTGTGAAGGCGAAGGAGATAAACATTCCGCGTTTTGATGTTCCTTGAAGATGATGCATCCCCCCCCCCCCCCCCCACCCCCCCCCCCCCCCCCCCCCCCCCCCCCACCCCCCCCCCCCAGAGATTGGATAAGTTGACAAACCCCACCATTAGCGTCTTTTGTTTGATGTTTCGATCGAAAATCCCCACCCCATCCCCTCCCCTCAGCAACCCCCCCCCCCCCCACACACACACACCCCTCTTTTGACAGATGTTATGCAAATTTGATTTCACGCCACCCGCGTTTAGTCTTATTTCAAAGGCCTACGTTTTTTTTTTTTCCTCTTTTTTTTTTTCTCCACGATTTGCTCGACGAAGTCTTCCCGCGTTATTAACGGAAGCACAGCTGGAGCGCTTCGCCTCGATCGGGAACGGTTTAATCGGACACTAAAACGTGAACCGTTTTATCACTTTTTTCAATGCTTGCAAACATTCCTCTCTTTATTTTTTCCTTTTTTATTAATTTTTCTTTCCTATTCCTGGATCGATTCTCGCCGAGGGAGCGCCAGCCAGGGTTCCGGGGGTGTGGTGGGGGAAGAAAAAGCGATTTAGCCTACTAAGCCACTTCAATCCCGTAGAAACGCTGCGAATCGTTTAAGAGGAATATCACCGTCGTAAGCCGCCCATTTCGTTTTATTTAAAGGTATTAAAGGATTAGTTCTATTTATTTATTTATTTATTTATTTTTTTTCCTTATTATTCTGATTAATATGCGAGCCTTGGTTCTATTGTTTGAGCGAAGCAGCAGGG
>JACRUU010000005.1:10600366-10617866 GCA_030449085.1 Kryptopterus vitreolus | reverse complement strand
GGAAACATGTTGTCCAGAATCGCCATGACGATGACGCCCCAGAAGGAGATTATGATGATGCGTTCTCACATCTTGGCACCCCGCCACTTCTTCCCATCTGTCCTCTGTCTTCATTACAGCATGAGACTCATGTGCGTGCGCTTGTGTGGACTCATGTGCGTGCGCTGTGGTGTGTGTGTGTGTGTGTGTGTGTGTGTGTGTGTGTGTGTGTGTGTGTGTGTGTGTTAGCGCGTGTGTCACAGTTAAGCTGTGACACTAATCCAAAGCACTGTCATAGGAGGCTTTATGTGGGGTTCAGGTTTTTACCCATTATGGACTGGTGCACTTTAGTCTTCTCTTGACATCATAATATTCCTGAATCCTGATTGGTTAAGGCATTGGGTTCTAGACCGGGAAGGTCTAGACAAGCGTAAAGCTGGGCCCTTGAGCAAGGCCCCTAACCCACAGTTGAAAGTCACTCAGGATAAGGGCGTCTGCCAAAGTAGAAAACGACTGAGATCAAGATAAAGTGTATGATGGAGGTATGAAGAGTGTGTATGTGTGTGTGAGTAATATGTCCCATTTGCAAATTAGTAGGACGGCGTTGAAAATGACACCATGTTTTAAATAAATAAACAAACAAACAAACAAATAAAATGAAAATGCAAATATCTATCCATATATATATATATATAAAAAAAAAAAAAAGCCGCCTCTCTTTGGCGCCGCATCCTCAACGAAAAAAATGCAACGCCGGTAAAGACGGCTCGTCATCCTCCTGCGGCGTATCTCTTTCGCATTGCGCCCCCCATCGCCAACCCCACCCCACACCCCACCCCCCACCCCCCCCACGCCCCCCCACCACCACCACCCCCACCCCCCCCCCCCCCCCCCCCCATCCGTAATTGCATCACTTTTTTCCCCGTTTAATGGTGGGGACGTCGCCGAAGCGCTAGCTCCGCTCGAACGCACCAGCTGACGCTACATGTCCCGCTTAAGTAACGCCTGTAATTATAGTGCATTAGTACGCAAAGTTTTTTTTTTTTCCTTAATTTTAAATTCCTAAAGAATGTTTATCAGGCAGAGAGGAGTCGTCGTCGTTGTCGCTCCCCTTCCCCCTCCCCCTGCCCCCTCCCCCCCCCTCCCCCTCCCCCCCCCCCCCCCGATAAACAGATTGAAGCTGTTTGTACATGTCAGATTTCATAGCACATTAAGCTATGCAAATATTTCTTCCCCGCATGGAACGTTTTCCGCAGTTTAGTCGCGTCGCGTATTCAGCCCTCCAGCGTCGGCTTCAAAAAGGCATCGTTTTGATCTTCCTGAATTTTTTTTTCTTCTCCCCCCTCTCTCTCTCTCTCTCTCTCTCCTCTCTCTCTCTTTTTCCTCTCCCCTCTTCCACCCTTCCTTCTCTTCTCTCTCTCTCTCTCTCTCTCCTCTCTCATCTCTATCTCACCCCCTGCCAACCCGGTGCCACCCCCGCCCCCCACACCTCTCTTACAGTTTGTATGTCACTCGTCGTGGCCTGGCTTCCTCCTGTGGAGAGCGAGATGACAGCCATTAGGAGAGATTGGAGGAGGAAATAGAACAATGTTGATTTGAGGTTGAGAGAAGGAGGAAAAAAAAAAAGAGGGAGGAAAAGATGGGGATAAAAGCGCCGGTAGAATATGCCACATGAATCAGTGATCGGTAAGCGGGGCGAGGGGGAGGGCGAACGAAGATGCAAGGCTCAGAGGTTGCATTCGAGGGGGGACGTGGGTAAATGGACGGCTCAAGAGCCACACTGGGAGGGACGGAGGGCAGAAGAAAGGATGGAACAGCAGGCTTTTTTCGCAGCAGGAGGCAAGCTTAAGTAGCATACTTCTCCCGCTTCCTGTGGGCTACAAGCCACCGGCAGTTCAAATAATAATCAAAAGGAAGGCTGGTGACAGAGCTGTGTGGTCTGGAGCTCAAGGCAGGGTGTACACTGCAGATCTGAATGTTTCCAATACGGTCTCTACAGAATGCTGAGATTCAAAGTCTCTTTGGATACCGGGGTACAGGGCAATGCCACTTAGGAATACCGGAGGACAAGAGAGTTAAATGGGGTAACTTTAATCCGAGACCACGGCCAAAATCGATATCCATCGCACTCATGCAGACAGGACGGAGGGCAGATGTTGGTCCAGACCCGGACAGAGGACACGGAGGTGGAGAAGCCCATCAGGATGGTCAGGACAAGAGTAATGGGCAGTGTAGCAGTGGAGTGTTTTATACGGTCTCTTCGGAATGCCGAGATACAAAGTCTCTTTGGATACTGGGGTACAAGGCAATGCCTCATAGGAATACCGGAGGACAAGCGGGTTAAATGGGGTAACTAATCCAAGTCCACGTCCAAAAGAGATATCCGTCGCACTCATGCAGACCGGGTCTGGACCAACATCTGTTCTTCTCCGTCCTGACAGAGGACACGGAGGTGGAGAAGCCCATATCAGGATGGTTGAGACGAGGGAAATGGGCAGTGTAGTAGCGGAGTGTTTTATACGGTCTCTTCGGAATGCCGAGATACAAAGTCTCTTTGGATACCGGGGTACAAGGCAATGCCTCATAGGCATGCTGGATGACAAGCGAGTTAAATGGGGTAACTAATCCAAGTCCACGTATAAAAGGCATATCAGTCGCACTCATGCAGACCGGGTCTGGACCAACATCTGTTCTTCTCCGTCCTGACAGAGGACACGGAGGTGGAGAAGCCCATCAGGATGGTCGAGACGAGGGAAATGGGCAGTGTAGTAGCGGAGTGTTTTATACGGTCTCTTCGGAATGCCGAGATACAAAGTCTATTTGGATACCGGGGTACAGGGCAATGCCTCATAGGAATACCGGAGGACAAGCGAGTTAAATAGGGTAACTTGAATTCGAGTCCACGGCCAAAAGCGATATCCCTCGCACTCAAGTAGACAGGACAGAGAACAGATGTTGGTCCAGACCTGGACAGAGGACACGGAGGTGGAGGAGAAGGCGGAGGGGCCCCCGTCAGGGTGGTCGGGACGAGAAGAATGGGCAGTGTCGTAGAGGAGTGTTTTATATTCCGACCACCTGTCTTTTGTCTTCCTGCCTTGTACACATGTTGTATTGTAGAGACTGGAGTGGCAGCAGGGGAATCGAGGCCGGTCGACCTGCTTAATCGTCAGCTGTTAAATCCGGCAATTAACACCGATCCGAGCACGAGGCAGATCAATTATGGAGATTTGGACTCGGGAATCTCTCGGGTCTGCATGCAGGAGTGTAGAGGAAACCTTGAGCTTGGGATTTTGGGGGGGGGGGGGGTTGTTTTTGAAATGCTTGGATGGAATGGCAAGCCAGGGTAGTTGTTCAGGTATTTGGGTGCGGTGGGATCCACCACAAATCCAGGATTTAAAGAAATCTAAGGATCAGGCCTTAAGTAGCAACAACCATGTGCTTCCCCCACCTCCCATCCCCTCCACTGACCCCATCACCCCTTTACCCCCCTCTTAAATCCCAAATGGGACAGAACCAGATGACTGACAAATCTAGTCAAGAGCTTGCGATAATGCCTGTCGGGGCCGACAAAAAAAAAAAAAAAAAAAACACACATCCCTGTAGCTAGGCAACAATGAGAAATTCCGAAGCTGGGAAAACTGACAGACATCCCTCATTCTGCCGGGGACCCGCTGTACGATGACTCCTGGAACAGCCTCATCGACTGCTCACTTTCAGTTTCGAGTTTTCTACTTGGCGAGAAATGCGGGGCACCATCCAAGCCAATGGTTCATCACGGATACCATTTCAAATATAAAATAAGTAAACAAATTAGAAGTTTAATTTAAAAGTACCCACGGCCATGATTGCCAGACGCTTGTATTTAATATATTTGTATTTTTTTTTCCCCAACGCCCCAAGAAACACCGAAAGTTGTTCCACGGTTTCACCACCGTACTTAACGAGTAACAGATAGATTTTTGCACGGATTTGTTGTTGATCCAGGTTTCAGCAACCTGGAAAGGGTCTTTGAAAAAAAAAAAAAAAAAAGAAAAAAAAACGAGCGAAGGGGAATGCGAAGGAATGCGAAAACAGATCGCCGCGGCACCGCGAGTCATTTGCATTTTATTTGTTTTGCTGGAACGCGACGTGCACCCCAGATGTCAACCCGAGTCCCTAACATCGTTTAATTAGCTTGAACTCCAGCGCCAAAAACGTTGACGGCCTTCCGCAGACCGAATCCCGTCCGCGATAGATGGCTTTGTTCGTCCTACGTGGCCCGGGTGCGCAATAAGGACGGGCGGATACTCTATCAGAGGGCTTTTGTGTCATTAATCCCTAATGGAGAGGGTTTGGAGGTTTTATTATTTTTTCTGCCGCCCCCCCCCCCCCCCCCCGAATCATTGTTGGACAGAATATTTCAATCCAGGTGCTTTTATATGATTATTTATTCGTTTTTCTTTATTTTTTTTTTGTTATGGTGAATCTTTTACAATATTTAGACATGTGCTTAAACGTCTCTGAGCCTATCTAATCCGGGTCTGATCCCATGTAAGCCGAGTAATCTTTGACCTTAATCTTAATATAATGCTTTATAGTGTTTTTTTTTTTTTTTTTTTTTTTTAGGATCCCACCCCAGCCTCTATTTCAACTAGATCCTAGAGAAGGAACATTTGCTTTGCAATGAATACGCAATTCACTTTTTCTTGCTTCGTTTCCTCTAAACTTGCTGGAGAGAGAGAGAGAGATAAAAGAAGATTGTTAAAGGCCATCGGATGCAGAAGTAAAAATAAAAATTATTCGGGAAGAAAAGAAAGAAAGAAAGAAAGCGCCGTCTTGAAACCATCATCCCTCGACGAGCCAAAAGGCTAATAGTCTCTTATTGCATTTGCTTCCAACATCTAGTCCTAATTTGATCCCATTTATGAAAACAAAGAGCGATTATATAAATATATATCTTTTTTCCCAGGCTACGTTGCTTGCCGGGGAGGGGGGGGGGGGGGGTTGTAGTTACGGTGGTGTTGGGAGGGACGGGGGGGTCTAGACGGCAAAACGAACAGCGGCGTATTCTGTGGAAAAAAAAAAAAACGTCGATGCTAACTTGATGGAGTTGAAACAGCGAGCCGGCTAGTGCACTAGCTAGGCAAGACAGGATATGGGGCGGAGGAGATGGAAGATGAGAGTGGACTGGATCGTAGCAGGAGTGTGTCAGTTAGCGTTTTTTTTAACCGCGTTTGCGCCGTGCCTTCGGAAAGCCGATACATTCGGAGCGAGTCCGGAATCTCGCGGCCCGCGTACGTCTGGGATTCAGGATTAGCTCGCCAGCTGGTTTCATGTAACAGTCGAGATCTGATTAAGGCCAAGTTTGGCCGGGCACCGTGCGCTTGTTGACTTTGGGGAGCGTCGGAGAATTGATAAGGGACAGTACTCAAACATTCGAGGGCATGATTTCCTTCCCGGATGCATCCGACGAGGAAGCGATGTTTCCCTTGCTAAATATCAGCTGCATCGTCTGACGGCGGTTTTTGGATGTGCACTAAAGCTATTAAACGCCCCTCTTCCTGCCTGGGCTTTAAACTCACAAAATGCACCACGGCAAGCTCGGAAAAACACTTCCCATACCTCCGGCGTGTTTATCCTCACTACTGCTTGTACTCATTGTACTACTCAAAGTTACCGGCTTTCCTCAAGGACCCCAAAAAGGGACAGCTTGCCGATACCAGGGTTTGAACTACCGACCTTCCAATCAGCCATAATCAATAATTGAACACCTAAATGTTTGCGTATATGCCAGATTGTACCGAGTCCGGGTCAAACACCCCCCTGCAGAGCAGAAGGTTAAGGACCTGGTGCTGCTCATTCAAGCACACCTTTATAACCAGCGAACAAAAGCCTTAAACCATGAACCCCCTTCTTCCCTTGTGGTTACCTATATACTAGAATGACCTTTATTAGTCACATTGTATTTATTTTTATTAATTTATTATTATTCTTTTTTATTATTATTATTATTATTTATTCGTATTTTATATATTTTTATTTTATTAATTATTATTTTATTACTTCATTTATTTTAGTGTTTTATATAGTTTTATTTTTTTAATTATTATTATTTTATTACTTCATTTATTTTAGTATTTTATATATTTTTTATTTGATTGATTATTATTTTATTATTTCTTAGTATTTTTATTTATTAGTATTTTATTTCTTTATGCATGTATTTATTTCATTGTTTTATTTATTTAATTATTATTATATATATATTTTTAGTAGTATTTATTTTTTTCAGTTTGTTTCATTTATTGTATAACCTTTATTTCACTTTCCTTGTATAATAGAACAACCTTTAAATGGTCAGATGTACATTATACAGTAGCGCATATCCCAGCCGGGTCAGAGCACAGGGTCAGCCATGATACAGCGCCCCCTAGAGCACGAAAGGTTAAGCGGCATGCTCAAGGAACCCCAAAAGTGACAGCTTTGGCGATACCAGGGTTTGACCGTCCAATCAGCCGTAATCACGAATCGACCCCCTCCCCAATTTCTGCATACATATCAGGTTATTACATTACAGCACAGTGAAAGTCTTTCTTCGCATGGGGGGGGGATCAGAGCACAGGGTTGGCCTTGATACAGCACCCCCCCGGTGTAGACCAGAGGTCCGCTTCACGGATGGCAAGGTCTCGGTAGATTGCTCATGACGTTCCCCGAGATGTTTTAAATAGGTGTCCATGTGATTGTCCATATCGCACGAACCCTGATTATCCTTTCCCCTCAAAGCGCTCCAATCAGAGCCAACGAGAGCGAGAGAAACCCGGAGACGGGCGACGCGGCGGGAATACCAGCGGCGAGAGAAGCCCGGGGAGAGTCCGAGCGAGGCAGTGTTTGAGAGTGAGTAGATTAGTGTTCAGTAATGTTGGCACAGTCCCTTTTTTTTTTTTTCTTTTCCCTTTTTTTCTTTTTTGCCCTCCCCACTCGTCCTAGCGCTATCCACTCAGGAGGCTGAACAGCTTGCTCTCAATGACCCACAATCATCAGGCAGAAAGGGCCGGCTTCGCTAGATCAATTACCTCCATGATTACATTCATCAAACGCGTGATTGAAATTCATGAATCCTGCAGAATGGATGTTTTTTTTTTTTTATCTTGCACTGGCCCTTTTCTCTCGCATTACACAGGGGCAGAGTTTAGTGTTCAAACCCTTTGATCACATTTTCACACACACGAACACACACACACACACACAAACACACACACTGTATACTGTACACAAGTACAGTGTATATACACACGCTCAAAACAATAGATTCACACACTGTGTATAAACACACATTCACAATGACGGTACACACGCTGTATGCACAAGTATACATATTGTGTATATACAAACATGTACCTCACATTGGTAGCAGATACAGGCACACACACACACACACACACACACTTCTCACATTCACGACAATAGTCTGTCTGTCTATCTATCTCTCTATATCTATGTCTATATATCTCTGTCTGTCTGTCTGTCTGTCTGTCTATATATATATATATATATATATATATATATATATATATATATATATATATACACACACACACACATACACACACACACACACACACACACACACACAGTGTCATCTTTCCCTGTCTTTTGTCCCTTAACATCTTATCACTTGTCCTATTTTGCTAATGAGAGAAGGAATGAGTGTGTGTGTTGAACGTGCCATGAGTGTGTGTGTGTGTGTGTGGTGTGTGTGTGTGTGTGTGTGTGTGTGTCCGAGCGTGCTCAATAAAGCCGATCCCCGGACGAGATTTGTGTACGCTACTGACTGCGGAATAATTGACAGACGCATAATCCTCTTCCTCCGTGCAACACTCCGGAGAGCCATCACCGCCACGAAGTGATGATAGGAGGAAGTATGAATCCGGTTCGAGAGGACGGGGGGGGTTGGGGGGGGGGTGTGGGGGGGGTGGGGGGGGGGGGGGGGGGGTTGGATAGGGAATGTAGGCCACTCGGAATGCCGGAGGTTGATCGGAAGTCCGATATCTTAATGTACTTGAAATGGAAAACTCAATTTATGAAATGACGAATTAATTAAAAGGAAAAGCAACAAAAAAAAAAACGACGGAAATGGACAGATTGTATTCGTTCTTTCATCCTTCCTTCATTTTCATTTGTCCCTCCTTTATTTATTCCATCAGTCATGTATTCCTTCCCCCAAATGACCTCCGTCACTCTTATTTTATTTATCCCATCTTTCTTCATCCTCCTCCGTTCCTTTATTCATCATTTCCCTTCCATTTATTCCTTCCATCCTCCATTCATTTCTTACTTTCATGCATTCTTTTTTCTCCCTTATTTCCTTTCAGTCTTTCTATTTTATGCATCTTCCTTCATCTATTCCTTCTTCCATTCCTTTCTTCATCTATTCCTTCATCCCGTCATGTAATCCTTCCCTCGTGCAATCCTGCCGTCATCCATTCTTTTCTTCCTTCCTTGCTTACGTCCTTCGTGTATTCCTTCCTTCCTTCCTTTCATAATCTGTTCCTTTCTTACTTCCAAATGACCTCTGTCATTCTTTTATTTATCCCTTCCCTCCTCCATTCCTTTATTTATCATTTCCCTTCCATTTATTCCTTCAATCCTCCATTCATTTCTTACTTTCATGCATTCCTTTTTCTCCCTCATTTCCTTTCATTCTTTCTATTTTCATCTATTCCTTCCTTCCTTTATCCCTTCCTTCACCCATTCCTTGTTTCCTTCCTTCCGCTCTTGATCCATTAATTTTTCTTCATCCGTTCCTTCCTTCTTGTATTCCTTCCGTCACTCATTCCTTCCTTCATTTATTCAACCATTCCTTCCTTCCTTCAATAATATATTCCTTTCTTCATCCATTCCTTCCTGTCATTCTTTTCTTTTATTTATCCCTTCCCTCCTCCATTCCTTTATTTATTATTTCCTTTCCTTTATCCCGTCCCACTTTTATTTATTCTTTTCTTCCTTTTTTTAATTACACTTTATTTTCTGTATCTCTGTCAGTTTGGCTTTGTGAACCAATAAGAAAACTTTTCAAGCCTTTCACCAGAAAATCACACACACACACACACACACACACACACACACACACACACACACACACACACACACACACACACACACACACACACACACCTAAAACCCCCAGCATGACACACAGCGCCTCTCTGATCCCCCCGCGTCCTAATTACAAAAGCTTAAACAAAACGGAGGATTGCTTTTCGATTTGCTCGTCTTTCTTTCCTTCTGTGGACCTTCTTTGTATTAAATCAGAAGGACGCACACAGAGAGAGAGAGAGAGAGAGAGAGAGAGAGAGAAAAGAAAGAAAGAAAGAAAGAAAGAAAAAAGTTAGGCACAGAGAAAAAGAGGGGTGGAGTAATGGTTGAGACAGAAAGACAAACGGAGACAATAGGATAAACAGAGAGAGAGAGAGATACACAGAGGGGGAAAGAGAGAGAGAAAGAGTCAGAAAAACAAAGATGGAAAAAAGAGAGAAATAAGGGACAGAGAGAGAGAGAGAGAGAGAGAAAGAAAGACAGACAAAAGGATAAACAGAGAGACAAAGAGAAAGAAAGAAAGAAAGATACACAGAGGGGGAAAGAGAGAGAGAGAAAGAGATGGAAAAACAAAGATGGAGAAAATGAGAGAGATAAGGGCCAGAGAGAGAGAGAGAGAGAGAGACGGAGACAAAAGGATAAACAGAGAGAGATAGACAAAAAGAAAGAGATACACAGGGGGGGGAAGAGACAGAGAAAGAAACGGAAAAACAAAGATGGAGAAAAGGAGAGAAATAAGGGACACAAAGAGAGAGAGAGAGAGAGAGAGAGAGAGAGAGAGAAAGAGGGGTGGAGAAACAGTTGAGACAGACAAAGACAAACAGAGACAAAAGGATAAACAGAGAGAGAGAGACAAAAAGAAAGAAAGATACACAGGGGGGGAGAGAGAGAAAGAGACAGAAAAACAAAGACAGAGAAAGAGAGAGAGAGACGTGTGTGTGTGTGTGTGTGTGTGTGTGTGTGTGTGTGTGTGTGTGTCCTGAATGTACTTTTTCTAGCCCACACGTTCCTCCATGTTAGCATGTAGAAGTTTGGGAGCGGATCTTCCTATTTGCTCTGCATCGTGTAGCAGGTGTGCGTTTCATCTCCAGTTCGGTACATCGCGCTCCGTCTTCACTCCTCCGTACACACACACACACACACACACACACACACACACACACACACACACACACACACGAATGTTACTCCAAAAATATTCCATAAAGATTTTCATTTTCCATCGGATGGAGTGAAAGATCTCCTCCTCTAAATCCCAAACCCAAAGCCTCCTCACTAACCCCCTCCTCTCCTCCTTTTATTTATCCCTCCTTCCCCTTCATTCTTTTCTTCTTTTTTATTTTCTTTCCTCCGTGTTTCCTCCCTTCCTTTCCTCCCTTACTGGCTTTAATTATTTCTGTTCTCCGTCACCGTCTTTTATGCCTTCCTTTCGTTTGCCCATTTCTTCCTCCCTCCCTTCCACCTATTCCTGCCTTCGTTCCTCCCTTTCTTTCTTCATCCATTCGTTTCTTCCTTTCTCCATCTATTCCTTCTTTCCGTCCTTCCTTCCTTCATCCGTTCCTTTCTTAGTTCATCTGTTCCTTTCTTCCTTCCGTTCTTCATTCACGCCTTCCCTCCTTCCTCGTTTGCCTTCATTCTTGCCATGTCCATTTCCGTCTTTCATTCCTTCCTTTCGTTTGCCTATTTCTTCCTCCCTTCCTTTCTTCATCTACTCCTTTCTTCTTTCTTCCCTTCCTTGCGTCATCCCTTCCTTCCTCCCCTCCTCTATTCCTTCCTTCCTTTCTTCATCTTTTATTTGCTTCTTTCCTTTGTTCATTCATCTATTGCTTTCTTAGTTCATCTTTTCCTTCCTTCCTTCCTTCCTTCCTTCCTTCCTTCATCTCTTCCTTCCTTCCTTCTATCTTTTCCTTCCTTCATCTTTTCCTTCCTCCCTTCCTTCCTTCATCTTTTCCTTCCTTCCTTCCTTCTTTCATGTTTTCCTTCCTTTCATCTTTTCCTTCCTTTCGTCCTTCTTTTCCTTCCTTTCGTCCTTCTTTCATCTTTTCCTTCCTTCCTTCCTTCCTCCCTCTTTTCCTTCCTTTCCTTCCTTGTTCATCTGTTCCTTTTCTCCCTTTTCTTTTCCTTCCTTGATCTGTTCCTTTCTTAGTTCATCTGTTCATTTATTCATTTCTTCCATGATTTCTTCATCTTACCTTTTTATTCCCTTCCTTTCTTCCTTCTTTCCTTCCTTCATTTGTCTATCCCTTCCTTCCATCATCTATTCCGTCCTTCCCAGTAATTCTGGAATGTTTGGACTCTGTATGTAAACCCGAGACTGGCCTCTGCGTTCTCACGCTTCCAATGCGATTATGAGGATCCTTTGAAGTTCTCCACTTTCCTTAAACTACGAACCCTTCCCAGAAGAAGAGAAGAAGATGTTTTTATGGTTAAGAGTTTCTCTTCTGGTTCCACACATGCGTTCAGGTGAGCAGTAATTCTGATCTCCAGCAACAGTTCGTCGCACTGAAAGCGTTCCCGCATTTACGATAAGCCTCCAGCCGGTTACCGTAGCAACACGCAACACGCTCAATATAGCCTTCGCTTCTTCAGGGACTGCTTCTGTTGACAGAGCGAAAACATTTGACGTGTCTATTTTAAATATTTGCCTCGAGAAAACGTTGTATAGAAA
Source organism: Kryptopterus vitreolus (assembly GCA_030449085.1). Classification (NCBI taxonomy): domain Eukaryota; kingdom Metazoa; phylum Chordata; class Actinopteri; order Siluriformes; family Siluridae; genus Kryptopterus; species Kryptopterus vitreolus. Next base: position 10,606,144 of record JACRUU010000005.1, on the reverse strand, counting down.
GTTTATACTGAACGCCGGCGATTATCTCTCCGGCCGCATCCGGTCTGTTCACTTTTCCGCAAGTAGCGGAATTTTTTTTTTCCTATCCAGATGTTTTCCCTTCGCTCATCTGCTCCAAATCTGGATTATTGAGATGCTTTTCTACACATCACTGTTAACGCAAGTAGTGAGTTTTGGAAGCCTACTTCCTATTCACTTCCGACCAATCAGAAAGTTCATGAGTTTTTTTGGGGGGGGGGGGGGGGGGGGGGGGGGGGGGAAGGGGGGGGGGGCAATCAATCACACCATTCTGTGTAAAACTCTTGGGAGTGTTGTGTGATGTGTAAAAATTCCTGGAGATCAGCAGTTTGAGAAAGTGTCCAATTCGCCCATCTGGTACCCGAAAACCCTGCCAATAAATAAATAAATAAATAAATAAATAAGGTTTGAGTCAATTACGTGGCGTTTCAGATCACCTGACTACATAATAGAATAGCCTTTATTTCAGAGCCATGACACGGCGCCCCCTGGAGCTCAAAGGGTTATGGGCCTTGCTCATGGACCCAAGAGTTGCAACTCTGCTATACCGGGGTCTCGAACCCACGACCTTCCGAGCAGTAGCCCCGTCCCTGAGATCTCTCCCTCCCCACCTTTGTAAGACGCCCCACTCCTCTTCTGGGATGTTCTCTCAAATCAATGCAGTGATGAAGGTGAGGAGAGGAGGCTCCGGCATGGCCTCGGAATTCCAGTTCATCCTGGTATGGTTGAGGGTCTGAGCCACTCAAGGTCTTCCCACCCATCCTATGTTTATTTGGACTGGATTTGGGAACGGAGGCGCCGTCATACGGGACCAAGTTTCGCTTTGCAAGGGAACGAGTCAATTCCGCACATGGAGGTTTCTCCCAAACACAAGGCATAAAAACACCTTTACCGATGTGGCGTTATTGTGTGGGACGATCTCTGTATGCATATTAAACACGTAACGCACGGCTGTACCTCGCGCACACATGCCAAACAAGACTAGACTGCCGTCTTCTGCCTCCGAAGTCGCTTGCCTGCGTGGTAAAGGTTACCGTCCCCCCCATTCCCCCATCCCCCAAAAGGCCACAGCGCCTCATATCCATCCCACCCCGCACAGGCATCAGCACAAAATGCTAAGCCTGCCTTCGCTCCTGCCGAGCGACGAGGAAAGCAAGTTCTCGTCTAAGCCGTCTCCCACGCCTCCTCCTCGCCACTCTGGACCTTTGTCTCTTGTTTTTGATTCCCAGTTTGAAGCCGGCGAGGCAAGGCGAGGCGAGGTGAGGCGGGGCTAACAGATAGGGAAAAGGGAAGGTGGGGGGTGCACGGCAATCGATTCGGCTTTTGTGCACGTTGGTTTTTTTTTTTTCTTTTTGGCGAATTCTCTCCCGCCAATGTTCTGTCCTCTCAAGGCGGCCCTAAACGCCGGGGGTTCCGCTTTGAACGCTTTAACCGAGGCGATAAAGGCCAGCTGGCCGACTCGGCCAGCCCGGACATTCCTGGAAAAGCATGAAAGGAAAAGCTCGAATCGAAAGGCTTTTGAGGGGCCGACGAGTTAAGGTTGGCTCTACCTTTACGCGCCCACTTCTCAGCGCTCGTCAATGCGCGCCTCCCCCGGAGTGTATCGGTATTCACCTGGCCGCCATGCCGAGATAAAAGCGGAACCCCCCCCCCCCCCGCTCCCCAGTGCCCCCCTAAACCACCCCCGAAACACGGGGCGCCTCTCCTGCGTGTGTGAATACGGTAGCTTTCAGAAAACCTTCTCCAAAGTGACTCAATTTGAAAACGCCATATTCTGTGACCAAGTCATGTGACACGTTTTAGTGGGGCACGGTGGTTTAGTGCTTAGCACGTTCGCCTCACACCGCCAGGATGCGGGTTCGATTCCCGTCTCCACCATGTGTGTGTGCATGTTCTCCCTGTGTGCCTCAGGGGGTTTTTTCTCCGGGTTCTCCGGTTCCTCCGGTCCTTCCTCCCCCGGTCCAAAAAACATGCACGGTAGGTAGGTTGATTGGCACCTTGGAAAATTGTCCCTAGTGTGTGAATGTGAGTGTGTGTGTGTGATGGGTTGGCATTCCATCCAGGGTGTATCCTGCCTTAATGCCCATAGACGCTCTGAGATAGACACAGACTCCCCGTGACCCGAGGGAAGATCGGATAAAGCGCTAGAAGATGAATGAATGAATGACACGTTTTAAGTCCTCGCGATGGGTTTCCATATGGGTTGGGGTTTTGCTTGGGAAGATGTTCCGATGCCATGCCTTCTGGAAAACGTCCCCCCCTGACCAGTTGCACGGTATAGTCCGTGTCTGCTAGCTTTTCCTGTGCCGACGCCCCCTCCCCCGCCGTCAACATTAACCGAACTTCTAATCGAGCGCCGCCACTTCCATGCGCGACGCGTGAAAGAACATCCGCGCGATTGCCGCTGACCTACTTCAAAGGCTTGCGCTGTTAAAAAGCGCCCCTCATTCCCCTCGTCTATGGAATTGAAACCGCACTCGTTCCCAGTCACTCCGGATTTTCCACGTCATTTTCATGCTTTTGCCGAGCTGCAAAAACTAATCCCGTCAACACACACACACACACACACACACACACACACACACACACACACACACACACACACACACACACATTACTTCAGATCCCCCTCAGGTGGTCAGGTGCTATGGAAGCCTTGTTCCGGCCACCTTATACCTCATATTCTTCCTTCCCCCCCCCCCAACCACTTTCTTTTTTCCTTTCTCCGTGTCGCTCGGCGATCCTTTCTCTCGAAATACCCACTCAACCCCTACCACCCCTTACACACACACACAAACACACACACACTCGTACCAGCTGCGCCGCAGCCTGCCAGGACACAGGTGCTAGCGCTCTGATGCTTCTCTAGTCATGCTGCGCCGCAGTACAAGACACGACACAGATACCCAGCTAGCCGCCCGATACCCTGCCGAGCTGCCATGCTGCACCGTGCCCGGTCCCTTTTTTTTTCTTTTTTTTTTTTTCTTCCTCTCTCCCTCCTTTCTTTCTTTCTTTCTCCACAAGTGCCAGTCTACTCTCTCCTACTGCAATTCATCCCTTTACAAGGTCATTATTATCTCGTTCTGTTCCAATCAAAAAAGTGGAGCAGCATTAAAAAGAAAAAATTTCCCTCTAATAGGAAACGCGATGTCCTTGAATAAATGACTCGACCCCACCCCCCCCCCCCCCCCCCCCCCCCCCCGAAAAAAAAAAAAAATGTCCTAGTTTAAATGACAGGAATTGGGCGGCGTCGAAGCATGAGAACAAAGATGAAATTTTGGGAATATCGGGAACGCAGGTGGGAAAAAAAATGCTCCACCCGGGTACCCCGGGTAACGATCTACACGGAAAATGATCCTGCTGATATATAGATCAGTCGTTTCTCCTCGCTGAGACGTCGAGTCATAAATCTTGCTGTTTGCTAATAAACAATACTCGTGCCCCCAGCCACCAAACCTGACATTTAAAGGAAGAGACATACCGTCTTTTCATCATGTTCTCGTGTACGTATATATATATATATATATATATATATATATATATATATATATATATATATAATAAAAGAAAGAAAAACCCATGTTTTTCCTCCTTCACACTCGACTTCACATGCTTTGGGAAATTATCCAAGAAGGAATGTGAAGGAGAAACTTGCATCCGTAGACGTCAGGGTTCTGAGCACGTCGTCTCGAGCGGCTCGTAACGAGGAATCTCTCTTTACGAAGCGTCCTTGATGGTTTGTGAACGCCAACATAAAGAGAACCGAAAGCACCCCCCCCCTCCCCCGACTACAGTCAGCCTTAAAACCACTTGGTATAGAGACGTGTATATATATTCTCTCTCTATCTATCTATCTATCTATCTATCTATCTCGGGCGTCTATGGGCATTAAGGCAGGATACACCCTGGATGGAATGCCAACACATCGCAGCACACACACACACACACACACACACACACACACACACATTCATACACTAGGGACAATTTTCCAACGTGCCAATCAACCTACCGTGCATTTTTTTGGACCGGGGGAGGAAACCGGAGAACCCGGAGAAAAACCTCCTGAGGCACGGGGTGAACATGCACAAACTCCACACACACATGACCGAGACGGGAATCGAACCCTGGAGGTGTGAGGCGAACGTGCTAACCACTAAGCCGCCGTGACCCTGGATAGGTTATTTATTTATTTATTTATTATTAATTTTTGTATGAAAATGAGCCAAACGAGTAACAAGGCTGGTTTTTTTTTTAGTGCAAGAGGTAGAAAGTACAGATAGGGTGTCGGAATCTTACATGTTTATCCAAATCACATTCACTCGATCCCGGATGGAGACGTTTATCCGGAAAGATTTTTAATGAAGAAGTAAAAATAGGAGGGGATAAAAAGTACGGAGTAAAAGTCGGATGAAGAATGATGAGACTGGTAAAAGTACAGATATACAAAAAAAACGGAGGTAAAGAAGTGTGTGTATTTCGTTCCTTGACCTCCCTGGAGGTTGTGGAGATGTTTCCACTCGATTTCGTGGTCAGGAAATGCGCAATGGCGACGAGTCCGGGGAATTTACAGGCATGGGATCGTTCAGTCCAAAACCCCGGGGAAGCAAATCTTCACTTTCGTTCTTTGGGGAAGAACCTTACACGAGTCCCAATAGTCATAGTCATATAGTCTATACAGAGAGAGAGAGAGAGCGAGGGAGCGTTTGAAGGTGTCTGCTCGTGCACCGGCGCTGCCGCGGGATCGTCTTGGCGAGAGCGTACACACAGCGGGCCTGAAAAATAGGGAGGCTAATAAAAGACTTGGCAAGAGCCCTTAATGCACCCAGTCTGAGCATTAGGAATACACTAGAGCCTCGCATACACACACATACACACACACACACACACACACACACACACACACACACACACACACACACACTCCCGCCATCTCCCGCTCTCTTTATCCCGCTATCCGCAATCAAACAAACAAACAAATAAATAAATAAATCCTATGAGAATCATTTTCCAAGAGGAAAAATCCGGGGGGGGGGATAAAATAAATAAATAAATAAATAAATAAATAAATGGCACTAAAGTGTGTCTCTGTGTGTGTGAAGATTTATTTTCCGTTTTTTACACACGTGTGTGTGTGTGTGTGTGTGTGTGTGTGTGTGTGTGTGTGTGTTCATTTGGGTTTGTTTACACCATCCTGGATTTCGCTTTAATTCCCATTGGGTTGTTTTTGTTTTTTGTTTTGTTTTTTTTTTACTCATAATTCTAGGTTTCAGCCAAAAACGTGCTTTATTTTTATTTATTTATTTATTTATTTATTTTATTTATTTTTTGTTTGTTTATGGAGGGGGGGGTGTTAGCATGATGACGATTAAATAATCAGCGCATGTCGGAATGACGGTGGACCGTCATTTGTCCGGATTCTGATCTTAGCAGTGCAGTTTTCCCAATTATCCCGTTTTCTCTTCCCCCAAAAAATTCCTTGTCTTTTTTTTTTTTTGTGTAAGGCATAACGTGTGCTCCACCCTCCACCCTTTACTTCTCTCCATCCATCCATCCATCCCTTTTTACTCTGTTATTCTTTCTCTCCCCACCAGTCACATTTTTTTCCTCGCTCATTCCATTCTTCTTTCTTTTCTGTCCCTCAGCTTTTTCTGTCTCTCTCTCGCTCTCTCTCTCTCTCTCACCAAAACACGACTGTTTCCATCCATCTATCCATTCCTCCCTCTCCCTCTCTCTCTCTCTCCCTCTCTCTACAAAACT
>JACRUU010000005.1:10585366-10597866 GCA_030449085.1 Kryptopterus vitreolus | reverse complement strand
AGAGTTTCAAAGCCCGTGACAAATTTATGAGAGCAGAACCAGATTTATTTATTTATTTTTATACCCCTGCCAAAACGCAGTTTCTGGTGTTGGGGGTGGAGGGATTGGCGGCGGGATGGCGTGATGATCGGGCGAGGAAGGCGAGCGAGCATGGAATCCTCGCTGCCATCTTCTTGATCATGTTTTTTGAAATAGCTCCCTCAAACCAGCTGCCGCACCCTCCGGTCCCAGCTCAGGAAAGCTCTGTAAAAAGAGTCAAAAATAGTGTTTTACATGTATATAAAGGAGTGGCCCCCAATAGTGGCCCCCGGTAGTGGCACCTTGGTGGTGGGATCCAAATTTGCTGACCTTCTGAGCATAGGAATAGAATATCCTTTATTTGTTAAGGGCCTTGCTCAAGGACCCAAGGGTGGTAGCTTGGCCTGAAATTCAGACCAGTAGCCTATTGCCTTAGCACACTAAGCTACACCCCTCCGATAATGGCCTACCAACCGAGGTCCCTTCAAATCAGGATCCCTCCTGACCCACTGAATCTTCTACAGAAGATCTTCTATCTTCTTCTGGCCGAAAGGCTCGGAATCGTTAAGACCTAATCTGACACACTCGATGTATTTTGAGCTCTGGGTTAAAAAAAAAAAAAGAGAGAGAGAGAGAGAGACTCTGGATAAGGTGGCACAAGCTCTAGGAAAGGTTACTGAGGGGACCCAAATGACCTTCAATCATGTGTTACAAAAAACCTCCCGAAAAGTTCTGCCTAGAAAAACTACACGGACTGACATTACAAAGGACACACCTTATTTAAAGCCTGCCTGATGCATAATTTGGCAGCGAAGGCTTGTAGAGTCGGGCTCGGCTACTAAAAGGATGTCAGTAGTGGGTATGTCAGGAAACTCAGACTAACGGGTTAAGTATTGTACAAAAAAGGAAAGAAAAACGAGGCTCCCGGGGGAGTCGGCGGCGTATAAAGTGCATAATAATTTGTGAAATCTCAGCTCTTTGGTGGTTTCCAGCATCTTAAATGGACCGTGTATCTAATCAGTGACCATTTCTCAGCCTGTCTCCGAGTCCGAAGCTATGAAGGAGACGGTTTAGCCTGGATGACCTACGGTATTAGGTTCTACTTATGTCTTTTGCTACTGAATTCAACAGTTTCTATTGTCGATCCTGAACAGCCCAGAGAATCAAAAGAGCCAAAGCGGCTAAAGTGCCCGACTGTCAAAAAAAATGCCCCAGTCGCATTTCGCTTCTGTTACATGTCGGCATTTTGGGTCGCCTCGTGTTTACGGTTCATGTTATCGCCACGAAATCCAGGGGTCGAGTAATATGACGAGAGCAAAGCTAGTCTGAAACGAGATTTGTTTGATGAGGAAAGAAAATAACTGCCAGCGGGACTTATTGGTGAAATAGAACCCCATGAGGTGGAGCGATACCCAACAGGTTTGGTCTTACAGGTCTCTGTATACAAACAACACAACACAATCCATCCAAACTTGTTCGGAACGCATAGGGTGCTTTTCAGGCCAGTTTTGGACATCCCAATAAATCATTACCCTCTCTTAATATTTACATTCGAAGCTGAAATAACTTCATAAATCATGCTCAAACTGACTTGTTATTTTTCTTTCTCTGCAGAAGAAGACTGCGTTAACTGCACTGATGAGTGTCGGGTCCTGGGTCACTCGGACCGCTGTTGGATGCCCCAGTTTCCCGCCCCAGGAATGGCACAAGCAGAAGGTCTGGACTACCGCACCAACTTGTTTGTTCCTGCAGGAATGGAGGCGGTGCCAACCGAGCCAGAGAGTTACGAGGCGACGGGTAACCCCTGCGGAAAGAAGACCTTCTGCACTTTCGGCAAGGAGCGGCGGGAGCACGCCGTCCTTGTAGCCAACGTCAAGCCCTACCTCAAGGGCAAACGTGCTCTCAGCCCCCTGCTCCAGGAAGTGCCCTCAGCCTCGTGCAGCCCCACCAAGGGAACCAAAGGCGTTGCAGACGGAGCCGAGGTCAATCCCAGCACCAGCCACTACGAAGGGCCGAACGGACTGTACACTTCTCCCGGGAAGCCGATTAGAGATCAGGGTTACTGCGCGCTCGCCGCGTCAGACCCCGTAGCCAAAGTGCTCTTGGAAGCACGTTCACGCATCAGCCAGGAAACGACTCACGAGCCGGACGGGGCGATGGAGCACGGAGGTGGAGAGGTGAGCCGAGGAGGCATGGACGCCGAGCAGGTGGTCAGAGACATCGATAAACTTCTTCAGGACTGCCGAGGCAACGAGGCCGCAGCGATGAGGAAGTAAACAGACTCGGGGAGAGAAAAAAAAAAAAACGACGAACAACGACGGAGAGGAAGGACAAGAGCCTGAAAGCTTGGAAAACACTCTCAAAGAGTGAGGTGCTCATGAGGTTTGGGACAAAGGAATCAGGACAGGGAAGAACTTTTAATGAAGTAAAAAGAAAAAAGAAAAGAAAAAAAAAAGAATAAAAGCCAGGTTTTCTGGATGCCATGTTGTCTTTTAGGGAAGGGGAGGGGATTCTTATGGAGTTTCTTGGCTTCTTAAGCAAGCTTTTTCTTCAAGTGCCCACCAGCTCCGAACTTTCTTTTCCGACTCGGAAACGCCACAAACCGCAAGATAAAACGGTCGATCCGATGACAATCGCAAAAAAAAAAAAAACAAAAAAACTTTCGAACACTTTCGAAAATGCGGTTGGATCTCGCCAAGACCGAACCACGCTCTTTTTCTCTTTTTTTTTTCCCTTCGTTTTGTTGTTTTTTTTTCTCCGTTCGGACTTTGTAATATCATTGTACGAAAAAAACACTGAATAATCTCTCCGACATATCTCGGGATCTACCAGGGATGGGAACGGGGAAGGGCGTGGCAACTAAGCAAGCTTTTTTTTGCGCTTCAAGTGCCCATTTGTCCAAGCTCCAAAAAAACTTTCTTTTCCTTAGGGAACTCGGATTCTCAACGCCAGCTCTTTTTCAATCCCACCGCACTTCTTTAGACTAAAACGCAAAATTACAACGGCGATCCGATGACAATCGCAAAAAAAAAAAAAACAAAAAAACTTTCGAACACTTTCGAAAATGCGGTTGGATCTCGCCAAGACCGAACCACGCTCTTTTTCTCTTTTTTTTTTCCCTTCGTTTTGTTGTTTTTTTTTCTCCGTTCGGACTTTGTAATATCATTGTACGAAAAAAACACTGAATAATCTCTCCGACATATCTCGGGATCTACCAGGGATGGGAACGGGGAAGGGGCGTGGCAACCCGGTCTCGGGAGGGAGGGTGGGTTGGTGGGTTGTGTGGGGGGTGGCGGGGTTTGCGCTACTTACTTACGAAATGTCGCCATATTTTCATTTTCACTGTTGCCATTTCTAGCCATAAAGTGTAAACCGTGTTTTTCCCTCCACCCATATATATATACGTGTATATGGAACATTCCAGATTGGGTGAAGCTGTTACTTCCCCCCCCCCCTCCCCCCACTCGCTCCTCATCGGTCCTTTGTGCAAACACTCGTCTTTTTCGATCCTCGTCTTCTACTCTCGTCACTCCTTTTTACAGTGACCGTCCACTCGTCCTACATTCAATTAAGGCAATCATAATTATGTATATTAGGGACATATTTCCTTAAACTGTGAAAAAAAAACATCTATAAATATATAGATAATATATATAATAATATACATATATGAACTTATGTATAGTGTCCAGATATTAAAATATTTATACCTTTTTTTTTTACCATCAAAAAAAAAAAAAAGGAAAAAAAAAAAAAGTGTACTGAAGTTAAAGATGCGGTTTAGGCTGCAAAAAGGACGTGAGAAAAATCGAGGAGGAAAAAAAAAAAAAAAAAAGAAAAAAGGAAAATGTCCCTTCACGTGTCACTTATTCACGATATTCATTTAATGTGCAAAATGTATCCGATTTAATGTGTTTACACCGAAATGACATTTTTATTGATTTTCTTTTCCCCTCTCTCCCTCTCTCTCTCTCTCTCTTTCCTCCTGCAATCTCTGTGCATATGAGCCAAATTGTTACGTGTACAAGAGCTATATTGTGTATTTTATTAAATTAATATATAGTTGTGTTGCAGTATACATGGGCTTATATTGTATTTGGCAAACTGTTGCCTTAGTAGCCGTCGAACTCTGTGAGTTTCCTTTGCTGTCCGTGTTTTTTCTTTTTCCGTTCGTTGCTGTTTGTACGTTTTTTCCTACTCGTCGTCTTTTTCTCTGTCTGTGCTCTTGACGAGCCATCCGGCCGGCTACCGTAACGGCTACGCTAACGGGGCTTTTTTTAAAAAAAATATATATATATATATATAATATATACACATTAATAATAAAAAAAAAATACAACACACATACACACACGCGCATTTCTTCGCTTTAAACACAGCTTATTCAGCCAGCCATATTTATATAAATATATTTAAAAAAAATTGCGATTTTTTATTTATTTATTTATTTTTTTGCAATGCTGAGAAATTTACAGGGCAGCTATTTTAAAAAATCCTAACAATTTCTGGTCATTTTCTTTCTTTCTTTTCACAAACCAAAAAAAAAAAGAATCCTGCCGGTCATAACTTGGGATCCTCGCCTGTCCATGTGTGATACTGCCTTATACACCGAGAAAGCTTATATTTTGTAGCGCTCTACAGAAACGAAGCGGGTCCTCGAGAACGTTTGTGCCGTTGTTTTTTGCTTATTTTTTTGTTTTTGTTTGTTTTTCCACCGTCGTCACGATCCCGGCCGGAAAATCCTCCCGCGTCTGAAACTTGAAACTTTTTTTTTCTTTAATTCGGTCATAAATACATCCGTATTTCCATTGCGCTAGAAAAAAAAAAACATTCAGCCTGTTTTTTCCTCCATTTTTTTTTACATTTTTTAATTTCATAGATTCAGCAAAATTCCAACTACGCTGCTTTAAATATGCATTTTATTTGTATTTATTTTTTTGAGAGGGGGGGGCGCTATAAAGATAAAAGACGATCAAAATATGGATCGGTCGTGCACCGGAAACAAAGTATTTAGGAGTCTTCTGTTTGTTCCACACCTTAGGACCTGGACAATAAAAAAAAAAAAAAAAAAAAAAAAAAAAAAAAAAAACGTGTGTTTAGGACGCCTGATTATATTTGACATGCATTAGTGCGGTAATATTATTTATTTAAAAAAAAAGCAAAATAAAAACATCCTGGTTATAGTTCATATCTTTATGATGGATCGACTTTAGGTATTTATTGCTTAATATGTGTTTATGCATTTATTTATTAATTTATTTATCCAGTCTTTTTTTTTTTTTACCCGGTCAAGACGAAAAAAATTCATTATTATTCCCTTTTTTTTTTTTTTCCTCTTCGACACAGAAAGACGCGTTTGATTTATATTTCTTTGTTTCAGAGTCTGTAAAAAAAAACGAAAGGCAGGAATCCGAGTGTCTTTGCTTGTGCGACGCTCCTTTTTCTACCACACAAAAAAACGTTCAAGAGCCGACTATGATCTTAGTGCGCACTTTAACCCGAAGCCAGACGGAAATAACTTTTTCCATTTTTTTTTCCCCTCCCATCGCATTGCTCTTTTCTTTTTTTCCATGCCTAGTGGATGCAGGTTTCCGACTAAGTGTGTGTGTGTGTGTGTGTGTGTACGCCCGGGGACCTCGATCCGACCCGGTCCATCCGAACCCCCTCTCCCAGACCGTAACACCGCGAGGTGTTGTTATTTATTTATTTATTTATTTATTTATTTCTCCCCTGCTCAGGTCTCCCGTCGAGGTGGAACGGCGTGCTTTATTAGCCGGGCCTTTCGCGAGCTATTTGCTGTCTAATGGAGTAGAAGTTTGCTGAGGTCAACACATAGTTGGAGATCCAGCATAATGCAGTCGCACCCTCATTATTGTCTAATTACACGAGCTCGGCATGGAGGGGGGATTGATCGCCGCATTAGCCAGACCGGTATTTTTGGCCGTCGAAGTCTCGCGCTTCGACGGGTAATTGAATGAAACCCATTAAAAAAAAAAAAAGAATAAAATAAAATAAACATTTTTTGCTGTTTGAAACAATTCTGAACACACACACACACACACACACGCAACAGGGATCCAGCAGACGACCAGAACGAAAGAAACGAGGCATACATTGTATGGATAAGCTCAACTGCTTTTGTCTAAGGCTGTGTTATATATGTGGTCTATCTGACGAAAAAAACACAAACAAACAAACAAACAAACAAAAAAAAGAATAAAAAGCGAATTACTACATTTAATACACACGGCTTCCTGACTGTATCCACATGCATTAGTGTTTAATACACACTCGGACAAAAGTTTGACGATACCTGGACATTTAGGACACAATTCAACCACATTCCCGAATTTATCCCGAATCTTCCGGAAGAAAACTTCGGAGCGCCATTTTTGGACGTTTGTGTCGTTTTATTTCACTTTTTCTTGTTTGTTTTGTTTAGTTGTTTGTTTTTGCACCGCCGTCACGAAAACCGTACGTCGACGGAAACGTAAAAAACAACTTTTTTTTTTTTTCTTTTTAATTCTTTCTTAAATCCCCGTATTTCCGTTGCGCTAGCAGAGAAACACCGTGTCAACGTGGAGCCGAACGTTCAGCCGATTTTTCCTCCGTTTTTTAAGAAAAACTCCGCAAAATTCCAACGACGCTGCTTTAAATATGCATCTTTGTTTATTTATTTATTTTTAATTTTTGGGGTGAAAAAAAAGCCTATGAAAAGATAAAAGATCGGATATGGACGCAACAAAAAATAAACACGGTGGGAAAAAAAACCTAAACAAAACGTTTGGTGTTTAGATGTCTGCAGCCTTAATATTAACTTCTACAAGGAGTGTTTTTATTACTTTTAATCTCCGCACACGGATATCTAAGCTTCCGGCTAACGAACGCTAATTTATCTCATTAGATCACATTCCCAACACACGGCGAGATTAAAGCGGCGAGCTAGCCGAAGGGCACCAGTGTACCGAAAGCAGTTCTTTATTCCGGGCACAGCCGAAGCTACTCCAGGCTCGGAGCCAGGCAGGTTTTCAGCCCCTTCAATCAAACAAACAGACGCGCAGCTTTATTTAAAATATAAGTTTTTTATGAATAAAATGTGGCGCGTCCGTGTCTCGCCATTGCCGTGTTTTGGTTTCCAAATGACCTGGAATAATATCGGGGTGAATGACGCTCTGGAGCGGCAGCAGGAAATGGCAGTGTGACACTGTGATATTTACGGGTTCCCGAGTGAACCAGGGGCTGCGGAAACGGGTCTAGAATATATACACACACACACACACACACACACACATTTGCAAACATTTGCAAACACCTGATCATACACATGGTATATGTGCTTTCTGAACGTTACCGTCCCTTCATCATTTATAATATAAATTCATAATATACTTTGAAGTAAATCATATATATATATATATATATATATATATATATTATTTATTTTTTTTTTTCCCCCCTAATTGCAGTCAGGACTTTCTGATGATCTCGCCGATAAATAATAACCAACATGATCATCAAAAGAAAGTCTGAGGGTGATGCGTCAACATCATTATTCCTACAGGAGTAAACGTTGCTCGCTGTAGAGATTCCCGATCTGCATTACGGCAACGCAAACAATAACGCCGTCTAAAGAAGGAGCTCAATCTCATACAGTCAAAGAGTCCTTTAAGAGTCCATAAACAAATACATATATAACAAGAAAGAAAGAAAGAAATTTAAAAAATACAGTGAGAAAAAGAAAGAATCAAAGAAATAACAAAAGAAAAAAAGAAAAGAAAGAAATCAGAAAAAATGTAAAAGAAAGAAACGTGAGAAGGAAAGAAAGAAAAAAGTGAGAAACAATCAAAAAGAATGAATGGTGAGAAAAAGAAAGAAAGAAAGAGAAAAAGAAAGCAGTGAGAAATTGTTAAAAAGAATGAACAGTGAGTAAATGAAAGAGAAAAAAATGTGTGAAGGAAAGAAAGAGAAAGAAAGAAAAAAAGTGAGAAACAATGAAAAAGAATGAATGGTGAGAAAAAAAAAAGAAAGAAAGAAGGATGAGAAGGAAAGAAAGAAAGAAAGAAAGAAAGAAAGAGAGAAACAATGAAAAAGAATGGACGGTGAGACAAAACGAAAGAAGCCGGAAGGAAACGCAAACGAAAGAGGAGAAGAGGAAGAACAGTACGGAAGTTTCTCTACAGGGAATGTGCACCATGTGACTTTGCGTGGACGTCTGGGATTGATGTGGTAATGCACAGACCTGAGACCTGCGCTTTCACTCGGGGAAACTGGAGATCTTCCTGCCCCGTGTGCCGTCGTGATGCCAGAGCAGGATCGGATTTCCCATCACATCCAGACGCATGCATGTCTGGAAGAGTCCGGAATATCATTCATTCATTCATCTTCTACCGCTTTATCCGATCTTCCCTCGGGTCACGGGGAGTCTGTGCCTATCTCAGGCGTCTATGGCATTAAGGGCATTCCTGGATACACCCTGGATGGCAACCTAAATGCAGGACACACACACACACACATTCATACACTAGGGACACAATTGCCGCACAATTTCCAAGGTGCCAATCAACCTACCTTGCATGTTTTTGGACCGGGGAGGAAACCGGAGAACCCGGAGAAAAACCCCCTGAGGCACGGGGAGAACATGCACAAACTCCACACACACATGGCCGAGACGGGAATCGAACCCGGACCCTGGCGGTGTGAGGCGAACGTGCTAACCATTACGCCACCGTGCCCCTTATATATATAAATAATATATATATATAATATAAGGGGAAAGGGAGAAAAAAAGAAGACAAGGGCAGATTAGAAGTGCACCAGGAGTAGAGCAGGAGTATGCACTTCAGAAATCAGTGTTAATGACCAAGCGATCAGATGGACCGCAGCAGCACGCGGCAGGAAATGAAGCCGTCAGCTCGAGGACAAGGACGTACCGGCGACGACTTTGATCTGACGCCCGCAACCAGACGCCTTACACCCAAAGTAATCATAGCCGGGGGGGGGGGGGGGGGGAAGACTTGTGTCATCAAACACAATACATGGCCCTCTCGATAATCAACCACCCCCTTTCCTTTCTTTTCCCCACACACCACACCACACACTTTCACGTGCATACACACACGTGCGATCCGACCATTCGGGAATAAATTCGGGCGCTTGGTTTTAATGATATCTCCACAGGCATCAGAATTAAACCCTCTGCGCCGGCGCTGAGATGAACACCCCCCCCCCCCCTCGCCCCCCCCCCCCCCCCAAACAAGAAAAGTTCCAATTACTGATATCAGATCATCACGCTGCAGCCATGTTGTTTTTTTTTGTTTTTTTTTTTTTTTTTTCTCTTCCCCCTCCCGTATTTTTTTTTCCAACTGCATTAAGTGAAATGTCAGGCAGCTAATTAGAGAAGCCGAGCTCAGCGGAGGTCTGCTGGAGGACAGGCTTACATTCCCAACATTATGCTCAAAAAGGTTAATATCCAAATCCCACGACTTTTGCTAATCTTCCAGTGCATCTTGCGGGTCTGCCTAGCTACAGGTTCAACCCAGGGACGGGGTTGGAGACAGGGGGACAGGGGGACAGGTGGAAGGGGAGGAGTGGAGGGGATCAATATTTGCGGGATAAAGAAGAAAGCAAATTTTATCGCTTTTTCTGCCGATTCATTCGGATGCGAGGACGGGATTGTTATCAAAATCGACAACTTCCAGGCAGATGAAGCAAATAAACACGGAAAAATTTTACGTAGGTAAAATAGCGGGAAATCTCGGTGAGGGGGATTCCGAACAAATCCTACAAATCATTTCCAGGGTTTCGACATTAAAAAATAAATAAATAAATAAAATTCCAAAAGCACAAGAAATGAATCCTATGGATGGATTTCAAAAGTTAACAAGTGAGAAAGAAAAAGAAAGAACTGTGACAAACCAAAAGATTGAACAGTGAGGAGGAAAGAAAGAAAGAAAGAAAGCAAGAAAGAAAGAAAGAAAGAAAGAACAGACTAAAGAAAGAAAAAAAAAAAAAGAACCAGTGAAAAAAAGAAAGAACAACATTGAAAAAAAAGAAAAAAGAGAAAAAGAGAAAAAGAAGAAAGAAAGAAAGAAAGAAAGAAAGAAAAAAAATAGTGAGGGAAAAAATGGAAAAAGAGGAAAAGAAAGAAAGAAAGAACAGTGAGAAAAAAGAAAAAGAGAAAAAGAAAGAAAGAAAGAAAGAAAGAAACTAGTGACCGTGCACCCCCGGCCCCCCGATCGCCCCCTAAAGCCCGCCCCCGCCTGAAGCCCCCCCGAATTGCGAATCCCCCCGCCCCCCGTGATCCCCCCCGAAAAAATCCCGCCCCCGCCTCCGAAAAAAGCCCCCCGCCGAAAGAAAAAGCTCCCGCCCGAAAGCTCCCCCCGCCCCCTGCCCCCTCCAAAGAAAGAACCGCCCGCCCTTGCTCCCGCCCTGCCCGCGAAAAATCCCCCGCCCCAAAAAAAACCTGCTCCCGCCCTCCCATGCCCGAATCGCAAACCTCCCGCCCGCCCCCCAAACGCCCCCCCCCCCGAAACTAAAGAAAGCCCGCCCCGAAACCGCCCGCCCGAAAGAAAGAAAAGAAACCCGTGACCCGGAGAAAGAAAGAAATATGAGAAAGAAAGAAAGAAAGAAAGAAAGAACTGTGAACTGTGAGACAATTAACAAGAATGAAACATGAGAAAAAAGAAAGAAAGAAAGTGAGAAAGAAAGGAAGAAAGAAAGATCCTATGAATTCATTCCCAACGTCGTGACATGACATGAGAATGTCATGTTGGAAAGCTGGGTCCTCAGAGCGCAGGGTGAGCCATGAACACAGCGCCCCCTGCAGCACAGAGGGTTATAAGGGCCTTGCTCAAGAACCCAAGAGTGGCAAGCTTGGAGATCCCGGGCCTCGAACCCCCGACCTTCCTATTAGTAGCCCAGATCCTTAAACCACTGAACTGCACCCCATCCCCCGAATAAGACTCGCCACCAATAAGACTCCAAACACAGCAAAGCTTCGTTAATGGGAAATTGCGAATGGGCTTCCTGTGATACGGCTGCTCCGAGGGATTCGAGGAAATGTCACCTGCACCTTCTGTTGTATTTATTTATTTATTTATTTATTTATTCTTATCCTCATTCCTTCCTATTGATGGTTCTCACTGCATTATTCATTAAATGTCGGAATTAATCATCCTTAATTATTAATTAATCATTAATACACACAAAAACCCAGATTCTGTTCCAAAATAAAAGTCCCCATTTAAACAATGCAAATAACGCAACGCATACAAAACAGATACAACTCAATACCAAAACAAATTAAAGACGTTAATGAAATGTTTTCAGGAGAAGAAATGGCTTTTCCGTATCTTTCGCTGCCTGGAAATGTACGTTACAGACGGGCAAAACCATGTTGACACGCCAGCATTGCAAATCCCCGAACCCGGCGCGCATTCGGAATTGCGGGAAATCCGCGACATTCCGGCCCCGTAGAGAATGGATGGATGAATACGTATCCAATCGTAGGAGTGTTGGAGCGGTTTAACATTTGCCTGCCGTATGATGTCACATGGCGGCAAACGTGAAAAATGTGCGAAACTTCGAAACTCGGACACAGGGTCATGTGACCTGTCTAAACGCTCGCCACTTCGACGGGAGTCGGACGATGGATAATTGGATGATGTCACGTGCTTCACCGGCCTCGCCCCCTCCCAAAATGGCCGTTTTTGGTGTCTAAACACTCGTCGTCTCTCCGAGCGAGCTAGCATTCCGAAGTCAATGCTAGATATTAAAGGGACCAGGTTGTAAAGGGGGGGTGGGTGGCGCCCACAGCTGCGTTTTGCCTCACCCATGACTATTTCCTTCCTACTTGGCATCAAAGCTCTTTCTAGTTCTGATTCGGTCCCATATTCGATAACTAATAGTAATATCTAGTATATCCAAGTTATACAAGTATATCCAATTTGCAAAGTTGTTTATTGACGAAGAGAGCAAAACAGTGCAACAGTGGCAGTGTGAAAAATAAATAAATAAATAAATAAATAAATCAGAATTCCATAAATAAATCCATCTTTCCTGGCTCCAGCGAATAAAGGGGATAATTCTGACTAGTTGGAGTCGACATATTTGCTGTCAGCTAGATATCTTGTCAACAGCGTGGATATTGATCCTGGGAGCAGTTAGCAGGTTAAGGTAAGCCGGCGTTAATCAGGGCACCTGTCTGAAAAAGTGTCAGGGTGGACGCTTCCGGCTTCAGGTTCCCCCCCCTCGGCTGCATACACTGTACTGTTATGATTAGCCTGTCAGGCTGTTATAATAGCACAAGGCCACTGGTTATTAGGAAAACAGGATGTTGCCTCGCCAAAAAAAAAAAAAGGCATTACAGGAACGAAAAGTAACGGCGTGAAATGATTAAAGCCGCCTCGGACGTCAAGGAACGAGGACAACGGGAGGAAGGGGCAAATAAGTATTCCTTTAGAGGAAACACAAGGTTAAAGTTC
>JACRUU010000005.1:10572866-10580366 GCA_030449085.1 Kryptopterus vitreolus | reverse complement strand
AGAGAACATGCAAACTCCACACACACATGGCCGAGACGGGAATCGAACCCGGACCCTGTCGGTGTGAGGCTAGTGTGTTAACCACTAAACCACCGTGCCCCCTGCACTCAGCAGCTCATTAGACATTCATTCATTCATTCATTTTCTACCGCTTTAGCCGATCTTCCCTCGGGTCACGGGGAGTCTGTGCCCATCTCAGGCGTCTATGGGCATTAAGGCAGGATACACCCTGGATGGAATGCCAACCCATCACAGTACACACACACATTCATACACTAGGGACAATTTTCCAAGGTGCCAATCAACCTACCGTGCATGTTTTTGGACCGGGGAGGAAACCGGAGAACCCGGAGGAAAACCCCCTGAGATACACGGAGAACATGCAAACTCCACACACACATGGCCGACACGGGAATCGAACCCGGACCCTGTCGGTGTGAGGCGAACGTGATGACCACTAAACCACCGTGCCTCGCTCATTAGACATAAATAGAACGAGGATTGCATCGTCGCCTGGATTCTCCGCATTGCTCAACTTGTAGCGATTTACCCCTCCGACTCACCTCCTTAAACACTGCGATTGTCCTTTTTGTGTCGGCAAATCTCTCGAAGGCATTCGCCGAGCACCGCTTTTCTGTCTGGTTTCTGGTGGTCTGATGATCTTGAACAGCGACAGTCAATAAAAGATGTGCGAGGAATAAAGCAAGCATGAAAAGTAAAAACATAATATAATTGCCTTTGTAAAGCACAACCGTTTTCAGGGTAAAGTCGGAAGCGGCTGTATCGAACCGAGGTTTTGAAAAGGATGGTGGAAAAAAAGAAGAAGAAGAAGAAAGCCGTGAGGTGAATTCCTGCGAAGCCACGGATATCATGGCATGGTAATTATGTTTTTATGCTAACATTTCAACTAGCGCCTTCATGTTCATGCCTTTGTTTTGGGGTTTCCTCTTCTTTATTCGCCGCTCATCGCGTGGAAATTCCTTTTGGATTTTTCGTCTTAGATCGCACTACCAACATCGTATAATATGTTAATGTGGGTCAAAATTGACCATTTATTATATAATGCCTTTTTCTTTCTTTTTTCTTTATTCACCAGATCGACACTAGAAGTCATTCTGGACACGTGACTTCATGTATGAAGAAACATTGACGTTTAACATTTTACGCCATTTTTGACGCACTTATCTACAGCGAATTACAACTGAGGAGTTAAGGGCCTTGCTCAAGGGCCCACTAGTGGCAGATTGGTGGTGGTGGTGGTGGTCGGGGGGATTTGAACCTGAGATCTTCTGGTCCAGAGGCCAATGCCTTAACCACTAGCTCAACCACTACACTACCACCTCCCTGGAAACACAATGCAGGACTAATCCCCAAATTCTAACTTTATTAGTGACGTGTGCAAAAGCATCACTATTATAATCTCTCTCTGGCTTTGCTCGGAGCGTAACTCGTCCCGCAGTTTTTGTCCGATCGTCACCTCATATCGGAATTCCGAACCCATAGGGAATTTTTTCCCTATGGAAAATGAATGAGGCCGAAATTTCCTGCCTCACAGTTCGGGCCTGTGAGCGTCCGACATGCACATACGACAAATCCACTCGTAGTGGGTCCGGAGTGGATCACGATCATATACCTCCCGAACCCCACACACCTGCTCGGAATTTCGGGAAATCCGCGACATTCCGGCCCCATAGAGAATGAATGGGGAAATATCCACTCATAGGTGAGATGGAGTCGGTCATGACCAAACGACTGCCGCATGGCTTCACGTGGCCGCATACGTAAAAAATCTGTGAAACTCGGAGACAGGGTCATGTGACACGTCTAAACGCTCTGCACATCAACGGGAGTCAGACGCTGGATAATTTGATGATCTCAGGTGCATCGCTGGCCCCGCCCCTTCCCACCCAAAATGGGCATTTTTGGTGTCTAAACACTCGTCTCTCCAAAAAAAACCTAGCATTTCGAAGTCAACGCTAAATATTAAAAGGACCGGGGGGGGGGGGGGTGGGGGAAGAAAATAATGCAGACGTTCTAAATAAATGTAGATTAAAAAAGAAAAGAAAAGAAAAGAAAAATAAATAAATAAATATCTAGTTTTAAACCATTACTGTGGCCCGGGTCAATACTTTGTCTGGGTTTTCATCTCATGACCTTCGGATCTGAAGTCCACTAAACTGTAACCTCTGCATGAACAATATTCAGGTCTCTCTTTATTAAAGAGCATTGTCCACTTTGTGAGATTCGCTCTGCGGTAAGAGTTTTGGCGAATGACCTCATATGGTCGTGATGCCCAGGTATCCAGATACTTTCGCATTACCCTTGTGTATTAAAGCATAGCTTAGTGAAATGAAGACCGTTTTCCACTCTCCTTTCTTCCCTGATCGATCGAGGGAAGGGGAAAATAAATAAATAAATAAAAATCAGGAGCCGGATCATGTTACAGGTTCCATTTTAATGTCGGCTTTATACTTTGGTCAAGGGCTCTTAGAAGTCTAAGTTAATACCGGGATGGGGGGGGGGGGGGAGGGGGGGGGGTGGGGGGGGGGGGGTGGGGGCTGGGGGGGGTGGGGGGGGGGGGGGGGGGGGGGGGGGGGGGGGGGGGTGTTTGGGGGGGGGGGGGGGGGGGGGGATTAGCTGAACTCCGCCGGCATTTATTACAAAAATAGTGCGTAGTAGAAAGGTATGATCACGGGTAGCGTGAGAAACCGAAACCCATCCGAGTGAAAAAGAGATGGATTAATTGGATAGTGTTTCTTCCCCCCCCCCCTCCCCCCCCTGTCTGCCCCCCCTGCTCCTTTGCCCCCGTGTCCGGCCTTGTTTGGGCCCGTCCCTGAGTGACAGATGAACAAGGGAAGGATCATGACTGTTGCCAAATCCAGTGTCCTACAGGCAGGCACTGATGGCTTTACATGTGCTGTGCTGTGCAGCAGAGTGGAACAGTTGAGTCTGTCCTTACCCGTGGTCAAAGGATGGCAACATCGACGGAAAACTAATTAGCGAGTGCGGGCCGTGATACAATCATAAGAAGGAGGAAGATCATAAGAGAAGAAGCCCAGTGATGATGTGGAAATAAAAGGCTCGGATGTGTAAATCGGAGACGAAAGACGATCTCCAGGCATCGCGTGTAACCTCGGGCAGATCGGATTCCTGGGCGATTCAATATAGCTTTTGGATTTGATCAAATATCCTGTTGTTGCAAGT
This sequence comes from Kryptopterus vitreolus, assembly GCA_030449085.1. Lineage (NCBI taxonomy): Eukaryota > Metazoa > Chordata > Actinopteri > Siluriformes > Siluridae > Kryptopterus > Kryptopterus vitreolus. The sequence goes on along the minus strand of JACRUU010000005.1, from coordinate 10,577,162 downwards.
GAAACTTTGTAGGATAAATAAATAAATAAATAAATAAATAAATAAATAAATAAATAAATAAAACCATCTTGAGTCATTCAAGTTAAGAACAAAACTCCTGATCCAGAAGTCACTCCGTAGGCGAAAAACACTCCCGTAACGTTTCGATCCGTTTTTAGCATCCCAAAGTGTGGTTAATCAGAGCAACAAAAAAAAAAAGAGAGAGAGAGAGAGAGAGAGAGAGAGAGAGTGAGCACGATGAGGAGGAGGAGGGAAAGCTCAAATAGCAAGCACAAAAAAAAAAAAAAAAAAAAAAAAAAAAAAAAAAAAAAAAAAAAAAAAAAAAAAAAAAAGCAGTTTTCCAACCCAGATGGCAGGCCATGTTGCATTTGAACCATTAAATTTGCAGGGTTTATGCCCATGCCATGGGTGGCGAGGCTGCAGCTGGTGTGTGTGCGAGCGCATGTGTTTGTGCGAGCTTCTGGACCACGACAAAGGCGGATGCTCATACACAGAAATACTGGAGCATAAAATTATAGGAGGCCAGCATACGCATCCCTGTTCTGCCCCCCTCCCTCCCTCCCTCCCTCCCTCCCTCCCCATTCCACCCCAAAGACAAAGTGAAAGTGAACTCGAGAGACAATGAAATATTTAACATTTTATAATAAAAACCTCGTGTTATCTGATCGTTTAAAAGCGCAAATGTCGCGTTTACACCCTCTCCACGTCTGCCGCAATTCATTCGATTCAAAACGCGTCATGGAAAATTGGCGGAGCGTGATCGGTGGAGGGGAAAAAAAAAAAAAAAAAAAAAAAAAAAAAACGCTTCGGTATTAATTGTATTGTGCGGCAGTCACGCTTCTCTCTCTTTTTTTTTTTTTTCCCCGCCGAGTCCAGACGCCGTTTGGCAATTCGCGAGGCAGACGTGTACCTCTTGTAGTTTTCCTTTCCGTTCCTGTACGCCCGTCATAACAACTACACTTGCGGAATACAAAAGGATGTCGTCCCGATGCTCCTGGCTGTGTATGTAGCATGTCATTGTGAGCATGAGGCTTGCAGTTCAATTGATAACGCTCTCTCCACCGGGCCGACGATGTTCGAGTAGACAACAAACCAGAAGAGCCGTCTGGCCCCCGGAACGACAGCGCAGAGGGAATAAGCGTTTATCAGACAGGGCCAGGTTCCGCCTATCTAATATAAAGTCGGCTCCCCGAGTCATAAATAGTTGAAGGCTGGAGTTTTGTCATTCCGCAGCTCCTGAACAACCACACTTGGAGACATTCAGCACTTTGGCAATCCGCCCCATAGCCATACATGCACTGACAGCACCATATATTGTGATGTATCGCCGTAAATGTTTAAACGCCTGGGCCACTAAGACAACGGAATTGCGGCCTAATGCGTTACCTTACAAGACGCGGAATACAAGCGCTCCGGCTGTCCGCCCGGAATACAATCGATCGCGTTTCTGCCGTCGGACGGACGGACCGGGGGGGGCATGAATCACACGCCACCAGCTGCATTATACAGACCGTTCGGAACGTTGACGGAGGACACTTTCAGTGTGCATCAAGAGACGGATGTTCTCGCCGCTTACGGTTTGGCGGGACGGCTCGCGGACGCTCCGTGTATTCTGGAGCGAACGAGATTATCATAGAATACGCTTGTTTACATATTACAAGAATGGCGGGCTCGTGCATTTATGTCGCAAAATGACGCACAATTAATAGCTTTGTTGCGATTAAAGTGTCATATTAGGGAATAAATTGCGGAGTGAAATGTTTGGGGGGGCGGAGTCAATGTGAAAAAGCTAAAGGGAACTAGACATAGAAGGTTTTAGCGTTGACTTTGAAATGCTAGCTCGTTCAGAGACTAATGTTTAGACACGTTTTGGGCATTTTTTCAGGAGGGGGCGGGGCCAGTGAACCAGCCTCCAATTTCTGTCGATGTGCTGAGCGTTTAAACATGTCACATGACCCTGTGTCCGAGTTGCGCGGAGTTTTCACGTTTGCGGCCACGCGACGCATATTTTCACGACCTACTCCATCTCACCTATGAGTGGATATGTCAAATGTGCATATCGGGCCGAACGACGACGCGGCGAATTTCCCCATTCATTCTCTATGGGGCCGGAATGTCGCGGATTTCCCCAAATTCCGAACGCGGTGTAGGATTCTGGTATATGATCGTGATCCACTCCGGACCCCCTTACGAGTGGATTTGCTATATGTGCATGTCGGATGCTCACACGCCGAACTGTGAGGCACAAAAAAAAATAAATAAATAAATCGGCCCCATTCATTTTTTACTGGAAAAAATTCTGGCTTTTTGGCCCCGGGTTCGGAATTGCGCGGGGCGATTCCTTATAAAAGTAATAGCACACCTCACACCATCGGGGCGCATATGAGGTATGATTCGTGGGGAGGGGACAAAACCGGCGGGACGAGTTACGCGTCGAGCGAAGCCAGGGAGAGATTATAATAGTGCTACTTTTGCACACGTCACTAATAAAAGGAGGACGGCGAGGAGTGAAGGAAAAGAAAGCAAGACATTAAAGCAGAGCGCTTGAATAAGCATCCGACAGGAAACCGATTGCTGATGAGATCCGAGGGAGATTTTGGGAAAAGTGTGGGGGGGAGAAAGAAACGATACATTAATTACATTAAGGAGGGGGAGGGCGGGGGGGGGGGGGGGGGGGGGGGGGGGGGGGGGTAAATGAATTTGATAATAATAAATAAATAAATAAATAAATAAAGGTCACCGTTACCATATGCCTACTGGCTTCCCATGTGCCCCGAGTGGGATTTTCTGCATAGGCTATTTCACACCTCCCACACACTCGCGCAAACACTCACACAGAGGTCACTTTGGCTTTATATCCAGCTAGACTTAAAATGTGCCATGAGAATAACAGCTATTCTCTGCTAGACACTACGTGGTCACGAGCAAGGACGGAGGTTTCTGAATTTTACGGGTTTTTTTTGGTCATGAGCGCAAACACGCTGCCAACACGACACACACTTGACCAGACGATCGCTATGACTTTGTTGTTGCCAAATTTGGGATTTGAAACCCCAAAGACGCACCTATCTATGGCCATGAAATACAAAACTCGTCCATTCATCAAGCTGACGAGTCAAAAACCAAGACCGCGGGCCGAGCCGGCAATTTTAACAATAATTACATGCAAAGGAAACCTGCCAACCCCCGCTCCCCCTCAATGGCCATACAGTGCCATGTGGTGCACGGGAATAGACTAAAGGAGGACCTATTGCGGAACTGGCTAGCATTGTTCTGCGATGTTTATGAAGGTCAATTAGATAAGGCTCCTGTTTTGGGATGCTTTTGACACAGGTCCACCCCCCCCCCTCCAAGGAACATGAAAATCAGTCCACCAAAAACACACCGGTCGACATGTAGCTAGAATACCTCTCAAGGCACTCTTATTCAGAGCAGCTTACAACTATGCATTTAAAGGCCTTGCTCAAGGGTGTAGTAGTAGCGCTGGGATTTGAACATATGACCTTCTGATCCAATGGTTCTCCTGAGTCCTAGACCTTACTAAAAGTACCCCCTTCCCTATCTGCTAGAAAGAATTACCGGAATCGAAAGCTTGCATGATATGAGACTCCGTGAATGGTGGTCCAATGGGGGAAATTCTTTGAGCACAACTGTGCAGGGTCATACCCCCTCTTTCGTGGAGCACAGAGGGTTAAGGGCCTCGCTCAGGGACCCTAGAGTGGCAGCTTGGTGATATCAGGGCTCGAACCCCTGATCTTTTGATCCGTAGGCCGGCATCTTAACCACTAAGCTACACCCCTCCGTATAAACAAGGGGGTCTTCTGGACCCGGGGGTTCCAATCAGTAGCTAAACCCCTACCTTGGTCAGACTCTAGACCAGGGAACATGACAGGCAACTTATCTTGTGATAACTCATTTCGAACATTAAAACTTGGTCAGGATTGTTCATCACCAAGGACACTGCTATTAAGGCTCATGTGCCCCTTCAAGGAGCTTTCAGTGGCGTACAGGGATTGGTGTGACTGACCCTCCAAAGAATAGAATAGCCTTTATTTGTCACATGTATACACTTCACAGCTCCTTCGTCTAGCCCAGCTTGTCTGGGAGCTGGGGTCAACCCCCGGGAGCGCCTCCTGGAGACGGTTAAGGGCCTGACCAAAGACTGGCAGCTTGGTGATATCGGGCCTCGAATTCCCAACCTTGCACCTTAATCACTGAGCTTAATAGCCACCCCTCCCCCTGAGCTTAATAGCCACCCCTCCCCCTCAGTCCCCCTAAACACAAGGCCCCCCCCCC
>JACRUU010000005.1:10545366-10570366 GCA_030449085.1 Kryptopterus vitreolus | reverse complement strand
TAGCGAAGAAAGGTTACTATGCAGGGAGAGTTGTTTTTTTTTTCCCTCTTCGCATCGCAGCAATATTTATGCAGTCTTATTAGACGCAACTTGAGGTTATCGATCTAGATAAAAAAAAAGCCTTACTTCAGCACGTACAGAATTTCACACCACACAAGTTATACTTACAGTAGCTATGTATGTATGTATATATATATATATATATATATATATATATATATATACACACACACACACACACACACATACATAAACACACACATACACATACACACACACACTATATATATATATAATATATATATATATATATATATATATATATATATATATATATACACATACAATATACACACACACGAGGTCACCACCAAGAGCAAGGGTGCTTAACAAAGAAGAATTTTTTTTAATAAGGCAATCCTTCTGCTTTGTCTGCTCTCTCTCTCTTTCTCTTTCTCCCTCTCCCTCTCTCCCTCTCTCTTGATTTGCAGATGCACATTTCCATTCGGTGCGAAGTCGAACCAACAAAGCTCTGGTGTGGCGTACTTTTATTTTGTGGCGAATGCAAGAAACGAAAAACAAAAAAACAAAAAGAAAGGGAAAAAAAAGATATATAATTCTCCTTGTCGCTAACGATCTTGGGGCTCCTTCAGCGAGCATCTGCCGCCATCCGCCATCCGCCGTGTGCACCAAAGCCGCCCGAGACAGCTTTGGAATATCAATCCTTATGAACGTTTAGAGACTTGCGAATCAAATTACCAGAGTTTAACTTTTGCACATCTTTCCTGCCATTATGAAGCAGGAGTAAAATAAACGGCGGGTTGGGAGGGGGGGGGGGGGGGGGGCGGGGGGGTTTAAGCGAATATGCAATGCGTTTTGAAGACCAACAATATGTTTAGAGGCTCCGTTATTGTTCGGTACAGACAGCAAGGCTATAAATGTGTCTTGGAAAAATGGTACTATAAGACCACTTAAAAAAAAAAAATAAACCTAAATATATGTATGTATATACCACCCACACCACAACACATATATATACATACATATATACATATATATATATATACATACACATATACATATATATAATATATATATATATTTATATATATATATATATAATATATATAGATATTATATAATATATATATATAAATACAGAGCATACATACATATATACATATACACATATATAGATATATATATACATATATATATATATATATATCGAGATATATATTATATATATAGATATATTATATATACACACACACACACACCCACACAATATATATCTATATATATATATATATATATATATATATATATATATATATATATATATTATATATTATATTTATTTATTTATTTATTTATTTATTTATTTCAGAGGCCAGGGAATGAAATAAACAAATAAATAAATAACTATTACACATTTACTCAGGATGGTGTTTGGCACAGTTGGGTGAAGTTGTGTCGGCCCTTTGGGGGGGCCCTCCGGTACAATGGCGTACAACGTTAATTGTTGTCGCGCCTTCTTTCCCGCTTCATAAACGTACGCGCTTCTATACGTCCTTGGCGACACCGTTCCCGCAAATCCACTTACCGTGTACTCGTCCCGGCAGACCTCTACGTGACGCACGCCACAGCCATCTGTGGGAAAGCTGCAGGTTCCAGATGTGCAATCAGGACCCGAGTCATTGGACGAAGCGACGGAGGCGGAAGGACGTGGCGGGGAGAGAAAAAGGCGCAGGGCATCGCGATCAACCAGGAGCTGTGGAGATGCAGGCTTGGCTGGAGCAGCTGGGGTCTGTATGCAGAACAGATGATGGGTGATGCATTAACCCGAGCAGTCACCCAAACACGGACAAGGACACAGCTGCACACACACACACACACACAGGGATATCTTGTAGAGCAAGGAAGTAATGGAGCAAACCTGCAGGATGAATCACCTTGCAATGAGTTTAAGCTATGACAAACCTTTTATTATAAGGTTTTATATATATATATAAATAATTTTTTTTTTTTTAATTTACAATAATTCATTACCCCATTCGCATATCCCCGAGAGCAGGGGATAGAGTGCCCCCCCAAACCAAGAGTGGAAGCTTGGCGCTTATTGACCCTACGGTCAGTAACCTTACGGCCAATTTATACTTCTGCGTCAAGGCTACATGTTGACGCATACCCTATGCCGTAGCCTACGTCCTAACCCGAGGTCTCCGAAAACGCCACAACGCGTCACGTCGACGCAGAGCCCGAGGGCCGTGATCGGTCGGCTTGGCAGCATATTTCCAGTGTAGCATCGTACTATTCCTCTGTACTGCCATTTTTAAAGTCCACGTTAAAGATTTGGTAAATTTGAGGGTTAAGGGCCTTGCTCGAGGGCCCACTAGTGGCAGTTTGGTTTGAAGCCGTGATCTTCCGGTCCAGAGTCCAACAGCTTAACCACTGGGCTACACACCTCCATGTTACTGAGGTTTACCTTAGCAAGTCAGGAAGCTGGGAAGGATCTAAGCATGGGCCCCTGGGAGCAGATAGGATTAAGCACCTTGTTAAAGGGCCAGTGCCAGTGCCACTTCTGCCCCATAATATGAGAGGAGGGGTTTAAGACACTGGGTTACTGATCGCAAGTTCAGGGGTTCGATCCCTGATATCATCAAGCTGCCACTCTCAGGTCCTTGAGCAAGGCCCTTAAACCTTTGTGCACTGTATCATGGCTGATCCTGCAGTCAAACGAAGCTGGGAGATCCGAAGAAAGAATTTCCCTGTGCTGTGGTGTAAATCCTATGGGGAAGAATGTCAACCCTGATGAAACGGAAGACCGGCCAATCAGGCATTATTTGAAGAGCACATTTTACCGTATACTAATCGTCCACGTCGCCTCACCATGTTCCCAAAGCTTTACTTTTCCCATTTTATCACCATTCAACAGAACTAAAATGGACCGGAACTGGAAGTCACGTATATAACAAGAGGAACCGAGACCTGAGAGGTCATCTTACCTTGTCTGAGGATCTGTGAAGTAGGCAAATCCAAATGGTAAAGTCAGAAGGACCGGTACTAGATCATAGCAAATTCTGTGTGTTTGTGTGCACGAGGCAGTATCTCAATGGTTAAGTGATCGGGCTCATGTTCAAAAGGTTGCAGGTTCTAATCCCAGCACCACCAAGTCATGAGCCCCATGATCCACGTCTTAACCTTCATATGTCTGGATAAGTGTGTTTGCCAAACGCTGAAAATGCCACTGATTGTGCCCAGGTGTGTTCAGTCATTAACTGCAGACTGTGGGAGGTGTAGTCCATGTGGCGGCCATGTTTGTAGTCAGTAGTGATTGCTGGGAATTGGAGTTTGTTGTGCGGATACCTTTCCAATCCACTGACGCTTTGCTCCGGTCCATGGAAACCAAATGACAAATCACATTATGACAAATAACAAATCCCAATCACAGAAAAAAAAAAATTCCAATTTTTAATTATCCCTCGAGAGTCACGGTGGTTTTAGTGCTTAGCACGTTCGCCTCACACCTCCAGGGTTCGATTCCCGTCTCGGCCATGTGTGTGTGTGGAGTTTGTGCATGTTCTCCCCGTGCCTCAGGGGGGTTTTTCTCCGGGTTCTCTAAAAACATGCACGGTAGGTTGATTGGCACCTTGGAAAATTGTCCCTAGTGTATGAATATGTGTGTGTGTGTGTGTGTGTGTGTGTGTGTCTTGTGATGGGTTGGCATTCCATCCAGGGTGTATCCTGCCTTAATTCCCATAGACGCCTGAGATAGGCACAGACTCCCCGTGACCCGAGGGAAGATCGGATACAGCGGTAGAAGATGAATGAATGAATGAATGAATGAATTATCCCTCGCTTCCTGATTTACGACGTTCTTCCGTTCTTAACGGTGTGGAACTGGACAAAGTTTTTTTTTGTCTGCACTTTGAAGGGACAATTACGGAGAAGGGAAATAGTTGGCACAGTAAATCAGCCACTGGTCAGTTTGGAAGATATTGTAATTCATCCTACAAGTTTATACCTTCTTTTTTTTTTTTGGTCATTAAAAAGGACACTCAATGTCATCACTAGCTATAAAACGGCAAGGAAGGAGGACTCTTCCACTCTCTCTCTCTCTCTCTTTCTCTCTATCGGAATCGTGTGTTTTGCATATCTAATTGTGTCCGGAAACCTGCGAAAGGGCACTTTTTATTAACCCGTAACACCTCCTGCGGCATAGCGATGCTTATAAACATCACTCACAAAAGTTTTTTTTTTAATTTTTATTTTAATAAGCTTCAATGTTCTCCTCGTGACACCGTTGGCTGTGCGGAGTCGTGGGTGGTGTGTGTGTGTGTGTGTGTGTGTGGCGGGTGGGGGAGGTCGTCTTTAAACACTGTTTTCCCATAGGGAATATTGTCGCTTATGAGAAAGGAAAACGAATATGTGAAATGAATAATTCAGAAAGTTGAGGACGGACCATTGACTCGACACTATATAAAACCTGGTTCGGCCACGCCCACAGCATTTTCTAATGTGGTGGGTTTTGATTCATCACCGTCCCGGTGATTTGTTCTTTACGACCCAGCATTAAACGTCTCTTAAACGTTGCCGTAGCGCTACATGCTTCTTATTTACACATTTACACATTGCATCATTTGACACCATTTGGCAACCCTTTAAACGCCAATTCCATTTATCTCATCTATAAAACTAGGTAGAGCCCAATAAGCTTGGGATTCAAACTCATAACCTTCCGATCCAAACGCCCGATGCGTTTAAGCACTACGGCCTTAACCACCTCCCACACTGCCTTCATTCCTCATTCTGTCGTTTCTCACCGAAAGCATGGAGACCCGAACGGATCGCACGCATATATCAGCCGAGTCGACATCAGCGAGTCAGCACATACCCCCCCCCCCCTCCTTCCCTCCACGTTCCTTCCCCCAAGTTTCGTTCGTCTCGTTCGCAAGCGACAATTACCGGTTTTACAAATGTACCGAGATTTGAAAAATGATGCTGAATAACTCATTTCCGCTTCAAATGGTCCCATCAGCGCAGGCGTATTTAGTGCTGATTTGTGAGAAAAATAAAAGTTTGAGTAAAAGATTTCCTCGAGTGCGTTTATCGTGTAGGGTCATCGTTATATCTCGCCGAGAGGTATCAAAAACCACATCTCATTTATACATCTTGAGCTTCGAATAACTAATGGCGGCTGGGATTTCAACTCATAACCTTTTGATCAGTGGGCCAACATTTTACCCAATAAGACACATATTATAGTTATAGAATATATAATATACATACAATATACTTATATATTATAGATACCACTATACATTGTCATACTGTAGGAGGAGGTGGGATTTAAACCTGCGATCTTCCTTCATTCGTTGCTATATCCGATCTTCCCTCGGGTCACGGGGAGTCTGTGTCTATCTCAGGCGTCTATAGGCATTAAGGCAGGATACACCCTGGATGGAATGCCAACCCCCACACACACACACACACACAACACACACACACACACACACACACACATTCATACACTAGAGACAATTTTTCCAAGGTGCCAATCAACCTACCGTGCATGTTTTTGGACCGGGGAGGAAACCGGAGAACCCGGAGAAAAACCCCCTGAGGCACAAGGGAGAACATGCACAAACTCCACACACATGGCCGAGACGGGAATTGAACCCTGGACCCTGGCAGTGTGAGGCGAACATGCTAACCACTATACACACACACACACTATATATATATATATATATATATATATATATATATATATGACACCTCTAAACGAATCTATATATATATATATATATATATATATAATATATATATATATATATATATATATATATAATACACACATATACATATATATATATATATATATATATATATATATATATATATATATATATATATATATAGATATATATATATATATATATATATATATATATATACATATATTTATATATATATATATATATATACTTCCTCTGCAGCTGACCATCATTAAGGTCAAACGTTTTTTGCTCTTGGTATATGAGATCCGTGTGTTCGTTTGGCATTTTGTTCACAGCATCTCATAGTCGAGGTTGAACTCTCACCTGCATGAGTCCTTTAAAGCTGAAGTCATGGTCCCCGGAGTGCATTGGCAGGAGATCAATAACACACACACACACACACACACACACACACACACCACACACACACACACACACCTCTCTCCTTTTCATGGCTACTGGCCTGCAAGACAAAGTGAAATCGAAGTGCAGGAGCTTTTCCTCATGCTGGCATACAGCTTTATGAAACAACAACAACAACAACAACAACACAAAACAAGGCAGCGGCCTGAGAGAAAGCGATGGCGGGAACCTCCGCGTGACCTCGCAGCAGACCTCGGGAGGTCCTCGGGATGAAATAGAAATGGAAATGTATTTCTACCCCAAGCCAAACGCACATGGCTTTGGAAACAGGAAGCAAGCAAGCGTCCGGAAAAGACTCCTGATTTCCGACTTGGACACGCGGCTTTGAAGAAATGAATCCTCAGGAATCATGGAAGCACATCGTCTCTGCCCTGGCTAGAAATTCCAACTTCTATCTATCTTCTGTTCATAGCAAAAGTTTCCAGAGACCCAACTATACGATATTCCCGGAGGATCCCGTTCCAAAGTCCGACTTTGCCCATTGGTGCTTATTTAATTATGTTGGGAAGAACAGAACAGCCATTGTTTGGTACCGAACGTGATACGGCGCCCCCTGGAGCATAAATCCCTTGCTCAAGGACCCAAGGAAGATCCTGGGGCTCGAACCCCCGACCTTCCGATCGCTATTGCCAGTTCCTCCTAACCCTAACCCTCCCTCAAGCGACCCTGTATAGTCCCTAAACATATCATCACTGCAACGCAGCCTCACGAAAGGGACCTCAAACAAATCAATATTGAGCATAAGCATCAGGACTATCATGTTGCTTTATAGTCTAATAAACAAAAGAGGGAAAAAAAAAAGAGAGACGAGATGGAGTTTGTGAATATGTGTCTGGCGCAGTGCTGAGTCAGCATGAGTCGCGTTTGTTTTCGTTTTCATGTTCTCCTGCAGCTGTCAACACAATATACTGTCTTTATAAAAAATAAATAAATAAATAAATAAATTTCCACGCCATTCGTAAAAACGGTCGCTCTGTTGTTGCTTTCGATTCCCAACTACAGCCGTCTGGAGCTAAACATGAGGAGGAGGTTCGTTGCCAGTCAATGCAACCATGTGTCATAATACTATTATAACGTGTTAACGCCTAAAATCATGTCTTTAACGCATTATTAAGGGCACTAATTTTATTAACGCAGTACGCAACGCAAGCGCATCGCATTCCCAAATCCGTATTACTGCAATAAAGCGCATTTTTACTGAACGCAATAAAGCGCTTCCGTATAACCTAAACACCGTATCACCAGTTTATATGGAAAAGCAACCGGAACACAATTCTTAAAGGAGCCACGTCCCATATTTTACACTTCAAACCAACACTAAACAAAATAACATTGTCATTAACCAGAAATTCATATTAAAAGAATCATTTCCAGGTTAGGGGGCACGGTGGTTTAGTGGTTAGCTCGTTCGCCTCACACCACCAGGCTCCGGGTTCGATTCCCATCTCGGTCATGTGTGTGTGGAGTTTGTGCATGTTCTCCCCGTGCCTCAGGGGGTTTTTTTTCTCCGGGTTCTCCGGTTCCCTCCCTCCCCCCGGTCCAAAAACATGCACGGTAGGTTGATTGGCACCTTGGAAAATTGTCCCTAGTGTATGAATGTGTATGTGTGTGTGTGTGTGTGTGTGTCCTGAGATGGGTTGGTATTCCATCCAGGGTGTATCCTGCCTTAATGCCCATAGACGCCTGAGATAGGCACAGACTCCCCGTGACCCGAGGGAAGATCGGATAAAGATGAATGAATGAATGAATTTCCAGGGTAAAATGAATACATTTATTAAAATGGAGATATTTTGAGAGAAATGTATATAATTATGACATCTGTTACAGTTTGTTACAGCATGTGCTCATGCGTTGCTTGTATTCATCCAGCAAGTTCAGTGTAACAACAATGGCTTGCAATAAATTCTAAAAACTCACTGGCTTTGCCTTTTTAGACGGAGTCATATATTCCCATGAGAAATGTGTTAGGAGCAGATTGCAAAGCACTCACTCCGTAGGAAAGGTAATTACATGTAGACCGCCTGTTCGCCCGTCGTGCCACAGCTCCGTAACGCGGAGGTGCAAATACCATGCTAAATATGACCTAATGCAAAGGCAGTGCGAAAAAAAACACTCTGTCGCGATAATCGATCCCTGATTGAGACGTCTGTCATTAATCTGTGACAAACAAAGTAACATTGACATTAACAAGAAGTTTATATGAAGAGAATAATTCATTCATTCATTCATTCATTCATTCATCTACCGTCATCATCTAAAAACTCTACCGCTTAAAATTTATCCGATCTTCCCTCGGGTCACGGGGAGTCTGTGCCTATCTCAGGCGTCTATGGGCATTAAGGCAGGATACACCCTGGATGGAATGCCAACCCATCGCACACACACACACACACACACACACACATACACACACATTCATACACTAGGGAACAATTTTCAAGGTGCCAATCAACCTACCGTGCATGTTTTTGGACCGGGGGGAAACCGGAGAACCCGGAGAAAAAACCCCTGAGACACGGGGAGAACATGCACAAACTCCACACACACATGGCCGAGACGGGAATCGAACCCGGATCCTGGCGGTGTGAGGCAAACGTGCTAACCACTAAGCCACCGTGGCCCGGTAGTTTAGTGGTTTAGCACGTTGTATATATATATATATATATATATATATATATATATATATATATATATATTATATATATATATATATATATATATATATATATATATATATATATATTATATATTATATAGTATATATATATATATATTATTTTTTTTTTTTTTTTTATAGTAGAAATATGAACATTTTGCAATAGATCTGAAATCCACATTGCCCTTGTACAATGAAGAATCCCCTTCTCAAATCTATTTTTGATGTGTTTTGTTTTTTTTTTTGGATGTTCATTAGCTTTATTCAGCTGTTGTAGATATATCCAATAAGTACAATAAGTACCAGGCCTAAGTGTGATCAATTCCCATCCAGAATCAAATCCCCCAGCCGTGTCCTGGGATTAATAAAAGGAATGGATATTAAAAAAAAAAAAAAAAAAAAAGACTGAAACTACATTTGGGTATGACGACGCCAGGACAGCAGCCGACCTGTTAGCGGACTTTATTACAACTATAGCAGGTGTGATCAGATAAAAAGGAAAGATACAGAGACGTGCCGCATCTCTCTTATAAAATACAGTAACATGGAGAATCGCTGATGCTTTATGATAAATTCATACATTTAAAAAAGTGTTTTAATTAAATAAAAAAAATTATAATGCATTTATTATGTTATAAATGCGTACACATACATATATAGAAAATGAATGCATAGATTAATAAATAAAAACATTTTACAAATGTATTCATTTTGAAATGAATCAATTAATATGTTACATTATTAATAAAAACAACTTTGGTGGAAAAATATGGATTGAATACATATAATATATATATATATATATATATATATATATATATATATATATATATATATATATATATATATATATATATATATATATATATATATATATATATATTTATATATATATATATATATATATATATAAATGTTGTATTTAATAATTATAATTATTAATAAAAACAAATATTGCTGCAAATATATGGATTGAATACATTTATATATATATATGAAATATATATATATATATATATATACATACATATATATATATATATAAAATATATGGATTACTTAACATCAATTTTCTAACAAATGTCATACACAACACAATAACAGTAAATGTGTTTACACATAAATATTTATATTATATATGTATGCTTGTATTAAGAATGATATAAAATATATTTTAAATATTACACAAATAAATTCAAATCATAAACAAGACCTTCTTCTCTTCTATTCGGTTTATCATTGAAGTTTTAATTCTCATTAATAAATTCCAGTGGAAAATGTCAAGAATGCCAACAATTGTCGAATGGTTGTTTTATATAATAATAAAAAAAATAAATAAAATAAAATGTTTTTTTTTTTTTGCTCTGCTATATACGAATATAAATGGTATAAAAAAATAAATAAATTAGGAAAAAAAAACTCAAGTCTGAGGAAATGAGACCTCTGGTCATAGAAAGACTTTTTAATGTTCAGTGAGTTGCAGTAAACACTCATTTACCTCCCTCCACCAAGCACTCTTCCAGGTGCAAATCGTAATACTTGAAATGCCAGGGAGTGAGTGGGAGAAAAAAAAAAGAGAGAGAGAAAAAGAGAGAGAGAGAGAACGGATAAAATAATGACATTTCCTTTCCGCTGCTTATGTAAACGCAACTCGTGACCCGCATGTCTTTAAAACTAATATTTTAAGCAAAAACTTCAAACGCCTTCCAACCTTTCGCATCTCCATCTCTCTCTCTCTCCCTTCCTCTCTCCCTCTCTCTCCTCCATTGGAGCCCATTTGCTCGGAGCAAAAGCGCAGCTAAATATTTTGTCTCCAAAACAGCGAATTTACATACCGTTTTGGAGGTAATGGACCGAAAAGCCCCGCACACTCACACGCAGACAATGACTGAAATGAACTATTAAGCTTTCGCTGTTGACGCGGCCATACCTCATTTGCGTTTCCGTGCGTAATTGTTTTTTTTTTTGTTTTTTTTTTTTTCCCTCCTACCGCACCATCTTTCACACCAGCGCTACATTTTATATTAACGAGAAAGCTCGGGTAAACAAATTCTCGCCGCTTGTTTTTTTTTTTCGGGGGAGGAAAAAAAAAAAACGTACATAAACGAAGGAATCATCCTGAGGCAAGTCCATGGCTCCGGTTCGTGTCGGAGCCGCCAAGCCAAACGGACGGACTTTACTATGGCGATTGAGGAATTTACGATCTGGAGGGCCTCGGAAGCGTCTCTGCCAGACGACATCACTGGCTCGGAATGCTAATCAAAATGGGTTTGGTGGCACGGGCCCCTTGGAGAGGTTCTCCATCTCGACAGACACTCGCAGACGTAAGCCATCTGGAGTCCCGCTATATGAAGAGTCTATAAAGCCCTTATGACAATTAGTAACAAGAAGGGGGGGAGGGACGGGGGACGGGGGGATTCCAATGCTTTAATAACCATGAAAAGGAATTCTTTCTTTTGCCCTTTATTGCTGTAACCCCTGTTGGATCTGCTCCTTGTTTCCGGGAAGAAGACCGTCCTTGTCCTGTCTCCGCCACGCCCCTCGCTTGGCCCACATACTCATCTCCGGGAAGAAGGCAGGGGGCAGCAGCAAGCGTCCCTGCTCTTGGCATTGTTCCTGAGTCAGGCCCATCACCTTCTGTAGTCTCTGCCTTTCAAGTGCCAGATGTGCTGCACTGGAGGCCTGCCAAAGCCGATTGTATTGGTATGGTAGGGGTGGGCTCACAGTGGCTGACTGACACACACACACACACACACACACACACACATAAAGCATAGCGTTGTGAATATTTTACAACACATCCACATGCTCTGTTTGCTCTGGAATTCCTGGACGCACAATTAGTTTCTTGGTCATGATATACATTTAAAATCACTTTGAATGGAAAATGGACGGATGTGACCCCGTGGGACTCGAGCCGGTCTTCCTGATGGTCCGATATCCCCCATTAAAGTCCAATAGAACGTCTTTGGTAACCTGCCAGGGTAGAAATCTATGGCGCACCATTAAGGTCGATTAAGTGTCTATGGGACGCCATTAAGGTCCTTCTAAAGAGCGTTTCTTCGGTTGGCAAAAATAAATAAATAAATAAATAAATAAATAAATAAATAACAATGTGGAATGGAAAGGGTTTGGTTTTGCAGTGGACACACATTTTCAGAAGGTAATTACACAATACAGATGAAACAGTTACGCATACATTTACATAATTTACACATAATGCAGCGAGACATATTTTGTATTCAGCACTGGAAGTGAAAAACCCGTAGCACATATATTATATTGATATTACATATACCGCATCATACTGAATATACGTCGTTATGGGGGGGGGGGGGGGGGGGGGGGGGGGGGTTGAAATTACATCTTGACATAAGTTTGCGTCGGATACGGGTTTACTTTTAGACCTCTGTGCTCCGGACGGTCACTCGCTATCGTGTATATGTAAATAGTGTATCAGGTTACTATAATCCATGGGAACTTGTTTAGCGTATTTGGCGCCACGTAACTTTATTTCGCATTACTATGTGAGTGATCTGCTCCTGCACTCTGCGTCGTGTTGGCGAATGAACGACAACAAAGGATTTTTGAAAAAAATTCAAAATAAATAAATAAACGTTCAGTGCATCCACTCACGCTTCCTAAATTCCCCCCGAATTACACCTACTATCTGCGCATTCACACCAGGTACGATCTCCTCACTATATTAGCGTATATTACCGTACGGAACCTTACGCAAGCGCATCGCATTCCCAAATCCGTATTACTGCAATAAAGCGCATTTTTACTGAACGCAATAAAGCGCTTCCGTATAACCTAAACACCGTATCACCAGTTTATATGGAAAAGCAACCGGAACACAATTCTTAAAGGAGCCACGTCCCATATTTTACACTTCAAACCAACATTAAACAAATAATAATGTAAATATTAAACAAATAATTTTCAGAGTAAAATAAATAATTCATTCATTCATTCATCTTCTAGCGCTTTATCCGATCTTCCCTCGGGTCACGGGGAGTCTGTGTCTATCTCAGGCGTCTATGGGCATTAAGGCAGGATACACCCTGGATGGAATGCCAACCCATCACAGGACACACACACACACACACACACACACATTCACGCACACATTCATACACTAGGGACAATTTTCCAAGGTGCCAATCAACCTACCGTGCATGTTTTTGGACCGGGGGAGGAAACCGGAGAATCCGGAGAAAAACCCCCTGAGACACGGGGAGAACATGCACAAACTCCACACACACACATGGCCGAGACGGGAATTGAACCCCGACCCTGGCGGTGTGAGGCGAACGTGCTAACCACTAAACCACCGTGCCTCCAGTAAAATAAATAATAAATCATTTTATTAAAGGGAGAGATTTTGACAGAATGTATATAATTATAACATCTGTTACAGTATTAGAAAAAAGTATTTATTTATGCTACATTGAAAACATGCGATTAATCACGAGTTAACTCAACGGCAATCGTACGATTAATCGAGATTAAATATATGTATATAATAATAGGCACGGTGGCTTAGTGGTTAGCACGTTCGCCTCACACCGCCAGGGTCCGGGTTCGATTCCCGTCTCGGTCATGTGTGTGTGGAAATTTGTGCATGTTCTCCCCGTGCCTCAGGGGGTTTTTCTCCGGGTTCTCCGGTTTCCTCCCCCGGTCCAAAAACATGCACGGTAGGTTGATTGGCACCTTGGAAAATTGTCCCTAGTGTATGAATGTGTGTGCGTGAATGTGTGTGTGTGTGTGTGTGTGTGTGTGTGTGTGTGTGTTGTGTCCTGTGATGGGTTGGCATTCCATCCAGGGTGTATCCTGCCTTAATGCCATAGACGCCTGAGATAGACACAGACTCCCCGTGACCCGAGGGAAGATCGGATAAAGCGCTAGAAGATGATGAATGAATTAATGTATATAATAATAGGCACCGGGGGTTTAGTGGTTAGCACGTTCGCCTCACACCACCAGGGTCCGGGTTCGATTCCCGTCTCGGCCATGTGTGTGTGGAGTTTGTGCATGTTCTCCCCGTGCCTCAGGGGGTTTTTCTCCGGGTTCTCCGGTTTCCTCCCGGTCCAAAAACATGCACGGTAGGTTGATTGGCACCTTGGAAAATTGTCCCTAGTGTATGAATGTGTGTGTGTGTGTGTGTGTGTGTGTGTCCTGTGATGGGTTGCCATTCCATCCAGGGTGTATCCTGCCTTAACGCCCATAGACGCCTGAGATAGACGGAGACTCCCCGTCGGTAGAAGATGAATGAATGAATGAATGAATGAATGTATATAATAGATGTATATAATATGTATGTAGGTTCGAATGGAAGATCTCAGCCATAATTCACCACCAGTGAGATGAACTGTGACTAGTGGAACATTCTGGAATCCCAGAAATGGGGAAACGGGATGTCAAAAGAAAAAAAAAAAACTTCTCTGAAACAAAGCGGAAACATTTTTCTCTTTTCGGAATTCAAATAGGTGCTTTTTTTTCCGTATGACAGAACTGTAAATGTCTCCACACGGACCCAAACTGTCAAAGGCTCCCCATGCGGGAGAATTTTGTCCCCGCTAAGATATTAAAACCTGGCGATTACACACCCACATTCTCCCGCTCGCTTTCTCTGACACATACATGTGATTCATGCCATGCCTTTGATGAGAATAATCCTTTGGTGTTGCGGCCACTGGGGAGAGGAGTGCGAGCGAGCGAGTGTCCTATATGATTGGCCTATTTGTACGGGGGGGGGGGGGGGGGGTGGATAGAGTTCGCTTCGCCCGCTTCGCCGCTTCCACTCGTCTTTGTTAACTGGGTTTTAGTAAAAGCGCTCGTTGGGAGCGTAAAGTTCTTCAGCAACTCAGAGCTGCAAAGTTTTTTTTTTTTTTTTCTTTTCTTTACTTTACGAGACAATTAATAATAAAACGTGTATTTGTAGACGTTTTTCGCAGCTTTTTGGAGACGGGAAAAAAATAAAAATAAAATCTACACACGTGTCTTTTTGAGCATTTGTTTACTACAGATAATTAATAAGGATTTATTCGCCAGGTTAAATCTGGCTTTGTTTCCAGATGATCTGTTCTAAAAAGAAAAAAAAGGAAATAAATAAATAAATAAATAAATTCTTTTAAAAAATATATTTATAAATAAATTAAAAATATTTTTCATTTATAAAGTAATTAATCAATTAATTGATTAGTTAATTAATTTAAAAAAATCAGATTAAACAAAAACCCTTTTTTTTTTTTTTTTTGGGCCGAAAAATTTTGAGCAAAAATAAATACATAAATAAATATATAAATAAATAAACCACCACCACTAGTGGGCACCTTGAGGAAGGCCCTCAACTTCATACAATAATATCATGTTTACATTTACGGCATTTTGGAAGACGCGACGTCTTCCAAAATGCCGTAAATGTAAACATTATATTATTGTATAAGGGATATTACGTAGCCAATATTATACATATATTCTATATATTTTATTATAATTAGATCATTCATTCATTCATCTTCTAGCGCTTTATCCGATCTTCCCTCGGGTCACGGGGAGTCTGTGCCTATCTCAGGCGTCTATGGGCATTAAGGCAGGATACACCCTGGATGGAATGCCAACCCATCGCAGGACACACACACACACATTCACACACATTCATACACTAGGGACAATTTTCCAAGGTGCCAATCAACCTACCGTGCATGTTTTTGGACCGGGGGAGGAAACCGGAGAACCCGGAGAAAAACCCCCTGAGACACGGGGAGAACATGCACAAACTCCATACACACACATGGCCGAGACGGGAATCGAACCCGGACCCTGGCGGTGTGAGGCGAGCGTGCTAAC
Source organism: Kryptopterus vitreolus (assembly GCA_030449085.1). Classification (NCBI taxonomy): domain Eukaryota; kingdom Metazoa; phylum Chordata; class Actinopteri; order Siluriformes; family Siluridae; genus Kryptopterus; species Kryptopterus vitreolus. The sequence continues at coordinate 10,554,649 of JACRUU010000005.1, read as the reverse complement.
CGCTAATAAATAAATAAATAAATAAATAAATAATCCTGATTAAACAAAAGCACTTTTATGTTTGTTTGCAAAAACCATGAGCAAAAATAAATAAATAAATACACAAACAAATAAATAAATTAAAAAAAAATAAATAATAACAAACAACATTTAATGAGCAAAATAAAAATAAATAAATAAATAAAAAATAAATAAATAATTCTGATTAAACAAAAAACACTTTTTTTATTTGCAAAAACCATGAGCAAAAATAAATAAATAAATACACAAACAAATAAATAAATAAATAAATAATTCTGATTAAACAAAAACACTTTTTTTATTTGCAAAAACCATGAGCAAAAATAAATAAATAAATAAACAAACAAACAATTCTGGTTAAACAAAAACACCCTTTTTTATTTGCAAAAATTATGAGCAAAAATAAATAAATAAATAAACATTTCTGATTTATTTTTCATTATAATTAGATCCCATCCTGGATAAACACAACATTTGTAGCTATTAACATTGTTTACACGTACGAGTGTCTCCGAATCAATGTCGGGGCGACGGGTGCGTTAAGGGGCGGAGACAAACGAAAACAATGACATCAGGTAAAACGATTCCTTGTTTGTTTGTTTTTTTAAGCTACGATCTACAGAACATCACACAAAAGATGGAAGTAAACATCTTTGCACTGTACTGTAATCCCAGCTGTACTGTACCAAGCTGGGACTCCCGGGCCCCTGAGCAAGGCCCTTAAAATAAATAAAAAGAGTCCGTGCGGAAAGTATTTTGTTTAATGTTCGGATAATCCGCATCATTGAAAACACTTTGCCAGAATATTTTGTCTTCATGTTGAGTAATATAATAATCACACATTTGCATAAAGCGTGGGTGCCCGAGTTAACGAGCGTATTAAAATCGTGATTAATTTTGAACAGATACAAATGTTTGATTAAGTTAGAACAGGTTTTGCACCTCTTAATTCAGGTAACAGTTTAGAGACGGGAAAAAAAAAATAATATCTACAAATGTGTCTTTTTGAGCATCTGTTTACTACAGATAATAAATAAGGATTTATTCGTCAGTTTAGGATGAAAACGCGACTCGGCTGTTAATAACGATCTCAATCTGGCTTCGGTTCCAGGCGATCTTTTCTGTAAACAAAAATAAATAATAATCCTGATTAAACAAAAAGACTTTTTTGTTTGTTTGCAAAAAACAGGAGCAAAAAAAATATAATAAATAATATATATATATATATATATATATATATATATATATATATATATATATATATATAAATAATCCTGATTAAACAAAAACACTTTTATGTTTGTTTGCAAAAACCATGAGCAAAAACAAATAAATAAATAAATACACAAACAAACAAACAAATAAATAATTCTGATGAAACAAAAACACTTTTTTGTTGGCAAAAATCATGAGCAAAAATAAATAAATAAATAAATAAATAAATAAATACACAAACAAATGAATAAATAATTCTGATTAAACAAAGACACTTTTTTTTGTTTGCAAAAGCCATGAGCAAAAATAAATAAATAAATAAACAAACACACAAACAAATAAATAAATAAATAATTCTGATTAAACAAAGACACTTTTTTTTGTTTGCAAAAACCATGAGCAAAAATAAATAAATAAACAATTCTGATTAAACAAAAACACTTTTTTTTGTTTGCAAAAACATGAGCAAAAATAAATTAATTAATACACAAACAAACAAACAAATAAATAGATCATTCTGATTAAACAAAAACACTTTTTTGTTTGCAAAAACCATGAGCAAAAATAAATAAATAATTCTGATTAAGCAAAAACAGCTTTTTTTTTGTTTGCAAAAATAAATAAATAAATAAATAAATAGGGTGTCGATCGGACATTTTTTTTTACCAGTTTCCGTCCCGGTAGAACCGATCCAAAGCTTCTGGTTCCCTTCGAATGCTCGGTTGTATAAATGAGAAGTCGCTAAAACGAGGATATCGGAATTATAGGGATAAATTGTTCTCAGCGAGGGCGTCTGCCAAACGCCATAAATGGAAGTGGCCTCATTTAGGTTGTCAGCTAAGATATAAACAAGCGTACTTACTGTATGATCTGTTCTCTTTCTCGTCCAAAAAAATCCCCTTTACGAGACTAAACATTATGTTGTTTATGTGATGTGAGTCGTGGCTCGGGGTTTTGTTTTTTTTCGCCTCTAAAGCACATTTTTGGAATTTTTTTTCTCCCCACTGAGATTAAACAGGGCGAATCTTTCTGTTTTAAAATCCGCTCTTAAAAACCTCTTAAAAACCTTTTTATTTCTTTTATTTTTATTTTTTTCAGGATAGCATTAAAGTGATGTATTTCATTTTAATCGTTAATGGAATTGATTTATTTACTCATTCGTTCATTCATGTATTTACTTATTTATCATTTGATTTTATGATTGCAAAGCCTTATAGAAGGTGATAGAAATCCATATGATAGAAATCCTGAACCAATAATAATAATAATAATAACAAAAAAAAATAATAATAATAACAATAATGACAATAAAAACAACAATAATAATAAGTATTATTATTATAATTATTTAAATTAATATAATAATAATAATAATAATAATAATAATAATAATAATAATAATAATAATAATAATAATAATAATAATAACGATTATTATTATTATTATTATTATTATTATTATTATTATTATTATTATTATTATTGGTTTTCAGGATTTCTATCATATCCATAGCAACACTTTAATAGATTTTTGACTAGAAGTGCTGAAGCAACAAGGGGTTTATGGCCAGTGGGAAAGTGTGTGTGTGTGTGTGTGTGTGTGTGTGTGTGTGTGTGTGCAGAGAATTGAGAAAATGAAACGGCTTTCAGAGGTTAAAGGTAGGATTTGGATTAGCTGTAGAGGAAGCAGTATTTCACTATAGTAATAGACTATAACCCCTGTAAGAACTCGTGTGTGTGTGTGTGTGTGTGTGTGTGTGTGTGTGTGATATGGCCACAGACACAGTTTTTGCTTTGTTTTTTATTATTTTTTATGCAGTCCACCTTGAGAAAAGGAAAAAGTGATTTATGAGTGTGTGAGAGGACAGCCCTATTGACTGAGAGTGTTACTGCAATAGCGGATCTATAGCGAGGCAGTAAAAATGGCACACTTTGAACAGCTGTCCGGGGGGAAGGAGGGGAAATAAATAAATAAATAAGAAGTAGAAAATACACAGCTTTGCCTATTGAATAAACATCACTTTGTCAAATTGTGTTTTACAAAGTGGATTACGTGTCTCACGCTTCAATAAGATCAGGCTGAAGATTTATATATATATATATATACACACACATAGATATATATAATTTTAACGGAAGCAACTACAAGACTTGAATCCGCGCCAGGAATCTGCTGTTACAGCGTGATGTGGTGTGTTTACAGCAATACATGTGTGTATTACATTACATAGTATATATATATATATATATATATATATATATATATATATATATATATATATATATATATATATATATATATATATATATATATATATATATATATATATATATATATATATATATATATATATATATATATAACTTGTCCCTAGTGTATGTGTGAATGTGTGAGTGTGTGTGTGTGTCCTGCGATGGGTTGGCATTCCATCCAGGGTGTATCCTGCCTTAATGCCCATAGACGCCCGAGATAGACACAGACTCCCCGTGACCCGAGGGAAGATCGGATAAAGCGCTGAATAGAAGATGAATGAATGAATGAATGTATATATAGAAAAAAAGGGGATATGCAAATCCGTATATGGTTCTTCCAGAATACTGGAAGTTGAAGGTTATCCATTGCATGTAATATTGCCTTGAACTAGGAGACCTAAACCTGGTCCATCGTGACATTACATGGGTTTGGGGTGGAAGTGGAAGATCTGCAGCCCTACTGAGGACTTTTTTCTCCGACATCACTGCCGACCTCTAAAGTCCTACATGACAACTTATTACATGTCATAGAATTTAACCGTCTAGACTGGAGCGTGTGATCATCACTCCTCATGTTATCTACAACATGATTCACCGACCCGTTTACCCATCGACATGTCATCGGGATTTCTCTTCTAATGCACAAAAAGTTTGGAATTTTTTCCCCCATTGAGAAACAGGTTGAATCTTTTATGTGTTTTTCAGTCCACTTTGAAAACTATTTTTTGTTTTTTTCCAGGACATACTTCAGGTGATTTGTTTATTTATTTATTTGTTTGTTTGTTTTTTTAATTAGCAGATTTTATGCTTGAAAAAAAAAAAAAAAAAAAAATATAATATATATAATATATATATATATATATATATATATATATATATATATATATATATATATCACAGTATATATATATATATATATATTATTAATGTTATTTCATCCAGCATGATAAATTATTATTATTATTAGTAGTAGTATTAGTATTATATTAATCGTAGTATTATTATTATTATTATTATATATTAATAGTATAATAATAATAATAATAATAATAATAATAATAATACTTGTTATTATTATAATATTAATATTATATATTATAATATTATATAATAATATTATTGTTATTGATATTATTATGTTTATTATTTACATTTACATTATTTAATTGGCTATTTGTATGCTTTGAGATGAAACCTTTAATGGGGGGTCTATAGAATAAAAAAAATTCTATATAAATAAATAAATAAATATGAAGTGAATTCTGCCAAATGCTGTAAAGGGATTGAAAGTCTCCCTAAATGAAAACGCTCCGATGATGTTCACATTATCATTCCACACTCCAAAGTAAAAGAAAAGACATCACGTGTCCGATTTTGATCACATGACCCCATTTGTGACAGCACTACAGCGTCTCTGAGGTTCGCTATAAATTAGTATTCACACACACACACACACACACACACACACACACACACACACACACACACCGACGTCTTTATAACGGCAAGACAACACCTTCATCTCCAATAAAAAATCCAGAGGAATTTAAGCGCAAACTTTACCGAGTGACATTAAAAAAAATAAACGTCCCCGGAAACACAGGAAGAGAGTCGGGTGTGTTTTTGTTTTTTTTTACTGATGGGAAATGTCACGTCTCCAGCGCCAGTCTGGGTCCATTTCTATTTTTATTGTAAAGTAAACTGAATCGAGTTCAGAAAAGAAAACAACTTTGTTGTTGCGTCATCCAACTAGAGGACGTTATATGTTCATCAACACTTATCAATTTACACATGCATATACTCACACTGTACAAACAATAACCATAACTAAAGTGTGTGGGCGTTTCAGCTACTCTCTTATAATAACCTCTAATCTTCTCGGAAGGTGGTGGTCCACATTGTGGAGCTCCCACCACACCAAGCTTAAATGCCTCTGCCTCCTCCCCAGTGTCCACTTCATCTTCTGCTCTTAGGAGATGCTCTCTAAGCTACCACCACCGTGTTTCCATTTGCTGCTATAATAACCTCCTCCACTCTTCCCGGACCTGATTTTGGACCTGAACCCCCAAGTCTTCAGGGAAGATGTAGGAGCAGATTTTGGAGATACCACCGGGCCATTTGGACCCATCCTTCCAACGTCCGCTTGCTCCTGTCGTGACTTCCCAATCATCTGGTACGATGATCTTTGGATCTACAAAAACGCTATTCGGAGCTCTAAAACTACCACCACAAAACCTCCACCACCCTCCACCCAGTTTCCACTTGCTGCTATAATAACCTCCACTCTTCTGTTGGAGATACCAACTCTGATTTGGACCGAATCACCACATCCGTCCACTCGTCATAATCCATCAAGACTTCGGAGATGATCTTGGACTACATTTTGGAGCTGCAACCGGGCCTAGGCTTCAAGCGTCCACCACCCATTATTCATTTTCTTTTCTGGGAGGATATTACACCACATTTCGGAGCTACAGCACCTGAAACCAAACCAGGTTCATTCATTCATTCATCTTCTACCGCTTTATCCGATCTTTCCTCGAGTCACGGGGAGTCTGTGTCTATCTCAGGCGTCTATGGGCATAGGCGTCTATGGGCATTAAGGCAGGATACACCCTGGATGGAATGCCGACCCATCGCAGGCACACACACATTCATACACTAGGGAAAACAATTTTACAAGGTGCCAATCAACCTACCGTGCATGTTTTTGGACCGGGGGAGGAAACAGGAGAACCCGTAGAAAAACCCCCTGAGGCACGGGGAGAACATGCACAAACTCCACACACACATGGCCGAGTCGGGAATCGAACCCGGACCCTGGCGGTGTGAGGCGAACGTGCTAACCACTTAACCACCGTGGCCCCCAAACCAGGTTAAAATAAATAAATAAATAAATAAATAAATAAGATGGTGTTTAATCACTCACGCTTGCACGGTGACTGAGAAACATCTCCTTCCTTCCTTCCTTCCTTCCTGGATGGAGAAGTTGCAGTAGATCTGGAGCGTGAATTCGTTTTCTATTAGCACCCGAGTCTGTCTGATCGTCCGCATCGGCGGCGAGATCTTCTCCACGTGCCAGATTGACTGACAGATTTCGGCACTAGTCTGGAAAAAAATTGACGAAGCAGTGTGTTGGATGCGAGAGAGAAAGAGGGAAGAAAACGGAGAGAGAGAATGAAAGTGATAGACAGAGAGAGAGAGAGAGAGAGAGAGAGAGAGAGAGAGAGAGAGAGAGAGACATCTGTCATTTCATTGGTTCAAAAAATCTTTATTAATGCCTGTTCAGAGAAGCACACTGTTCCTGATCGTACAATATAAAGGAAGCGATGATGTGTGTGTGTGTTTGTGTGTGTTGTGTGTGTGTGTGTGTGTGTGTGTGTGTGTGTGTGTGTGTATCCGAGAGCGTCTGTAATTGCTGTGCAATCCTGCTCCTTCCCATCGGTCTCTATGCTAAAAAAAAAATGGGGCCACGACAAACTCTGGAAACTTGAAATATCTTTATATCTTATATTATTATATATATATATATATATATATATATATATATATATATATATATATATATATATATATATATATATATATATATAGAGAGAGTAGAGAGAGAGAGAGAGAGAGAGAGAGAGAGAGAGAGAGAGGTAAGATTGGTCCCAAATTATTGGTCACTTTGTAAATACTAATAATTAAATTATTACAATTATATTTACATAATATTTATATAATAATATATTATATAATAATTTATATAATTATAATTAATAGTTTACATAGTAATATGTAGTTATATGTATTTTTTTACATAGTTACATATTATAATAGCTATAGTAAGTAATAATTATATGTACATAATAATGCGCTGTCAATCAAATCAAATATTTAATCCCGATTAATCGCACGTTTTCAGTGTACCATGAATTGATACTTTTCATGTTTCTAATACTCCTGTAACAGATGTTATAATTATATACATTTCACTCAAAATCTCTCCCTTTAATAAAATTATTGATTATTTAATATTTATTTTACTTTTATTTGGAAATTATTCGCTTAATTTCTTGTTAATTACAATGTTATTTGTTTAGTGTGTTGGTTTGAAGTGTAAAATATGGGACGTGGCTCCTTTAAGAATTGTGTTCCGGTTGCTTTTCCATATAAACTGGTGATACGGTGTTTAGGTTATACGGAAGCGCTTTATTGCGTTCAGTAAAAATGCGCTTTATTGCAGTAATACGGATTTGGGAATGCGATGCGCTTGCGTAAGGTTCCATACGGCTAATATACGCTAATATAGTGAGGAGATCGTACCTGGTTGTGAATGCGCAGATAGGGGGCGTAATTCAGGGGAATATTTAGGAAGCGTGAGTGGATGCACTGAATGTTTCTTTATTCGTTTGTTTTTTGTTCGGGTTTCGTTCATTCGCCGACACGACGCAGAGTGAAGGAGCAGATCACTCACATAGTAATGCACACTGCGTTATAACACGTTAATAACATTAGCGGCGTTAAAGTCAATTTGCAATAATGTGTTTATATTGCGCTGGTTTTTAATGATGCAACTTGTATCCAACATGTATGTATGTATATATATATATATATATATATATATATATATGTGTGTGTGTGTGTGTGTGTGTGTGTATATTTATATATATTATATATATAATTTTTTTTTTTTTTTTTTTTTTTTTTTGGAATGACAAACCATTTTTGGTTTTTTTTTTTTTCCGCTCACTCTCATTTCCTGCTGGTTTCCTTTGATGAGACGAATTCGAAGAAGCAGGACAATGTTTGTCTCTTCATTAGTTGTATATGGTATAAATGTTTGGGGGTTGGGGGGGGGGGGGGGGGGGGGGGGGGGGGGGGGTTGTTCCATTTTCTCTCCTTTCCTCTCCTTTTCTCTCCCGAGGGAGAAAGCTAGACTTTTCAGATACACACTCGCACACGCTGTCGGCCTTGTTATCTAGGGCTTACTCTTTCTTACAAATCCCCCCCCCCCCCCCACACACACACACTCATTATCCCTGAGCATTGATGTTTATCCTGGATATGATACACACACATCTGGTGTGTTAGCGTCCCCGACTTCATCCTGTTAGCCGGGGAGGATGGTTCGAGTCCAGCGCTTCTCCGATCCCACCATTTTGTCCTGCGCTATGGTCATTTAACAGCATCTCTTTCTTTGAGCACTGTCTTTCATTCCCTGATCCACGATCCGCCCCAGGGGAGGAGGGAAAAAAAAAAGATCCGCGCATCCCGGATCGTAGTAATTCCGCTCCTCGTTTCGGCCTGGGCGCCCGGATGGCGCTCGTCCTCATCACTTGACGATCTGCCTAGACGAGCCAGCTCGAGTGCCGCTCTCCAGCTCTAAATAACACGCTTAAGGAGTCGGACCAGGAGATGAATGAAGGTCCTCGACGCCTACGCTCCAGCAGCCTAATCCTCTCCTCCTTTTTCTTCTCCTTTTATCACTTTCCTCGGCTTTCCTAAGACGCGTTTAATGAAAAGTACGCTCCCGAACGCGCTCGCGCTGAAGTGTTCTTCTTTGTTTGCCAAAGCGCTCCAGCTCGGCTTATTTAATCACGTACCAATCAGGGGGCTTTAATTAAGGAATTACATTATTTATTTATTTTTTTATTTTTTTTACTGTAAGTTGCGTTCCAGTCGTCGTGTCGTCTAATAGATTGGATTTTCAAACGCACGTCTACTTTGCGCTAATGGTTTAATAGTTAGCCACACACACACACACACACACACACACACACACACACTTACAATCTCTTTGGGAAAACTG
>JACRUU010000005.1:10517866-10540366 GCA_030449085.1 Kryptopterus vitreolus | reverse complement strand
TCCAATTACCACCTGCTGTTCTCGGAAAAATCCAGAAAATCCACCCACCTGTGGTATGTAGGAGAGACGAGTTCTCCAAATAACAAGCACATCCTTCTAAACATTGATCTTGTTGTTATGCTAGAGGTCAAAAAACCAACCTTGTGTTGTACTTTTTCCTGAGAGATGTGGCGGAAGTCAATTAGGGAGAGACGACTGGGATATACAGGCATATCTAGTTTATATATATATATATATATATATATATATATATATATATATATATATATATATATATATATATATATATATATATATATATATATAATATACATTTCAGTGCATCCACTCACGCTTCCTAAATTTCCCCCCGAATTACACCTACTATCTGCGCATTCACAACAGGTACGATCTCCTCACTATATTAGCGTATATTACCGTATGGAACCTTACGCAAGCGCATCGCATTCCCAAATCCGTATTACTGCAATAAAGCGCATTTTTACTGAACGCAATAAAGCGCTTCCGTATAACCTAAACACCGTATCACCAGTTTATATGGAAAAAGCAACCGGAACACAATTCTTAAAGGAGCCACGTCCCATATTTTACACTTCAAAACCAACACTAAAAAAAAAATAACATTGTAATTAACCAGAAATTCATATTAAAAGAAATCATTAACAAAGTAAAATAAATATTAAATAATCGATAATTTTGTTAAAAGCAGTGATTTTGAGAGAAATGTATATAATTATAACATCTGTTACAGTTAATTACAGTATTAGGAAACATGAAAAGTATTCACTTATGCTACATTGGAAAACATATATATATATATATATATATATATATAATATATATATAATTAATATAGCTATTAATTTATGATTAATTTAATTTCTTTTTTCAGTCAGAAGGGTGAAAATTAGGATTTTAAAAAGTCTATCTGGATATGGCGTGAGAGTGTGTGTGAGGTCCTGAACACACTGCTGAAAGGATAGAGTGTGACAGCTCCAGAACGGTGGAGACAGAGCGAGAGATTGAGAAAGTGTGTGTCCCAGATAAGCGAGTTCGGGACTCAGGGATAATTGCAGGCTTCTGACTCAATGGACAGGAAGGGAAGCTCTTTTTAGGTTTAGGACAGGTACGGTACGGTACTGTACGTGTGGAAACCTTCATCCGGGAAGGTCCGTTAGCGATTTACAGAGTAATATATATATATATATATATATATATATATATATATATATATATATACTATATATATATATATATATATATATATATATATATATATATATATATATATATATATATACATTTACAGTTGCATTTACATTTGCAGCATTTGGCAGACGTCCTTATCCAGAGCGCCTTACAACTGAGGGTTAAGGGCCTTGCTCAAGGGCCCACTAATGGCAGCTTGATAGTGGTGGGGTTTGAACCCGCGATCTTCCGGTCCAACACCTTAACCACTGGGCTATAACCACCTCCCATATAGTATATATATATATATATATATAGATATATATATATATATATATATTATATATATATATATATATATATATATATATATATATATATATATATATATATATATATATATGTTTAGTTAGAATTATACATGTATATATATATATATATATATATATTATATATATAGATATATATATATATATATATACCTATTTTTTGGAATATATATTGTTTAGTTAGAATTACACTATATACACAATAGTGACAAATGCAATGATGTTCACAGTAGGAGTAGCAATGGTGAGCTGTGCACAAACATCATATAACCAGTACAAACACTATAAACAGTAAACGTGATTATAATAAATATGGGTTTTGTGACGTAAAGTAAACAAGCGTCTGTCTATAGTTCTCTCTCTCTGACTCGACGTTCTCGTCGACCGGACCCAGCACGGGCGTGTGTCATGGGCGAACTTGTTGACGTGGGTTGGAATTCGGTCCCGAGTCAGCAGAGCGAACAGCAGCGGGCTGAGTACACGCGCCCTGAGGGGCCGCCCCTAGTGCTCTGGATAAGAGCGTCTGCCAAACGCGATGAATGTGAATAAGAAGGTGTTAGCTTGATTAAGGGACCGGATCCAAAGGTTGTGAGTTCAAGTCCCAACAATGCCAACCCTGAGCAAAGCCAAAGCAAAGCCAAAGCTATATAATATAAGCTTTATTAGCTTTATATAATATAATATTATATATATATATATATATTATATATATATATATATATATATATATATATATATATCTATATATATATATATATATATATATATATATATATATATATATACGGAATGCTAATGTGAACGGGGGCAAATAATGTGACTAGGATTGGGAAAATCCTCATACGTGCATTTATGGCAGTCGGCAGACGCCCTTACCGAGCAATTGAGGGTTAAGGGCCTTGCTCAAGGGTGGTGGTGGGATTTGAACCTGTGACCTTCCAGGGCAATTGTACGTCTCCTTGGGGCAATAAGTTCCTTTTAAATGATTGGAATTGGCGCCTAAACGCTCCTGACACCTAAACTGACACCCCGTCGTTCTTTCCTTTTCGCAACTCACACACACACACAAACACACACACACACACACACACACACACACGCGCGTCCACATACTGAGAGCGGGCGCATCCCACCAACACACTGCCTTCCATCACGCTGACACTGCCTCGGCTGTGTTCAGAGAAAATAGGCACGAGAAGTGAGCGAGGGAAGAAGGGAGGGAGGACAGAAGACGGAGGGAGGGAAGGAGGGAGGGAGGATGGAGGGGGGTTTTAGCCCGCGAGCGGAGAAAGCAGAACTGACAGGCTGAAGAGGAGCTAGCAGGAAAACATCAGTGGAAAACTCATCACAATGCTCAGCAATAGAGCAGCTCCCACGGTGCTCAGCAGGCCTCCTATCTCTGCGGCTGGAGGCAGGTAATAGGAAACTGTAATCATAAAGACGGGGGAAAGTCGAGAGCCACGAGAGCTTCCATCCCCCCCTCCATCCATCCACCCCCATTCAACCCTCACTGCAGTGCTCAGAAAAAAATCCCCAAAAAACGTCCCCCGATACGTCATGAGAGAGAGAGAGGGAGAGAGAGAGAGAGAGAGAGAGAGAGAGAGAGAGACTTTCCCCTAAAAGCCCTGATAGATAGGTTTAGAGAATCTGGTTTAGATAAACAACTGGAGAAGTGGAAAGTAGAAAAAGATGAGGAGGAAGAGAGAGAGAGAGAGAGAGAGAGAGAGAGAGAGAGAGAGAGAGAGAGAGAGACAGTAGGAAAGGAAGAGGACACTGTTTATGTGATGATGGTATGACTTGGGTGCCTCAAGTTGGATGGATAGATAGATAGATAGCTAGATAGATAGATAGATAGATAGATAGATAGATAGATAGATAGATAGATAGATAGATAGATAGATAGATAGATAGATAGATAGATAAAGATGGACAAAATGGATTTGGAAAAGAAGAAATAAAAAAGAGAGAGAATGAGTGAGGGGAAAGAAGAGAGAGAGGGAGATGCTTAGAATTCCCAGGAACAGGACTCAGATACGATAGATAGATAGATAGATAGATAGATAGATAGATAGATAGATAGATAGATAGATAGATAGATAGATAGATAGATAGATAGATAGATAGATAGATAGATAGATAGATAGATAGATAGATAGATAGAGAGGAAGATGGACAAAATGGATTTGGAAAAGAAGAAATAAAAAAGAGAGAGAGATAGAATGAGTGAGAGAAAGAAGAGAGAGATGCTTAAAATTCCCAGGAACAGGACTCAATTGGATGGATGGATGGATGGATAGATAGATAGATGTACGGACGGACGGACGGACAGAGAGACAGACAGACAGACAGATAAAGAGGAAAATGGACAGAAAGGAGGAGGAAAAGAAAAAAAATGGAGAAAGAGAGAAAAAAAAGACAGACAGCAGAAGAGAGAGTGTGAGAAAGGGGATTAGAGAGAGAGAGAGAGAGAGATAGAGAGATAGAAAGAGAGAGAGATTCCTACCTAAAGTTGATGATGAATGAGATGATGAAAATGATGATGAAAATGAGAAGAACTTTTTTGCTTTGGACGCCATTTTTGAGTCGAACATCGGCGCCTTTCTGCTCGGGGTTCTGCGTTTCTTCTCTCACTGTGTGTTTGTGGAAGGACGACATTCCATTCGCACATCTGGGGGGGAGGAAAGGAAAATCCCGAGCAGAGCATCAGCATCTGGGCTGAACGGAGACGAGGATGAGGTTATAATGCTTCATTCCCAAATGCCTGCATTTAAGCAGATTTGGCAACCGGGGTTCGTATTGATTCAATGTAACATGGAGTAACAAGCAACAAGCTCCATTACTACCACCCCCCCAACCCCCCAAACACCCCCCCCCCCCCATCACCCCCCAACACACACCACCCCCTCCCATCACCCACCAAACCCCCCCCCACCCCCACAAACCCCCCCCCCCCCCCACATTACCAAAACACACACACTTTGGTTAAATCCATCAGAAACTCTCAACAGTTCGGCAGGTGTTTAAGTATTTTTTCCACACTAGTGAGGAATAGTGCACATGGTGGTGGTGGTGGTGGTGACGGAGGAGTGGAAGGTGGTGATGGAGGGATGGAGGGTGGGGACGGCGTTTGAGTCGGAGGTGGAAGAGAAAAATAGCTTTCTTGTTTGTCGTCTTAATAGCTTCCGTCTGTTGCGTAAGCTGTCCATGACGGCTTTATGAAAACAGATTGGTAGACGCTCGACATCTCGGGGGGGTTTTTGGGTGGAAGTACGGAATACGATATCCGACTCACCGATCCATCTCGATGTTCATCTCGCGGTGGAAAGCAGGCAAGGGACGGAGCCGGAGATCGCACGACGGCGTGGTGGAGAGATCGCCCAGGACTCCTGCGAACGAGCCGGAGACGGCGTTACTGCGGACGCGTGGTAAAATATTCGACAGGTTAAAAAATAATAATAGTAAATAAATAACAATTTTAAAAAACAATAGCGAAAAAGAAGTCATCGTGGGAATGGAGGGAAAAAAACGTCCTCGGTAGACACTAATGGGAGAAACATTACGGGAGAAGAGTGTTAATGTTTATTACCATGTCATGAAACAAACAACACAACAAAGAACACCCAGAACTGTCAAGCAACTAGAACTGTGTATCTTAGACTTGTGGTTGGTTGGTTGGTAGGTAGATAGATAGATAGATAGATAGATAGATAGATAGATGGATGGATGGATGGATGGATGGATGGATGGATGGATGGATGGATGGATGAATGGATGGATAAGAAAGAGGAAGATGGATAAAAAGAAGGAGGAAAATAAGAGAAAGAATTGGAGAGAGCGGGAATGAGTGAGGAAAAGAGAGAAAGAGCGAGAGATGCTCAAAATTCCCATCAACAGGACTCAACAGGATAGATAGATAGATAGATAGATAGATAGATAGATAGATAGATAGATAGATAGATAGATAGATAGATAGATAGATAGATAGATAGATAGATAGATAGATAGATAGATAGATAGATAGATAGATGGATGGATGGATAAGAAAGAGGAAGATGGATAAAAAGAAGGAGGAAAATAAGAGAAAGAATCGGAGAGAGAGCGGGAATGAGTGAGGAAAAGAGAGAAAGAGCGAGAGATGCTCAAAATTCCCATCAACAGGACTCAACAGGATAGATAGATAGATAGATAGATAGATAGATAGATAGATAGATAGATAGATAGATAGATAGATAGATAGATAGATAGATAGATAGACAGATAGGTAGATAAACAGACAGATAGATAGATCAACAGATAAAGGATAAAGAAGTAGTGAGTAAAATAAACAAATAAAATGCTTTAAAAACAGGGTGAAAATGAAGAAACAAATGAATAAATAAACAAGGCACCACAGCACGTGCCGCAGGGAGCAAAGCCACATCAGCGAGAAACAGAGCAAACCGAGACCTTTTTACACTGAAGTGCTGATTAATCCATGCGGTGCAGGTGAGAGTGGGATTAGTAATTATAATTGTACCGGGAGGGGGCGTGGCCGGGAGGTGGGGGCGTGGCCATGGGGTGTGGGGCTTGGAATTCAGCACAGCATTCCAGAGTGCGTTAATTCCTGGAAAACGCGACTGGGATTGGAAATGAAGTAGGAAAAAGAAAGAAGGGAAAGAAGAGAGAGATGCTTAAAATTCCCAGGAACAGGACTCAATAGGAAGGAAGGAAGGAAGGATGAAGGATAGATAGGATAGATAGATAGATATAGATAGATAGATAGATAGATAGATAGATAGATAGATAGATAGATAGATAGATAGATAGATAGATAGATAGATAGATAGATAGATAGATAAACAAAACAGATGAAGAAAGAGGAAAATGGACAGAAAGGAGGAGGCAAAGAAAAAAGAAAAAAGAGAAGAAACAGAAAAAGACAGACAGCAGAAGAGAGAGAGAGAGTGTGAAAAAGGGGATTAGAGAGAGAGAGAGAGAGAGAGAGAGAGAGAGAGGGAGATTCTCCAGAACACAGAATAGAATAAACAGACCTCCTGAACATCGTTTGGGATTAGAACAAACCTCCTTCCCGACATCATTAGTTGAATACTCACAAGCCACGCCCCCAATATAATATAATTCTATTATTATTATTATCAGTGTTAGTGAATAAGCCACGCCCCAATATAATATAATTGTATTATTATTATTATTATCAGTGTTAATGAATAAGCCACGCCCCCAATATAATATAATTGTATTATTATTAACAGTGTTAGTGAATAAGCCACGCCCCCAATATAATATAATTGTATTATTATTAACAGTGTTAGTGAATAAGCCACGCCCCAATATAATATAATTGTATTATTATTAACAGTGTTAGTGAATAAGCCACGCCCCCCAAATATAATATAATTGTATTATTATTAACAGTGTTAGTGAATAAGCCACGCCCCAATATAATATAATTGTATTATTATTAACAGTGTTAGTGAATAAGCCACGCCCCCAATATAATATAATTGTATTATTATTAACAGTGTTAGTGAATAAGCCACGCCCCCAATATAATATAATTGTATTATTATTAACAGTGTTAGTGAATAAGCCACGCCCCCCAAAATAATATAATTGTATTATTATTATCAGTGTTAGTGAATAAGCCACGCCCCCCAAAATAATATAATTGTATTATTATCAGTGTTAGTGAATAAGCCACGCCCCCAATATAATATAATTGTATTATTATTATCAGTGTTAGTGAATAAGCCACGCCCCCAAATATAATATAATTGTATTATTATTATTATTATTATCAGTGTTAGTGAATAAGCCACGCCCCAATATAATATAATTGTATTATTATTATTATCAGTGTTAGTGAATAAGCCACGCCCCAATATAATATAATTGTATTATTATTATTATTATTATTATTATTATTATCAGTGTTAGCGAATAGCAGCACTATGTGATAAAAAGCGATCCCGAGTGTCGGACTGCGTTTCACTGGAATATCTCAAAGTCGGGTTTCTGACTTTTCCCACAATGCATTATTTTTTCCTCGCGAGCATTAACAGCTTTGTGCACTTGTCAAAACAGAAAAATACATGACGCCGACCTAATTAGGCATGAAATCTGCACAGCCCTCTCTCATTCTCTCTCTCTCTCTCTCTCGTTCTCTCAGTCTTTCTCTCGCGCACACTTCTTACCGCGAGTCCGTCCGTAGTCGGCGCGCATCAGAAACTTAAGTGGCGTTCTATGTATTATGGTAATGAGCTTTTACTTCTATTTTAATAAGCCTGAAAGTGAAGAGTTTCTACTTCTCTCTCTCTCTCTCTCTCTCTCTCTCTCTCCTTTTTCTCTCGGTCTTGTAAAAAAAAAAAAAAAAAAAAAAAAAAAGACAGAGTGCGTATTACCGTCTCGGCGTGTGGGTGACTCGGGCAGCGTTAAATCAGACTGCGAGCGCAGTGCACCGCTTTACTTCTAAAATCAGTACATTAGCTACGGAGGTGTGAAATGAGGGATGGAGAGCAAAAAGGGAGAGAAAAGTGCGAAAGAGGAAAGCGATCTCCAAATAAACGACTCTCGAAAACGAGACGGCTGGAAAGGCGCGAGCGAGACGACGCTGCTTCGTCTGTGTTTTTATTTATTTATTTATTTGTTGTTGTTTTTTTTCTCTCCTCGAGACGCTTTTCAGCTCCAAACGTTTGTAGCGTGTGATTATAGAAATTTTTAAAGATAATAATTCAAACGTTTTAGATAAAATAAGAAAGAAAGAAAGAAAGAAAGAAAATGGTATTATTGTACAGAAATATCCAGAAGTAAAAAAAGAAAAAGAAAGAAAAGGAAAAAAAAAAGAAAAAAAAAATTAAATAATATTATTGTAGAGAAAATATAGGTATCTATATATATAGATATATAGTATATATATATATATATATATATATATATATATATATATATATATATAGAGATATAGAGAGAGAGTTTCGAGAGAGAGAGAGAGAGAGAGCGGAGGGAGGTAGGTACGGGGTAGGTAGGTAGATAGATAGATAGATAGATAGATAGAATAAGAAAGAAAGAAATAGTATTATTGTACAGAAATATACAGTAAACGTAAAACAGTGTAATTGCACCTATATATATATATATATATATTATATATATATATATATATACATATATATATTATATATATATATATATTATATATATTTTTTTTTTTTTTTTTTTTTTTTTTGTAGTACATATGTTTAATTAAAAAATAAATTATTTTATACAAAATAATTTTATGCGAAATAATATTATTGTTTAGAAATATACAGGTGTTGCACATATTAAATGTATAGATAGATAGAAATATAGATAGATAGATAGATGAAAACATAGATAGGTGAAAACATGCAACCAATCAAATCAGGAAGTATTTTTTGTTTGTTTATTGGTTTGTTTGTTTATTTGTTTTTTTTTGGGGGGGGGGGGGTGTTCTGTTAAAAACTATGCAATTGCGAATGAAAGGCATTGAGTCTTGGGACCAGGCGCTGATTGTTTGTTTTTCTATAATGCTTAGATTAGAAAGTGGGAAAAAAAGAAGGATTTAATGGAGTTCAAGATTAAGACTTATCCCATCGGATGAACGTCCCCAACAGACTCGACACTAATTGGAGGCTAGAATTGCCGTGTTACCCAGTCGGGCTTTTCTATGAGGTAGAAACAAAGCACAAATGCTGCATTTACAGCAAACGGGAACTCATCCACCGACATTTTGGGGCCTTTTTTTTTTGTTTGTTTAAAATTGGTACATCCCATTCCACATCCCATTAGTCCCCCGTCGACTCCACTTTAATGCGAAGACGTTCCACTAAATCACAGAGTTCATTCCACAGCAAAGGCCTTAGGAATTTTCGGTACTTAAATCGCTTAGCAGTAAAAAAAAAAAAAAGGAAAGTGTCCCAATACTTTTGACACGCCCACTTATCGATTGAGGGGTCTAAAATTAATAACATATTTGTAAAAAAAAAAAAAAAAAAAAAACATGGTCAGGAAGAGGAATTATGAATTTGGAGAGGCCTTCCTACACGAATATCCCTTCCTACTTTTCCCAATTCTAACGTAATTATACATGCGAAAAAAAAAGCCACCATCTATACTTGAAATGAAGAGAGAGATTTATAAACATGGCATTATATTTTCCTGATTACATGTTTGGCTTGTATACAGCGCAGTAGGTTTAAAACAGGACACAGTTACAACATACTAACAGTGAAGCATGGTGGGGGTAGAATATTGCTTTGAGGATGTTTTTTTTTTTGTTTGTTTTTTTTTTTTTGTTTTTTTTCCTTCCCCAGATTGTCCAGGTGAACTAGTTAGGATATATATATATATATATATATATATATATATATATATATATATATATATATATATATATACATTCATTCATTCATTCATCTTCTACCGCTATAGCCAATCTACTCTTGGGTCACGGGGAGTCTGTGTCTATCTCAGGCGTCTATGGGCATTAAGGCAGGATACACCCTGGATGGAATACCAACCCATCGCAGGACACACACACACACACACACATTCATACACTAGGGACAATTTTCCAAGGTGCCAATCAACCTACCGTGCATGTTTTTGGACCGGTGGGGGGAAACCGGAGAACCCGGAGAAAAACCCCCTGAGGCACGGGGAGAACATGCACAAACTCACACACACACATGGCCGAGACTGGAATCGAACCCGGACCCTGGCGGTGTGAGGCGAACGTGCTAAACACTAAACCACCGTAGCCCCTTTTGGAATTTGATTAAACTTCTATATGTGTGAAGGTCATTGATGCTGTAATAAAGGGAAAAAGTGCTTTTTTTTTGTTATAAATATCTGGAATATTGCATAAAAAAAGCACTAATATAAGACTTTTTATATACATTTGTTCGGTATAGAAGTCTATTTATATTTATTTATATTAAAGTCTACTATGGTGTTTATTGTTACTGTATGCAGGAAACAATACCCCGGGGGGGGGGGGGGGGGGGGGGGGGGGTGGGGGGGGTGGGGGGGGGGGGGGGGGGGCAGTGGGGGGGGGGGGGGGGGGCATGTTTTTTTGTGGGGTGGGGGGGGGGGAACCCAATAATTCAGAGAACATACTAAAAATCTTACCATCTCAATCATTCTCAAAGTACCGAAATCCTCCCGTCTTAATGACTACACGGATCCTCTGTCGTTCTATTTTCCCCTCCATCGTTCTGGTCCTTTTGTTCTTCAGGAAGAGCAGCTGGGCTTGAAGAGCTTCGCTGAGCGCATGTCTGGACCGGCGCTGGAGGAAGATACTGAGGGATTGTATTTCGGGTAAAAAAAATAAGCGTGGAAATCTGCAGGCTTAAACATAAGCATTGCCTTGTTGGAGAGGGGGAAGCAAAAAATAATAATAACACTACTAATAAGTTTAAATAAATAAATAAATAAATAAATAGTTGTTGTTCTTTTTTCGTCTCTTTTTGAAGCATAGAAAACCCCAGTTCCACTTGGCAAGATGGTTCTCTCTTTTTTTTTTGCGTTTCTTCAATGCATCAATGCTTTCCATTGTATTCTATAGAAACAAGGTTCTCTTTTGTCGTTCGACATCATGACTCATGGTACCGAATAAAACAGTGATATAAGCGGAGCCGGTGCGCGTATGGGCGGCTCGTCTTCGAGGCTGGCGCACCATCACAGCACATCTTTCATATCTTATGAGAGACGAAATAAATCAATGTGCAAGAAATATCTTAGCAGCCAATTTTTTTATTTATTTATTTAATTTCTTCTTTTTTTTTTTTTTTTTTTTACAGTAAGCCTGGTGTAAATTAGAAGCAAATGATTATGCAGAGATTTCTGCATTTCAAATGATCTCTGATATTTCACTTTCCCCTTTTTCCTTTTGTCCATTTTCTCTTTCTCTCCCTCCCTCTCTCTCTCTCTCTCCCAGACTGGGATAAGTGTGTCCCTGAATAAAAATGAGGAGTGCATCTGTGGGTGCACTGACGCTCCTGCCATCTGTCCAAAGAAATCAGATTTACACTGCGATATCTTCATAACTCTTCCTCACACACACTCGTACACACGCTTGCAGAGCTGCACGCGGACCGAGGCGTGCTCAATGACACCTGAAGGTCCCGGCTTCGGCTCCAGGGCTCGCGGATGAGAGTGAGTGATGTGTGTTTTAGGGGGGGGGGGGAGACCAGGGAATGAGAGCTCAGGGAATGAGAGGAGAGAGAGAGAGAGAGAGAGAGAGAGAGAGAGAGAGAGAGGAATGTTCTCACCGGAAAGAGAACTTAAATTTGATGTGCTTCAAGACAAGATTTTGTCCATCAATCAATAAAAGATAGATGGATGGATGGATGAATAGATAGATAGATGGAAGTAGGGATGGAGGAAAGGAAGGAAAAGAAAATATTCCTAAAGAATGAAAGCACACACTATATATATATATATATATATATATATATATATATATATATATATATATATATATATATATCTATATATATCTCAGGCGTCTATGGGCATTACGGCAGGATACACCCTGGATGGAATACCAACCCATCACAGGGCACACACACTCACACACACACACACCACACACACCACACACACACACACACAC
Source organism: Kryptopterus vitreolus (assembly GCA_030449085.1). Classification (NCBI taxonomy): domain Eukaryota; kingdom Metazoa; phylum Chordata; class Actinopteri; order Siluriformes; family Siluridae; genus Kryptopterus; species Kryptopterus vitreolus. The sequence goes on along the minus strand of JACRUU010000005.1, from coordinate 10,528,213 downwards.
ACACACATTCAAACACTAGGGACAATTTTCCAAGGATGCCAATCAACCTGCATGTTTTTTGGACCGGGGGAGGAAACCAGAGAACCTGGAGAAAAAACCCCCTGAGGCACGGGGAGAAAACATGCAAACTCCACACACACATGGCCGAGACGGGGATTCGAACCCTGGAGATGTGAGGCGAAGTGCTAACCACTAAACCTCTGTGACCCATTATATATATATATATATATATATATATATATATTATATATATATATATTATGTTATATAATATTATTAACGTGTTATAACGCAGTGTGCGTTACTATGTGAGCGATCTGCTCCTTCACTCTGCGTCGTGTCGGCGTATGAACGAAACCCAAACAACAAAAAAACAACAAATAAATAAATAAAGGTTCAGTGCATCCACTCACGCTTCCTAAATTCCCCCTGAATTACGCCCCCTAGCTGCGCATTCACAACAGGTACGATCTCATCACTATATTAGCGTATATTACCGTACGGAACCTTACGCAAGCGCATCGCATTCCCAAATCCGTATTACTGCAATAAAGCGCATTTTTACTGAACGCAATAAAGCGCTTCCGTATAACCTAAACACCGTATCACCAGTTTATATGGAAAAGCAACTGGAACACAATTCTTAAAGGAGCCACGTCCCATATTTTACACTTCAAACCAACACTAAACAAATAAACATTGCAATTAATAAGAAATTTATATTTAAAGAATCATTTCCAGAGTAAAATAAATATTCAAAAATGTTATTAAATGGAGGGAATTTTGAGAGAAATATATATATAATTAGTACATCTATTAAAGTTAGTCACTGTATTCGAAATGTGCGTTCTTTCCAATCGAAATTGCTTTAAAAGGGACAAATACAGCTACGATATCCCCCCCCCAAGCCGAATTACCCAGACTATCCAGACCAAACACTTCATATCGCATTCTCTTTCAGACACGTCTGAGATTTCAACATTTGCAGCACGAGCTTCAGTTCAAAAGAATATTACGTCTCATTTTAAACACAACGAAAGTCCAACTTTCAATCAATCCGACAAATATATCATCTCAAACAAGTCGAACCCGGGCGAAACGTCGTGACTTAAAGGCTTCGCTCCTCAGATCGGAGGAAATGTAATTAGCGTTCGCGATTCGTATCGATTTTGTCGCAGATTTTCTCGCGAAAAAAAAAATAAAAATCTTTAGGGGAAGCAAGAAAAAGACATTATTTATTTATTTATTTATTGATTTATTTTTAGGAGATTATAGATGAAATAGAATTCATATGAGGAGGATATAAACTCAACAAAGCTTGATGATAATTCCACCAACACCTGGGAAAAATTACATGATGAAATTTTCTGAAATCTTTTCTTCAACCACCACCCCCCCCCCCGACACACACACACACACACACACACACACCCCCAATCCGAAAAAAATCGGATTTAATAACACGTCGCCAATTAGAGGATCTTTTATACCGTTGAAACATTGTCAGGGAGTTCTTTTATAGACGAAAATACTATTTATATCTCTATTACAGGACCAAGCCTTGGTATCTAGTACACTTCTCATCGTTTGGTGTTCAAGGGTCCAGCGGTATTTATATACCTCGGGCCCCTGAAGTAGTTTGGTGCCAATGGGTCCAGCAGAAGTCATAGTCATAGGCCAGACCCAGGTAGGGGGTGGGATTTCATTTTACGCCCTTCCAGACGATATTTTATCCTCTAAGCTACGTAGACATAACGTGGAGTGGAAAACCAGATTTCTTTGGCTTTTGGACTCATTCATTCATCTTCTACCGCTTTATCCGATCTTCCCTCGGGTCACGGGGAGTCTGTGTTCCTATCTCAGGCGTCTATGGGCATTAAGGCATGGATGGAATGCCAACCCATTGCAGGACACACACACACACACACACACACACATTCATACACTAGGGCCCATTCACACAACTCATACACTAGGGAATTTTCCAAGGTGCCAATCAACCTACCGTGCATGTTTTTGGACCAGGGGGGGGAGGAAACCGGAGAACCCGGAGAAAAACCCCCTGAGGCACACGGGTAGAGAACATGCAAACTCCACACACACATGGCCGAGACGGGAATCGAACCCGGATCCTGGTGGTGTGAGGCGAACGTGCTAAACACTAAACCACCGTGCCCCCAGCTTTTGGACTAATTTTCATAATTCTCATCAATTTTCCAGCCGAAAAAAAAAAAAGCGTCTAATCTTCTTTAGTGGTTGCATCCAATCTCGGTTTGCGATCTTGCGAAAGCCATTAGTTTCCCGTCTGAGGAGTCTGTAAGTAATCGCTCGCAACACCGGGCTGAGATAGACAAGTGCTTGGACCTGACAAAAGATTTAATATCATTCCGAAGGCTTCTGAGTTCATTCCCAGTGGCGCTCGCTCTCTCTATCTCTCTCTCTCTCTCTCTCTCTCTCTTTTTTCCCCTCATCGGCTGATAGATAGAAGTTCATATCTCCAAGCCCATCTCCAAATTCGCTCTCTCTCTTCAGTCAGGAGATACAGCACTCCTCTTTCTCTCATTCGCCTTCTTTCATCCCTCTCATTCTATGATATATATATATATATATATATATATATATATATATATATATACAACATTAATCACGTTTTCTATGTACCATAATTTCTATCAAAATCTCTCCCTTTAATCAAATTATTCGATTAATTTAATATTTATTTTACTTTGTTAATGATTCTTTTAATATGAATTTCTTGGTTAATGACAATGTTTATTTGTTTAGTGTTGGTTTTGAAGTGTAAAATATGGGACGTGGCTCCTTTAAGAATTGTGTTCCGGTTGCTTTTCCATATAAACTGGTGATACGGTGTTTAGGTTATACGGAAGCGCTTTATTGCGTTCAGTAAAAATGTGCTTTATTGCAGTAATACGGATTTGGGAATGCGATGCGCTTGCGTAAGGTTCCATACGGTAATATACGCTAATATAGTGAGGAGATTGTACCTGTTAGTAGGTGTAATTCGGGGGAAAATTAATAAGAAATAGCTTTAGGGTTTCTGGTTCCATTTTCACACCTGGATTGAGGCTCGTGAGGATTTTTAGGCTCTGTAAGAGTCATTGAAATCGCAAACAGTCATTGGTCATGAAATGACCTACCCGGTTGCTGCACCTGAATCGCATTCAACTGCTCTGGGATGAAAGGATAAAGAAAAATAAAGAAAAAAAAAAAAATATATATATATATATATTTTTTTTTATATATATATATATTCTAACAAAGCATGTTTATAATAGTATACGTGTATAAATGTAAAACACGCAAAGTCGATGTAGCAAAGTATGTTTTTCTGGAGAAACGAGCCGTCCAGCTGCCAGGTGTATTTAAAGCTGGTATTTATGCGAAGCAGCAGGATTTTGGGTGAAAATAACGTTGAACATCTGTGCATTTATATACAGCCCCCCCCCCCCCCCACCCCCCCCTCTACGAACGAGTTACAGTTCTTTCGTAGCTAGCATGAATTTGTTCGCAAGTCGTTCGCTATTGACTACGTAAGTCTCCCTATAAAAACGGTAGCTTACTGCGTTTCCTGATGCGTTACTCAGGTCCTGCGTTACTGCGTTCCTTATAGCACTTAAGCCAGGGTTGTCCAATCTGTTTTCCACAAAAGGGCCAGTGTGGGTGCAGGTTTTCATTCCAACCAAACCAAGTCCACCCTAAAATTGACCTGCTTCAATCTAATGATTTTCATTTATCAATGCCTATCAGGTGTGACCCTTAATTGATTGGATTAAGATTTAATACTTAAGTAATACTAATACAGGAGTGTCCAATCATTTCCACGAAGGGCCAGTGGGGGGGGTGCAGATTTTCAATCCAATCAATGTAAGGGTCACACCTGATAGGCATTGAAAATGAAAATCATTAGATTGAAGCAGGTCAATTTTAGGGTGGACTTGGTTTGGTTGGAATGAAAACCTGCACCCACACTGGCCCTTTGTGGAAAAGATTGGACAACCCTGACTTAAGCTATTAAAAACCAATAGCGCAATTAAAATGAAATAAACAGTATAAAATACAGTAGCGTATACGGTAAGCGCCACTCGTTCGCTAAGCTCCGTGACTAGCTAGCAGCGTTTTTTTTTTTTTTTTTTCCTTGGAAAAAAGTTCGTAAAAAGCGTTTCTTCGTAGTGGTTTGCGTCTGCCTTCCGAAAACAGGGCGCGATTCTAAATATAATATAAATATCAGGGAGATTTTTATCCTGTTGCCATGCAAGAAGAAGCAATTCTATTGTGCGTGTCTGTTTCAAGGTTGTAGTCATCAGGGTGGGGGGGGGGTGTATGAGGGGGGGGGGGGGGGGGGCGGAGCAAGCAGGACAGCAATCCCAGGAGAGTTGCATTACGAGATTAGATTACGCCGCCAGACGTTCCTAAATCATGTTATTTCGCTAAAATGAAATGTAGTACATGAAAGTGATGAAATGATATGATGAGAGAGTCGTCGCGTATTCTCCGCGATGCTGTTCTCCCAATCACCGGTGAGGAAAAAAAAACAGCCAGTCGTAGAGAGATGAATTAAGTGCCCCCCCCCCACCACCACCAACCCCCCCGCCCATAAACCCCCGCCCCCCTTCCTCAGTCCTCCTCCACCCTCCCAACATTTATTTGATCAAATTCTTCTACAATTCTTTATATCTAGCTTTTTAATTGCCATCACAGTTATTGAATAGATTTTCTTTTTCCCCACAGCTCAAGGTTAAACATGGACATTGGACGGCAAAATAAAAAGTCCTTGGTGCATTTCAGGGCATGGTTTAGGAAGGCCGTGCTGATGATTTAACCGGGGAGGAGGAAAAAGCTGACGAGAACAAAAATATTTACTCACGTCAACATTTCCTGGTCAGGAATCGCTCGGGTTCTTCAAGAAACCCGCAAAGGCCAATCAAAAGTTAGGAGCAAACCCCTGGGCCGAGTCCACATCTGGGCGATTTAGACCGACCAAGACGCAGCTCTGATCTATTTGATTGTGGCCATTCTGAAAAGACAGCTGGAAATAGCGGATTATATATAAAAAAAATAATAATAATAATAAAAATAAATAAATTAAAAAAAAAAACGTTTAAAAGATTTTTTGTGAGAAATAATGTTGAATTTATGAGAGAGACAAAAATTGCAAGAAGTAGTGTTAAAATATAAAATAATATGAATATAAAGTTGTATTTGTGTGAGAAATAATGGTCAGAATCGGAGGATAAAAGTCAGAATTAAAGAAATTGTAAAAAAAAAAAAAAAAAAAACAAAAAACCTAAAAATAAATAAATAAATATAAATAAATAAATAAATAATAATAATTACTAGTAATACATTGTGAATCATGGGAAATAAAAGTCGGAGCATTGAGGAATAAAACCAGGAGAAAAAAATTACGCAGGAAAAGATATGGAGTCCAAATTACGAAATATAAAGTCGGAATTGTGAAGTAAATAATAAAAAAAATTAAATATTGTGAGAAATAAAATAATCCTGATAAAGTCTTGTGAGAAATAAAGCCCAAATAGTAAAAACAAATAAATAAATACAGAATTTCAAGAACTAATTTAAAAAAAAAAAAGAGAGAGAGAGAGAGAGAAGAATTTTTTTGTTTGTTTTTTTTTGTTTGTTTTTTATTTATTTTTTTATGTGGTGGAAACCGGCTTCCATACGAACTCTATTAACTGGCACCACAGTTTGTTTGTTTGTTTGTTTGTTGTTTAGATTGAGTCTACCTACACCTTGATCTGATGATGTGTCCGGGAACGGGTGGGGGAATTTGTCAGATTGACACTTGAAGGCCCCTGGGGGCCCCTGGAAAGCTTTAACTCATGAATTGATATAAGCGTATTAATATTCTCTCGTTTCTTTAATCCTCCCATCTCAGTCACTAAGCAGCAATCTGCTTGAGGGCAAGCAAGCGTTCGGAATGCTTTCGCTACGGCCAGTGCACCTACGGCCCGCGTGCCAGGCGCGCTCGGGACTCGAGATCGATGAACGCTTGGTAGCGGCGCCATCTGGCCCGAGTTTGTTTTCTTAGCAAATGAACGCAATTAGCGAATATTTCCCAGGTCTTCGGCATGGTACGGATTTTCCAGGAGCAGTGAAGCACGGAGGAGAAACTGGCGCTTACTGGCATTGGAGGCGAACTTTTGTCACCTGTTTCTACACCTCGTAGTTGGTTTTCGCTAATCGCGTTCAATCGTCTCCGTATTTCTGTGCCTTCGATCCGAAAGCATGTCAGCGGTACAGTGACAGGAAGCCAGGAAGATCTGCAGCCGAGTGTATTTGTATTCCCATGTTCTTAGGGGGAGATGGGGGTATCTCAGTGAGGGTGAGGAGGGTCTCTCAGTGAGGGAGATGGGGGTATCTCAGTGAGGGTGAGGAGGGTCTCTCAGTGAGGGAGATGGGGGTATCTCAGTGAGGGTGAGGAGGGTCTCTCAGTGAGGGAGATGGGGGTATCTCAGTGAGGGAGATGGGGGTATCTCAGTGAGGGAGATGGGGGTATCTCAGTGAGGGAGATGGGGGTATCTCAGTGAGGGAGATGGGGGTATCTCAGTGAGGGTGAGGAGGGTCTCTCATTGAGGGTGAGGAGGGTCTCTCAGTGAGGGAGATGGGGGTATCTCAGTGAGGGAGATGGGGGTATCTCAGTGAGGGTGAGGAGGGTCTCTCAGTGAGGGAGAGGGGGTATGTGGGGTGAGGAGGGTCTCTCAGTGAGGGAGATATGGGTATCTCAGTGAGGGAGTAGGAGTATCTCGGAGATAGAGGTATCTCAGTGGAGGAGAGGAGAGAGGGGGTATATTAGTGAGGGAGAGGGAGAAAGGGGCTATCTCAGTGAGGGTGAGAGGGGGTATCTCAGTGGTGGAGATGGGGTATCTCACTGGAGGAGAGGAGAGAGGGGGTATCTCAGTGAGAGAGATAGGGGTATCTCAGTGAGGGAGAGGGAGAGGGGGGTATCTCACCGGAGGAAAGGGGGTATCTCACTGGATGAGAAGAGAGAGGGGGTTATCTCAGTGAGAGAGGGGGGGTCAGTTTATCTCAGTGGGTTGAGAGGAGAGGGGTTTTGTACGTATTTCACGTGGGGTTGGTATCTCAGTGGAGGGAGAGAGGGGGTATCTCAGGGGGGGAGAGAGGGGTATATCAGTGAGGGAGAGGTGGTATCTCAGTGGAGGGGGTGGGGGTGGGGTATATCAGTGGTGAGAGGGAGAGAGGTGGTATCTCAGTGAGGGTGAGAGGGGGTATCTCAGTGAGGGAGAGAGGGGGTATTTCAGTGGAGGAGAGAGGAGGGGGTATCTCAGTGAGGGAGAGAGGGGGTATCTCAGTGAGGGTAAGAGGGGGTATCTCAGTGAGAGAGGGGGTATCTTAGTGAGGGGAGGGGTATCTCAGTGGAGGAGAGGAGAGAGGGGGTCATGATTAGAGAGAGGGTGAGGGAGAAAGGGGCTATGGGAGAGGGGGGGTTGGTTATCTCAGTGAGGGAGAGAGGGGGTCTATCAGTGGGTATTGGGGGTGGGTATCTCAGTGGGAAGAAGAGGGGGGGTATCAGTGGGAGAGTGGGGGTTCTAGAGGTCTTCTATCAGTGGTGTATTGGGGGTATCTCAGTGGAGAAGAGGGGTACCGGTATCAGTGGAGGAGAGGGAGGGGAAGGTGTATCAGTGGTGTATTGGGGGTATCTCAGTGGAGAAGAGGGGGGTATCAGTGGAGTAGAGGGAGGGGAGGTCTATCAGTGGTATCTATTGGAGGAGAGGGGGGGCAGCGAGTGGAGGGGGGGGTTAAGGGAGGGGGGTAATCTGAGGGAAGGGGGGGTGGGGGAGTGGTGTGGGGGGATGGAGGGGGTTTTTTCATAAGGAGGGAGAGAAGGGAAGGTCTAAAAAGGTGGGTAGGGGGCCGTCTGGATCCAGAGGGGGGTATCAGTGGATTGGGGGTATCTCAGTGGAGGGAGGGGGGGTTATATCAGTGGAGTGGGGGGTATCTCAGTGGAGAGAGGGGGATTCAGAGGGAGGAGAGAGGGGGGGGTCTATCAGTGGTGTATTGGGGGTATCTCAGTGGAGAAGAGGGGGTATATCAGTGGAGGAGAGGGAGGGGAGGTCTATCAGTGGTATCTCAGTGGAGGAGAGGGGGTATATCAGTGGAGTGGGGGGTATCTCAGTGAGGGAGAGTCGGGGGAGGTCTATCAGTGGTGTATTGGGGGTATCTCAGTGGAGAAGAGGGGGGGTATCAGTGAGGGAGAGTAGAATAGGGGAGGTCTATCAGTGGTGTATTGGGGGTATCTCAGTGGAGAAGAGGGGGGGGGTATATCAGTGGAGTGGGGGGTATCTCAGTGAGGGAGAGTCGGGGGAGGTCTATCAGTGGTGTATTGGGGGTATCTCAGTGGAGAAGAGGGGTTCTCAGTGGAGTGGGGGGTATCTCAGTGGAGGAGAGGGAGGGGAGGTCTATCAGTGGTGTATTGGGGGTATCTCAGTGGAGGAGAGGGGGTATATCAGTGGAGTGGGGGGTATCTCAGTGGAAGAGAGTGGGGGGAGGTCTATCAGTGGTGTATTGGGGGTATCTCAGTGGAGAAGAGGGGGTATATCAGTGGAGGAGAGGGAGGGGAGGTCTATCAGTGGTGTATTGGGGGTATCTCAGTGGAGGAGAGGGGGTATATCAGTGGAGTGGGGGGTATCTCTGGAGGAGAGGGAGGGGAGGTCTATCAGTGGTGTATTGGGGGTATCTCAGTGGAGAAGAGGGGGGGGGTATATCAGTGGAGTGGGGGGTATCTCAGTGAGGGAGAGTGGGGGGAGGTCTATCAGTGGTGTATTGGGGGTATCTCAGTGGAGAAGAGGGGGTATATCAGTGGAGGAGAGGGAGGGGAGGTCTATCAGTGGTATCTCAGTGGAGGAGAGGGGGTATATCAGTGGAGTGGGGGATATCTCAGTGGAAGAGAGTGGGGGGAGGTCTATCAGTGGTGTATTGGGGGTATCTCAGTGGTATCTTCTGCTCCTGAAGCTCAGCCCACAGCATCTGTACATCAGGGGTGTGTGCTGGGCACTGACGGGCGTCGCACATTGGCGGGTTTGACTTGTATTAACAGCGACAAAAAATTCGAACCCGTTTTATTTGAGATGTTACAAAATAGTCATCGATTGATGTTTTTTTTTTTTTTTTTTTAAACTAACGAACTAAAATAAAACGCATTTTAAGCACATCAAAGGGAAAAACGAGCCGCGGGTTCCTGACCCATACGACGTGCAGTGTGTATCTTCCCATTCAGACGTTCTATACAACTTGCCTTCATGTTTGCGGTAAAATCATCTGTTCCGATATTTCTGTCAAACTTGCGTTTAATCGCATCAAAAATACAATTTCATTCCCGATTCAATTCACAAACGGATTGCATGCTGGGGGATCGATTGAAGCGAAAGCGTTTCGCAATCCTTCAATCAGCCCCATACGAGTATGTGTGACAGCTTCCAATACCGTCACGAACACGCCACTAATTAATGCGCTTAATACGACTGTGCCGAAAGCGGATGAACCCGATCTCTACCTGCCGGGGCAATTTGCCTCAAATCATCAGGCGTTTAACACATCCTTTTAAGGTCTCACCTGGAGATACCAACCCGCTGTTTGTAAAAGCACTCTATGAAAAAAAAAAAAATACTATTAGTCAAATAGTCTGTTATTTCCGCTATATTGTTTAAACGCATTGATGGTAGGCATGTATATCCATTTATATACGGCGTTAATGCAAATTAACGTGTGATTAACGCAAGAAACTTTAGCGCATCCACTCACGCTTCCTAAATTCCCCCCGAATTACGCCCCCTAGCTGCGCATTCACACCAGGTACGATCTCCTCACTATATTAGCGTATATTAGCGTACGGAACCTTACGCAAGCGCATTGCATTCCCAAATCCGTATTACTGCAATAAAGCGCATTTTTACCGAACGCAATAAAGCGCTTCCGTATAACCTAAACACCGTATCACCAGTTTATATGGAAAAGCAACCGGAACACAATTCTTAAAGGAGCCACGTCCCATAATGAAACAATAAAAAAAAAAAAAAAAAAAAAAACAATAAATGATAATTGTATTAAAGGGAGATGTGTTGAGAGAAATGGATATACTTAGAACGTCTGTTGTAGTTAATTACAGCATTGCAGCGTTACCTTAATTAATTAATTGATTAATTAATTAATTACAGCGTGCCTTTCAGTTCGACCATTTTTATTTGATTTAGCATGCCAACAACAACAACATAGTAAAGTGGAAAAATTTACTATTTACAGATTTGCTTTTTATATTTGAGCCATTAAACACTTAAAGTATTTATTCCA
>JACRUU010000005.1:10510366-10515366 GCA_030449085.1 Kryptopterus vitreolus | reverse complement strand
AGAGAACATGATCATGGAGCTGGCTTTGTGCATTCCCATAGGAAAAAATTCCAGTGGAAAATCTTCAGAATGGGGGCACGGTGGTTTAGTGGTTAGCACGTTCGCCTCACACCGCCAGGGGATCCGGGTTCGACGATTCCCGTCTCGGTCATGTGTGTGTGGAGTTTGTGCATGTTCTCCCCGTGTCCTCAGGGGGTTTTTCTCCGGGTTCTCCGGTTTCCTTCCCCGGTCCAAAAACATGCACCGGGTAGGTTGATTGGCACCTTGGAATATTGTCCCTAGTGTATGAAATGTGTGTGCTGTGTGTGTGTGTGTGTGTGTGTGTCCTGTGATGGGTTGGCATTCCATCCAGGGTGTATCCTGCCTTAATGCCCATAGACGCCTGAGATAGGCACAGACTCCCCGTGACCCGAGGGAAGATCGGATAAAGCGCTAGAAGATGAATGAATGAATGAATGAATCTTCAGAATGACCTTACTTACATTTTTTTTTTACTTTTATCTTTGTTTTAATTATTTATTATAAGTATTTATCACATACTTATTTCTATACAGGATAAGAATAATTTTTATTTTAAAATTAAAATTTTTTATTTTGGTTTTTAGTTTCTTTTTTGTCACAAATGGCAACATTATATTATATTTTTTTCATTTATTTATATTTATTATTATGATTATTTTTATTATTTTATTTGTATTTATTTATTATAATAATTTATGATTATTTATTTATATTTTACATTAATATTACAGTAATACATATATAAATATAAATATATCTATATATATATATATATATATATATATATATATTTCAAATTAAAAAAAAACACCAGAATCATGTGATCACGTGATCTACGTCCATTTCGCGCGAGACCAATCCGAGCTGCCGGGGTTGCCAGATTCTCTGGCGTGTTTAATTGACGCTGGTGCGATGAGAGCCGCGGCGTGATGTATCGAGGTCTCGTCTCGCCGTTTTTTCTCTCAACTCGAACTATAAATATCCCAATTCACTGTTTATAACACTTTTTTTTTCTCCTCGTTTTTTTTTTCTTTTCTGCACCAAATGACATTTTAAAAGTTCAACCCGGCTGCAACCTTTCTTTCGGCGCAGCCGCTCGAAAACCTCAAAGGAGGCAAGAACAAAAGTAAAGCTACGCATGTTTACTGCACCTCGTCTAAAAGCGTCGAAACTACACCCAAACCTCGGCGTCGGGATTTTACGCTCGGCTAATCGCGTCATAATTAAAGGGATGTGGAGTTCTACCAGGGAATGCCAAGCTTTACCCATGTCGTCGCAAAAACTCCCGCGTCCGTCGCCCGGGGATAATAAACAAGACGCGAGTACACAAGGATAATAAACAAGACGCGAGTACACAAGGATAATAAACAAGACGCGAGTACACAAGGATAATAAACAAGACGCGAGTACACACAGATAATAAACAAGACGCGAGTACACGAGGATAATAAACAAGACGCGAGTACACAACGGATAATAAACAAGACGCGAGTACACGAGGATAATAAACAAGACGCGAGTACACGAGGATAATAAACAAGACGCGAGTACACGAGGATAATAAACAAGACGCGAGTACACGACAGATAATAAACAAGACGCGAGTACACGAGGATAATAAACAAGACGCGAGTACACACGGATAATAAACAAGACGCGAGTACGCGCGGATAATAAACAAGACACGAGTACACACAGATAATAAACAAGACACGAGTACACAAGGATAAGATAATAAACAAGACGCGAGTACACAAGGATAATAAACAAGACGCGAGTACACAAGGATAATAAACAAGACGCGAGTACACAAGGATAATAAACAAGACGCGAGTACACAAGGATAATAAACAAGACGCGAGTACACAAGGATAATAAACAAGACACGAGTACACACAGATAATAAACAAGACACGAGTACGCGCGGATAATAAACAAGACGCGAGTACACACAGATAATAAACAAGACACGAGTACACAAGGATAATAAACAAGACGCGAGTACACACGGATAATAAACAAGACGCGAGTACACGAGGATAATAAACAAGACGCGAGTACACAAAGGATAATAAACAAGACGCGAGTACACAAGGATAATAAACAAGACACGAGTACACACAGGATAATAAACAAGACGCGAGTACACAAGGATAATAAACAAGACGCGAGTACACGCGGATAATAAACAAGACGCGAGTACACGCGGATAATAAACAAGACGCGAGTACACAAGGATAATAAACAAGACACGAGTACACACAGATAATAAACAAGACACGAGTACACACGGATAATAAACAAGACACGAGTACACAAGGATAATAAACAAAACGCGAGTACACAAGGATAATAAACAAGACGCAAGTAAACGCGGATAATAAACAAGACGCGAGTACACAAGGATAATAAACAAGACGCGAGTACACAAGGATAATAAACAAAACGCGAGTACACACAGATAATAAACAAGACACGAGTACACAAGGATAATAAACAAGACGCGAGTACACAAGGATAATAAACAAGACGCGAGTACACAAGGATAATAAACAAGACGCAAGTAAACGCGGATAATAAACAAGACGCGAGTACAATCAGATAATAAACAAGACGCGAGTACACGCGGATAACACGTAAAAGTATTGGCACTCTTCAGCGAAACGAAATAATGAATTATGAGCGATTAATTAACTGAAATAAACAAATAAATAAATACGAATGTTCCTTTAATGCATTCAAAGAAATGATTTGCGCCCCCTGGGAACGTCGATCGACCGGACGGGGAACTAACTACTGACGTACAACAAACAAACAAATAAATAAAGGATGATTGTTTTTTTTAATAATGCAAGAAAGAACTCCAGTAAAACATTCACACCCTCAGATCCCTCGTTCTCTCTCTCTCTCTCTCTTCATTGTCCGTCTTTCTGTTTTTCTTGTCTGTCTCTGATCATTTACTTTTTCTCCCTCTCTCTATTCTACAGTTCCCTTTCTTTACTGTCTCTCTATTCTATTATTCTCTCTCTGTTTCTCTTCCTCCGTTCCTCTCAATAGATTGATGTCGGTCTCTCTTTCTTCGTCTGTCTATCTCCGTTTCATTTTCTCCACCTATCTCGCGCTGTATCTCTCGCCTGTCTCTCCAACATTCCATGCTTTATTCTCTCCGTCCGTCCGTCCCTCTAAATTTCTCTTGCCTGTCTTACTTTTTCTGTCTCTCCATCTTTGCCTTTTTTCCTGTCTCTTTCACAGTCTCTCTCTCTCATCTCTCCAACTGTCTCTTTTATGCTCATCTTTCTCATCTACCTCTCTCTAACTCCTCACTTTTTTCTCTCTCTCTCTCTTCTGCCCTTCCTCTGTCTTTATTCCTTTTTCTATCTCTATCTACAGTCTCCCTCTCAATATTTTCCTGTCTCTCTTACATGGTCTCTCTATCCGTTTGTTTCTCTCTCTCTCTCTCTGTGTGTACCTCTGTTTCGGACTCACTCACTCACTCACTCACACATTCATCTCCATGAGGTTCCTTCAGGCCGAAGTGAACGTGGTGTTTTCTCTGGGATTGTTTTGCTGAGTCGCTCGTGCACACTAAGCGTATTTATTGTGGACACAGCATGTGAGGCTCCGGCCGGCGTGTGGGATTCGTCCCCGTCTGACCCACTGACGTGAAACTGGGACCAACAACAAACCGCTGTCTCTCACTCTCGCGCACACACACACACACACACACACACACACACACACACACACACACACACACCTGCATGTACACAAACATAAACAAACAGTACTTAAGAGTCTCAAAACATGCCGGCTGAAAGTCCTCACTTGTTTCTCCCGTCAACGTTGTGGTTTCTAACCGTTTTTTTTTTCCAACACAATTTACACATTTCACACACTGCTCTGTGTGTGTGTGTGTGTGTGTGTGTGTGTGTTTCCCAAAACACAGAGAAATCTTTTTAAACTAGATTTTCCACTCCAATGACCAGATTCTAATTTACACTGTTATTTTGGGTCACTTTCGACCATTCAGGACGACCTTTGGGAAAAGAGAGGGATTATTGCGAAGAGAAAAAAAAGAAAAAAAATCCACTCATTTCCCGAACACCTTGCAGGCATGATTTACAACTCGATTTGTTTATTTGTTTATTTATTTTCGGTTTAGAAAAGAGGGTGTGGATTCTTTTTGTAAAATTTCTTTTGCTGTTCTTTTTAAAGCTTGTTTTCATTTTTACACGGATCGAGGAGCGTCTGCTGATCTTATTTATTTATTTATTTATTTATTTTAGTTTTGTGTATATTTATTTATTTATTTAGATTTTACTTTTAGATTTATTTTTTTGTTTTTAAATGTTCTGATTGTTTCATACATTTAAAGGGGAAAAAAAGTTTTTAAATGAAAGCATTTTAAGAAGTAGATCGACAGACAGACAGACAGACAGATGGATGGATGGATGGATAGATATACATAGACCACGGACAGACGGATGGAAGGACGGACGGATGAGCAGGCAGACAGAGAAATATGGAGTTGTACAGGCAGATAGACCGATATACACAGACCACAGACAGACAGACAGACCGATATACACAGACAGACAGACATATATACACAGACCACAGACAGACAGAGATATACACAGACCACAGACAGACAGACATATATACACAGACCACAGACAGACATAGATATACACACAGACCACAGACAGACAGAGATATACATAGACCACAGACAGACATAGATATACATACAGACCACAGACAGACAGAGATATACATAGACCACAGACAGACAGACAGACAGACAGACCGATATACACAGACCACAGACATATATACATAGACCACAGACAGACGGACAGGCCGACCGATATACACAGACCACAGACAGACAGACCGATATACACAGACCACAGACAGACATATATACATAGACCACAGACAGACGGACAGGCCGACCGATATACACAGACAGACAG
>JACRUU010000005.1:10502866-10507866 GCA_030449085.1 Kryptopterus vitreolus | reverse complement strand
AATCAGAATTAACAAATCTCCTTTCACTGTAGCCGCAGCTGCACCAGATATTATATATCCCGATATTCACATGACCTCATGACCAGATATTATATATATTATGACCAGATATTATATATCCCGATATTCACATGACCTCGTGATCAGATATTATATATATTATGACCAGATATTATATATCCCGATATTCACATGACCTCGCGACCAGATATTATATATATTATGACCAGATATTATATATCCCGATATTCACATGACCTCATGACCAGATATTATATATATTATGACCAGATATTATATATCCCGATATTCACATGACCTCGCGACCAGATATTATATATATTATGACCAGATATTATATATCCCGATATTCACGTGACCTCATGACCAGATATTATATATATTATGACCAGATATTATATATCCCGATATTCACATGACCTCATGACCAGATATTATATATATTATGACCAGATATTATATATCCCGATATCCATTATATAATCCCGATATTCACATATTTGTGCTGTTTTCCTTCTTGGACTCTTTTGAATAAATAAATTAAATAAATACTAAAATAAAGAATAAAAAAGTGAAAGTATAAGCGGTTGATGGAGGTGCCGTGTGGAACTGATTAGTCTGATGATTCTTCACGTTGTTCAGCTTTTATACGCACAACTGGGAGAATAGAGAGAATAGACTGTTGGGATTAACTCAATACATATTCATGGACAACTAATGAATAAACATACATTTGCATAAAGCATATTTGTCAACAGCCATGTTTGTTAGTGTTAAAATAAAATGGAAAAAAAACAAAAAACGGTCATTTAAGATGAAAAAATAAAGACGCAACTAAAATAAAATAAGGACACACACATTTTATATATATATGTATATGTGTGTGTGTGTGTGTGTGTGTGTGTGTGTGTGTGTGTGTGTGTGTATAAAAATAAAAATGCTAATTTAAGATGATAAAATGTGCAGTTAATCACAAGTCAACTTATGGCAACTGTGCAACTAAATATTTTAATTAATTTTATATATATATATATATATATGTGTGTGTGTGTCCTTATTTACAGTATTCCTTGTAAGTATATACTTACTAAGGGAACTTATAGTTCCCTATAAGTATATATATATACTTATATATTAAACTAAAACAATACACACTTATAAAATAAAATAAGGACATTTTATATATATATATATGTGTGTGTGTCCTTATTTTATTTTTGAAGTGTCTTTATTTGTTTTCCCTCTTTTTTGTTTTTTTTTTTTTGTTTTCTTTTGTTTTTTTTAATGCGGCATCTGCCAAAAAACGGCGCACTCAATATTAAACGTCCCTCGAGCGTCAAAGCAAACATTGTGTACGTTCAAAAAAAGCTACTTTTCACAGACCTGGCTGTTACGGTTCGAGTCGAGGTCTGTGATTGGTCGGAACCTTGCTACATTTGAATGTTTGAATCAAGCAGCTGATGCACACATCGGTGAAAGTGTTAACCAGCAACCCCCCTTCTCCCAAAACACACACACACACACACACAGCTCAGCCCTTCCCAAACACACACACACACACACACCCCTCCCGCCTTTCCTCATAACGGTGACTCAACGGTATGTTCAGGGCCTGGAGCCAAGGGCAGAAAGGAAGTGATGTGTTGGTGCACATTGTGTTTGGGAATAATAGTGAACACGCGCAGCCTGTTGGCAGAGTGAAAGCAAGACATGCACCCCAAATCCCCCCCCCCCGACACCCCCCCATATTCTCTTAACAAATGAGGCCTCCTTTCATCCCACCCCCTTTTCACAATGATTGTCTCACAGGCTTCGGCTTTTTTTTTCTTTTTTTTCTCCTGCTTTTACTTTCATTTCATTATATTTCCATTAATCTCATATACTTTCTAGGATCAAAAGTTTTATATATATATATATATATATATATAGATATATATATATATATATACTATATATATATACATATATATATATATACAGACGTGGACAAAATTGTTGGTACCCTTTGGTCAATGAAAGAAAAAGTCACAATGGTCACAGAAATAACTTTAATCTGACAAAAGTAATAATAAATAAAAATTCTATAAATGTTAACCAATGAAAGTCAGACATTGTTTTTCAACCATGCTTCAACAGAATTATGTAAAAAAATAAACTCATGAAACAGGCATGGACAAAAATGATGGTACCCCTAACTTAATATTTTGTTGCGCAACCTTTTGAGGCAATCACTGCAATCAAACGCTTCCTGTAACTGTCAATGAGACATCTGCACCTCTCAGCAGGTATTTTGGCCCACTCCTCATGAGCAAACTGCTCCAGTTGTGTCCGGTTTGAAGGGTGCCTTTTCCAGACTGCATGTTTCAGCTCCTTCCAAAGATGCTCAATAGGATTGAGGTCAGGGCTCATAGACGGCCACTTTAGAATAGTCCAATTTTTTCCTCTTAGCCATTCTTGGGTGTTTTTAGCTGTGTGTTTTGGGTCATTGTCCTGTTGCAAGACCCATGACCTGCGACTGAGACCAAGCTTTCTGACACTGGCTAGTACATTTCTCTCTAGAATTCCTTGATAGTCTTGAGATTTCATTGTACCCTGCACAGATTCAAGACACCCTGTGCCAGACGCAGCAAAGCAGCCCCAGAACATAACAGAGCCTCCTCCATGTTTCACAGTAGGGACAGTTGTTCTTTTCTTGATATGCTTCATTTTTTCGTCTTGTGAACATACAGCTGATGTGCCTTGTCAAAAACTTCGATTTTTGTCTCATCTTTCCACAGGTACATTCTCCCAGAAGCTTTGTGGCTTTGTCAACATGTAGTTTGGCATATTCCAGTCTTGCTTTTTTATGATTCGTTTTCAACAATGGTGTCCTCCTTGGTCGTCTCCCATGTAGTCCACTTTGGCTCAAACAACGACGGATGGTGCGATCTGACACTGATGTTCCTTGAGCATGAAGTTCACCTTGAATCTCTTTAGAAGTCTTTCTAGGCTCTTTTGTTACCATTCGGATTATCCGTCTCTTAGATTTGTCATCAATTTTCCTCCTGCGGCCACGTCCAGGGAGGTTGGCTACAGTCCCATGGATCTTAAACTTCTGAATAATATGTGCAACTGTACTCACAGGAACATCTAGTTGCTTGGAGATGGTCTTATAGCCTTTACCTTTAACATGCTTGTCTATAATTTTCTTTCTGATCTCTTGAGACAGCTCTTTCCTTTGCTTCCTCTGGTCCATGTCGAGTGTGGTACACACCATATCACCAAACAACACAGTGATTACCTGGAGCCATATATATAGGCCCAATGGCTGATTACAAGGTTGTAGACACCTGTGATGCTAATTAGTGGACACACCTTCAATTAACATGTCCCTTTGGTCAAATTATTTTCTGTGTTTTCTAGGGGTACCATCATTTTTGTCCATGCCTGTTTCATGAGTTTATTTTTTTACATAATTCTGTTGAAGCATGGTTGAAAAACAATGTCTGACTTTCATTGGTTAACATTTATAGAATTTTTATTTATTATTACTTTTGTCAGATTAAAGTTATTTCTGTGACCATTGTGACTTTTTCTTTCATTGACCAAAGGGTACCAACAATTTTGTCCACGTCTGTATATATATATATATATTTTTTTTTTTTTCAATACAGCTTTTATTTAAACTCTAGTTGCAATATGAGGTTTCCACCTCCAGGTTCTTCCAGCTCAGGTTACTGTTTATATGGCGTCTTTGTGTACGCTCTCTGTGTCCTCCGGGTCCGGGTCCGCCCCCCCCACCCCAAAAAATAAATAAATAAATTGCTAGTAAGTGAAAACGTACGATTGTTTGTGAAGGGGTGTGTCTGTAAATTTGAAGGATGCCTTTCAAGACGTATTCTGCCCCACCTCATACCGGGTGCTCCAGGGGAAGTGGCCTTAAGATGGATACGGAAAGAATGCAAAAGAAAAAAAAATTATTTATTTACTTTTTCTTATCTGAACTATAATCGTTTCTACCGAATTACAAAAATAACTTCCTAATCAATGGAAAGTTCAGCCAAACGGGAAAAGGGGCATGGATGACAGGATTTCCAGCGATCCCTGTTGGTTTAGCATTATATAAATCACAGATAGAAGGGAAATAAAATATAGCAAAACCCTATAAAAGCCAGAAACTGAAAACAGAAGCCCCGGTGAGTAGATACCGAGGATATGGTGCACCATGGTGGGGGCAGCACTTTGCTCTGTGGATGCCCTTCAATGGTATCACAGTAAACACTGGTCCGTGTATTTTCCCTTTTTAGTCCATTTCATACGCATTTTTATTTTTTATTTTTAAACACAGAAATGCTACATTAAATAATGGGACGGTGAGTAAACAATATCTCACCACCCCCCCTCCCCCCCCCCCATCTCCGTGTCTCAACAAACAACAACAATCTTTTTAAAGTTCACCCGAGTAGAAAAGTGTGAGGACGCACTTCAATGCCTCCGTTATTGTGGGTGAGTAAAATAAATAAAGAATTATTTATAATGCAAATAAATAAATGCAAATCCCTGAAAGCAGTCCAGCGTGAATTGGCCTTTAGGCGATGATTCCTATTGTTCTATAAATGCGACAGAACCAGTCAAGATTGGGGGCCGAACGACTTCAAACACAACAAACAAATCGCCATCTGTACATTGCTAATTGGAGCGCGGACGAACAGTCGTGGGTTTGTAGCGCAGAAGTGACATTTACGCGCCGTAACAGGGCCGTAAGAGTTTATTAAGTTTAATTATCACTTAGAGAAAGTTCTAGCACGGGTTTGAGGATTGAACAAATCCTGGAGTTTCATCTTCTTCGTCCAACTTCCTTCGCCTCACTTCCTGCCTGTGAAGCCACGACGGCGTATCAGAGCCGTTATAAGCAGTTATAAGGCCGTTATTCATTCTAATATAAAATAGAATATTAATATATAACATTATAATATATTCTATATTTATGATAAGTTAAG
>JACRUU010000005.1:10472866-10492866 GCA_030449085.1 Kryptopterus vitreolus | reverse complement strand
TGCTGCTGTTGTTGTTGTTGTTGTTGCTGTTTTTCTTTGCACATGTGGCAATATATCAATGATGGAAAATACCGGAGTCTAATATTCAAAGCTGGAGCTGAATCAGAGGGTGACATTCGGCGTCGGGAGAGAGAAAGAGAGAGAAAGAGAGAGAAAGAGAGAGAGAGAGAGAGAGAGAGGGATAAAAACAGGAGGCTGTATTTTTGGGACAATATCTCTGCCGGTAATTCCGTCAGTGCAGCACTTTGCCAATAAGGCAAAGAAATTTGATATTTGATGATAAAAGAAACGAGATTACCCGAGGCCCCCTAACTGAAGACTGTCAGAAAAGCGATGCGGTGACTGATTGCTCTCCGTTATGCGTCTGCGGTTGTTATTCCATCACATGGCTTTGTATAGAAGGTCCCGAAACGCCGCCTCGGTTGACGCCGAGGTCGTTTATTTGCCCGGCGCGTGGCTTTATCCTCGGCGCGCGACTGTCAGGCAAAACGAGATTTACGCCGGCGTAGGACCTCGCGGGGGTGTGTGTGTTTTTTTCCAAATGTGAAAGGAGAGTTATTGGTTAAGATTTGGTAGGTGTTAAGATTGGTAGGTACCCTCAGGGCCATCCCATAATAATCTCATGGGAGGGGGAATAATCAGAAGGTCAAGGCTGCCACTCCTTAACCCACTGTGCTATAGGGGGCGCTGTATCAGGGCTGACCCTGCACTCTGAGCCCAGTTTGGTTAAAAGACCTTGGTCCGACAAGATCTGACCTGATGGGCATTTTCAAGTACGGAACTTTGTAGACACCTGGCCATAAGATTGATAGGTGCCCCCGGGGCATCCCATAATAATCTCATGGGAGGGGGTGGTGTAGCTCAGTTGTTTAAGGCACTCGGTTAATGATCGGAAGGTCAGGGGGGAGCAGGCAAAGCTGCCACTATTTGGTCTTTAACCCTCTGTGCTCCGGGGGGCGCTGTACCATGGTTGACAATTGTCACATTACTTTTACATTACTGGATCGGTGGCACTGGGCGGAGCCAGTTGGTGACATCAAATCCACTTGTCCAATTACATTATTGGATCTGTTGCACTGGGTGGAGTCAGTTGGTGACGCCAAAGCCACTTGTCCAATCAAATTTCAGGATCTGTGGAATTGGGCGGAGCTAGTTGGTGGTTCCAAAGCCATTTGTCTAATCAACTGGTTCCGCCCAGTGCCACAGATCCAGTAATGTGGCCCTGGAACTTGTCCAATCGCATTACTAGTTGATTAGACAAGTGGCTTTGGCACCACCAACTGGCTCCGCCCAGTGCCACAGATCTAGTAATGTGATTGGACAAGTTCCAGTGCCACATTACTGGATCTGTGGCACAGGGCGGAGCCAGATGGTGATGTCAAAGCCATTTGTCCAATCAAATTTCTGGAGCCAGGTCGGAGCCAGTTGGTGCCATCAAAGCGGGGGGGGGGGGGGGGGGGGTGCACTTCATTCACTCAGTTCAAGATAATATCCCCATTTTAACTTCCACTGAGTCACTTTTAGGAAAATAAACCCAATTACCCCGACATCCAATAATAATTCCCCCCCAGTCGGTGAAATCCATACCGCCGCGTTTCCGAGGTGACGTTCACCTTCTGCTTTAGCGGCCTGATGGATAAGTGCTCGCTTCCAGAAAATTGCGTTTTCGCTATAGACGCGCTGCGTGGTAACTTGTGTATTGCTTATCGCGCGCCAAAAACCATGAATACCAGATGCAGCACTATTGCCCCGCTCGGGCGACATAAATCTCCCGTAATCTACGCCGCCGTTCGCCGCGGGTCTGATTTATTCCCGACCGCGGCGCTCGTTCGGCCTTCCTGTCGATTTTTCCCGGCTGTTTGTTTGCTTTAAAATAAGCTTGCTCGGAGCTCTAAGAGGCGATCGCGCTAAACACTCCAGGAGAGCTTTAAGAGTTTCCAGTGCATCATGTTTTTGTTTGTTTGTTTGTTTGTTTGTTGTTTTTCTGAGCAAGGTGATGTTATGCAACTGCAAACTTTGAAAAAAACATCGACGGGCCGCAAAGGTTCGCTTCTTTCTGCAGCTTAGCTCTCAGACGAATACGGCGAGGTGGAAGGAGACGGGGGGGGGGATGGTGGTGGTGGTACGGGGACGGGGCTTGGGGGGGGGGGGGGGGGGATTGTACCGCAAGCTTTTCGTTTAGTCACCTTCACGGCCAATTAGCCGGGCGCATCAGGTGCGGAGAATCTGACAAGTGGCAATCGGCGAGCGACGACAGGTAGCCGCTAAAGAACTTAAAGAGATAACGCGCACACCCGGCGGCTTCGCCTCAGATTAGGGAAGAGACGGGCTTTTCTAATACCTCATTTAAATACCGTCCGCCCGTCAGCCGAGCGTCAACGCCGCCGTTCAGATCACTTAAGCTCTAATGCCTGAGACTATTTTATTTTATTTATTTATTTATTTATTTATTTGATCTCCGACGCCGTCTGCCGTTTAAAAGACGAGCGATTTGAAAAGCGAAACCATTATCCTACGAGCGTCAAGCGGAACAGCGTTACAGGTATCAGAAAAATGTTGTGCAACAGCTTGCAATGACAACGTCTGTTCGCTGGTATACAATCATTTCGATTATTTGAAACATCTTCGCTCGTTTAGTTCCAGACGCCGGGGTTTATTTTTTTGTTGCCGGTCCTTTTCATGTTGCTCCGAGCATCTCTCGCTTCTTGACATTTATTGTTAAAGAAAAAAAACATATACATATATATATATATATATATATATATATATATACATACACATACACACACATGCTTTTCATGTTTCTAATACTGTAACTAACAGATGTTATAATTATATACATTTCTCTCAATAAACTCTCCCTTTAATAAAATTATTCGATTATTTCAATATTTATTTTACTCTGGAAATTATTCTTTTAATATGAATTTCTTGTTAATTACAATGTTATTTGTTTAGTGTTGGTTTGAAGTGTAAAATATGGGACGTGGCTCCTTTAAGAATTGTGTTCCGGTTGCTTTTCCATATAAACTGGTGATATTATTATATATATATATATATATATATCTATATATATATATAATATATTATATATATATATATATATATATATATATATATGTTTTTCAATGTAGCATAAATGAATACTTTTCATGTTTCTAATACTGTAAATTAACTGTAACAGATGTTTATAATTATATACATTTCTCTCAAAATCACTGCTCTTTAAAAAAATTATTCGATTATTTAATATTTATTTTACTTTGTTAATGATTCTTTTAATATGAATTTCTTGTTAATTACAATGTTGTTTTGTTTAGTGTTGGTTTGAAGTGTAAAATATGGGACGTGGCTCCTTTAAGAATTGTGTTCCGGTTGCTTTTCCATATAAACTGGTGATACGGTGTTTTTGGTGTTTAGGTTATACGGAAGCGCTTTATTGCGTTCAGTAAAAATGCGCTTTATTGCAGTAATACGGATTTGGGAATGCGATGCGCTTGCGTAAGGTTCCATACGGTAATATACGCTAATATAGTGAGGAGATCGTACCTGTTGTGAATGCGCAGCTAGGGGGCCTAATTCAGGGGACGTTTAGGAAGCGTGAGTGGATGCGCTGAACGTTTATTTATTTTCGTTGTTTCGTTCATTCGCCAAAGCCAACACGACGCAGAGTGAAGGAGCAGATCACTCACATAGTAATGCACACTGCGTTATAAACATGTTAATAACGTTAGTGCCGTTAATATATATATATATATATATATATATATATTATATATATATATATATATATATATTATATATATATAATATAGATATTATATGTATGTGTGTGTGTGTGTGTGTGCTTTTTTTCACCTTGTCAAAGTCCCCAAGTGCCAAGACGAGCATTGCATTCTGTAGGAAAGAAAACTGTGGACCGAGGGAAAAGGAATTCATAAGCACTTTCGGAGCATTACAGTATCGTGGCCACCATTAGGGCAGCAATGACATAGCGGTAAGTGGCCAAACGATTTTATTATGATAGCCCGCAGCAGAGTGCCTCATTATTGTGCGAGGAAATCTCCTTACCTTTCTGCTTGATGACCAGTTCGGACCTTTAGGAAAACCCGGTAGACGTGCGGTGTGTGATGTCGCCGCGGAGGGATTCACTAGTAGCCGGAGCCTGATGTAATGTAGGCGACACTCACCACCTCTTCCTGGGGGAACAAGACACGGGCGTTTATTACCCATATCAAGGCAATGGGACACGGTGTAGAATTGATGCCAAACGAGGGAGATGGGAACAACATATCCAACGGAAAGGGGTTGAAATCGAGGTCATGGCGAGTCGCATGGGGTGATGTACTACTCACCTGCGATAGGATGCTCCGATATCGGCATGGTGGGCATCTTATGGCCATGGTAGCATCGTATATTCGGAAGCGTATATATATATAATATATATATATATATATATATATATATATATATATATATTTATATTCACATATATTATATTTATTCATTCATTAATCCATCCTCTTCCGCTTTATCCGATCTTCCCTCGGGTCATGGGGAGTCTGTGCCTATCTCAGGAGTCTATGGGTATTAAGGCAGGATACACCCTGGAAGGAATACCAACCCATTGCAGGACACACACACACACACTCACATTGATACACTAGGGACAATTCTCCAAGGTGCCAATCAACCTACCGGGCATGTTTTTGGACCAGGGAGGAAACTTCGGAGAACCCGGAGAAAAAACCCTGAGGCACGGGGAGAACATGCACAAACTCCACACACACATGGCCAAAGACGGGAATCGAACCCGGACCCTGGTGATGTGAGGCGAACGTGCTAACCACTAAACCACTGTGCCCCTATATATATATATATATATATATATATATATATATATATATATATATATATATATATATATATATATATATTAATATTCTCACACTAGGGCAAGTTATCCGATTCGTATATATATATATATATGTCATAAGTTATGTCCTTCAAATGATTCTGCCCCTATATATTTTTTTTTAAATGACAAACAAAAAAAAGCTTTCAACATTTATAACATTTATTAGAGGTTTAAAGGTTAAATTTTGTACTTATAAGCCTCAAGAATTTATTATTTTTTTTTTTTTTTGCATTTCTATTTCAATCCGTGTTTAATCTCAAGCTTCAAATGTCCTTCTATGTGAGTCATCCATTAATATATATATATATATATATATATATATATATATATATTAAATATATATAAAAATAATATTTGTTCATTCCAATTTGACTGGCGCATCACTTATGAAGTGAAATGGAAAAGAGGAATTCAGGAAAGAGAGAATACAAAAAATAAAAAAAAATCTTTTTAAGTAAATCATTAGCATGTACTTAATGTCTTCATTAGCATGGGCGCTTGTTAAGCACATTCGACTGCGTTTGCTAATTCAGCGAGGTAGAAATAAACTGTACTCATTTAAAGGCGAAAAAAAAAAGATAAGAAAGAAATAGTTCAGGAATTTCACGTGCGTCGATCCGAATTACCGTTAAAAGGTTCGGCGTAAAGCGTCACGATCGTTAAGCAGCCGTATCTCGTTTAGGATTTTTCCTTTTTTACGTCATTGTTTTATTTATTTTATTTTATTTTATTTTATTTATTTTTATCATTTCCTTATTTTATTATTTAATTTTTTTATGTTTTAATTTTAATTTTTTTTAATTTATTAATTTAATTTTTTTTTTTTTTTTTATCATTTTATTATTTAATTATCTTTATTTTTTTTTTTATATTTTTTTTTATTATTATTATTTTATCAGAGGGTCACTTTGGTTTAGTGGTTAGCACGTTCGCCTCACAACGGCAGGGTCCCGGTTCGATTCCCGTCTCGGCCATGTGTGTGTGGAGTTTGTGCATGTTCTCCCAGTGCCTCAGGGGGTTTTTCTCCGGGTTCTCCGGTTTCCTCCCCCGGTCCAAAAAACATGCACGGTAGGTTGATTGGCACCTTGGAAAATTGTCCCTAGTGTGTGAATGTGTGTGTGTGTGTGTGTGTGTATGTGTGTGTGTGTGTCCTGCGATGGGTTGACAATCCAACAAGGGTGTATCCTCCCTTAATGCCCATAGACGCCTGAGATAGGCACAGATCCCCGTGACCCGAGGGAAGATCGGATAAAGCGGTAGAAGATGAATGAATGAATTATTTTATCACACATCTGCAAAAAAAAAACCCAGAAGAACTTATTATGGGATGCTTATATAAGAGTGAGGTGCAACTTAATACCACTTAGAAAGTGGGAGTTTTGATAGCTCTACTTTCTTTGTACCAAAGACCAGGAATCACAGTCTCTTGTGAAAAGGATTATTTAAAAAAAAAAAAAAAAAAAAAAGTCCTTTTTTTTTTCCTCCTTAGTGGAAATCCCACTTGTGAAGATATTAAGAATGTTTAAGGGGGATTAAACGTCTACCACCAGCTGCTCTTTAAATCCTTTTCATCCGGGCTTTGGAAAAGGGAAAAAAAAAAAGTGAGGGAGGATAGACAGAGACGGTGAGAAGGAAAGAAAGACGGAAAGAAAGACGAAACGCCGTCTCTCAAAGCATCTGCTGAATTAGTCTTGTCAGAGTAATTAGCTTCCCGACGTCGGAGAATGAAGTGACAGTACGTCTCTGAGGCGGACGAGGACCGGGATTATGAAATTCCGCTCGGCAATAATAGGACGCGTTTCCTCCCGTCCCGTTCCTTTATCCTTTATGGCGTCGACGAACTTTGATCGTGCGGTAAAAGGCCTTGCATGTGATCGGAGGCGCCATTTATAATTTACAACGCGCGATCTTTAATGTGCAGATAATGATTTTCTTTTCTTTTCTCAGCGTAGTGAAAGTCGGCGTTTGATCTTTCTTTCCTTTCTATTAGTCTGACCTTATCGCACGTTTTGTCTGGGTCATGAACATTATATATATATTTATACCATATATATATATATATATATATACATATATATATATACATATATATATATACCCACACACACAC
This sequence comes from Kryptopterus vitreolus, assembly GCA_030449085.1. Taxonomy (NCBI): domain Eukaryota; kingdom Metazoa; phylum Chordata; class Actinopteri; order Siluriformes; family Siluridae; genus Kryptopterus; species Kryptopterus vitreolus. Next base: position 10,485,838 of record JACRUU010000005.1, on the reverse strand, counting down.
ACATACATATAATATATACATATACTATATATATATCTATATATATTTTTTTTTTTTTTTTTTTTTTTTTTATGTAATGTCCCATATCGAGGTCCTGGATTGAAAGATGCATCTGTTTTTTATAAAGCATGGATCGACTCGACTACAAGCCCGCAAACGAGAAATCTCTGGTTTTTAATGGCGATGAATTGATTTTAAAATCCATGCATCAGGTACAATTTGTCTCCATATGCATCGTTTAAACACATTTGCCTTGAGAAAACCTGATTTATTTAATTTTTTTTTATTAGTAATGTGGCGAAATTATATATCTATATATATATATATATATATATATATATATATATATATATATATATATAGAATATCTATATCTATATATTTATTTATATATCGTTAAAAGGTTCGGCATAAAGTGTCAGGATCTGTAAGCAACCATATCTCGATTAGGATTTTTTTATTTTTTCGACATTGTTTTTATTATTATATGATTTTATTACTCTGCAGGGGCACGGTGGTTTAGTGGTTAGCACGTTCACCTCACACCGCAGGGTCCGGGTTCGATTCCCGTCTCGGCCATGTGTGTGTGGAGTTTGTGCATGTTCTCCCCGTGCCTTAGGGGGTTTTTCTCCGGGTTCTCCGGTTTCCTCCCCGGTCCAAAAACATGCACGGTAGGTTTGATTATTTTTTTAATGATTTTTGTATTTATTTTTATTATTCTTTAATTTAAATTTTTTTAATTTTTAATTTAATTTAATTTATTAATCATTTTTTAATTATTAGACGTTATTTTATCACACGTCTGCAAAAAAAAAACCCAGAAGAACTTATTATGGGATGCTTATAAAAGAGTGAGGTGCAACTTAATACCACTTAGAAAGTGGGAGTTTTGATAGCTCTACTTTCTTTGTACCAAAGACCAGGAGAATGTGATGATTGATTTAAAATATATTCATCAGCGACAATTTGTCTCCATATGCATAATTTAACACATTTAAACATATATATTATATATATATATCTATATATATATATATATATATATATATAATATAATATTTTTTTTTTTTAGGACTGTCAATAGTTGATTAATCGCACATTAAACGCAGCTTTTCAACGTTCCATAAACAAACACTTTTCATGTTTCTAATACTGTAACTGTAACAGATGTTATAATTATATACATTTCTCTCAAAATCTCTCCCTTTAATGAAATAATTCATTATTTCATATTTATTTTACTCTGTAAACTTTTAATATTAATTTCTTGTTAATTACAATGTTTATTTGTTTAGTGTTGGTTTGAAGTGTAAAATATGGGACGTGGCTCCTTTAAGAATTGTGTTCCGGTTGCTTTTTCCATATAAACTGGTGATACGGTGTTTAGGTTTATACGGAAGCGCTTTACTTGCGTTTAGTAAAAATGCGCTTTATAATGCAGTATATACTTACGGATTTGGGAATGCGATGCGCTTGCGTAAGGTTTCCATACGGTAATATACGCTAATATAGTGAGGAGATCGTACCTGTTGTGAATGCGCAGCTAGGGGGCGTCATTCAGGGGACGTTTAGGAAGCGTGAGTGGATGCGCTGAACGTTTATTTATTCGTTTATTTGTGTTTCGTTCATTCGCCGACACGACGCAGAGTGAAGGAGCAGATCACTCACATAGTAATGCACACTGCGTTGATCACACGTTAATAACATTAGCGGCGTTAAAGTCAATTTACGTTAATGCATTCACTTTGACACACCTACACACACACATTATATATATATATATATATATATCGTTGATTCGCCGTTAAACACACGTCAATATCGTAAGTGCAGTAAAAGGAAATTTACCCGTTAATAAGGCGCGGTTGAAATAAGGCCTCTGTACAAAGAAGGAAAGGAAGACCGGATGAGCCGATGACGAAGACCGGTGGACAGGAGCTGCGCTGTGCTGTGCTGTTTAATCCTTCCTGTGAATGGGCGAGCATGCGGTAAGGGCCAGCTGTGATGTAGGAGAGGAGAGAAGTGTGGAGCGGATGAGTGGGATCACGCTGTGAAGATGATGAGAGACCTAAAGCGCGGAAAGAGCTCGCTCGGCCTCTGTTGTCTCCGCCGCCGCCGCCGCCGCCTCGCACCGAGCGCCAAATGACTGACTTCTTCATCATCGCACGCCGCCTAGCACGTCTCTCAGCGGCCCAGTCTCATGCAAAATGCATAGATAATGACTAACGTCGCTGCGTTTTTACAGGAACGAAGTGGTCGGGAAAGGAAAGCTCCGAGCCGCTCTCGCTCCGAACAGGTCTGACGATAATCTTACAGAGTTTCATGCGTAAAGATGAATCGCACCATCACTGGGAAAAAAAAATTCTCAAAACCATCCCTCGTTCTTTCTCTCGCACTTTTACAATCACAAAAAAAAAACAGGCTGGATATATTTAGATGTGGAAAGGAAATATAACGTAATGGTGCAAATGTATTACAATAAATGGTGGAAAGGATTTATAATTAATAATGGTAGCAATAATTCAACATTTTCCATTAAATAATATATATAAAAAAATAAATATATATATAAAGTTGATGTGTATTTTATTTTAAAAAACAAAGCAAATATACCATTTTGAAAATATTAAACATTCAAGTTAATGGAAAATTCATTGTATTATATTTATGAAAAAAAATGCATATATAGATCTTTGATCAAAGTGGTTGGTGTGTATCTATTTTATAATAAAAATAAATAAATAAATAATAATAATAATATTAATAGAAAGTTAATAGAAAAGATTACATATTCAAATAAATAGAAAAAAAAATAAAATAAAAGGGGAAAAAAATAAAAAATAAACACAAATAATAAAAAAAAATATATAGAAAATATTACATATTAAAATGAATAGAAAATTCATTCTATTATGTTTAATTAAAAGGGAAAAAAATGCACAAAAGTGGTTGGTGTGTATCTAAAATAAAAACAAACAAAAAAATAAAACACAAATAATAAAAAAAATTAATTTTACTTCGAAACGAAAAAAACAAAAATCCAATATAGATCTTTTAATTGTTTCATTAAGAAAGAATGGGGGAAAAAAACGGCCAGGAAAGGTGGAGGTGGGAACGCTGAAAGATCTCAGATTCAAATCGCACCACCACCACCTGCCACTAGTGGGCCCCTGAGCAAGGCCCTTAACCCTCATCTGGGGGTCGCTGTGGATAAGGGCGTCTACCAAATGCTGTAAATGCAATCCTTATATCGTCCATAGACCTCATTTCCAGTAATGTTTGTCTTTGCTCGAGTTGTTTATGCTAAAGATTTCTCCAAACAAACATGTGATAAATAAATATTTTGTCTGCTCGCGAGTCTGAAATCAATTCTCTCGCCGTAGAAAACGCGTCAATCTTGATTTTCCTCCTTTCTGCTTGGTTAAGGCGCTTTCTCTCTCGTAGCGGCAGACGCTTCGACTTCATTGATCTATGACCTATTTGACAGACTAATGCACTCGCAGCCGAGCGCAATTAGAAACGCGTCGGGGAACAAAAAACGACGCAACAGGACGCATTCGGAAACGACGCCCCGATTTTCCGTATTCGGTCTCTTGGACACGCCCATTGACACGCCCCCATCACGGCCCAACGCCATTCGGCAGACGCCGCCGTCGAATGCTAATCGAAGTACAGACGATTCCCACGTTACGAACAAACACTTTACGAAACTCTCGCCTGTCCACGAAGTAAAATTAGTCAACAGCAAAAACACACTTACGAATAAATTCACACTAACGAAATTGATTGTGTACAAATAAGGGCTGTCAGAGTTCACGTGTTATTAGCGCAAATTGACTTTAACGGCGCTAACGTTATTAACGTGGTGCGCGTTCCTATGTGAGCGACCCTTCACTCTGCGCCGTGTCGGAGAATGAATGACGACAAAACAAATAATAAACGAATAAATAAACATTCAGCGCATCCACTCACGCTTCCGAAATTTCTCCCGAATTACACCTACTATTCACACCAGGTACGATCTCCTCACTATATTAGCGTATATTAGCGTACGGAACCTCACGCAAGCGCATCGCATTCCCAAATCCGTATTACTGCAATAAAGCGCATTTTTACTGAACGCAATAAAGCGCTTCCGTATAACCTAAACACCGTATCACCAGTTTATATGGAAAAGCAACCGGAACACAATTCTTAAAGGAGCCACGTCCCATATTTTACACTTCAAACCAACACTAAACAAATAACATAAAAAAAAAATTAAAAAATAAAATCCAGAGTAAAATAAATGTGAAATAATCACTAATTTTATTAAAGGTAGGTATTTTTATATATATATATATATATATATATATATATATAATATATATATATATATAATTATAACATTAGTTACAGTTACAGTATTGGAAACATGAAAAGTATTTATTTTACGCTACACTGAAAACATGCGATTAATCACGACTTTACATCTTTTTTTGCTCTTCTCCTCCCCCCCAACTTTCCCTTCTTTCCGTTCTACCTTCCCTCTCTCCTGACTCGTCTTCTCTCCACCTATTCTCTGCCTTTCCCTGATCACCTCCTGTCCACTTTCTCTCCTCTTGTCATCTCCTCAGACCCTCCATCCCTCCATCCCTCTCTCCCTCTCCCGCTGCCCCTCTGCTCTACTCGTCTCTATAAACGAGTAAATAAAAAGAGGGAGGCTTTATTGAGAAGCGCCGCACCTACATCATTTCCTGCTGATAAAAACATGATTGGGTGGTGCCAGAGGGATGCGGCTTTGTGCATCGCGGGCCGCTAACAAATCCAATTTCCACAGGAACACGATGCAGAGCAGACCTCACACACACACACACACACACACACACACACACACACACACACACCCCCAGGCAAGCGGTCGCAGCGGACAGCGTCCTCCTCCCTTCCCTTCCTCCGTCTCCAACATGCTTCTCCGCGCGCACAAACAATTAAGGGCCTGATTTCTCCGTTATTAATCACAGACCACCAGACAAAGCGTGAGATCATAATTAAAATCTATTTGGGAGCATATGCGCCTCGGTCCCTGAAGGCATCCGCGGGTTTAGTAGGGTGGTGGGGAGGAGGAGGGGGGGGGGTTTCCGGGGAGGGGGTTGGTGGAGGTGGATTTGTTGGGTTGGTGTCAATTTCCCCCCAAAGAAGAATGCAAAATGACAACGCAAAATGTCTCCCTGTTTTGTTTTTTTGTTTTTAAAGACAAAGCAAAGACAACAAGGTGTTCAGGTGTGTTGTGTGTGTGTGTGTGTGTGTGTGTGTGTGTGTGTGTGTGGCACAGAGGAAACGGAGAGTGAGAATTGGTGTCTTTAGGGGAAAGGCGGATAAATTAAACGCATGTTTGCTTTCTTGTGTCTGCGTTTATTTACCTGGAGCGTGTCCAAATGAAGGCGGGAAACAAACAAAAAAAAAAACAACAACAACAACAACAAAAAAACGACGTAATTTATAGACGACGATGATTTGTTCAAATAAAAAAAATTGGCGAGATGTTTGTCCTACAGAAAGGAAAAATAATATAAATAAAAATTTATATATATATATATATAGATATATATATATATATATATATATATATATATATATAATAGGAATAAGAAGGTAGGGAGATTGGTCCTGCTTCCTGTAGGGGGCGCCACAGCAGATCATCCTTCTCCAACACTAAATCTACTTCTGCCTCTTTTCACCCCAAAATACCTGCATGTCTTCCCTCACCACATCCATCAATCTCCTCCTCAGCCTGCACTCTTTTCTTCACTTCTCCACCCAAATCCATCCTTCCTGCACTCTTTTCTTCACTTCTCCACCCAAATCCATCCTTCCTGCACTCTTTTCTTCACCTCTCCACCCACCTCCACCCTGCCTGGACTCTTTTCTTCACTTCTCCACCCGTCTTCTTCCTTCCTGCACTCTTTTCTTCACCTCTCCACCCGCCTTCATCCTGCCTGCACTCTTTTCTCCATCCGCTCCACCCTTCCTGCACTCTTTTCTTATCTTCTTTACCCACCTCCAACTTGCCTGCACACTTTTCACCCCCTGCTGGCACTCTTTTCTTCATTCCACCACCCACTCCACCCTGCTGGCACTCTTTTCTTCATTCCTCCACCCACTCCACCCTGCTGGCACTCTTTTCTTCATTCCTCCACCCACTCCACCCTGCTGGCACTCTTTTCTTCATCCCCACCCACTCCACCCTGCTGGCACTCTTTTCTTCATCCTGCACCCACTCCACCCTGCTGGCACTCTTTTCTTCATTCCACCACCCACTCCACCCTGATGGCACTCTTTTCTTCATTCCTCCACCCACTCCACCCCTGCTGGCATCTTTTCTTCATTCCTCACCCACTCCACCCTGCTGGCACTCTTTTCTCCATCCATTCCACCACCCACTCCACCCTGCTGGCACTCTTTTCTTCATTCCTCCACCCACTCCACCCTGCTGGCACTCTTTTCTTCATTCCTCCACCCACTCCACCCTGCTGGCACTCTTTTCTTCACTTCTTCACCCACCGCAAACCTTCCTGCACTGTTTCCTCCACCGTGTTTGGCACTCTTTTCTTCTCTTCTCCAACTTGCATGGACTCTTTTCACTTCTCCACCCGCCTCCACACTTCCTGCACGCTTTTCTCCACCCGCTCCACCCTTTTCACCCACTCCACCTGACCTGCACCCTGCATGCTTTTCTTCACCTCTCCACCTGCTCGACCTTGCCTGCACTTTCCCAACACACACTCCATTATTTACACTGCTGACCCGGAGGTACTTAAACTCCTCCACCTTCCCCACCTGCAACGTCACCATTCAACTGCCATCCCTCTCATTCACACACACACACACACACACACACACACACACACACACGTCACTCTCTCAGGACATGGACAATGCAGCATCTTTACCTCCACCTCCTGTCAACGTCTCACCACCACCACCATCCAACCCCCAAACCCAACAAACGCTCCCAGAATTCCTGCACCACCTCCGCAAAAACACTAAACAATCTAATCCTGTTAACATGAAACTACGTTTTTGGCCCGATTGCTTCGAAAAAAAAAAAAAAAAAAAACAACGGTCCCAGATCCACATCACACCGTCAGAGACGGACTTCAAATTCCCGTAAATCCACGTGCAAAGAATGTCGCTTCTCACGGATTAGTAAATAAGGATTAGTTGTTGTCTGGGTAAAAGGGGAGGGGGGAGGGGTTATGGAAATGATGATTATTGTTTTTTTTTTTCCTTTTTACGTATTTATCTTGGATCAGGCAAACAAAAAGCGTCAACAGAAAAAATCCGATAAATCACTTAACGAGATTAGGAATCGCAATTACAGCTTTTACGATAACCGAAATAGATGGCGGCGGAATCCAGGACACTCATTAAACGAGTCTTTGGATGCGATTTCAGGATTAGGAAGTAACTATTATTAGATAACGTAAAGAATTGTAACCCGAATTGGGTCCTTAAAAGTGCTGTAGCTAAATCACTTTCTAACAAAAATGTAGTTACTGTTGCACTACTGTTGTGCAATAAAGCGCTTCCGTATAACCTAAACACCGTATCACCAGTTTATATGGAAAAGCAACCGGAACACAATTCTTAAAGGGGCCACGTCCCATATTTTACACTTCAAACCAACACTAAACAAATAAACATTGTAATTAACAAGAAATTCTATTAAAAAAATAAAATCCAGAGTAAAATAAATACGAAATAATCACTGATTTTATTAAAGGCAGATATTTTGAGAGAAATATCTAGAATTATAACATCTGTTACAGTTACAGTATTAGAACCATGAAAAGTATTCATTTACGCTACACTGAAAACGTGCGATTAATCGCGACTTGGCATCGTTTTTCGCTCTTCTCCTCCACCCCCCCCCCCATCTTTCACTTCTTTTCGTTCTGCCTTCCCTCTCTCTAATCTAACCAAGCAGCACTATTACACCGCATCAAGCAGACGATTCATTTCTTTATTTATTTATCCCGGGAACTGGAGGTAAGAATTCCCCTCCCCCCCTTTAAGTATTCCATAATAGACGCTTGTAATAGCGTTTAGCTAATAGACGCACCTACATCGGAGTCATCCATCAAGGCTTTTGTCGGATTGCATTTTCCTTCAGGGGACATTTCAGCTTGTTAATTCACACCAGTCGTCCAAATATTGGCCCATAATCATTTGATGTTTAGCCAGTAATTAAGCGGCGCGTTAGGAAAAAAGCGCCAGCACGCCGCGCCACGCCGCTCCTGGCAGACCGGCTCGTTCTCGGCTAGCGGCAGAGGAGACGCCGTCGTGACAAGGTATCAAGGGTGCGTCTTTTTTTTTTTTTTCCCTTCACAACTTCGATCCACGTCTTTAAACTGTTTGAGCTTCTGGTGATGAAGGGAAAAAAGAAAGAAAGGACTTTCGGGCGAGAGACGTCCTCGTTCCGAACGGTTCGTCACTCAGGCGTCGACGGCGTCGCTTAACTCGGCCTTGATGTGACAAGGCTGTCGGCGGAGAACGCTGACGCTTGCGAACGCTTGCATGTCCCCGCCTTCCGTCGAGTTTTTTTTTTTTTTTCTTTTTCTTTCTTTCTTTCTTTCTTTCTTTTTCCCGCCAAAGAGCGACAGGATGCGGTTTGGACGGAGTGGAAATGCGAGAGCTGTCTGTGTTCTCAGCGGGAAACTTTGTCCGATGATTCATGCTGCTTTAGAGGCCCTGCTGAGATTTATCAAACAAGCCATCACTTAAAAAAAGAAAGAATGAAAAAAACGAAATAAATAAATAAAAATAGTCAACATTTATTTATTTATTTGTTTTTTTTTTTTTTTTATATAGTAACAGACACGGATCAGGAGTGAGCGAGGAAATACTTTTACAGTAAGGCTTTTTTTTTTACTCGGGCTTATGACGATGTTGATGACATCACACACACACACACACACACACACACACACACACACTATATACGTAGAAAACATTCACACCGATTTGATCTCATTCATTTCGGAGGTTACGAGTTCAAATCCACACCAAGCCGCCACTATTTGGCCCCTGAGCGAGGCCCTTAACCCCATAACTGCTTGGCGAAGGATCAGCCGTGACACGGGCCTTGCTCAAGGACACAAGAGTGGCAGCTTGGCAATACCGGGGGCTCGAACCCGCGACCTTACGATCAGCCCCCTCTCTTCCTCCCCTTCTGAGCTACACCTCCCCACTTCCCTCCACTATCTTTACATAGGCAACGATGTAAATGGCATAAAAGTATGGGTAATGGGCATAAAAGTAAACGGGCCCTTGAGCAAGGCCCTTAACCCTCAATTGTTAAATTGTATGTCGTTCTGGATAAGTCTGCAAAATGCAATAAATAACATCACAAACATCAGACGCCAAAAAAGCAAAGCAAAGTAAAAATTGCCGGGACTTGTGAGATACAGAACACATCTCTCAATACGGACGCAGTCGGATATAAACGCTGTAAAGCAAACACTTCTGGTAGAAAAAGATGAGAATGGTGAGATAAAAAAGGACAAGAGTGCATGGCAGAGAGTAAATATGTTCCGTAGCGTGTCACTGGGGGAAAATAACATACAAAGCTGAATATAATAAAAGCGATGTGATGTAATGCGACATATCGGGGTTCCCTGTGAGGTTTTGCCACAAAGTGTCAGGACACGACGCGTGTAGAAGTGAGAAACTGATACCAATCATTTTGTCCACATCTAATATCCATAATAAAATAAAACAACTAGTATAATTTAGAATTGATTCTTTAATTATTAATATTATTATTATTATATTATTATTATTATATTATTATTATTATTATTATTATTATCGGCAGCTACGGCAAAGGGTAATCGTTGACGCCTGGGCTGGGATAAATCAGCCTTTAAGAGCCTTTAAACTGACCCACCCAGCCCCAGTTATTGTTGTTATTTTATTATTGTTATATAATAATAATATAATAATATTAACAAAAAAACAACAACAACAATAATAATAATATAATAATAATCTAACTGACCTATACCTAGGCCCAATATTAATATTATTATATTATTACTAATATTTTATTATTATTATTATTATTATATTATTATTATTATTATTATTATTGTTATTAAATAAATAATAATAATAATAATTGAATAAATAATGCTAATTCTGATAATAAATATAATAAAACTAATATAATATAATATTATTATAACTGACCTAACCAAGCCCCATTATTAACAAATAAAATAATAAAATAAATTATTATTAATTATTAATGAATATTATTATTATTAGTATTATATTCATTCATTCATTCATCTTCAGTCGCTTTTATCGATCTCCCTCGGGTCACGGGGAGTCGGGTGTCTCTCAGGTGTCTATGGGCATTAAGGAGGATACCCCTGGATGGAATGCCAACCCCTTCACAGGACACACACACACAAACACACACACACACAACACACAACACACACACACAAACACACACATACATTCATACACTAGGACAATTTTCCAAGGTGCAAATCACCTACCGTGCATGTTTTTGGACCGGGGAGGAAACCGAGAACCCGGAGAGAAAAACCCCCTGAGGGGAGAACAACAAACTCCACACACACGTGGCCGAGACGGGAATTGAACCCTGGCCTGGCGGTGTGAGGCGAACGTCTAACACTACCACCGTGCCCTATATTATATTATTATTATTATATATTATTATTATATTTAGACATATATAGGGAGTGTTTGTGCCCGAGTGCATTCATGTTTAAAACACAACACTGATATATATATTATATATAATATATCTATATAGAGAGAGGAGAGAGATGGTTGAGAGAAACATAGAAGAAGAGATGGCGTGGGTTAATGCAGTTCAGACTACTATAGTATTGGGTCATTTCAAGTTGTGAGAATATGTCACACCAACACAACACACCACACACACACACACACACACACACACACACACACACACACACACACACACACACACACTCCTAGATCTGGCAAGACCAAGAATGCAGAGACAAGCATAAGACCTTACAGTCACACTTGTATATTTGGCATTGTGTACAAATGACACACACACACACACACACACACACACCACAGAGCAGACTCTAATAGAGCCAGCCTGTCTGTCTGTTTTGGCAGATAACGCACGGCATATGATCACGCGTCCCTGCCAAACAAAATCGTCTTCTGACAATTCTGGATTGTCTGAAACAGCTTAGAGTGTGACGAGTCGTGTGTAGGCAGTATAGCCGAGTGTGTGTGTGTGTGTGTGTGTGTGTGTGTGTGTGTGTGTGTGTGTGTTAACACACACTGCAGCTTGTTCGGAGCGCGTATTAAAAAAACGCGGCTTATTGCTTTCGAAAGGTCACCGGAGTCCCGCCGTATTTGTAATAGCGGGCAGAAAAGTGAACCTGCTCTATTTGCTAATTTTTTTTTTACAGTACTTTTCTTACACAACACACACACACACACACACACACACACACACACACACACACACACACACACACACACACACACACACACACACACACAACACACACACACACACACACACACACACACACACACACACACACACACAATCCTTAAAGGTTTATGTCATAGTTTTATTACAAATGTGAGCACTATGTCAGTCCTCTGGTGAGCAAAATGTTAAATAAATGTATATTGGTAAATAACTGTAAATAGTTTTCTTTTTTTTCTTTTTTTTTTTTTTTTCTTTTTTTTTTTTTTAAAAACCCTCACAAAAGAGTTTACGGGTTGTTTGTATCTTACTTTGCAATCGCTCAAACCAGTGTTCGTTTATTATAACAAAGACCCGAAGCACTTTCTGTACATCACTTTATTTTTGCTAATGCGGTAAATAATTTATCAAAAAAAACAAATAAGACGTCAGAAGAAAAAAAAAGAAAAACAAGGTCCATCAAAATATAAAGTATTTCTGTAAACAATGAAAAAAAGAATAAAATTAGTATTGATAAAAAAACAAAACAGACGACAGAACATTAAAGAAAGAAAGAAAGGAAGGAGGAAAGAAGAACAAAATTTAGAATACAGTGTGAAGGAAGAAAGAAAGAAAGAAAGAAAGTCATAATAAGAATATAGTGTGAATGAGGAAGGAAGGAGGAATGAAGAAGGAGGAAAGAACGAAAGAAAGAAAGAAGAAAGAACGAAAGAAAGAAAAGACAAGAAAGAAAGAAATTCAATAACTAAGAATATAGTGTGAAGGAGAATGAATGAAGGAAGGAAAGAAAGAAAGAAAGAAGAAATAAAAAAAAAGGCAGAAATAAAAAAGTCAATAACTAAGAATATAGTGTGAAGGAAGGAAGGAAGGAAGGAAGAAAGAAGAAAGAAAAAGAAGGACAAGAAAGAAAAAGAAAGGAAGGAAGGAGACGCAAGAAAAAAAAGAACGACAAGAAGAAAGAAGAAAGGACACTGCAAGTAGCATGATAAGAAAGAAGAAAGAAAAAGAAAGGACAAGAGGAAAGGACAAACTGCAAGAAAACAATGAGTAAAAGAAAGAATAAAGATGAACATCAGAAACAATTAGGACAAAAGAACTATAGTACAAAAAGAAAGAAAGAAGAAAGAAAAGAACCTTTTTCTCCGTCGTGCCAGAATAGATTTTAACCGGTTTTTGTTTGCGTGTCGTGTGACGTCACGAAAATCGGTGTGTTTATAAATATCATCCGCCACACGAGCACCTTCATTACCTGCGGCCGTCCTGCAGGACACACACACACAACACACACACACACACACACACACACACAACGCGCGCGCGCCCCCTTTTACACGGCGCTGTGGTTTTAGGACCCTCTGTGCCCCGCAGTGATCAGAGCTGTACAGGACGCTGTTACAACACACAGATTGCACTCCGTCCTGCACACGTTTCCCTCTGCTAGTCCTTCCCTTCTGTCCACAACTCTGTATACA
>JACRUU010000005.1:10446308-10470419 GCA_030449085.1 Kryptopterus vitreolus | reverse complement strand
TTCTAAACGACCACCACAGGTAACGTTATCAAACACGCTATCTGTATCACGCTACTGTTAACCAGAGAAGGAGAGGAAGAACATATGCTGAAGGAGGAGGAGCATAGTGTGAAGGAGGAGGAGCATAGGTTTAAGAAGAAGAAGGAGGCGGAGCATAGTGTGAAGGAGGAGGAGCATAGGTTTAAGAAGAAGGAGGAGGAGCATAGTGTAAAGAGGAGGAGCATAGGTTTAAGAAGAAGAAGGAGGCGGAGCATAGTGTGAAGGAGGAGGAGCATATGTTTAAGAAGAAGAAGGAGGCGGAGCATAGTGTGAAGGAGGAGGAGCATAGGTTTAAGAAGAAGAAGGAGGAGGAGCATAGTGTGAAGGAGGAGGAGCATAGGTTTAAGGAGGAGGAGGAGCATAGTGTGAAGGAGGAGGAGCATAGTGTGAAGAGGAGGAGCATAGGTTTAAGAAGAAGGAGGAGGAGCATAGTGTGAAGGAGGAGGAGCATAGTGTGAAGGAGGAGGAGCATAGTGTGAAGGAGGAGGAGCATAGGTTTAAGAAGAAGAAGGAGGAGGAGCATAGTGTGAAGGAGGAGGAGCATAGGTTTAAGCAGAAGAAGGAGGAGGAGCATAGTGTGAAGGAGGAGGAGCATAAGTTTAAGAAGAAGGAGGAGGAGCATAGAGTGAAGGAGGAGGAGCATAGGTTTAAGAAGAAGGAGGAGGAGGAGCATAGGTTTAAGAAGAAGGAGGAGGAGGAGCATAGTGTGAAGGAGGAGGAGCATAGGTTTAAGAAGGAGGAGGAGCATAGTGTGAAGGAGGAGGAGCATAGTGTGAAGGAGGAGGAGCATAGGTTTAAGGAGGAGGAGCATAGTGTGAAGGAGGAGGAGCATAGGTTTAAGAAGAGGAGGAGGAGCATAGTGTGAAGGAGGAGGAGCATAGGTTTAAGAAGAAGAAGGAGGAGGAGCATAGTGTGAAGGAGGAGGAGTATAGGCTTTAAGAAGAAGAAGGAGGAGCATAGGTTTAAGAAGAAGGAGGAGGAGGAGGAGGAGGAGGAGCATAGGTTTAAGAAGGAGGAGGAGCATAGTGTGAAGGAGGAGGAGCATAGTGTGAAGGAGGAGGAGCATAGTGTGAAGGAGGAGGAGCATAGTGTGAAGGAGGAGGAGGAGGCGCATAAGGTTGAATTATATTATTAACAATGGTTTATACATCCTACATATTTCTAACAATACATAATAAAATTAGTGAAGTCACTAAAGCTGTGTGTGTGTGTGTGTGTGTGTGTGTGTGTGTGTGTGTGTGTGTGTGTGTGTGTGTGTGTGAGAAAGTATTCGCTCATGCATAGCGTACACAATGCCAAGCAACCCCGTAATGAATTTACATTCCGGTGGCCGAGCGAATAAATCGATAACTAAAGGCAGCAATTATTTTTCACGGCTTATCCTCCTTATACATAATTAATTCCCATAAATATGTATTTTTTTATTATTATTGTTATTATTATTATTATTATTATTATTATTCGTGTGCCATGGTTTAATCCACTGACACTGTTAATTAAACATTCTTTTGTTTAAGCGTTAAGGGTGTGTGTCACACTAGGGGGAACACACAACACACACACACACACACACACACACACACACACACGCCGCCCTCTGTTATCTTTAAGCACAGCAAAAATCGCTTTCCTAATGATTATCTCTCCCCATAGTGAGATTTATTTATTTATTTATTTATTTATTTATTTATTATTTATTTATTTATTTATTTTATCCGCTTTAGATGTGTTTTCCTGCCTGGGTTCAGATCTGCCAGGAGCAATTTACTTCATCTGTGAAGGGAGGTGCTTTTAAGCAGAAAAATAACATTATCTGTTTACTGATCAATGCCTCTGCCCAAGGGTGTGTGTGCATGTGTGTGTGTGTGTACACGTGTGTATGTGTGTGTGTTGAGAGGAGGGTTGGGGGGGGGGGTTAGGCTTTTGTCCCTGTGTGAACACCGGCCTGTAATTGTCACGTCGGCGTCTTTCTATTTTTTCCGCCCGACAAATAATAAATAAATAAATAATAAAAATACATACATAAAATAAAATAATATCCGACGGGGGGGGGGGGGGGGATAAATAAATAAATAAAAAACAAATTTGCATCCCAAGTCAAAATGGCCACCGCTCTTCATCTACGAGGCAGGCAGGAAAAGTGGCGGGATAGACGATAGACGCTGTGATGATTAACGACGGTATTACGGAGGACGTATAGCGCGTCGTTCAGGGCCGATATTCATTCATTCATTCATTCATCTTCTTTCTAGCGCTTTATCCGATCTTCCCTCGGGTCACGGGGAGTCTGTGTCTATCTCAGGCGTCTATGGGCATTAAGGCAGGATACACCCTGGATGGAATGCCAACCCATCGCAGGACACACACACACACACACATTCACACACACATTCATACACTAGGGACAATTTTCCAAGGTGCCAATCAACCTACCGTGCATGTTTTTGGACCGGGGGAGGAAACCGGAGAACCCGGAGAAAAACCCCCTGAGGCACGGGGAGAACATGCACAAACTCCACACACACACATGGCTGAGACGGGAATCGAACCCGGACCCTGGCGGTGTGAAGCGAACGTGCTAACCACTAGGGCCGATATAGTTTCCCTTTTTATTTTATTTTTTTACTAGACGTCCCATTCATTCGTCGCGGAGACAAATAAATAACCTGTCGCGGGGGTCTCCTGTGGATAAATGCTTGGTTAAGAGCTTCTTCACATCGTCGCGTCGCCCAAACCGAGAAAAACAAATAATCCTGCGGTTCCGGTCAAAGAGGAGATGGTTTGTTTGTTTGTCCGTTTTGATCAACACACCTGAGTAAGTGTGTTTCGCAGTAGTAACGCCTCACTTTTAACTAAACTACATATCCGAGTCCCAATTTCTTTCATTTAAGTGAAAAACTGCAACTTTTTCCCCAAAGTCTTTTTTTTTTTTTTTTCACTTTTTTGTTCATCTCAGGCTCCAATTAATTCATATAAAAGTCATCCGCAATTTATCATATAGGAAAACCTCATCGAGCAAAACCTCATCGTCCGATTAAAATAAATAAATAAATAAATAACATTTAAAAATTAACCAAATAAAATAAAAATAAAAAAAATAAATAATACAATTAAAAAAGAAATAAATAAACAGCCTTTTATCTTTTATGATCCACCGCACCTACATCGATCAAAACGTGGAGGATCTTTAACATGACAAATAAAGGCCACAGCAGGGGGGCGGAGCTTTGAGTTTCAACGTAACTGTTATAAAAAATAAAAAAAAAAGCTAAACATTCAAAAAAAAAAAATAAAATAAAATAAAATAAATAAAAAAAAGCTAAACATTCAAAATAAAATAAAATAAAATAAATAAAAAAAAGCTAAACATTCGTGCATCCGTGTTTACATCAGGCTTGAAATGCAACGACGGCTTTTATTCCGATTTTTTTGGGGGGTTGAAGCAGATCTGAAAGGGTAAAAAACAAAAAGGCTTTGAGGAACATGGGGACGCTTGGATGCTCTCATTGGTGTTTTTTGTGTTTTTTTTCCTTCCCTTTATTTCGCCCTGCGTCCTGAATATGATTTAATGAGCTCGAGCTTTTGGTTAAATAAGAGCGACCCTGAAAGGATCGCTCGGCCTGTCGCAATAATAACAGATGGTCGGGAAACGTCGGAGACGGTTTGAGGATCAGGACACTGTTACGACTCCAACAAATGAGGGAAACTTCTCGTCTTAAACATATGCTGTGCATATTATGGAGTTCAACCTTAAATGGAAAGAGAGAAATTTGTATTTATTTAATTATTTATTTTTGCAAGGAGTTTTTTCCAGTGGCCATTTTTTTATTTATTTGTTTGTTTATTTATTTATTTTTGCAAGGAGTTTTTTCCAGTGGCCATTTATTTATTTATTTATTTATTTATTTATTTATTTATTTTTGCAGGGAGTTTTTCCCAGTGGCCATTTATTTATTTATTTAATTGTTTATTTATTTATTTATTTATTTGTTTGTTTATTTTTTTTCAGGGAGTTTTTTTCCAGTGGCCATTTATTTGTTTGTTTGTTTGTTTGTTTGTTTGTTTGTTTATTTATTTATTTTTGCAAGGAGTTTTTTCCAGTGGCCATTTATTTATTTATTTATTTATTTATTTATTTATTTATTTATTATTTTTGCAAGGAGTTTTTCCCAGTGGCCATTTATTTATTTATTTATGTTTGTTTGTTTGTTTGTTGTTTGTTTGTGTTTGTTTGTTTGTTTGTTTATTTTTGCAAGGAGTTTTTTCCAGTGGCCATACATTTTATTTATATATTTATTTATTTATTTATTCATTTATTTATTTATTTATTTATTTATTTTTTTTTTTGCATTTTTTCCATTTTTTTTTATTTATTTATTTTTTTTTTTTTGCAAGGAGTTTTTTCCAGTGGCCATAAATTTTTATTTATTTATGTATTTTTGCAAGGAGTTTTTTCCAGTGGCCATACATTTTTTTTATGTATTTATTTATTTATTTTTGCGAGCTTTTTCCAGTGGCCATACGTTTGTTTGTTTATTTATTTATTTATTTATTTATCGTAATGTTCTAATAGTATAAAGGCACTTTGCGGTTAGCGCATTACATCGATACAAATGTTCATGCTAGTTTCCCGCCTTAAAAAAAAAAAAACGTAAACAAATAAATAAAACAAAACGTACCGCAATCGCAGGCTATTACTTGCGGCAATTTTTTTGGGGTTTACAGCAGCGCCCCCCATAGGAAACAGCTGGATACCCAACATTAGTGATGTGCTCTTATTGTTAGGATCTCGCGGCACGTTTTGGGACATCATGTTGCAGCGATTCCCACGCTTGCTCAAGGGCTTCGACTAGTGGCAGCTTGGTGGTAGTGCGGGAATTTGAACCTGATCCAGAGGCCAAGCCCTTAAACACTGAGTTCCAACCGTCCCCTGAGATACCACATTTGCCTCACACCTTCAGGGTCGGGGATTCGATTCCCTCCTACACTATGTATGTGTGTGTGTGTGTGTGTGTGTGTGTGTGTGTGTGGAGTTTTGCATGTTCGCCCCGTGCCTCAGGGGGTTTTTCTCCGGTTTCCTCCCCTCCTCCCCGGGTCGAAAAACATGCATGGTAGGTTGATTGGCACCTGGGAAAAATTGTCCCTATTGTGTGAATGTGTGTGTGTGTGTGTGTGTGTGTGTGTCCTGGCTATGTGTAGGGATTCCATACAATGTGTGTCCTGGCTTGAGGCCCGTAGACACCCAAGATAAACCCAGGTTCCCCCGTGACCCGAGAGAGAAGTCGGATAAAGCGGAGTAGCGGTAGATGATGAATGAATGAATGTTCTAATACGTCGAAATAGTTTTTTTTAAAAACGTTACCTTATAAAGGAAAAGTGAATTCTAAACTTTTTGGATAAAAAAAATAAAGAATAAAATAAATGAATAAATAAAAAAAAAAGATTTTAATTATTCAACATTGATAATTATAAATGTACCATTTATAATACGAATTCATAATTAATACTAATGAAATTTCCATTTATAATCATTAGGATTTCGTTGAAATAATTAAATTAAATACCCAGGAAGAGCGTCAAAAAGTAATGAATCTGATATTAATACGATATTAAGCGTAATAAAAAAATTCTCGTAAAAAAAAAAATTCTGTAAAAAAAAAAAAATTTCGTAAAAAAAAAAAATTCTCGTAAAAAAAAAAAATTCTCGTAAAAAAAAAAATTTCTCGTAAAAAAAAAAATTTCTCGTAAAAAAAAAAATTCTCGTAAAAAAAAAAATTTCAAAAAATTCTCGTAAAAAAAAAAAATTCTCGTAAAAAAAAAAAAAAATTTCTCGTAAAAAAAAAAAAAAATTCTCGTAAAAAAAATTTGTAAAAAAAAAAAAAAAAAAAAAAAAAAAATTCTCTTAAAAAAAAAAAATGTATTCTCGTAAAAAAAAAAAAAATTCTCGTTAAAAAAAAAAAATATATATATATATACATATATATAAATAAATAAATAATTTTTGGGCCGATTTGTCCCGAGTTGAAAATTCGAACTGCTTTTGTTTTGCCGCTGTGCATTCGTGCTGGTTTCAATATTTTTTTTTTATTCTCCCACCCTTATAAAGTCGGGATCAATCAAATGACCACCAGCGGGACCCGACGGCTCCAACATGAACCTCTTTATCAACGGCAACGCAAACTCGGCGAGTGAAAAAATCCTGCAGCATCGCCGCACCTGATGGCAGCGAAGCCGCAAAGATCCGAAAAGAAACGGCTGGAGGAGGCGTCGCCCGGGTTTGGAATATATTTGCAAGCGGAGGATAAACGCGTACCCACGGCGTCCGGAATGACAACAGACGAGAGCGTGTAATTGAACCGTTTTGTGGGGAAAATTGTCGCGATTTGGCCTCCGCTGCGGAAATTCGCGGCTGCTGCTGAGCAAAGTGAATTTAGAACGCGACGCTCGTACGTGTGTGTGTGTGTGTGTGTGTGTGTTTATTTTTGCAGAGCGTCTTTGTGGACGGTCGCAGCTGAGGCCTTATTCAACTTATCTTTGCCTACTTTTGGAGCAAAGTTACAGGTCTTTGTACTGTGCGGCGATCCTGAGAGATATTATGGGACTTTTCTAATTTCAGGAATAAAATCGGATTTTAGGATTAAACACCATTAAATGCAAATCGTAGAGTAAGAAAGACGATTCCTTCCATTCATAACGATAAAGAATGCAGCAAAAGAAAGGCAGCGATTTTCGTTTTTTTTTTTTTTTTAACCGTTAAAATAGTATGAAAATCCTTAGCGAGATTCATTTGCAATTTTCATGCCATTTTCAGACCTCCAGAGCGCCCAGATCCTGGAGGATCTTCCCCAGGGTAGGCAAGGGAGAGGCTGGAAAGTAAACAAATAAACAAACAAAACATCCAGACGGGGGGCACGGTGGCGTAGTGGTTAGCACGTTCGCCTCACACCGCCAGGGTCCGGGTTCGATTCCCGTCTCGGCCATGTGTGTGTGGAGTTTGTGCATGTTCTCCCCGTGCCTCAGGGGTTTTTGTTTTCTCTCCGGGTTCTCTGGTTTTCCCCGGTCCAAAAACATGCACGGTAGGTTGATTGGTACCTTGGAAAATTGTCCCTAGTGTATGAATGTGTGTGTGTGTGTGTGTGTGTGTGTGTCCTGTGATGGGTTGGCATTCCATCCAGGGTGTATCCTGCCTTAATACCCATAGACGCCTGAGATAGGCACAGGCTCCCCGTGACCCGAGGGAAGATCGGATATAGCGGTAGAAGATGAATGAATGAATGAATGAATGAACATCCAGACATTGTCCAGGAACGCTGCTTTTACTTTCCCGGCGAAATTTTTTTTTTTTTTTTTTTTACCGCAGCGCCCCCTACAGGAAAACAGCTGGATATTCAGGCTAACATTAGTGATGTGCTCTTATGCTAGTACTTCCGGACATGTATGTAATGTGATGCTTTAAATAATCGACCTTGCATCCACTAAGAATAAAACCCATTGACATGTATTATTAGGGCTGTTAAAGTTATTAACGCTTTAACGTAAATTGGCTTTAACGGCACTAATATTATTAACGTTTGATTAACGAAGTGTGCGTTACTATGCGAGTGATCTGCTCCTTCACTCTGCGTCGTGTCGGCGAATGAACGAAACAAATAAACGAGTAAAGAAACGTTCAGTGCATCCACTCACGCTTCCTAAACGTTCCCTTGAATGACGCCCCCTAGCTGCGCATTCACAAACCAGGTACGATCTCCTCACTATATTAGTGTATATTACCGTACGGAACCTTACGCAAGCGCATCGCATTCCCAAATCCGTATTACTGCAATAAAGCGCATTTTTACCGAACGCAATAAAGCGCTTCCGTATAACCTAAACACCGTATCACCAGTTTATATGGAAAAGCAACCGGAACACAATTCTTAAAGGAGCCACGTCCCATATTTTACACTTCAAACCAACATTAAACAAATAACATTATAATTAACAAGAAATTCATATTAAAAGTTTCCAAGTAAAATAAATTCATTCATTCATCTTCTATCGCTTTATCCGATCTCTCGGGTCACGGGGAGTCTGTGTCTCTCTCAGGCGTCTATGGGCATTAAGGCAGGATACACCCTGGATGGAATGCCAACCCATCGCAGGGCACACACACACACACACATTCACGCACACATTCATACACTAGGGACAATTTTCCAAGGTGCCAATCAACCTACCGTGCATGTTTTTGGACCGGGGGAGGAAACCGGAGAACCCGGAGAAAAACCCCCTGAGGCACGGGGAGAACATGCACAAACTCCACACACACATGGCCGAGACGGGAATCGAACCCGGATCCAAAAATAAATATGAAATAATTGTATTAAAGGGAGCGATTTGGAGAGAAATGTATATATTTCTAACATGTGTTATTTACAGTATTACAAACATGAACATTATTCAATGATGCTACAATGAAATGCGCTTAATCCCGATGATTTCATTTATTCATCTGATTTATTATTATTAAACTCGTCATAGGTTGGCGTCGCCGTCCCGATCCAGACCTGCGAGACCAATCGCAGCTTGAACTGTCAAGTCCGACCATGCATTGGATTAGCAGCGATGACAGCACAAGCCAAAAAGGAACAAATTAATCAGGCACTCCGGAAAGACGAGGAGCTGGAAGCGACAGACAAGCACAGCAGTTCCCCTGCAGCCGAACCGCCCAGAAAAGGCACTCGGAGATGACAGACGGCGTCCGTGGTCCCTATACATAGCGGCACGGACACGGCGTTTTTGTTTTTTGTTTTCGTAGAGAACAGGCCGGACTCCACAGGTGCATCAAGACATCCCACCTGGTCCTAATCACCAAGAGCTAACAGGCTGGCCACGGAGGCAGATGATGACACATCCAACAGCCTCCAGAAATCTTCTGAGAGAGTGCCAAGCGCATGAAACAGCATGTTGCACACGTTTTCTGAAGGGTGGGGTGATTGGGGGGGGGGGGTGCTGCTTTGGGCAGTGCCCCATGAAGCCCATCTGGAGGACACTTCCTGCTCCGAGGCTCCTGCACATTAATCTTATTTCGTCAGCTAGCACGACTGGAGAAAACAGAGGGAATCAGCGCAACGTGCTACGGGCCGGAGTGAGGCGTTACTTACAGTCTAATAATGGACGCATTGAGATAAGGAGTATTATCCTGTTCCGCTACGTCGTGACGGCGAGGGAAAGGAGCCGCGGGGGCGAAAGGAGCCGACGCTCGACGGCGTTTATTGATTAGAATTACTACAGACGCTAAACGGCGATCTTTGAGTCATTTCGTTCTTTTTTTTTTTCCAATTAAACGTCTACATATACACATTTTGGCTACAGAGCCGGTAATATTACAGTACAGTGCAGCATATTAGGATAAAAGAAAATAAGCAGGTAGTCACATGACAAAAGAACTCCAATCAGGCGACTCCTGAGTCGATTCGTTCAATTCCGATTCCTGTGCAATGCACTGCATGGTGTCTACGGGAGTCACGGGAGTCAAATGAACGAAACGATTCGGAAGACTCGAGTCGGGAGGTAATTATGCATTTCTGTTTCCTGTATATATTATGGGGGGGGGGGGTCAAGATTTTGGCACTAGTGAAGTAAGGAAGTTTGGATCATTCACATGACTTCCAAATGGACGAATCTTTGTTTGAGTCATTTCGTTCTTTTTCCAATAAAACGTCTACGTGTACACATTTTGGCTACAGAGCCGGTAATATTACAGTACAGCGCAGCTTAGAACATATTAGGATAAAAGAAACTGTAAAATGTAACATTTTATTTCTGATCCAAAGACGGAAATGAACCGACTCAAAGATTCATTCATCCTGATGAATGTGATTCAAAGAACCGAGTCACTCAAACGAATAGTCTCGGAGAGTGATTCATTACATTTAGGTCGTGATCTTAAAGGCTTTAAGTGGCAGCTTTGTGGGATTTGAACTCATGACCTTTGTATCCAAATGCCTTAACGCTATCTTCGCTCACACAATGTGCAACGCGGCTTTCCTTGTACGCGGCATCATTTTAAATAAAATATCCGCCACAGTTTTCACTTTTTCTATATATATAAATATATATATATATAAATATGTAAAATATGTGTGTATATATATATATATATTAATATTATATGTCCTTGTAGTTTGCACCTTGACTGAACCCTGAATGTTCCCCGACTACGCGTGTGGATTTTTGTCCCGGATCTGTGCGCCACTTCGTTCTCGTCTGATCAAACGTCTCCGTGCATTTGCATCAGTCTCGACTCACCTGCTGTGACAGGGAAAAAAAAACAGGGATCACATAATAGAATCCCGGAAAAAAGAAAAAAAAGGGAAAGTCGGCTTTGTGAGACGGAAGGAGAGAATTTGGAACGTTTCCTCAACAAGTCCAGGTACATCTACAATCAGTGGGTAAATCTGAGTAAATAAAAAAAAAAAAGAAAGAAATATTCCGTCTGCCCCCCCCCCTCCCTCCCCTCCCTCCCCCGGATTATGAAAAGCATCCCAAATGATTGGACGGAGAGATTTGGACTCGCAAATATGAACGACGACAAAACAGCAATATGTTGTATCGTTCATTCATTCATCTTCTATCGCTTTATCCGATCTTCCCTCGGGTCACGGGGAGTCTGTGCCTATCTCAGGCGTCTATGGGTATTAAAGCAGGATACACCCTGGATGTAATGCCAACCCATCACACACACACACACACACACACACACACACACACACACACACACATTCATACACTAGGGACAATTCTCCAAGGTGCCAATCAACCTACCGTGCATGTTTTTGGACCGGGGGAGGAAACCGGAGAACCCGGAGAAAAAACCCCCTGAGGCACGGGGAGAACATACACAAACTCCACACACACATGGCCGAGACGGGAATCGAACCCCGACCATGCCGGTGAGAGGCGAACGTGCTAACCGCTAAGCAATTTCTACATTAAAACATGTTTATATGTTGTATTTTGACACGACATCGCATCAGTGCATTTATTTATTTTTTTTTTTATTCAAATGTTGTATTTTTGAAGCATCAAATCGGCGCATTTTGCTCAAGTAACGTTTTACATTCAATCAAGTTCATTAGTTGTAACATGAAAGTGCATAAACAACAACAAGTGTATTGTAGATGCACAAGTCTCATACACACGTGGACTTATAGATTTGAAAGACACGTTGTGTAACGAGGCTGTAGTAGGGTTTGCGTTTTTACGATGAATTTGCTGATTTTTTCCGTGGAAAAACATTAAGAAAGTCATCATCGTGTCTCACCAGAGGGGGCGCCACTCGCACTTATGTGTTTATTTTGCTTTGTTTTTTTGATCGTCTCTTCTGTTTTTTTTTTTGTGCAAGTTAATGACGACTCCATTTCAGGAGCTTCTCTCATTGCAGTCTGGACTGCAGGGCATTTGCAACCTGTCAACTGTGTGTGTGTGTGTTTGTGTGTGTGTGTGTGTGTGTGTGTGTGTGTGTTGTGTCCTTAAAAACAGAGCATGGGGGAACTATTAAAAGCCAGCAGATGCTCTTGATTTGTGTCGAGACATAAAAGATGTACGCGTGTGAGTAATGTGCCCCCCCCCGAAAATCTCTTGCTGGTCACATGGGAGACTTGGGGGGGGCGGGGTTGATAAGCGTGATAAGTGATGGCGCCGTCCTCTGGCCTGTACAAGTCACAATACGGCAGGATGTCCTTAAAAGGGCAAAGCTCAAACGCGATGGATGGAACCTGTTCAAGTGCAAACAGTCTGCTGTTTTGCCTCCCCCGATTCCCCCCCCCCTCCCTGGCCAATGACCCCCCCCAAGGCCATGCTGACCACTACACAGCTGGCACTATTTGTACATTGTGGCTCCCGGCCCGAGATTCTCCTTAGGAATAGGGGGATTGGAATAGAGGGATCGGAATAGCGGGATCCGAATAGTGAGGTCAGAACATTGAGGTCGGGACAATGCAATCGGAACAGAGAGATCAGAACAATGGGATCGGAATTGAGAGATCAGAATAACGGGATCGGAATTTAGAGATCAGAATAGCTGGATCGGAACAGAGAGATCAGAACAACGGGATCGGAATAGAGAGATCAGAATGACGGGATCGGAATAGAGAGATCAGAATAGCAGGATCGGAATAGTGGGATCAGAATAGCAGGATCAGAATAGAGAGATTGGAATAGCGGGATCGGAATAGAGAGATCAGAACAGTGGGATTGGAATAGAGAGATCAGAATAGCGGGATTGGAATAGCGGGATCAGAATAGCGGGATCAGAATAGCAGGATTAGAATAGCGGTATCAAAATAGCAGGATCGGAATAGAGATATCAGAATAGCAGGATCGGAATAGCAGGATCGGAATAGAGAGATCAGAATAGCAGGATCGGAATAGCAGGATCGGAATAGAGAGATCAGAATAGCGGGATCGAAATAGCGGGATCGGAATAGCGGGATCGGAATAGCGGGATCGGAATAGCGGGATCGGAATGCGGGATCGGAATAGCGGGAGCACCGAAGCGATTTCATACTTTAATTCCCGACAAGCCCCCCCCCTTCCTCCCGCCGCTCCGTGCGACGCCTGATGTAATTGTCTGTTACCGAGCGAAGGAAAAAAGAAAGCGATATAAAATTGAATTGATGAGTGAGGACGGGGAAAAGACGGCCATTTTTTGTTCGGGAATTAATTTGTAAGCATTCAAGCGAACGTATGCCGGGATTAACGCAGGCGGCATTCCGTCAAAAGAGATTCCACTCGTCTTTTTGAGCGAACGAAATGAAAACGGGGGGAGTTATGATGAAAAGTAATGGAATGGAATGTAAATAAAGACGGATGCATGTTTCCTAGTATCTCCAGTGTGAGGGGTCCCGGGTCTCTCATCCAGACTTTTCCCAACTCCGAGGTCATGGGGTTCGTTTCCCATTCCGCCCAATGGTGTTGAGGTCAGAGCTCTATAGCAGGAGATCGTCCACTCCAAGCCATACTAAAACTCAGTACCTGCTTCATCCTGCTCAGGCCGATCCCGAGGAAGCCCGTGTGGCCGAGTCGGGAATAAACTCGGAATTTTCACCCAAGGGGGCAATTTTTGCCAAGCCAATTCACCTAACAGTGTGTTTTCGGACGTAAATAAAATTCATTCATTCATTCATCTTCTACCGCTTTATACGATCTTCCCTCGGGAGTCTGTGTCTATCTCAGGCGTCTATGGGCATTAAGGCAGGATACACCCTGGATGGAATGCCAACCCATTGCAGGACACACACACACACACGGGAATCGAACCCGGACCCTGGCGGTGTGAGGTGAACGTGCTAACCACTACGCCACCGTGCCCTCCTAAATTATAATTATTAAATAAAATGAAAAATTAAAAAAAAAAAATAATAAAATTAAATAAAAACAAGTTGCATTTGAAATAAATAAACAGCTAAATAAATAACTAAATAATCTAAATAATAAATAAATAAATCCAGAGGATGCCCGTGTCGGGAATACACTCGACACATCACCCACATCATTCATTCATTCATTCATCTTCTAGCGCTTTATCCGATCTTCCCTCGGGTCACGGGGAGTCTGTGTCTATCTCAGGTGTCTATGGCAGGATACACCCTGGATGGAATGCCAACCCATCACAGGCACACACACACACATTCACACACACACACACATTCATACACTAGGGACAATTTTCCAAGGTGCCAATCAACCTACCGTGCATGTTTTTGGACCGGGGGAGGAAACCGGAGAACCCGGAGAAAAACCCCCTGAGACACGGGGAGAACATGCACAAACTCCACACACACATGGCCGAGATGGGAATCGAACCCGGACCCTGGCGGTGTGAGGCGAACGTGCTAACCACAAAACCACGCACATTAGAGTATTCAAAATTGAAAAGTGAGATTAAGTCGCGATAGTTTTTTTTTTTTTTTTTACACTGGAAATAAAAGTTTTGTATATATGTGATTTTTTTTTGTATTATTATGAAGACCAATAAAATCACTCCTCGCTGAACCCGTGTGAAAGTCGGGGGTTATAAAGGTTCGGCCCAGGTTAAGCTTTATATATATATATAAAAGCAATCATATGACTTGTGATGAAAGTCTAGGAGAGCACCATTTCAGTCATCGTATCGTGTGTGTGTGTGTGTGTGTGTGTGTGTGTGTGTGTGTGTGTGTGTGTGTGTGTATGGGAGTTTGGTCCTGGTTTAAGATGATCCAGGTTGGGAGAAATGACCAATAAAGGGGAAAGCGTTTTGATCAGCAAGGTATCACAGAAGGTGAGAAATTTCACACCGAGCGTAAAAGCGTTCTCCCGGGCAGCAGAGGGATTAGTCGTCATGGGAACATGGGGGGTTAATCTGCGGTATCTCAAAGTGGAAAATGAAGAGAGTTGGGGAGAGGAAGTGGAGGGGAAAAGAAATTCTCGGCTTTGTAAATAAGTGCACGCAGCAATAAGTTACTTATTATGGGATGGCGACTCCCTTCTATCCTTTTAAACAAACAAACAAACAAACAAACAAAAAGCATTGTTTTCTTGAAGGTTGATGAGCTTTGATGAGTGACTTCAGCAGCTTTGTTTCATTCTAATTATAAACGAGTTAACTGCAAAATCTCTCCCTTTAATAACATTATTGATTATTTAATAATTATTTTAATCTGGAAATTATTAATTTAATATGAATTTCTTGTTAATTACAATGTTTATTTTGTTTAGTGTTGGTTTGAAGTGTAAAATATGGGACGTGGCTCCTTTAAGAATTGTGTTCCGGTTGCTTTTCCATATAAACTGGTGATACGGTGTTTAGGTTATACGGAAGCGCTTCATTACGTTCAGTAAAAATGCGCTTTATTGTGTAATACAGATTTGGGAATGCGATGCGCTTGCGTAAGGTTCCATACGGTAATATACGCTAATATAGTGAGGAGATCGTACCTGTTGTGAATGCGCAGCTAGGGGGCGCAATTCGGGGGGGAATTTAGGAAGCGTAATAATAATAATAACCTTTATTGTTCACATGTACATTACAGCACAGTGAAATTCTTTTCTTCGCATATCCCAGCTTGATGTTGGTAGTTTTTTGGGGTCAGAGCGCAGGGTATCAGCCATGATACGGCGCCCCCTGGAGCACAGAGGGTTAAGGGTCTTGCTCAAGGACCCAAGGGCGGCAGCTTGGCCATACCGGGGCTCGAACCCGGATCTTCCGATCAGCAGCCCAATGCCTTCGACCACCGAGCTACACCGATGCACTGAACGTTTATTTATACGTTTGTTGTTTCGTTCTTCATTCGCCAACACACCACGACGCAGAGTGAAGGAGCAGATCGCTCACATAGTAATGCACACTGCGTTATAACACGTTAATAACATTAGCGTCAAAGTCAATTGACGTAAATATATATATACGTCAATTGACGTTTTATATATATATATATATAATATATATATATATATATATATATGCATTTGTCAAAGTTTAAAGGAACAATAGCAGAAAAAGCCGAGGTTCTACGCAGTGGAATGAACAATGCAGCAGGTGGTGACATTTTATTTCTCGGGGAACAGATGCGAAAGCCCCAGGAATCTAATTTGCCCTTAATAAAGGCAAATCCTGCATGGTTAATGTTCACCAGATGTAGAACATGGAGACGAGATGGAAAGAGCACGGTTTCCAACTGGTGTCAACATCTACAATATATACAAAGCACAGCTTCGTCTTTCTAACCGGGGCTGTCGTTCTTTCTTCCACCCCCCCCCATTTATTATTTATTTACGTTTCTTCGTTTTGGGCAGGTCTTCAAAGTGTATGGATGTATAACTACCACCACCACACCGGAGTCACCGCAATAGCACTAGCACGTCCTTGTTTTCCTTTCTTTGCACCATTTATTTATTGATTTATTTATTACGTTTGCATCAGGGCATGGTGGCTTAGTGGTTAGCACGTTCGCCTCACACCGCCAGGGCCCGGGTTCGATTCCCGTCTCGGCCATATGTGTGTGTGGAGTTTGCATGTTCTCCCCGTGCCTCAGGGGGTTTTTCTCCGGGTTCTCCGGTTTCCTTCCCCCGGTCCAAAAACATGCACGGTAGGTTTGATTGGCACCTTGGAAAATTGTCCCTTGTCTATGAATGTGTGTGTGAATGTGTGTGTGTGCCCTGCGATGGGTTGGCATTCCATCCAGGGTGTATCCTGCCTTAATGCCCATAGACGCCTGAGAGACACAGACTCCCCGTGACCCGAGGGAAGATCGGATAAAGCGGTAGAAGATGAATGAATGAATGAATGAATGAATGAATGAATGAATGTTTGCATCGATAAAAATATTTATTTCTCTGTAATTATCAATAAATATAAATCGTCCTAAATAGAAGAAAAAAATGTACGTACATACATACATACATACATACATACATATATATATATATAATATATATATATATATATATATATATATACACATACATACATACATACATACATACACACACACACACACATATATATTGCATTTTTTAAGCATATGTATATTATATGTGATGTTTTTTGGGTTTGGGTCTCTCGATACCGAGCCTCTGTATAAGAGAAGGGACATAAGTTTACTTTGATCTGGTCTTGCCTACACACACACACACACACACACACACACACACACACACGTGCCCCACACACACAAGCACACACAAAGCAATTACAGGTTTTGCTTCCGAGCGGAATATTCATGAGTCCTGAAGTCAGCGGCGTGTCCTTGGACCAGATGTCAGGCGCTTTGTACGGGTTCTCGCTCTCCGCCTGTGTCAATTTAACATGAGAAGGATGAGGGACCTGCAAACACCTTGACCACCGATGCTTTACAAAGGACTTTACAAGATCCTGAAACATCGCTTTCTCTCGTTTTCCAAACGTCCTGAATGTACTCCAAAAAAAATTAAATAAATAAATAAATACATCAGAGCCAAAGCTCACACGGCCCGGCCGGCCAGAATCCGCATACTGATGGGTTTTTCCTCTTGGTCGTGAAAATAAATTCACCTTTCAGCAGCCAGCACACCGGCCAAGTCCCCCAAAAGGGGTTGCCAGGTTGGTAGGAAGGACCCATTTTATTTATTTATTTTTTTGACATTTTTTTATTTATTTATTTTTTGTTCCTGGGGATTTTATTGAAACAGATTTGGCTCCGTGTGAAGCGGTTGGCCGCGGCTTTGTGGTTGATGGAGCCGGAGAGAGAAACCCGGAGCTGCAGAACAAACAGCAGATAGCGTTTGACATTTACTCGGGGCTCAGCATCTGAGTGTGACGGTTATCGGGCGAATTGAGTGTATCCGATGGCTTTCGCCGCCGATCCGGACGGATCGGATCCGAACCGAGCGTAGGTATTCCAGGAAAAACGCTTTTTAATGGTATTCCAGTATCTTCATACACTTTTTACAAATATTTTTACATTCTATTTTATTTTTTTTCTCCAATTTGTATTTCTATTTTTATTCAATTACATTTTTTTTTATTCTACATTTATTTACAGTGTCCGCACTATTTTCTTTTTTTTACCGTCATGTTTACATGTTGGACCATGCATGTATGTGACATATAAAATGTGATCAAATTTGATAAAAGAAAATGTAAAAAAAAAAAAAAAAGTAAAATTTAATTAATATCAATTCATTTAATTTAATATAATAATTAATAATATAATTAATAATTTAATATAATTTAATATATTTAATATAATTTAATATAATGCAATATAATTTAAATTAATATAATTTAATTTAATATAATTTAATTAATATAATAATATAATAATAATATAAAATAATATAAATACAAGTTGTATTTGAAATAAATAAATAACAAAATAAATGAATAAATAATCCATATGAGTTTGCAATCTTCAAGGAGAGCTGATGGAGAAATATCGATAATTTGCACACCGACAACATAAACAAACACACACACACACACACACACACACCACACACACACATGTCTGTAAGATGGTGGTGGGAGGTCACTGGTTAAGGAGTTCTGGACCACCTCTAGACCAGAAAATCATGGGATCAAACCTCACCACCACCAAGCTGCCACAATTGGGCCCTTGAACAAGGCCCTTAACCCTCAGTTGTATGTCGCTCTGGATAAGAGCGTCTGGAAAATGCTATAAATGTAAGACAGACGGCGAGAGAGAGTGAGACGGTAGAGACGACAGGAACGTCTTCAAGTAGAAGACCGGTTTAAACCGGATCCAGATTCAGTTTAAATAAATAAACAAACCAGATCCAGATTCGGTTAAAAAAATATATATAAATAAATAAATAAATAAATAGAACAAACACCGCAAACCAGCAGCCAAATCTTCAACTGTGGTGCGCCGTGGGGGGAAAGTAAAACAACACTTTTGTGTTGTTGGCATTGAACAAAAACATGCAAACGCGAGCCAAACACAAACAACAAACAATGAACCCCCCTACCCCCCCCAGCCCCCCAGCCCAGCCCCCCCCCCCTCCCCATGTATAAATACAGGGATGCAAATCCCAGCACAGTAATTGGATTAGACGAGCGCTTTGTCATAAATAATGTTACATTACTCATGACTGATGATGTGTAATGCGCAGCCAATGAGCTCGCAGATAAATCACGTCACATGACCTCGAGGAAAAGACGCTTTAAAACCGGAAGAACGAAAGGATCCGCAAACGTTTATACTTTCCGATATTACCATTTTAAGCATCATGTATGTGTGTAATATATATATATATATTATAAGTACATATATAGACATATTACAGATATATATACCTAGATATATAACATATACACATATATATATACACATATATACATAACAGTGCTAATATACACAACACACAACACAATACACATATAGATGTAGAGATATATATATATATATAGATATATATATATATATATATATATATATATATATATATATATATATTATATATATATATATATATATACATATATACATATATATATACATATACATATATATATATATATATATATATATATATATATATATATATATATAGTAGTATATATTATATTACTATATATATATATATGTGTATATATACTATATATACACACACATATATATAGGGGCACGGTGGTTTAGTGGTTAGCACGTTCGCCTCACACCGCCAGGGTCCGGGTTCGATTCCCATCTCGGCCATGTGTGTGTGGAGTTTGTTGCATGTTCTCCCTCCCCGTGGCCTCAGGGTTTTTTTCTTTTTGTGCATGTTCTCATTTTCCCCCGTGCCTCAGGTTGATTGGCACCTTGGAAAAATTGTCGCTATTATATGTCAACTTCTCAAATAAGTCGGTGCTCCCTGTGACTGCGTGACTTGTGCTGCCCCCTAGTGGCATGTTACAAAACAACGTGATATCTAGCACATATTACCCCCGGGGTTTTTTTTTTTTAAATGTTGTTTTCTTGCCGTTCTCGGGCCTCGCGGCGAGTCTCCAAGAAGAGTCGCTAATTCCTGCCTCGCCGCTCCTTCGCTCGCCTCTTTTCCGCCTTTGGCTAATTGACTCGGCGCGGCTCCTTTAAGTTTGATTGCGGGGGAATTAGCGGGAGGATAAAGACGCTCTTGATCTCTGGCTGCGCTCGTACTTCTTTCCCCTGAATGGAGCGCCAATTAACAGCTGCGCACCTATTCACGGAGGCCTCGGAGTGAAAGATTGAGAGATGGATGGATGGAAGAGGAAGAGCGGCGGAGAGAGAGACGAGTCGCTGTTGCTTTAAAGGTTAAGATACGGTTTAAAGGAAGCGGGTGATTAGATCGACTTTACGGGTCACGACTGCTCAGTCAGCTTTTTAATAGCACACACACACACACACACACACACACACACACACACACACACACACACACACACACACACACACACACACACACACACACACCTGACCACTAGCCTTTTGAAGTTTTTTCTTTCTCTTTCTTTCTTTCTTTCATCTGATCCACATAAAGCCAGTTTGAATTATTAAGGTGTGCGATTGTGCCAGTCACTGCTCACACCTCCTCTACCTTTCTCTATTCACCCACTCTCTCTCTCTCTCTCTCTCTCGCTCTCTTTTTTCCCCCCTGTCTTTTTTTCTTTACTTTCCCATGCATCCTTCTCCAAATACATCTCCTCCTCTTGTTTTTCCTCCTCTTCTTGCCTCATACCTCTTCCCGATCTCGTTATTTTTTCCCCTCATCCAAAATACCTCTCTCTCTCTCTCTCTCTCTCTCTCATTCTCTTATTCTGTGATCTTTCTCTTTTTTTTCTTTTTCTTCTCGACTCTGTCATTTTCTTTCGTTCGACCCTCCCCCCCTTTTTTTTCCTCTCGAAACAGACAGATACATCTCTTCTTTTACCCTTCTTTGACTCTTCTTTCTTGACTCTTCTTTTTTTTCTTTCATTCTTTCATTTCTTTCCCTGTTTTTTCCTCTCATATTTCTCCTCTTCTCGTTTTTCCTCCTCTTCTTGAGTCGTAGAGCTTTTTTTTCTTCCGGATCTCGTTTTTTTCCATCCAAAATACCTCTATCTCTCTATCTCTCTCTCTCTCTCTCTCTGTTACTCTTCTCACTCTTTTTCTTCTTGACTCTTTCTTGACTCTTCTGTATTTTTCTTTCATTTTCCCCCTTTTTTCTCTCGTACCGCCCAAACATTTCTCCTCTTCTTTTTTCCTTTGACTTTCATTTTTTTCTCCCTTTTCTCTTGTGCCACACAAATATATCCCCTCCTCTTGTTTTTCCTCCTCTTCTTGCCTCATACTGCTGTTTTTTTCTCTTCCCGATCTCGTTACTTTTTTCCCTCATCCAAAATACCCCTCTCTCTCTCTCTCTCTCTCTCTCTCTCTCTCATTCTCTTATTCTGTGATCTCTCTCTTTTTTCCTTTTTCTTCTCGACTCTTCTGTCACTTTCTTTCATTCGACCCTCCCCCCTTTTTTTTCTCTCGAAACAGACAAATACATCTCCTCTTCTTTTGCCCTTCTTTGACTCTTCTTTAATTTTCTTTTTTTTTCTCCCATACCACCCAAATATATCTCCTCTTCTTTCCCCCCCCTTCTTTTTTCTTCCTGACCCTTGTTTCCTTTTTCTTTCATCCCCCCATTTTATCTCGTACCATCCAAATATATCTCCTTCTTTTGCTCTTCTTTGACTCTTATTTCTTTCTTTCATTCCCCTGTTTTTCTCTCATACCACCCACATATATCTCCACTTCTTTTTTCCTCCTGTTTTCTTTGACTTTCCTTTTTTCTCCGTTTTCTCTTGTACCACCCAAATATATCTCCTCTTCTTTTGCTCTTCTTTCTTGACTTCTTTTTTTTCTTTCATTCCTCTGTTTTTCTCTCATACCACCCATATATATATATCCTTCTTTTTTCCTTTTTCTCTCGTACCACCCAAATATATCCCCTCTTCTTGTTTTTCCTCCTCTTCTTGCCTCATACAGCTTTTTTTTTCTTCCCGATCTGGATATTTTTCCCATACAAAATACCTCTCTCTCTCTCTCTCTCTCTCTCTTCTTTTTTCTTCTTGACTCTTCTGTATTTTTCTTTCATTTTCACTCCTTTTTCCTCTCGTACTACACAAATATATTTTCTTCTTTTCTGCTTCTTTTTTCCCACCCTTCTTTTTCTTCTTGACTCTTCTTCTCCCCCATTTTCTATCCTACCACCCAAATATTTCTCCTCTTTTTTTCCCTTCTTTTTCTTCTTTGGCTTCCTTTTCCCAGTTTTTTCTCTCGGACCACCCAAATATATCTCCTCTTCTTTGGCTCTCTCCCCCCCTCCCATACCTCTCTTTTTTTCAATCTCATTATTTATTCCCCCCCAAAATACATCTCTCTCTCTTTTATTCTGTTATCTCACTTTTTTACTTTTTCTTCTTGACTCTTTTTTGACTTCTTTCGTTTTTGCAAAAAAAATCCCCCGTTTTCTCTTGTACCACCCAAATACATCTCCTTTATTCCCCCTTCTTTTTCTTTTTGACTCTTTTTCTTTCATTTTCCCCCTTTTTCTCTCATACTACCCAAATAGCCTTCTCTCTCTCTCATCTCTTTCTCTCCTCTCTCTTTCTTTTCTTTCATTTTGACTCTTGTCCCATACAGCGCTTCTTTTTTCCTCCTTCTTTAATATTATCAGCTTTGTTCTCACCAACCAAACACATTTCTTTCTCCCACTCTCTCTCTCTCTCTCTCTCTCTCTCTCTCTCTCTCTCTCTCTCTTCTTTCCTTCTTCACTCCTTTCCATCCGACTTCCTTAACAACTCTCCTGCTCTCCTTTTTTCTTCTTTCCCTTTTCCCCTCTCACCATCAGAATACATCTCTCTCTCTCTTTCTGTCAAATCTCACTTTTCCATTCATCTCTCTTCATCCCGACTCTCTCTTTTCTTTTTTTTCTCTTTTCACTCACCAATCCAATTAACACACTTTTTTTTCCATCTTTACTTTTTTCCTACTTCATCCCTTTTTTTCTCCGTTTTATTTATCACTTTCTTTTTTTGTTTTTCTTCTTCACGATCCAAACATCCCTCACTTTTATCCTTTTCCCCCCCTCATGAAACTCTTTCCTCTTGCTCTCTTTTTTTTGGTTTCTTTTTGGCTCCCTTTTTCACCGCCCAATTATAACACTCTCGTTCTTTTTTCTCCCCTTCTTCTCGACACTCCCCTGCCTGCCTCTCTCTCTCTCTCTCTCTCTCTCTCTCTCTTTTACATCGCTCATTTTTCTATCACTTTTTCTATTCTTCTAATTTATTATTCCATCCAAACACATATTCCACTGCTATTCTTTTCTACTTGACTCTTCCTTCTCTATTGCTCTGTTCATCCCCTCGTGTCTCTTTTTATTCTTTTTCTTTCTTTTCTTCGCTCCCCCCCTCACCCCCTCTCACTACCCAATTACAACACTCGTTTTCTCTCTCCGTTTTTTCTTCTTGACACTTCCCTGCTTTCCTCTTAACACCCAAATACATCTCTTTCTCTCTCTCTCTCTCTCTCAACTTTTATCTATTCTTGTTTACACATCCCTGTTTTTCTGAATACAGTTCTTTCTCTCTCTCCCTCTCTTTAGTTTTACTTCTTTCCCCTTTTCTCCACTCCCTTTTCACCAGAATACATCTCTCTCTCTCTCTCTCACCAAGTGCCAGGCAAAGAAATAACTATGACATTGAAGTGAATACTTAATGGACAGAGACACAGACGGATAGATAGATAGACAGACCGATAGAGAGAAAGAGATAGATAGATAGATAGATAGATAGATAGATAGATAGATAGATAGATAGATAGATAGATAGAGACAGACAGATAAAGTGATAGATAGATAGAGACAGACGGATAAAGCGATAGATAGATAAATAGAGATAGATAGATAGATAGACAGACAGACAGACAGACAGAGCGATAGACAGATGGATAAAGCGATAGACAGAATTTTTTTCTTTTCCTTGATCCCCCTCTCACCACCCAATTACAACACTCGTTTTCTCTCTCTCCATTTTTTCTTGACACTTCCTTGCTTTCCTTTCAACACCCAAATACATCTCTCACTCTCCCCCTCTCTCACTCTCTCCCCCTCTCTCTCTCTCTCTCTCTCTCTCTCTCTCACCAAGTGCCAGGAAAGGAAATAACTATAATAACATTGAAGTGAATATTTAATGGAGGGAACACGATGGAAAAGAAAACGATGGTGGAAAAAAAAAGAAAAAAAATTAATAACAGACGCTGATTCAAGAATTATTGCTCAATTTAAAAAATAAATAAATAAATAAAAATAAATCAATACTCTACTTTTGACCTGCAGCGGCTTTAAAGTCTGACGTCCTTCTTCATTTGGGTTCAGTGTAAATGCTGGAGTTTTGTGTGTGACAACAATAACAACAACAACAACAACAACAACAACAACAGAAGAACGTCTACCAAAATCCTCACAACTTCATGTGCAGAACGCGAGATCGCGTGGAAACGAGTCGAGATCCAGGAAGAATAAAGATGTCTTTGGGTTTTGGATGGTGTGCTTCAGGATGAACGA
>JACRUU010000005.1:10436308-10443808 GCA_030449085.1 Kryptopterus vitreolus | reverse complement strand
CACACACACACACACACACACACACACACACGCTCATGACCTTCTTTCTTTCTTATCTCAGAGATATATAAAACCAATTCAAATAAACTCCACAGAAAAAATCTGTTCAATCAATTATTAAACATTACGGCTACTGATGCGTGATGCGGCGATGAAAAAGCGTACGCGCGGAAACACAAAGATTTCATTATTATTAATAATAATAATAATAATAATCATAATCATACATTTGCATAAAGATTGGCATTTGATTCCAGGATTAAACACACTTGCATTAACCAGCTAAAAAATGTGTGAGTAAATTGAGATTAATCACGATTACATGCTTGAATTGATTGACGGCCAAATTTTGCATACAACACGGCCACCTAGAACACCTGATATTTCCAACTGAAGGTTTTTTTTTTTTTGGGGGGGGGGGGGGGGGGGGGGAGGGGGGGGGTGGGGGGGGGGGGGGGTGGCGGTGGGGGGGGGGGTGGGGGTGGTTTGGGGGGGTGGGGGGGGGGGGGGGGGGGGGGGGGGGGGGGAGGGGGGGGGGGGGGGATATAGGGGCGCGGTGGTTTAGGGGTTAGCACATTCGCCTCACACCGCCAGGGTCCGGGTTTCGATTCCCGTCTCGGCCATGTGTGTGTGTGGAGTTTGTGCATGTTCTCCCCGTGCCTCAGGGGTTTTTTTTTTTTCTCCGGTTCTCCGGTTTCTCCGGTTTCCTCCCCCGGTCCAAAAACATGCACGGTAGGTTGATTGGCACCTTGGAAAATTGTCCAGTGTGTGTGTGTGAGTGTGTGTGTGTGTGTGTGTGTGTGTGTGTGTGTGTGTGTGTGTGTGTGAGAAACGAGTCGAGATCCAGGAAGCATAAAGATGTCTGGGTTTTGGATGGTGTGCTTCAGGATGAACGAGTGAACATGAGAACCTCGGGGGGACGAACGTGTAATAACGAATGATGATTCGGTGACACGGAGATAAAGAACTGATTCTTTCATGGCCCTGTGAAGGTTTCATCCTGCTCAATATGGATGGATGGACGGACAGACAGATAGATAGATGGGGTGGGGTTATAGGGGCATGGTGGTTTAGTGGTTAGTAGTACGTTCGCCTCACACCGCCAGGGTCCGGGTTCGATTCCCATCTCGGCCTTGTGTGTGTGGAGTTTGCGCATGTTCTCCCTATGTCCTCCCCGTGCCTCAGGGGTTTTTCTCCGGGTTCTCCGGTTTCCTCCCCCCTCCGTCCCTCCTCCTCCCCCGGTCCAAAAACATGCCCGGTAGGTTGATTGGCACCTTGGAAAATGTGTCCAGTGTGTGTGTGTGTGTGTGTGTGTGTATGTGTGTCCTGTGATGGGTTGGCATTCCACCCCAGGGTGTATCCTGCCTTAATGCCCATAGACGCCTGAGATAGGCACAGACTCCCCGTGACCCGAGGGAAGATCGGATAAAGCGCTAGAAGATGAATGAATGTATTGGGGTTTTGCAGAGGTGCTGTTTTGTTTGATGGGGCCCCTAAGCAAGGCCCCCCAAGGTTTATGAGTGAAATATAAGTCCTAACGAGACCCGTGCGAGTGTTCCGGGTACAAAAGCTACACACTAAGCCATGTTGTGTATCGCACAAGGCCATGAAGCGCCACACAATATCTCTCACAACTTGGTTAAATAAACAAACGCGCACTTTTTTTTCAATGTCGTTAAAGTCTATTTGCTTTCGACTCGGACGTCATTTTCCCCCGTTTGAACGTGTCCGTGAGGAAGTGTGTACTTTTGCTAACCTTGTCCGTCACAGAAGATTGATGTCTAATATTAAAAAGTAATGTCAAACAGAGGACACCAGGAATTCATTCCTTCTTTTTTTTTTTTTTTCACCCTTTTCGACGACGTGACGTGACTGCAAATGAAGCCTGAAGTGCCATTAAAAAAATAAAAAAAGTTAAAATCCATTATAAGGTCTATTTTTTTTTTTTTTTTTGAGGATTTTTTTGAGGAGGCGGCATAAGAAAGCAATTATTATTATTATTATTTTTTTTTTTTTGGTAATTACAAGGAATTTTTCTGGCGCACGTCCGCCGCCAAAATCAAACACACACACACACACACACACACACACACACACACACACACACACACACACACCACACACACACACACACGGATGCACAACAGAAAGTTATAAAATGAAAACATAATGGAAAAATACAACAACAACAACAACAATAAATATTAAATATCCACTATATTTGTCCGTCTTTTTTTTTGGAGGGGCAAATTTATTCCCATAACTACATCATCCAGCGTTATTACAGACGTGTTTAAAGACGTATGTCAGAATTAGATCCCTGCTGCTCGCTTAACGACAGGGAGCTCCAGAAGCACACACAATCCAATCAAAAAATAAATAAATATATAAATATAAAAAAAAAAAAAAGAGGGGGGAGAATCAAGTTCAGTCAATGACGGAGAAACGCCTGTTATGCAAAAGGTTCGCATAATTTAAATCGCAAACTATTTATCAAAGGCGAAGACAAGCGCTTTGTCACATGTTCTAACAGGCGATCAATCAGTACGCGCGTCACGATGAGGGGGAAAAAATAAAAGCTTTCCGCCTTTAAAAAGTGCAAAAATGTATTTAAAAAAATAAAAAAATAAAAAGCGTCTAAAATGTCAGTATATGAGGGCAATGCAACATAACGCACTAACATTGGACACTGCACTGCCATTTAGTGTTGCTATAAACAGGAAATGCATGCAGGACTGACCTAGATTATTATTATTATTGTTATTATTATTATTATTATTATTATTATTATTATTATTATTATTATTATTATTATTGTTGTTATTATTGTATTATTCTCTTATTATTATTATTATTATTATTATTATTATTATTGTTATTGTTATTATTATTGTTATAAGTAGTATTCTCTTCATTATTATTATTTATTATTATTAATTGTGTTATTGTATTATTGCTCTTTATTATTATTATTATTATGATTATTATGCTGATTATTTCTTATTATTATTATTATTTATTATTATTATTATTATTATTCATTATTATCATAATCATCAACAATTACAAATGTTTTCGGTTTTTACAAAATGTACCCACACTTAAGCGCTTCCCACAGTTTATCTAGATAGATAGATAGATAGATAGATAGATAGATAGATAGATAGATAGATAGATAGATAGATAGATAGATAGATAGATAGATAGATAGATAGAGAGAGGTAGAGAGATAGATAGATAGATAGATAGAGAGAGAGAGAGAGAGACGTAGAGTACAGGTGAGAGAGAGATAGAGAGAGAGAGATAGAGAGATAGATAGAAATAGAAAGATAGATAGATAGAGAAAGAGAGATAGAGAGATAGATAGAGAGATACAGATAGACAGATGTGTGAGAGACAGATGTGATAGAGAGATAGATAGAAAGATAGAGAGAGCTAGAGAGAGAGACAGACAGGTGGGTGAGAGATAGATAGATAGATAGATAGATAGATAGATAGATAGATAGATAGATAGATAGATAGATAGATAGATAGATAGAGAGAGAGAGAGACAGATGTGTGAGAGACATATGAGAGAGACATATGAGAGAAAGATAGAGAGATAGAGAGATAGAGAGATGAGATGAGATAGAGATGATAAGACTAGAGAGATAGACAGACAGACAGACAGATAGATAGACAGATGTGTGAGAGACATGAGAGAGAGATAGAAAGATAGAGATAGATAGATAGATAGATAGATAGATAGATAGATAGACAGACAGAGACAGACAGATATAGATAGACAGATAAATAGAGAGATCGATCTTCTCTTGTCCATAATCCTGACACAATGTTCTATTCAACAATGGACTCTTTCAAAAGGTAATAATGAAGACTTCCAACAAGACGTACCTCGGTGTCATCAGCACGAGCACCGCGGATGGCGAGAACCAGAGGGGCACTCGAGATCGAGAGAGAGAGAGAGAGAGGAGAAGGGAGAGAGAGAGAGAGAGAGAGAGAGACACACACACTCGTAAAGCCCTTGAGACCGTGCACCACTCGGGGAAGCGTTTGAGAGAGAGTACCTCTTGCGACGCACTCGAGAGTGTTCTGCAAAAAACTTCGGCCCATCTTGACACGAGGGGATTAAAAATAAAGGACGTGTTTGTAGCGAAGAAAGCTGCGAAAATCCTCATTTAATGAGAGTTTAATTATGAGCGTCAGAAATTCTCGAGACTTACAGCATCAGCAAGGCGCAATTTACTCCATCTACCAAACATACAGTGTAGATACAGTCTTTGTGCCCTGGTATCACCAAGATGCCACCGATGGGTCCTTCAGCAAGGCCCTTTACCCTCCAGAGGGCGCCGTATCATGGCTGACCCCAGGCTCCTGGGGAAATGAGAAAGCTGCTCTAAGAGGTGTTAGTGAAGGCCAGCAGGGGGCGCTTACTGGAGTGCATTACTATCTGAGTGATTTGCTCCTTCACTCTGCGTCGTGTTGTGCGAACGAACGAAACCCGAACAACAAATAAATAAATAAATAAACGTAATCACGTTCAGGGCATCCAATCACGCTTCCTAAACCTCCCCCGAATGACGCCCCCTAGCTGCGCATTCACAACAGGTACGATCTCCTCACTATATTAGCGTATATTAGCGTACGGAACCTTACGCAAGCGCTCGCATCGCATTCCCAAATCCGTATTACTGCAATAAAGCGCATTTTTACTGAACGCAATAAAGCGCTTCCGTATAACCTAAACACCGTATCACCAGTTTATATGGAAAAGCAACCGGAACACAATTCTTAAAGGAGCCACGTCCCATATTTTACACTTTAAACCAACACTAAACACTCTCTGTGTGTGGGCCCCACAGTATACTGTCAAAAAGTACCTTCATGTCCTCGGAAGCCACGCCAAATTCGCCCTCTGACCATCACGGCCTCCGAACCGTCCGCCATATGTACTCATCGTAACGTCTCCACCAGTAAACTACGCAATATGGCCGCGGCCGCATCGTCCAGGCGGATGCAGTACATGAACTAGTGGTGAATGAGGAGGAGATCCCAGTCTCATACTGCGTGTCTAGAAAAGCGCTATAATAAATAAATTATTTTATTATTATTATTATTATTATTATTATTATAAATATTGTTATTATTAACAATAATAATATTATTATTATTATTATTACGATAATATTAATATATATAAGTTAATATTAATATTAATATTCTTAATATTATTACTATTATTAGTATTAATATTTATTATTATTATTATTTATTATTATTATTATTATTATTATTATTAATTATAATAAACAGAAAATATGCAAACGAGGACAAAATATAACGATATATTTTAAAAAGTAATACAGTGAAAGAAAAAAAAAAAAGACAATGTAAAATCGAACGGAACAGAAAGCCTGCACATATACGCGAAGCCTTGCCGCAAGTTATTAATCATCGCTGCGGTAATCCCAAACTAGCATTGCAACATAACGGAATGGATTCCCTCCTCCCCTCTCCCCCTCATCCCCCTCCCTCCTCCCAAAGTGATTTCCCTCTCCCCCTCTCCTCCCCTCTCCCCCTCTCCCCCCTCTCCATCCCCTCCCTTCCCCTCTCCTCCCCTCTTGCCTTCTATTTATCTCCCCCTTATAAATACCCCTCCCCCCTCTTCCTCCCCCTCTCCCCTCTCCCTCCTCCATTTATCATAAATACTCAACTGGAACAAACTTGCCATTTTGTGGAAGGAGTCGAGCAACTTTTACTGCGGAAAAAAAGCCCCAAGCCATGTTTCTAATACTGTAACTGTAAAAGACATTATAATTATATACATTTCTCTCAAAATCTCTCTAATAAAATTATCGATTATTTAATATTTATTTTACTTTACTGTTAAGTAATGACGACTCTTTTAATATGAATTTCTTGTTAATTACAATGTTTATTTGTTTAGTGTTGGTTTGAAGTGTAAAATATGGGACGTGGCTCCTTTAAGAATTGTGTTCCGGTTGCTTTTCCATATAAACTGGTGATACGGTGTTTAGGTTATACGGAAGCGCTTTATTGCGTTCAGGAAAAATGCGCTTTATTGCAGTAATACGGATTTGGGAATGCGATGCGCTTGCGTAAGGTTCCATACGGTAATATACGCTAATATAGTGAGGAGATCGTACCTGTTGTGAATGCGCAGCTAGGGGGCGTAATTCGGGGGACGTTTAGGAAGTGGATGCGCTGAACGTTTCTTTATTCGTTTATTATTTGTTTTGTTGTGGTTCGTTCGCCGACACGACGCAGAGTGAAGGAGCAGGAGCAGATCGCTCACATAGTAACGCGCACCGCGTTAATGACATTAGCGCCGTTGAATTTGCGTTAATAACTTTGACAGCACTTATAAATACATCCTTCATTATGCTCTATAAACGGTCATATTTTTCCAGGGAACATTTACATCACCTAGATGTGGCATCTAACCAGCGTTTAGAAACGATGATGATGATGTCGTTTGTCCTGTGGCCAAAAAGCGGCGAGCCGAGATCCGTAGCCAGACGGAGAGCGAGACTGCGCTTGTTTTTTAATGTCGGGCTGCTCGCTGCATTATAACACCTTCCTCGCCGCATTATTACACCTTCCTCGCCGCATTATGCCGCTTTCACACGATGTGACCCGGGACCCCGATTTCATCATCGGCACGCTCTCCAGATGTTCCGAACTAGTTTTGGATTGCAACCTGTGGACCAATGAAGGGAAAATAAACCGTCGCAGACCCTTCGCTGCAGAAACATGACTTAAGACCAGGTGTGACATCATACCC
Organism: Kryptopterus vitreolus; assembly: GCA_030449085.1. Classification (NCBI taxonomy): domain Eukaryota; kingdom Metazoa; phylum Chordata; class Actinopteri; order Siluriformes; family Siluridae; genus Kryptopterus; species Kryptopterus vitreolus. The sequence continues at coordinate 10,437,003 of JACRUU010000005.1, read as the reverse complement.
GTTTGACAGGGCCTTGCTCAAAGGCCTACTAGTGGCAGCCTAGTGGTAGTGCGATTTGAACTTCATCTGGTCCGGAGCCCAATCGAAACCAATAGCCTTTATATGTCAGATATACATTACAGCACAGAGGGTTAAGGGCCGTACTCAAGGATCCGAGGCTTGTGTAGTTTGTCTCCTCCGCCTCCCGCCTCACGTTACGCTTTTCTGGCGAATCCGAAGAGCTCGTTTCCAAGAGGGGCGGGGTTTCACCGGCCGTGTGATACCCCGTCATTGCAAATAATCATCCATTCGTGTTCTACCGCTTTATCCGATCTTCCCTCGGGTCATGGGGAGCCTGTGTCTATCTCAGGCGTATTGGGGCATCAAGGCAGGAAACACCCTGGATGGGGTGCCAACCCATCACACACACACACACACACACACACACACTCGCATTCACACACACTTTTCCAAGGTGCCAATCAACCTACCCGGCATGTTTTTGGACCGGAGGGGAAAAAACCCTAAGGCACGGAGAGAACATGCAAAACCCTGCCCCACACACACACACGGCAGAGGTGGGATTCGAACCCCCGACCCTGGAGGTGTGAGGAGAACGTGTTAACCTCTAAGCCACAGTAGCCCTCCCCCGCCAAGCAAGTAATAAAAACAAACAAAGGCATAAACATCCACCAACAGGAAGCAGAAGGCAACAA
>JACRUU010000005.1:10406308-10431308 GCA_030449085.1 Kryptopterus vitreolus | reverse complement strand
AATTTTCCAGGCTTTAACGTTGCGGGATTTGCAAAGTATCCGTTTCCCGTCGCTCCACGGCAGAGAGGAGGCAATAAAACTGGGGCCGGGATTACTTTCAGAGCCATTATCGCTTAGATAAACCCTTTTTAATATTACTGCAGTTCAACATTTTGACATATTAAGGCGGCAGAAAAGATTCCGATGGAAAGATACTTTTCATTGCTCAGCTTTTTGTTTGTTTGTTTGTTTGTTTTCCCCGCTCTCTCCCTCTCTCCCTCTCTCTCCGTGTTCTCCATCAGTTTGAATACTTAAATGTTGCAATGGCAGATTCTTTATTCTAGCAAATAAAAAGAATTTTTACTTCTCCTTTTGTTTATATTGTTTTGTCGTCCATTGTTCGGAAATAGTGGCCGCTCTATTGTTAGCTCACTTTCAAGGACACACTTTAAACTGCTGTAATGCATCAAATTAATGTGTTTCACTTAAATCTGTTCATCAACATCAATTCTGAGCAAAACTACCAAATCTAAATAAAACCCACCATCTGAATAGTTTTTAATGTAAAATGTAATTAGTGACATCACCTATCTCACAAAATGACTTAATTTTAGTATTTAGAAAACAAAAACAAAACAATTCAAGGCTTCCACTATTTTTGTTATTTTTTTAATATATTCACGGTTACAGGTTTCTCTCTTATCGCGCCCTAAAAAAGCAAATCGTCATTTTAAACAAAATGCATTTACTAAAGTAAAGATACGTTATTGTCATTGTAGTCATGCGTAACAGCGTAATTACTGTATTGTTTATTATTACGCTGCCCCTCGACTAATATATATATAGATATATATATATATATATATATATATATATATATATAGTATATCTATATATCGTATATATATATATATATATATCTATAAGACACCCACCCATGCACACACAACACACACACCACGCAGAGGATATAGTATATATATATATATATATATATATACTATATATAATCTAGATATATTATCTATACATACATACAACAATACAGACATACCTACATACATACATACATACATACATACATACACACACACACACACACATATATATATATATACACATACACATACACACATACACATACACATACATATATGCATATGCATTTTGGAAAATTAGTGGTGCCCCCTGATGGGAAGAGGTTACATTTCCAGCTCCCCCTTTGTTCGAACTTGGGAAGAATCCTGGAAGGCCAAAACTGCCTTCCAGGATTCATCAATTCCTCCCCCAACAATTTAAATGAGCACAAATCTAGTCGAGCTTCTTCCCTGAAGACTGGATGTTTTGTCATAGCAAGCAAACAGACTTTAAGTGTGGAAATGGATGTGTATTAAATAAATACATAAATAAATAAATAAATAAATAAATAATAGACGGTTTCTCTTTTATCGTGTCCTTAAAAAAGCAAATGGATTTTTTTTTTTTACCAAAATGCATTTACTAAAGCAAAAATGTAAAACACATCCAGCTGTTCTGTTCGGCCCAAAATAAACCTGGCCTTTTTTCTTTTCGGAATATGGCAGTTTATAACGCACTCCTTTTGTATTGAAATTGCTGCGCTTTGCTACATCACACATGAAATGTAGCACATACACCTAATAAGATCCCCAGAGCTGCATTTTCTCTTTCGCCGGAGCAACTTCAGAGCACGCTTACTAATGTTTTAAAGGGGGTGGGTGTGGGGGGGGTGGGGGGGAAGAGGGGGGCGGAGTGTTTTTGTGACGCAATTTGTTACGGTTTTTGTCCTCGTTTGCTGTTATCTTTGCGGAAAAAAAAAAACAAGATCGTACGCTAAACGACTGTGGTGACGTGCTTGTCGATCTATCGATCTACCTCCAAAGAAACATCATGCATTCGAATAGGGTTGAAGTCGGAGTCCAAAAATCCCATGTAAATAAATAAATAAATAAATAAATAAATAAAATAAATAAATCTTATCCAAATAACCCATTTACAATCTTAAAAAGATCTCAGAGCAGGTCGAGCTCGCCAACCAAGGTACGAGACGCTGGTTATATGAAAAACACCCCCCAAAAAATAAATAAATAAATACAAATTTAAAAAATTCAAGGTTTTCCTTTAAAAAGGAAATTTTGTCCTCGTTTGCTATTATCTCACGGGGAAAAAAAAACAAGGTCGTACGCTAAACAATTGTGGACGTGCGCCGATCTACCTCCGAAGAAAACATCATCCATTCGAATAGGGTGGAAGTCGGAGCGCTAAGAAAAAAAACGATCGAACAAGATCTTAAAGTCCAACCCATGTAAAATAAATAAATAAATGAATATAAAATAATAAGTGGGGCACGGTGGCGTAGTGGTTAGCACGTTCGCCTCACACCGCCAGGATCCGGGTTCGATTCCCGTCTCGGTCATGTGTGTGGTGGAGTTTGTGTGGAGTTTGCATGTTCTCCCCGTGCCTCAGGGGGTTTTTCTCCGGGTTCTCAGGTTTCCTCCCCCCCGGTCCAAAAACATACACGGTAGGTTGATTGGCACCTTGGAAAATTGTCCCTAGTGTGTGAATGTGTGAATGTGTGTGTGTGTGTGTGTGTGTGTGTGTCCTGCGATGGGTCGAGCTCTCCAACCAAGGTACGAGACGCTGGTTATATAAAAAACAACACCCCAAAAAAAAGAAATAAAAACAAAAAAAAAAAAAAAAAAAAAAAAAAAAAAAAAAAAAAAAAAAAAAAAAAAACAATTCAAGGTTTAAAGTGCAGGAAAGAGTAATAAAAAAATTCGACTCAAGTAAAAATATATATAAAAAATATATTTCAATGAAATTTAAGTTACAATTTATTTAAGACTAAAAATTAAAAAAAAAAAAAAAAAAAAAACTAAATGCACTTTTTCATTTCGAACAAAGAGGGATTTTACGTTCTTTCTTTCTTTTTCTTTTTTTTCCTAAAAGCTGCTATGGAATGTTTATTATCAAATAAATCAATCGTTTTTTTTTTCCCCTCTAAAATCCTTAAAACTACAGTTTAGCACTCTTAAATAACATCCTTTTTAAGAGAGTCAACGGAATAAAACAAGTTGTTCCAATATTACAGGGAGCACCGCAGCCAATTTAAATGTGACATAAAAAAAAAATGAATGAAATAAATAAATAAATAAATAAATAAAAATCGCAGGACAGATTTGAGTACAATGCTGCACTTTTAGCAGCAAAAAAACAATATTAAAAATATAAAATCCTGGCGTCTTTCTTTCTTGTTCTTTTGTTCTCCTCCCATCCATCATTGACTTACCGGGCTGTATTTTTATTTATTTGTTTTTTTTTTTCCTCCTTATGCATTATTTTAAACCGTTACCATTTCAAATGTAGTTAAGTACAACATCTCGAAGTAAAAAAAAAATAAGTAAAAGTAGAGCAAAACACTCCGTGTACATGTTAAATTCATTCATTCATTCATTCGTTCATTCTTCTAGCGCTTTTATCCGAATCCGATTTATCCGATCTTCCCTCGGGTCACGGGGAGTCTGTGTCTATCTCAGGCGTCTATGGGCATTAAGGCAGGATACACCCTGGATGGAATGCCAACCCATCGCGCACACACACACACACACACACACACACACACACACACACACACACATTCATACACTAGGGACAATTTTCCAAGGTGCCAATCAACCTACCGTGCATGTTTTTGGACCGGGGAGGAAACCGGAGAACCCGGAGAAAAACCCCCTGAGGCACGGGGAGAGCATGCACAAACTCCACACACACATGGTCGAGACGGGAATCGAACCCGGACCCTGGTGGTGTGAGGCGAACGTGCTAACCACTAAACCACCGTGCCCCCTCACACACACATTCAAAATTGAAAAGTGCGATTAAGTTGCGATATTTTTTAGATGGGTCACAGACCACCGCCCCCCCTCCCTTAAAACAAGAACCCCAAGCCCCCGCCCATGACCCCCCCACCCATGCCCCCCCCACCCCTCTGATTTCCAGCCCTGAACAAAAACTAATTTTAGCTTTAAAAAGGAGTCGCAATGGTGAACGCTCCTAAATTTCATTTCTTTTCTTCCGTATCAGCGCTACAGAAACATGAGAAGGGATTAATGCAGTGTAAATGATGAGATAAAAAAAAAGGTAATAAAACAAACAAACAAACAAACAAACAAACAAATAAACAAAAAAGCTCGTCTGCTCACTGAAAAAAAAGAAAGAGAAACAAGAATGAATTGAAATAAAAATTGTATTCTAAATGCTTCTTTAGATTGCCCTCCTACAGTAGTTTATCACACACACACACACACACACACACCACACACACAAACACACACACACACACAAAGCAACAATCCACCTCTGCGCGCTTTTTTTTGTTTGTTTATTTTCTCTAAGAAGCCGAGGCCAAACTTTTGCCCACCTTTTGCAGTTCTAACTAAAATCCCAACGCCGGCTGCGAAAGTGCCGAGACTGCAGTTTAAACTCTCATAGCATTAGCCCGAGTACCGCACACTGACAAATAAAGGAGCGTGTGTGTGTGTGTGTGTGTGTGTGTATACACTGCCTAATGAGACATAATAAAGCTAATGATGTGAAACGCCTGGTAACAATGATAAGGCAGATTGGACGGGGCAGAGCCCGAGAAACTGGAAGCTGAAAAAGCCACGTCGAATTTCTTCGTTACGTTTCGACAAAAGCGTGGCCGGCGGGATTATCTCGCCGTTATTTATTTATTTATTTGTTCGTTTGTTTATTTATTTTGGGGGCGGACCCATTTGTCACTGAAGGACATCGTAGCGCCACCTCTGGGAAAACTTTGTAAGTGTACGTGGAGGAAAGGCGGCGGTGGCGGCTGCGGCGGTGTCTCGGGGCCCCGGAGTACACGCTCCGATGTAGCGAGTGGCGCTTGGAAAAACAAGAAGAGACGAAACAAAGGGGAGGGGGGAAGGAGGAGGGGGGGTAAAGAAAAGACGACTAAAAGGGGAAAAAATGGCTTACATCATCTGCAGTCGCCGTGGAAACAGGAAAAACACGGCTCACCACCTCAAACGTCGACGTCCTCTGTGTGTGTGTGTGTGTGTGTGTGTGTGTGTGTGTGTGTGTGTGTGTGTGTGTGTGTGTGTGTGTGTGTGTGTGTGTGTGTGTTCTGTACTCTCGAGCAGTAATGATGATGTGCAGGAGAGTGTGTATGACTCACTCTCTCTCTACTGGTGAAAGTGGAAATTTTCAGGGCGCTCCGGTGAGACGAGATTAAAGCACACGCTGCCATCAAACACCTATAGCGCAGGACCCAAACAGTGCAGGACCAAACACTCTACAATAGCACAGAGCGCACACACACACACACACACACACACACACACACACACACACACACACACACACCAAGCCTCTCATACATATATTTATAGATAAATACAATCACATCTTGGCCTTCACCTGCGGAAAAAGTTCCTGAAAGTTTGCTGGGGGAGGAATAACGTCGGCGTTACGGTGCGGCAACGCGGGACGTGAAAACGACAGGACAACAACAACAACAACAACAACAAAGTTCTAGCCTCCTTGTATGTCGTCCTCTAGAAAGTTTGGCGCCAGAGGAAAGGATCTCACGCTAGAACTTTTGGGGAACTTTTTCCAGGGATTTTTCCCGTCTCTCTCACATGGTCCCAGGACTTCTGACTCCACCTTGAAACCCCCCCCCCCCACCACCATATAAGGTCGCCAAACCATAAACACCCTTTCCAGACTAGTCGTATTCCTTAAATGCATTAGCATTAGCTTAGCCTTCCCGTTTCCCCCGGCGATCCGACGTCGGACGTCTTAAACCCGGCGATGCAAAAGCAAAATTCCGCTAAAGGTATAAACATCACCAGAACAGGAAGTAACCAGACAACAAAATAAATAAACAATAGAGAGACGCAAACATGATGAAAAAAGAAAAAATAGGGAAAAGAAAAAAAGTAGCTAATCAGGACAGGGACGGGCGGAAATCTGCAAAAGACGAGCACCATGGTGCGAGTCAATTACATTTATCACATGCCAGACCGCATGCCGGCGAAATGAGCCCAAATTATGTAAATAAAATGCAGATTACAAACATATCAATCAAAGACTATAACGGCATGAATTATTGTTCTGGATCCTAACAGATAGCTTCCTCGGCTCGGCAAGCCGTCACGCCGTATTTATCTACAGAGGTGCAGGCTTAATTGCTCTTGCTGCTTGTGGGTGTTGGCAGCCATATAAATAAACATACTGGAATTAATGGAAAGTGCAATATCATATAAACGGGGTTCCTTTATTAGATGGGGTGGGGGGGGGGGGGGGGGGGGGGGGTTAGGTTAGACACGCTTTATATGGAAATTGCGAGTAAAAGATCTGCGTGATTTTTTAAAAACGCCCATAATCTGATCGCTTTTATTAGAATAAATAAATAAATAAATAAATAAATAAATAAATAAATAAATAAATAAATAAATATATCATGGGGAGTCTTTCTAAGAGATACTCGTTCGCATGGCGATGCAAAAAAAAAAAAAAAAACAGATTTTATTTTATTTATTTATTTATTTTAGTATTTACATTTTTTAAATTTTAACAAACGAATGATTGTGAATATATGAAACGAGGAAAAAAAAAAAAAAAAAAAGAAGTGAAATGTAAAAACAAAAGCGGCCGCAAAGCAGTACGAAGAGTTTTTTTTAAATTTTTATTATATTTTTTATTAAGACATTATTGTCATTGTATAATTTTACATTCTAATTAAAGTCTGCAGGAGGTGCAGTGGAATAGAATAGGAGGAGTTCAAATCCCAGCTTGTCACTTCTGGGCCCCTGAGTAAGGCCCTTAGCTGCTTGGCTGAATGAATGCGATCGATCTTTTGGACTAGAACAGTCTTGTCACATAGACATTACAGCACAGTGAAATAGTTGTACAAGCTGGGGGTCAGATCGCCATGATACGGTGCCCCCTGGAGAACGGAGGGGGTTAGGGGTCTTGTTGAGGGACCCTAGAGTGGTGGTTTGGCAGTGCCAGGGGTTCGAACCCCCAGCCTTCTGGTCAGTATCTTTATTTTTTTGCCATGTGACTGAACCGATTATATTATATATATATATATATATATATATATATATATATATATATTATATATATAATATATATATATAATATATAATATATACATATACATGCATACATATATATATATACATACATACATATATATACACACACACAAACATGCATACATTCATTCATTCATCTTCTACCGCATCTATCTAACGCTTAACCACCAACCACCGCTTTAAATCCGATCTTCCCTCGGGTCACGGGGAGTCTGTGCCTATCTCAGGTGTCTATGGGCATTAAGGCAGGATACACCCTGGAATGGAATGCCAACCCATCGCAGGGCACACACACACTCACATTCACACACACATTCATACACTAGGGACAATTTTCCAAGGTGCCAATCAACCTACATGCATGTTTTTGGACCGGGAGGAAACCGGAGAACCCGGAGAAAAACCCCCCTGAGGCACGGGGAGAACATGCAAACTCCACACACACATGGCCGAGACGGGAATCGAACCCGGATCCTGGCGGTGTGAGGCGAACGTGCTAACCACTAAGCCACCATGCCCTACATGCATACATTAAAAAAAAAAAAAAAAATATATATCTATATATATATATATATATATATATATATATATATATATATATATATATATATATATATATATATATATATATATATATATATATATATACATATACATATACACACACAATATATATATATATATATATATACATATATATACATATATAGACATATATATATATATATATATATATATATATATATATATATATATCACATATATACACATACATACATACATACATACATACATACATACATACATACATAATAATTTTATATTTACATTATATAAATAAATAAATAAATACATATATGGAAAATGAAAGAGAAAATTCGGAAATGAGGATGTTTTCCCGTCTAACCCCCGAACGAATGTGTGCATTAATAATTATCGCAAGGGAGAAACAAACAAACAGACGTCCACCCAAAACCGCCCAGTCAAAGCTTTAACACACATATCTGGCCTGGCAGCTTGTCTTCACGACAACGACCCCCCCCCTTCCTCCTCCTCCTCCTCCCCCTCCTCCCTCCCTAAACACATATGACAGAGGGACATCGAGGTCTTCAGAGCGACATACGACTTATATCATTAGCGCAGGTCCCTCTTGCGTGACATTTCGGCGCAGGCGTTTGTACACATCATCGGGGACGAGAGCACGCCGGTCATTTCATTCCAATTTCTCGTAAGACCTCAAGGTCTTCTGTGCAATCAGTAAGGGGCGCAATAGAGGCAGGGCAACGAAGCAAAAATTGAAGAGTTAGCAGGCCTCGGGCTCAATACTATTCCTATTCATATAACAATGGTGTTTATTGGGGTTGAGGTCGGGGCTTGGTGCATCGAAGTTCCTTCTGTATGCCAAAATGAAAAAGAAAAAAAGCAAAACAAAAACAAATCTGTCCCCGGATCTCACAAGGGTAAATCTCACGATGATAAAAAACACACACACGCTTGGACCCGTTTTCCTGGAAATCATAAATGCCGCAGTATTCATTCTTGCGCTTCAAAGTTGGCGAAACTCTGAAGGTCACTCGTACTGTATTTTTCTGAGTGGTAATACTTTTATTTTAGTTTTTGGCTGCTTATAATATAAGCAAGGTATTGTTGGATTGCTGCACATCAGTTGAGCATGGATAATGTCCAATTAGACGCGATAGGCAGGATTCGCCTTCTTGTTGCCCTCAGGAAGACGGAACAGATTTCTAAGTTTTGTTTTTTTAGTGAATGAGTGTCTGTGTTTATGTTTTTGTTTAGTCAACTGGTGGATCAAGATAGATAGAGAGAGAGAGAGAGAGAGAGAGAGAGAGAGAGAGAGAGAGAGAAATATATGCAAGCAGCAATGACGGGCCCAAGCCCATGTTGTTACCACTGTGTGTTGTTTATATTTATTGATATATATTATATATATATATATATATATATATATATATATATATATACATATATAAGTTATATCTATATAAGTACTCTACCATTCTTATATATATATATATATATATATATATATATATATATATATTATATAAGAATGGAGTACTTAAAAAAATAGGGTGAAATTTTTTATGAAATAAAACGAATGAACGATATTGCTTCCGCAGCAATTTACATCGTTTTGGTTTTTTCGTGCCGTTGTCCTTTCTTTCTTTCTTTCTTTCTTTCTTTCGTTATGTAAATATCCATGATAACGGCTACAAACGAGGCCGAGATCCAATCAGCTTTCAGTTATCCAGGGCAAATTGCAGAAGGAGAAGGAAAACACCACAGGGGGCGCTGTGTTGCTCTGAAAAGGGGCTATTTCGTGTCATTGAGTGAAAAAAATCATTTCCAAACACTAAACATATATTTAAAAAAAATGTAAATAACGTTTTACTGATGCGCAATTTTCAAAATCAAGCACCACAATCTGCTCCCATGCACACATCCCACATCCCTCAATGAACAAGTGTCCGTGTGGAAACATATTAAGTTCTAATGGTCAATTAAGCCAACATAATTGCTTTAAAACTTGTTTATTAAAGTATTAAAAAATATTCATTGCTACGTCGAACGCTCACTGCAGCAATTTCCATTGTTTTGTTTTTTTATTTTGTGCCCTTTTTTTCCTTTCCTTATGCAAATATTCTGGATAACGACTACAAATGAGGCCGGTGGCCAATCAGCTTTCATGGTGCTTGACACACTTGGAGAAGGAGGACACCACTGGGAGCACTGTGTTGCTCGTGTGGCTCTGTAAGGAGGGTTTGGCGGTGGAGGGAGGGGTGGGCGGTATTTTGAGATACAGTGGGCTCGACCATCTCGATTCTCTCTGCCACAGAGTTTTCTCATTGGAGCCACAATGTTAGAAGAACAGAATCACCTTTGTCAGTCACATGTACATTACAGCCCAGTGAAATTCTTTCTTCGCATATCCCAGCTTCTTGTTGTTGGTAGCCGGGGTGAGAGCGCAGGGTATCGGCCATGATACGGAGCCCCCTGGAGCACAGAGGGTTAAGGGTGTTGCTCAAGGACCCAAGGAGGGGAAGCTTGGAGATACCCGGGCTTCAAACATGGATCTTCCAATCAGCAGCCCAGCGACTTAGAGCTACCCCCTTCCTAGACTATTAGACGGCAGTGGTGAGAACAGGTGCCCAAGAAAGAACTATATAGACAGCTTAAATAAGAGAGTTATAAGAAGGACTGACGGGAGGGAGTGTATCTCCGTGGTTACGGCACTGGGAGTCCTTCTTTCCATATCCCAGCTTGTTGGGGTCAGAACACAGGGGGGGGTTAAGGGTCTTTGCTCAAGGACCCAAGGGCGGGCATCTTGGGATACCCGCTTGGGAAGGTCAAACCCCCGACCTGGGATACCCTTCTTGGGAAGGATACCGTTCTTGGAAAGGTCACACCCTGGACCTTCCGATCAGCAGCCCAGCGCCTTAAACCACTGGCTACTGATTTGAAGGTCAGGGGTTCCAGCCCCGGTATCACCACTCTTGGGTCCTTGAACAAGGTCTGTTCTCCACAGGGGGGCACTGTGCTCTCTGACCCTCAATAAGCTGGGATATGCGACGAAACTCTGTGTAAAGGAAAAGCCGACCGGGCTGCAAGTCCAAGAGCAGACTAAGCAGAAGATAGAGAAGTATTATCTACTGGTAGGGGGATAATATGTCTTATGGAAACTTTCAGGGGGACATCTCTGGTGTACACCATCTAGGGCAAGTTTCCGCTGAAGGAACTCCGGGAAGAAACGATGCAGGAAACTGACAAGATGTATTTGTGTGGTTTACTATGCTCGGGGAAATACCTTTGGACCCGGATGATGGTCTTTCTTTTAGGAAAGAGGGGCAGGTGGTGCTGTTCAGAGGAACCACAGTCCCACGCCGAACCTTGTGCATGTGCAGGTTCGAGTCCAGGAAGCCATTCGAATGCATTATTAAAGAGTGAACAATGCTGGCGGGCCCCCGTGCGAGGGGTCACGAGAGGACTGTAAGCCAGTGGTTCACAATCTTGGTATGATTGGAGGAAAAAAATATATATATATATTTTTTTATATTAAAAACAATTAGTTTACGTAGATTTTCCACGGAAGTATAAACTAGGAATCAGAAACAGAAATCGGACAAATCCCAGCAGCACCAACCTGCCACTAGTGGGCCCTTGAGCAAGGCCCTTAAAATCTCCACTGCTCAGTTAAGGGATTTGATCATCAGAGCCTTGATCATTGCTCTGGATAAAGACTACCAATTAGAAGAGCCTTTATTTGTCACATAATTACAGCACTGTGAGATTCTTTCGTCACACTAATTATTTTTATGAATGAATTATTAACCATCTAATTTTAACGTGCGATTAATGCGGGCGCACATTTATTGTTATGAATATTAAACGCTGCGCTGTAATTGCTGCAAAACGGGTCCAAATCTGCAGTGTTGGGGAGTTGCATGTAATGGCGTTACGCAATTTAATTACAAAACTAGACACGGGACATTTCCTGAACAAATCGCAGATCCGGGCGCGACCCCCTTAAAGCCTGGTCCATTTAATATTTAGCGTTGACTTCGAAATGCTAACTCATTCGGAGAGACGAGTGTTTAGACACCAAAAATGCCCGTTTTGGGTGTTTTTTTTTTCGAGAGGGGGCGGGGCCAGTGACCCAGGTGACATGAAATCATCCAGCATCCAATTCCTGTCGATGTACCGAGCGTTTAGACAGGTCACATGACCCTGTGTCCGAGTTTCGCCTGTTCGTAGATTTTTCACATTGTCATATGTTCGTTACCTACTCCATCTCACCATACGAGTGGATACGAGAGAGATTATAATAATAGTGACTCTTTTGCAAGCATCACTAATAAACGTAACAGCAACTGGTTACATTTACTGAGAAAAAAAAAACGCGTAATTGAATAACGAGTTAACGATTACAAATCGGGTTATTTCACGCAAAATCAGTGGCGTGATTTTTCAATCCCAACGTGATTTTGACTTGAAGGACGACAATCTGCTGCGGAAAAACACAACCCGTTTTTTTTTTCTCTCGAGGGTTTGATTGAAACGTTTTTTTCCCCCTAGAATGTTAACTTAAAGCGCCACCTAGTGGACAAATCAAAGTCATCGAAAAGTAATCGGTTACTGTTATTAAGTCATTGGAAATTTAACACTACTTATTGAGTTGTAACCTGTAATCTATTACATTTCCAGAGTAACCTTCGTTATACGTTTCAGGGGTCCGATATTGTTCCACGTACGATCCTTGATTTATCGATCGCATGGTAATTTTCAAATTTTCCATAAATTACGTCACTTATGACAAATCTGTTCATTCGTTCACCTTCTACCGCTATATCCGATCTTCCCTCGGGTCACGGGGAGTCTGTGTCTATCTCAGGCGTCTATGGGCATTAAGGCAGGATACACCCTGGATGGAATGCCAACCCATCACACACACACACACACACACACACATTCACATTCACACACACATTCATACACTAGGGACAATTTTCCAAGGTGCCAATCAACCTACCGTGCATGTTTTTAGACCGCTGGAGGAAACCGGAGAACCCGGAGAAAAACCCCCTGAGACACGGGGAGAACATGCACAAACTCCACACACACATATGGCCGAGACGGGAATCGAACCCGTGCCCATATCTCACGTTGCATTACCGAAATGAACTTTTGCACTATATTTCTAACGTAAACACACATTGTAGGGGGGAAGATCATTAATAATAACCAGCGCAAGCACGGAAAACTAGACCGGAATTTTTCGGGAAAACTCATTTTTACGCTACGGCACAGACACACACACACGCAATTCCATGCGATGCTACAGTCTCGCTGCCAAACACCACCGTTAATAATTATCGGGAAAGCTGCAATCCGTGAGGTCGGAGATGACGGAGAGATGGGGTGAAGCGAGAGAGGTGGGGAAGGGGGGGAGAAAAAAAAAGAAAAAAGAAAGCGATGGATAAAAACGCAGCGTGCCGTCTTCACACTTGGCACGTTCTGTTCTATCCCTGGCACAAAGGACGGAGAGAACGGATCAAGCCGTCGTATCGCGAGTGTGCAGCAGTGACTTAGCGCAGGCATTCGCTAACTCCACTCCCGGCTCCTTCCACTCCACTGTTTTTCCACTTAAAACCCTCCCGGATTATTTAAGGAGGAGAGAACGGAACGAGGGAACGAGGTGAAAGCAAACGGAGGAGAGAAAATGACGGATTCCTCCGGAGACGTGACGGTGACATTAGTGAGTACCCGTCCAGGATCATCACCGTCATGCCGGACATGAAAGTGTTTAGAGGACGCTTCGGAGGATACCATCCATCCATCCATCCGTCCGTCCATCCGTCCACCATTCCGTCTTTTCATCCGGCGTCCCTTTCGTCAACTTTTCCATCCATCTATATTGTTCCTGTCACTCATTCATCCATCCATCCATCCTTCCACCATTCCTTGCTTTGCTCCATCCATCCATCCAGTCGCTATCCTTGAAACTATCCGTCCAACAATCCATCCTTCCATCATGCATCCATCCATCCACCATCCTTCCTTCCCATCATTCATCCATCCATCGCTCCATCCTCCATTCCATCCTCCATCATGCATCCATCCATCCACCATTCCTTCCTTTGCTCCATCCATTCATCCATCCATCCAATCGCTATCCTTCAAACTATCCGTCCAACATTCCATCCTTCCATCATGCATCCATCCATCCACCATTCCTTCCTTTGCTCCATCCATCCATTCATCCATCCATCCAATCGCTCCATCCTCCATCAATCCACTATCCTTCAACTATCCGTCCAACATTCCATCCTTCTATCATGCATCCATCCTTCCACCATTCCTTCCTTTGCTCCATCCATTCATCCATCCATCCAATCGCTATCCTTCAAACTAGCCGTCCAACATTCTGTCCTTCTATCATGCATCCATCCTTCCACCATTCCTTTCTTTGCTCCATCCATTCATCCATCCATCCAATCGCTATCCTTCAAACTATCCGTCCAACATTCCATCCTTCTATAATGCATCCATCCTTCCACCATTCCTTCCTTTGCTCCATCCATTCATCCATCCATCCAATCGCTATCCTTCAAACTAGTCGTCCAACATTCTGTCCTTCTATCATGCATCCATCCTTCCACCATTCCTTTTTCTTTGCTCATCCATCATCCATCCATCCATCCATCGCTATCCTTCAAACTATCCGTCCAACATTCCATCCTTCTATAATGCATCCATCCTTCCACCATTCCTTCCTTTGCTCCATCCATTCATCCATCCATCCAATCGCTATCCTTCAAACTAGCCATCCAACATTCTGTCCTATCATCCATGCATACTTCCACCATTCCTTCCTTTGCTCCATCCAGCCATCCAATCGCTATCCTTCAAACTATCCATATAACATTCTGTCCTATCATGCATCCATCATTCCACCATTCCTTCCTTTGCTCCATCCATCCAGTTGTTGTCCTTCAAACTATCCATCCAACATTGTCCTTTCATCATGCATCCATCCTTCCACCATTCTGTTCTTCTATATTCATCCATCCATCCACCATTCCTTCCATTGCACCATCCATCCATCCATCCATCCAATTGTTATCTTTCAAACTAGCCATCCACCATTCCGTCCTTCTATCACGCATCTATCCACCCACTATTCCTTCCTTTGCTCCATCCATCCATCCAATCGCTATCCTTCAAACTATCCATCCACTCATTCCACCCATTCATCCTTCCACCATTCATTCATTTGCTCCAGCCATCCACTCACTATCCTTCAAACTACCCATCCACCATTCTTCCCTTCATTGCCGACATCAACCCTTCCATCCATCCACGCTCCAATCCCTCCATCTCTATTTTTACTCTCACTCTTTCATCCATCCTTCCACCTATCCATAATTCCATTTAAAAGATTCGATGAGTAATTTTTGTTTGTTTGTATTTACATCATTAATCATTACAAACTAATAAAAAAAACAATAATAATAAAAACCTCCAACATTCCAGAAATCCCGTCGTGTAGAAACGCCGCCTCGGCGCACTTTTCCGAAGTCGCATCGTCGCTTTACGGAAGCGCAAAACAGGCGCTCGGAGGACAACGCCGCCTCGCCGGCGCCGGAGAACAAAAACAACGATGCGTTTCTTCACGCGTCTCATCTCGCCTTTCCAGCCTCATACCTTCATCTCCCTCCCACATCCTACGAATCCATTTCTCCTCTCGTCCTCACAAACATACCCACGCATGCTTCCACGTGCGGCGCTCCTAATGTTTCTCTTATTGAACCCGAAAAACACCCAATTAGTTACGAGGTATTTAGTATGCATTGGTGTATTTCATTAAAAACTCATTTGCCATCCGATTCGAGGGAACATTAAAATTAATGCAACACGCAAATGAAACATCCTAATGCACGACGGAAAGAACGATTAAAGTTAGCGGAAAAAAGAAAGAAAACACGCTGGCCTCCCAAAGAAAGGAGGCAAGAAAAGAAGTGGTAAACATTCAATTAAAACCAGGTTCCTTTGATCCTTTTGATCCCTCGGACGCCTGTGCTTGTTTAGAATTCATTCATTCATTCATCTTCTAGCGCTTTATCCGATCTTCCCTCGGGTCACGGGGAGTCCTGTGTCTATCTCAGGCGTCTATGGGCATTAATGGCAGATACACCCTGGATGGAATGCCAACCCATCACAGGACACACACACACACACACACACTCACATTCATACACTAGGGACAATTTTCCAAGGTGCCAATCAACCTACCGTGCATGCTTGTTGACCGGGAGGAAACCGGAGAACCCAGAGAAAAATCCCCTGAGGCATGGGGAACCAAATTACAGAGGGGGGGGAGGGGGGAGCATGGTGGTTTAGTGGTTAGCACGTTCGCCTCACACCTCCAGGGTTCGAATCCCGGCTCGGCCATGTGTGTGTGTGTGTGAGTTTGTGCATGTTCTCCCCGTGCCTCAGGGGTTTTTTTCTCCGGGTTTCCTCCGGTTTCCTCCCCCGGTCCAAAAACATGCACGGTAGGTTGATTGGTACCTTGGAAAATTGTCCCTAGTGTATGAATGTGTGTGTGTGTGTGTGTGTGTGTGTGTGTGTGATGGGTTGGCATTCCATCCAGGGTGTATCCTGCCTTAATGCCCATAGACGCCTGAGACAGACACAGACTCCCCGTGACCCGAGGGAAGATCGGATAAAGCGATAAGAAGATGAATGAATGAATGAATTCTAAACACAGGCGTCCGAGAGAGCTTTCGTTTATCAGATAGCACTTTTATCCCAACGCGCTACGCCACACAAAACCCCACACAAAACCCAACCCCCCCCCCACCGACCCCCTGTCGAGGCGCAAAGATGCCTTTTTGGCTTGGGAGAAAGCATTTGATGCTCTCCACCCTCCCCATGCTGGTATTAGTTAGACCTTCAAATAAGCAAGTGGATGGAAATGCGCCAAGATACCGATTCAGCAAATTGAGGAGCTGAAAAGAAAGAAAAAAAGAGAGAAAAAAAGAAAGAAAAAAGTGCCCCTGCTGCTTTCTGAAGTGACTCTCTAAAGTCGATTCTATGGGAAAAAAACTTCACAACTTAATTGATAAGGATTCACCCCCCCCCATCCCCCCAATGCACCCCCACAACACACACACACACACACACACACACACTAGGGTGAGAACTGCGCTTTTGCAGAATTTCAAAATTCTCTCATGTTGTCTGTGTTTGCAATTTGTTTTTGTTTGTTTTGTTTTGTTTGTTTTTTTCACCCCAAACTTTCTCCTCTTGCTCTGCCAAATGAAAATTTAATCATCATCAACTTTTGTGGTCAGTTTTAATTGGATTTGGATTTTCACAAACCATTTCAAGCTGCGTTTCTGGTCAAACTCTTTCAGGCCACCTTTCCCACAGAGCTCTGAAGATGCAGTGGAGGTCCCGACCACAACGACGGCATGACGGCAGCGCGGCGAAAATACAAACGTCTTGACATTCCTTCATTCACTCGATCGACCGAAACGTCCTTCTCTTTTTAGTTGGACATAAAACCATAAAGAATCCATAACGCTAGCTCAATGGTTAAAGACCTGGAAGTTCGTGGTAGGGTTCGGGGTTGCTGGTGTCGTGGGGGCGGCGTCTTTAGGGGGGGTTTCCAGCCCTGGTATCACCAAGCCCTTGAGAAAGGACATTATACCCTCTGTGCTCCAGGGGGCGCTGTATCATGGCTGGTCCTGAGCTCTGCCCCCAGAAAAACAAGCTGGGATATGTGGAGAAAGAATTTCACTGCGCTGTAACGTATATACGACAAATAAGAAGAAGAAGAAGCACGGTGGTTTAGTGGTTAGCATGTTCGCCTCACACCGCCAAACCCCAGGGTTCGGGTTCGATTCCCGTCTCGGCCATGTGTGTGTGTAAGGCGTGTGTGTTCTCCCCATGCCTCAGAGGTTTTTGTTTCCTCCTCTCCTGGTTCTCCGGTTTCCTCCCCCGGTCCAAAAACATGCACGGTAGGTATCCTGCCTTAATGCCCATGGACGCCTGAGATAGACACAGACTCCCCGTGACGAAAGGGAAGATCGGATAAAGCGGTAGAAAATGAATGAATGATGAATAATAATAATAATAATAATAATAATATAATATAATAATAATAATAATAATAGCATTCCAAGTGCGAGGTGGAGACGAACTTGCGATCCGCCATTAAACACGTTCCCAAGGGAATTCATTTTATATGCATGGATGGATGGATGGATGGATGGATAGAAAGATTCGATAGATGGAGGGATGGATAGAAAGATTAGATGGATAAATGGATGGATAGATAGATGGATGGATAGAAAGATTAGATGGATGGACGGATAATATAAAGATGAGATAGATAGAGGGATGGATGGATGGATGGATGGATAGAAAGATTAGAATGGATGGATGGATAATATAAAGATTAGATAGATAGAGGGATGGATGGATGGATAGAAAGATAGATGGATGGGATGGAAAGAAAGATTAGATAGATGGATGTACGGATGGATGATAGAATGATTAGATAGACAGAGGGAGGGAGGGATGGATAGAAAGATTAGATGGATAATGGGATGGATGGATAGATAGATTAGATAGATGGATAGCTAGATAGATAGATAGAAGAAATATAGATGAGGGATGGATGGATGGATGGATGGATGGATGAAAGATTAGATGGATGGATGGATAATATAAAGATGAGATAGATAGAGGGATGGATGGATGGATATAGAAAGATTAGATGGATGGATGGAAAGAAAGATTAGATAGATGGATGTATGGATGGATGATAGAATGATTAGATAGACAGAGGGAGGGAGGGAGGGATGGATAGAAAGATTAGATGGATAAATGGATGGATAGATAGATGGATGGATAGAAAGATTAGATGGATGGATGGATAATATAAAGATGAGATAGATAGAGGGCTGGATGGATGGATGGATGGATAGAAAGATTAGATGGATGGATGGATAATATAAAGATGAGATAGAGGGATGGATGGATGGATGGATGATAGAATGATTAGATAGATGGATGGCCTATGGAAGATTGCCCTGGATGGATGGATAATATAAGAATGAGATAGATAGAGGGCTGGATGATGGAATGATGGATGGGATGGATGGATGGATGGATAAGATGAGATGGATGGATGGATGGATATAAAGATTAGAGATAATAGAGGGAAGTAATGGATGGATAGAAGATATGATGGATGGAAAGAAAGATTAGATATGGGATGGATGATAGAATGATAGACAGAGGGAGGGAGGGATGGATAGAAAGATTAGATGGATAATGGATGGATAGATAGAAGGATGGATAGAAAGATTAGATGGATGGATGGATAATAGAAGATGAGATAGATAGATGGATGGGATGGATGGATGGATGGATGGATGGATAGAAAGATGAGATGGATGGATGGATAATATAAAGATGAGATAGAGGGATGGATGGATGGATGATGATGATGGAATGGATAGGAAAGATGATATATAGATGGATAGAATGGAATGGATGGATGAATGAATTAGATAGATAGATGGATGGATTGATATAAAGATAGATAGATGAGGGATGGATGGATGGATGGATGGATGGATAGAAAGATGAGATGGATGGATGGATAATATAAAGATGAGATAGATAGAGGGATGGATGGATGGATGGATGGATGGATGAAAGAGGAGGAGGATGATGGATGGATGCATGATTAAAGAGGAGGAGGATTGGAGGATGGATGGATGGATGGAAAATTCGGATGGAAGAAGATTAGATAGATGATGTACGGAGGGATGATAGAATGATTAGATAGACCGAGGGAGGGAGGGAGGATAAAAGATTAGATGGATAATGGATGGATAGATAGATGGATGGATAGAAAGATTAGATGGATGGATGGATAATATAAAGATGAGATAGAGGGCTGGATGGATGGATGGATGGATAGATAGATGAGATGGATGGATGGATAATATAAAGATGAGATAGAGGGATGGATGGATGGATGGATGAGAAAGATGATGGGTGGAGGGATAGGATCAAAGGAATGAGGGATGGATGATGGATGGATGGATAGAAAGATTAGATGGATGGATGGAAGAAAGATTGGATGGATGGAGGATGAGATGGAGGGATGAAGAAAGATAGATGATGGATTAAACGGATGGATGATAGAATGATTAGATAGACAGAGGGAGGGAGGGATGGATAGAAAGATTAGATGGAAAAATGGATGGATAGATAGAAGGATGGATAGAAAGATTAGATCTATAAATCGATAGATAGATAGACAGATAGACAGACAGTCGGTACATTTCTTGTTGGCTTCTTTAAAGTCAGTACAATTTGAAGAGTGATTTCTGCGGCCAGACGGAATGAAGAGTGATTGTGGAAGCGTAATGGTGGAAGTTGCCTTGGGCAGAACTCGGCGAGGGAGGGATGAGAATTTACAGGCGAGAGATCTTCGGATGAAGATGAGGCTTCGGGGGGGTACAGGGGGGAGTTCGTGTAAGGGGGGGGGGGTCTATATGGTGCGGACTTTCCCCCCAAACTTCAGTTCGGTAAGTATGCGCATAAATTTGCATACGAGTCTCAGGG
Organism: Kryptopterus vitreolus; assembly: GCA_030449085.1. Taxonomy (NCBI): domain Eukaryota; kingdom Metazoa; phylum Chordata; class Actinopteri; order Siluriformes; family Siluridae; genus Kryptopterus; species Kryptopterus vitreolus. The sequence continues at coordinate 10,411,020 of JACRUU010000005.1, read as the reverse complement.
TTAAAATCCAGGTGGTGTGAGCGGACCGGAATTACTGCAGTCTTATCCTAAAACACGACTCCAGTCCAAGGAACGACACCGGAGGGGTAAAAGCGAGGGATGAATTCATCTCGAGGGGCACGGTGGCGTAGTGGTTAGCATGTTCGCCTCACACCGCCAGGGTCCGGGTTCGATTCCCGTCTCGGTCATGTGTGTGTGGAGTTTGTGCATGTTCTCCCCGTGCCTCAGGGGGTTTTTTCTCGGGTTCTCCGGTTTTTCCTCCTCCCCCGGTCCCAAAAACATGCACGGTAGGTTGATTTGGCACCTTGGAAAAATTGTCCCTAGTGTATGAATGTGTGTGTGTGTGCCCTGCGATGGGTTGGCATTCCATCCAGGGTGTTTCCTGCCTTAATGCCCATAGACACCTGAGAGAGGCACAGACTCCCCGTGACCCGAGAAGATCGGATAAAGTGGTAGAGGATGAATGAATGAATGAATGAATTTCATCTCGGAGACGTACGGATTCCACCCTGTAATACGACCCTGCTGTCCAAACGTGAGCTGAAAGAGATTCAGAAGATGGTAGTGCCTTCCTCGTTTCTCTCTCCCTCCGTCTCTCTCTCTCTCTCTCTCCCTCTCTCTTTTTTCTGGTCCGGCTTGGGCGGCAGCTCGGCCAGCAGCCCTACGCTTTTGTGAGCATGCGAGCTAAAATAATAATGATGACCAGAACAACTCTCTTGCCAAGAACACTGTGTGAGAGCTTGTTATCCCGGTATTCCTGCAGCTTTATCGCTCCGACCACGGCGCCGACGCAGACGGGTTACGGATTCGCCGCAAACCCGGACCCGGATCCTCGTCTGCGTTCGAGGGGACGCAAATTCAATAATGGATGGGGAGAAAAATGGGTGTGGATGTTTCTCTCCCCGACGGCGACGAGCATCTATCCATCCATTCATGCATCCACCTATCTATACATCCATCCATCCACCCATCTATCCATCCATCTATTTATCCATCCATCCACCCATCTAATCCATCCATCCATCAATCAATCAAAATGGTAGCACTGAAATCCCTGTTACTGATATACACAACATATTATGTATTGTGTACTGTGTAACTGTGTACACACAATACACAACTGGGTACACACAGTTACACAACACACACTGAACATACACACAACATTTAATATGTTAAATGAAGAAGGGGGGGGGGGTTTCAAGGCCTGGGGCAGTGGGCAAACTGGCATACACAACAAAATAATCCCTCCCTCCCACACGAACCAGACGCAATTTTGCGGAATCGTCCGGCTTACGGTGCAATTCCCATCCCGTGCATTCCAGAGTATCGTAGAATTTCACGCTAGAACATCAGATACTAAGGGGGGGGGCAAACTTTTTGGCTCAGGGACCACATTGGGGACGCACGGCCCCCGACTCCCGTCCGCCGTCCTGAGTGCATGGTATACGCGAATATACTTTGTGTGGAGGCGGGTTTTCATTTGGAGTGTAGGCATGTCCTGTCTTGAATTGTTTACCAACAATTCCGGGGGGGGGGGGGGGGTGTGGGGGGTTTGAAGTGGGGGGGTAGAATGGGACGGGGGGGTTTCCTCGTTGATGGGGCGGGACAGGGTGTGTGTGTGTGTGTGTGTGTGTGTGTGCTTTCTTTTTGCCGTGTACAGATATTCGGCATGCCGTAGTTTTCCGTACGTGTTTGGGAAAGTTCCCGTATGTGTTTGGGGGAAAAGTTCCCGTATGTGTTTGGGGGAAAGTTCCCGTATGTGTTTGGGGGAAAGTTCCCGTATGTGTTTGGGGGAAAGTTCCCGTATGTGTTTGGGGGAAAGTTCCCGTGGGGGAAAGTTCCCGTATGTGTTTGGGGGAAAGTTCCCGTATGTGTTTGGGGGAAAGTTCCCGTGTGTGTTTGGAAAGTTAAATTTCCCGTATGTGTTTGGGGGAAAGTTCCCGTATGTGTTTGGGGGGAAAGTTCCCGTATGTGTTTGGGGGAAAGTTCCCGTATGTGTTTGGGGGAAGTTCCCGTATGTGTTTGGGGAAGTTCCCGTGTGTGTTTGGGGAAGTTCCCGTATGTGTTTGGGGAAGTTCCCGTATGTGTGTTTGGGGAAGTTCCCGTATGTGTTTGGGAAAGTTCCCGTATGTGTTTGGGGGAAGTTCCCGTATGTGTTTGGGGGAAAGTTCCCGTATGTGTTTGGGGGAAAGTTCCCGTATGTGTTTGGGGGAAAGTTCCCGTATGTGTTTGGGGGAAAGTTCCCGTATGTGTTTGGGGGAAAAGTTCCCGTATGTGTTTGGGGGAAAGTTCCCGTATGTGTGTTTGGGGGAAAGTTCCCGTATGTGTTTGGGGGAAAGTTCCCGTATGTGTTGGGGGGAAAGTGGGGGAAAAGTTCCCGTATGTGTTTGGGGGAAGTTCCCGTGTGTGTTTGGGGAAGTTCCCGTATGTGTTTGGGGGAAAAGTTCCCGTATGTGTTTGGGGGAAAGTTCCCGTGTGTGTTTGGGGAAGTTCCCGTATGTGTTTGGGGAAGTTCCCGTGTGTGTTTGGGGAAGTTCCCGTATGTGTTTGGGGAAGTTCCCGTGTGTGTTTGGGGAAGTTCCCGTATGTGTTTGGGGAAGTTCCCGTGTGTGTTTGGGGAAGTTCCCGTATGTGTTTGGGGGAAAGTTCCCGTATGTGTTTGGGGGAACGTTCCCGTATGTGTTTGGGGGAAAGTTCCCGTATGTGTTTGGGGGGGGAAAGTTTGGGGGAAAGTTCCCGTATGTGTTTGGGGGAAAGTTCCCGTATGTGTTTGGGGGAAAGTTCCCGTGTTTGGGGGAAAGTTCCCGTATGTGTTTGGGGGAAAAGTTCCCGTATGTGTTTGGGGGAAAGTTTGGGGGAAAGTTCCCGTATGTGTTTGGGGGAAAGTTCCCGTATGTGTTTGGGGGAAAGTTCCCGTATGTGTTTGGGGAAGTTCCCGTATGTGTTTGGGGAAAGTTCCCGTATGTGTTTGGGGGAAAGTTCCCGTATGTGTTTGGGGGAAAGTTCCCGTAGTTCCCGTATGTGTTTGGGGGAAAGTTCCCGTATGTGTTTGGGGGAAAGTTCCCGTGTGTTTGTGGGAAAGTTCCCGTATGTGTTTGGGGGAAAGTTCCCGTATGTGTTTGGGGGAAAAGTTCCCGTATGTGTTTGGGGGAAAGTTCCCGTATGTGTTTGGGGGAAAGTTTCCCGTAGTTCCCGTATGTGTTTGGGGGAAAAGTTCCCGTATGTGTTTGGGGGAAAGTTCCCGTAGTTCCCGTATGTGTTTGGGGGAAAGTTCCCGTATGTGTTTGGGGGAAAGTTCCCGTATGTGTTTGGGGAAAGTTCCCGTATGTGTTTGGGGAAGTTCCCGTGTGTGTTTGGGGATGTGTTTGGGGAAGTTCCCGTATGTGTGTTTGGGGAAGTTCCCGTATGTGTTTGGGGAAGTTCCCGTGTGTGTTTGGGGAAGTTCCCGTATGTGTTTGGGGAAGTTCCCGTGTGTGTTTGGGGAAGTTCCCGTATGTGTTTGGGGAAGTTCCCGTATGTGTTTGGGAAAGTTCCCGTGGGTTTGGGGAAGTTCCCGTATGTGTTTGGGGAAGTTCCCGTATGTGTTTCCCGGGGGGGGAAAGTTCCCGTATGTGTTTGGGGGTGGGAAAGTTCCCGTATGTGTTTGGGGGAGAAGTTCCCGTATGTGTTTGGGGGAAAGTTCCCGTGTGTGTTTGGGGGAAAGTTCCCGTATGTTTGGGGAAGTTCCCGTATGTGTTTGGGGAAAGTTCCCGTATGTGTTTGGGGGAAAGTTCCCGTATGTGTTTGGGGGAAAGTTCCCGTATGTGTTTGGGGAAGTTCCCGTATGTGTTTGGGGAAAGTTCCCGTATGTGTTTGGGAAACCCCCGTTGTTTGGGAAAGTTCCCGTATGTGTTTGGGGAAAAGTTCCTGTATATGTTTGGAAAAATTCCCAATAAAGCAGTAATAAAAAAAAAACTTTTTTCCACTTTTTGACACGATAGAAAAACTGTGTGTAACCGACTTATTGTCGTTTTTTTTTTTTTTTTTTTTTTTTTTTTTTAAATCCCGTCCACTCCCGACAGTCTTTGGAGAAATCCCGCCCACTCAAAGGATTCATCAGCGTTCCTCACTAACTTCTCCACGGACGTCTCGCTCTTCAATTCCGCCAACTGTGAACAGAAATCCGACCCATCCTCAGCCGGTCCCCGAGGGAATTCGGACCGCCCCATTGGCTCCCAAGGAAAATCCGGATCGCCGCCCTTTTTTTTTTTTTGGCATCTGCTTACAATGAAGGAAAGACGATTCCTAAATTTCACACACAAACGGATGAATAAGAGCCGTTTTAAACGCATGGGAAGTGAACGAAAGTGGTAAATATATTCATTCATTCATTCATCTTCTACCGCTTTATCCGATCTTCCCTCGGGTCACGGGGAGTCTGTGCCTATCTCAGGCGTCTATGGGCATTAAGGCAGGATACACCCTGGATGGAATGCCAACCCATCGCAGGGCACACACACTCACATTCACACACATTCATACACCAAGGTGCCAATCAACCTACCGTGCATGTTTTTGGACCAGGAGGGAGGAAACCGGAGAACCCGGAGAAAAACCCCCTGAGGCACGGGGAGAACATGCAAACTCCACACACACATGGCCGAGACGGGAATCGAACCCCGGATCCTGGCGGTGTGAGGCGAACGTGCTAACCACTAAGCCACCGTGCC
>JACRUU010000005.1:10388808-10396308 GCA_030449085.1 Kryptopterus vitreolus | reverse complement strand
ACATACACACACACACACAGGCGTAGTGGTTAGTGGTTAGCACGTTCGCCTCACACCGCCAGGATCCGGGTTCGATTCCCGTCTCGGGAATGTGTGTGTGGAGTTTGCATGTTCTCCCCGTGCCTCAGGGGTTTTTCTCCGGGTTCTCCGGGTCTCCGGTCCCCCCCCCCCCCCCCCCCCCCCTGGTCCAAAAACATGCACTGTAGGTTGATTGGCACCTTGGAAAATTGTCCCTAGTGTATGAATGTGTGCGTGAATGTGTGTGTGTGTGATGGGGTTGGCATTCCATCCAGGGTGTATCCTGGCTTAATGCCCATAGACGCCTGAGATAGACACAGACTCCCCGTGACCCGGAGGGAAGATCGGATAAAGCGGTAGAAGAGAAGATAGAGGAGGATGAAGGAAGGAAGGGAGGGTAGGGATGGAGGTGAGGTAGGTATATACAGACATCACTACAGACATGTATAGAGAGATACCACACAGGAACAGACAGAACAGGAAGAGAGATAGAGAGAGAGAGAATAGACACCACCGCACCACCAACAGAGACCAGAGATATATATAGAAGATAGAGTATAGATATATATATATATAGAAGATATAGAGATAGATATATAGATATAGAGATATATACACACATACACACACATACATACACACACACACACACCACAAACACACATACATAATTAAAAAAACACACACAAAACATTTTTTCTTCTTTTTAGCTAATCTGTAATGAATTGTATATGCATAGCAAAACAAATTTCCCTCTACCACACACACACACACACAACACACACAACACACACACACACACAGCTTCAGGAATGGCCGCAGGTGAAGGACACAACGTAGCGTATTCAATTATATTTCGCTACGCTCAGGAATGACATTTAAGAGACACGACCATGAATACGATTTAATCCCTTAGGATTTCCCATTATTTGAGGTCAGAAGCATTTTATTTCCCTTGTAAACCTCTCGGTCGCCGGATTTCCCGGCTTGGAAATAAAGCTAGAGGACAACAAAGCATGAAACACACTCCATGCTCGCGATAAAAGAGTTACACTGCTCAATTAAAATAAATAAATAAATAAATAATAATATACAGAATGCATACCTTCTATGTGTTTGGCTCCAGTTCAGTAAATAAAAGATAGAGTGTGTCGTCTGCATCATCCGCTTTACTCCACATGCTTCCATCGGGGCCTGGTTATTAGGAACACCTGTGCATGAGTGCCATTATCTAATTAGCCACCCTCAATCAGGCACTGGTGAAAAACCATCGGAATGAAAAAGGGGGGGGGGGTGGGGTCTCAGGGCCCCTGGACCAGGTCCAAACCCCACATCCACCAAGCTACCACTAAGCAGGCCCTTGAGCAAGGCCCTTAAACCTCAGTTGTAAGTCGCTCCGGATAAGGGCGTCTGCCAAATACCGTAAATGTAAATGTATGTGTCTCTGGGCAAAAGTATTAGGACACCTGATACTTTTTCCAGCCAGGTGTATTGAGACGAAAAAAAATATGTATAATAAAAATAAACAAACTACAACAAGAACGATTACACATCCGGCAATTTAATAGGTACGTGTGGAAACATCGCAAAAAGGTGGGGATGATTATATGATAATATATGGATATAATAATAAATAATAACTAGACATGGGATTCGCACCTTCGCCTCACACAGACAGGGTCCGGGTTCGATTCCCGTCTCGGCCATGTGTGTGTGGAGTTTGTGCATGTTCTCCCCGTGCCTCAGGGGGTTTTTCTCTGGGTTCTCCGGTTTCCTCCCCCGGTCCAAAACATGCAGGTAGGTTGTTTGGCACTTGGAAAATTGTCCCTAGTGTATGAATGTGTGTGTGTGTGTGTGGTGTGTGTGTGTGTGTGTGTGTATGGGTCGGCATTCCATCCAGGGTGTATCCTGCCTTAATGCCCATAGACGCATGCTGAGATAGACACAGACTCCCCGTGACTCGAGGGAAGATCGGATAAAGCGCTAGAAGATGAATGAATGAATGATCTGGTTTCTCTCATTCTTAGTCATTTCTGTCCATCCCACACCAAACATTCCACTCCCCGACGCTCCCTATTTAGCGTTCTCATGAACCAGGGTTTGGAGTTCTCGGGAGAACATCAGCATTTCCTCCAGCTGTGGAAATTCCTCGGGTCACCTGGTGGAAACGTTGGCGTAAGTGCGTAGGATTCGTTCCACGGACCGCCGGTGCTTGGGCCCCAACTCGCATGAATAAATATCTTGGGAACGTCGTGTATAGGATTAAAGGAACGCGGGAACGTCTTGGGAACGTCGTGTATAGGATTAAAGGAACGCGGGAACGTCTTGGGAACGTCGTGTATAGGATTAAAGGAACGCGGGAACGTCTTGGGAACGTCGTGTATAGGATTAAAGGACGCGGGACGTTGGAACGGGAAGGATTACAGGCACGCGGGAACTCTTGGGAACGTCGTGTATAGGATTAAAGGAAACGTCTTGGGAAACGTCGTGTATAGGATTAAAGGAACGCGGGAACGTCTTGGGAAATGTCGTGTATAGGATTTAAGGAACGCGGGGAACGTCTTGGAAACGTCGTGTATAGGATTAATTAAAGGAACGCGGGAGGGTGGGGTAGGATGGATTGGGAAAAGTCTTGGGAACGTCGTGTATAGGATTAAAGGAACGCGGGAACGTCTTGGGAACGTCGTGTATATTAAGGAACGTTCTTGGAACGGTCGTGTAGGAAAAGGAAAGCGCGGGAACGTCTTGGGAACGTCGTGTATAGGATTAAAGGAACGCGGGAACGTCTTGGGAGCGTCGTGTATAGGATTAAAGGAACGTCTTGGGAACGTCGTGTATAGGATTAAAGGAACGCGGGAACGTCTTGGGAACGTCGTGTATAGGATTTAAGAAACGCGGGAACGTCTTGGGAATGTCTTGTATAGGATTAAAGGAACGAGGGATGTGATTCCATGATCCCGTCAGTAGTGTAGAGAGAGAGAGAGAGAGAGATGTGTTACTGCTGACAACAAACACATTTAAAGGCTTTTATACAAACATACAGTAATTACACTTTCACTTTGTTCTTCAGTCTCATCCCCTGACACACGTCTCCCTAAACACACTCGTCTTTTTTTTCCCCTTTCCTTTTTTTCCCCCACTCTTCTTTTTGTTGTTCTTTCATTCTTTCTCAAATTGTGTTCTGTTTTGCTCTCTCTTCCCTCTTTCTCTCTCTCTCTCTCTCTCTCCCTCTCTCATGTTGGTCTTTCATTCTTTCTCAAATTGTGTTCTGTTTTGCTCTCTTTCCTTCTTTCTCTCTCTCTCTCTCTCTCCCCCTCTCATGTGTTCTTTCATTCTTTCTCGAATTGTGTTGTTTCTTCCCCTTTTCAGTCTTCTATTTTGCTCTCGTTCTTTCTTTCTCTCTCTCTCTCTCTCTCTCTCTCTCTCTCTCCCCCTCTCATGTTGCTCTTTCATTCTTTCTCGAATTGTGTTGTTTCTTCCCTTTTTCAGGGTTCTATTTTGCTCTCTTTCCTTCTTTCTCTCTCTCTCTCCCCCTCTCATGTTGGTCTTTCATTCTTTCTCGAATTGTGTTCTATTTTACTCTCTTTCCTTCTTTCTCTCTCTGTCCCTCTCTCATTTTGTTCTTTCATTCTTTCTCGAATTGTGTTTTTCTTCCCTTTTTCAGTGTTCTATTTTTCTCTCTTTCCTTCTTTCTCTCTCGCTCTCTCTCCCTCTCTCATGTGGTTTTTTCATTCTTTCTTGAATTGTGTTCTATTTTGCTCTATTTCCTTCTCTCTCTCTCTCTCTCTCTCTCTTTCTCTCCCTCTCTCCCCCTCTCATGTTGTTCTTTCATTCTTTCTCAAATTGTGTTCTATTTTGCTTCCGTTTTCTTTCTTTCTTTCTTTCTCTTTAATTGTGTTCTTTTTTTATTTTGTTCTTTCCCTTTTTCTTTCACTCATTGTCTCCTTTCTTTCTTTCTTTCTTTCTTTTCACAACATTTTCTTTTTCTTTAATACTGTGTTCTTTTGATCTTTTTTCTGTTTGATTTGTCAGTGTTTCATTTTCTCTTTCTTTCTTTCCTTCTCTCTCTTCCTCTCTCATTGTGTTCTTTCTTCCCCTTTTCAATGTTGTATTTTGCTCTCTTTCTTTCTTTCTCTAATTGTGTTCTTTCTTTCATGTGTTCTTTTTTCTTTTATCCTTTCCCCTTTTCTTTCTCCTTTTGCTCTTTCTTTCTTTCTTTCTTTCTTTCTTTAATTTTTCTTTCTTTCTCACTAAATTTTCTTTTAACTCTGTTCCTTCTTCCTTTTTCTTTCTTTATCATACTGTATTGTCCCTTCTCTCTCTCTCTCTCTCTCTCTCTCTCTCTCTCTCTCTCTCTCTCTCTCTCCTCTCTTCTCCTTTGTTCTTCCTATTCATCCCTTTTTTTATTTTTTTTTTTTTTTTCTTTCTTTCTCTCTCTTTCTTTCTGGCATCCGTCACAAACCACTCAAGATTCTCGTAGCCATGGAAAGCACATGCTTTGAGGTGGTAGCTCCCACCACCGCCATCAATCTACCACTAGTGGGCCCTTGAGCGAGGCCCTTAACCCTCAATTGATATCACCGACCTCCAGAGGGCGCCATATCATGGCTTCCTAACAAGCTGACAAATAAAGGTTCTTCTATTTTATCGTCACAGATATGACATCGGAACCAAAACGTCTTTTCCTCCAGAGATGAAAAGAACCGTTCCTCTTTTTCTTCTTTTCTTTTTTTTCTTTTCTTTTCTTTTTTTGTTTTCCGAACATTGTGTACATTCTCCACGAGGCCACATTCCAAAATTCCCGTCCTGGAGGGGTTTTGGATGAAGAAGAAGCGATAGATATTTGCCACTATTTATGCACAATAATTAGAAAACGTAGGTGTGTTTGAAAACAAGACAACAGAAAATAAATAAATAAACAAATAAACAAATAAATAATAAACGAGGAGCCAAACAAAAACAAAAAAAAACGCTGCCAAGTCTTTCGTTTTCACTCTCTCGCTTTTTTCTTTCGCACACATTTTCTTTTGTCTTTAACCCTCTGTTCCTCCTTTCTTTTTTCTCTTTCTTTTTATCGTAGAAAGAAAGTGTTTTTTGCCTGTTCTCTTTCTTTCCTTCTCTCTCTCTCTCTCTCTCTCTCTCTTTCTTTCTCTCTTTCTTTCTTTTCGTAATTGTGTTATTTCTTTGCTCTTTCTCTCTTTCTTTGTTTTTTTTTCTTTCTTCTCCCCTCTCTCTCTCTCTCTCTCCCTCGCTCGTTGTGTTCTTTCATCCCTTTTTCTGTGTTCTATTTTGCTTTCGTTCTTTCTTTCTTTCTTTCTTTAATTATGTTATTTCTTGTAATTTCTTGTTCTTTTTTCTTTTATTCTTTCCCTTTTTCTTTCCCTCATTGTGTTCTTTCTCACTACACTTTCTTTTTCTTTAACACTCCTTATCTTCTTCCTTTTTTCTTTCTTTTTATCGTAGAAAGAAATTGTTCTTTCTGTCTGATTCTCTTTCTTTCCTTCTCTCTCTCTCTCTCTTTCTTTCTTTTCGTAATTGTGTTATTTCTTTCACGTGATTTGTCAGTGTTTCATTTTCTCTTTCTTTGCTCTTTCTTTCTTCTCTCTCTCTCTCCCTCGCTCGTTGTGTTCTTTCACCTTTTTCTGTGTTCTATTTTGCTTTCGTTCTTTCTTTCTTTAATTGTGTTATTTCTTGTAATTTCTTGTTCTTTTTTCTTTATTCTTTCCCTTTTTCTTTCCCTCATTGTGTTCTTTCTCACTACACTTTCTTTTTCTTTAACAACACCTACATTATTCCTTTTCCTTTTTTCTTTCTTTCCTTCCGTACAGTTTTCTTTTGATCTTTTTTCTGTCGATTTGTCAGTGTTTCATTTATCTTTGTTTTTTGTTTTTTTTGTTTTTTCCCTTCTCTCTCTCTCTCTCTTTCGCTCGTTGTGTTCTTTCATCCCTTTTTTCGCTGTTCTGCATTTCGGTATTTTGCTTTCTTTCTTCCTTTTCGCCTGCACTTTCTTTTTCATTGTGTTCTTTCTTTCTCTTTCGTATTGTCTTATTTTTTACATTTTTCTTTCTTTCTCACTACATTTTCTTTTTCATTCTTTCCTTTTTCTTTCTCTCGTTGTGAGAAATGTGTTTTTTCTTTTATTCTTTCCTTCTCTCTCTCTCTCTCTCTCTCTATATATATATATATATATATATTCTATTCTTTCTTTCTTTCCTTGTTTCTTATCCCTCTGTCCGATGTTTGTGTTCTTTCTGTCTTTCTATCCTTCCTTCATTCCTTTTTTTCAGTGGTTGAACTAGGGAACAAAAGATCATAGGCTGCCAATAAGTGGGCCCCTGAGCAAGGCCCTTGACCCCCAATTACTCAGTCTAATCTAGCCGGTAAATTCCTGGTGTCGCTCCCAAGTCTGGATAAACGTTACTTTAGGAAAAACGTCCAGCGTAAAATCCATTCGTCAAATCCGATATGGGATACGCGTCGGCTGTGGCGCCCCCTACTGAGAGAAATCTCTTTTATTACCAGGAGAAACGATCCACCTTTCTCTCTCTCTCTCTCTCTCTCTCTCTCTCTCTCCTATTAACCATAATTACAGCTTCTCATTCGCTTCACTGCGCTTTTCCTTCCCTTCATTCCCTTCATTCCCTTCCTCCTGTGAACTCCGGTTTCCTCCTAACGCCGCTGGTGTCGACACGTTTCTGCCGGTGTGAAACATCGCGTCTCACCACGGCGTGACTCGGGGGGGAAAAACACGCTGGTGTGGAAAAGCGAGGGAGAGAGAATACGGAAAAAAACCTGCGTTTGCATTTACTGCCTGTGGATGGCGCTGTTTTCAATTACAGTTTATCACTGCATCTTCTGTCTTTCTTTACCTCTCTCACTCTCTCACTGCATCTTCTGTCTTTCTTTACCTCTCTCTCTCTCTGTCCTTTCTTACCTCCTCTCCTGCATCTTTCCTTCCTTTCTTTCTCTCTCTCTCTCACTGCATCTTTTGTATTCTCCTCTCTCTCACACTCTCTCTCTGTCCTTTCTTTACCTCTCTCTCTCTCACTCTCATCACTGCATCTATGCTCTCTGTCTTTTCTTTACCTCTCTTTCTCTCTCTCTCTCTCTCACTGCATCTTCTGTCTTTCTTTACCTCTCTCTCTCTCTCTCACTGCATCTTCTGTCTTTCTTTACCTCTCTCTCTCTCTCTCACTGCATCTTCTGTCTTTCTTTACTTTGTCCTCTCTCTCTCTCTCACTCTCATTGAATGTTCTGTCTTTCTTTACTTTGTCCTTTCTTTTCTCTCTCTTTCTCTCACTGCATGTCCTGTCTTTCTTTACTTTGTCCTTTCTTTCTCTCTCTCTCTCTCTCTCTCTCACTGCATGTTCTTTCTTTCTTTCATGCTCTCACTGCATGTTCTTTCTCTCTCTCTCTCTCTCTCTCACTGCTGTTCTTTCTTTCTTTCTGCTCTCCTCACTGCTTTCTCTCTCTCTCATTGCA
>JACRUU010000005.1:10373880-10388308 GCA_030449085.1 Kryptopterus vitreolus | reverse complement strand
GATTATCAAAATGAATAAATAAACTGACTAAATATTGATTAATATTATTATATTAACATAAAATCTACAACCTGATATAGAATGATGACCTAAATATAATCAGTATGAATGTATATATCATAAACAAGTAAATAAACAAAAAATAATGGATTTACTAATATAGTTATGCATTAGATAAGAATAAGACAGATAATACAGATTAATTACTGTATACATTTAGCTAAGATAAAAATGTATATATACACATATGTGTGTGTGTGTGTGTGTGTGTGTGTGTGTGTGTGTGTGTGTGTGTCCAAGCTTGTACGATTTAGGTTTATGCTAACTTTTCCGTTTTTAATGACTTTTTAATCATTAGTGTGTGTGCGCATGTATGAAATAAAAACTTACATTTGAATCTTAAGTACTGGTTGTTTACATGTCATATTGTTTACCAACAAGTTTGCGGGGGAAAAGGCGGACTCGCAGTGAAGTACAGAAATGAGGTGCATCACCGCGTGCATGAATAAGAGCAGCGTTTGATGTATAAAAGGTCGATATTAATCACAGCCTTTTTGCTTTTTATATTATGCGACCCGGGAATGTGTTAAATAAAAAAAAGTGTGTGTGGTGTGTGTGTGTGTGTGTGTGTGTGCGTGGTGTGAGTGGAAAGGCGTATTAAACTAGCAAAGTGCCTGAAGGATGCAATTACAGCAGCACAGTGGAGATGACTGTATGAACTCTGAAGTCCTTTATTATTACCATTTGACCTAAGTTCACACAACACACACACACACACACACACACACCACACCACACACACACACACACACACACTTTTTAACCACTCCATTGTGAGCTAGCGTTTACAAAGTTAGGCCATTAGGAAGTGAATTGGGTAATAGAGCGACTCGGTGGACGCGAGGTTAGACTCCGACAGTTAAAAGCCACTTCAGTGTTCGTCGGCGCCCCCTGTAGCGCACGAGAGAGTAAAATCATGCGTTTCGCCGCCGCGTTGCCGCAGCACGGGGTCGGTTAGAAAGCATGCGACGAGAGGCCCTTAAAATCATTCAGTCAAGATCTCAGCAATAAGCCAAGGATATCCGGGGAGGAAAATTCTAGATTTTTATTTTATTTTATTTTATTATTTTTTTACTATTTTACACACACACACACACACACACACACACACACCAACACACATATGACAGACCCTGTTTTCTGGTGGTGGTCTTTATGTATTCTTCGAGAATTTCCACATACATGAGTCTCACTATAAGGTTTCCCAGTCGGATTATTATTATTATTATTATTATTTATTATTATTTATTATTTTATTATTATTTATATTATTAGTTTATTATTTATTATCATTTGTATGATTATTTATTGATTATTATTAATTATATATTATTATTATTATTTATTATTATTATTCATCATTCTTTTTATTATTCTTAGTTATTATTATTATATTATATTCTGTATTATTATTTTATTATTTTCATGTAACTTACAGATACAATTAAAGCATGGGGGGGGGGCACTGTGGTTTAGTGGTTAGCACGTTCGCAAGGGTCCGGGTTCGAGTCCCATCGCGGCCATGTGGTGTGTGTGGTTTTGTTAGATATTTATAAATATCTATATATATATATATATATAGATATATTTTATAACATTTATTTATACACTTTTATCATTGTAATATTTTTAACATGTCTATAATAATTTATAATAAATTACTGTAAGCGATTTATTAACATGATTTAACAAATACACATTTTTTTATAATTGTATATATTTTTAAAATAATTAAAAAATTATATATTATATTTCATTCATTCATTCATCTTCTACCGCTATATAATTCTAATAAACCGATCTAGGGCCCTTTCCCTCGGGTCACGGGGAGTCTGTGTATCTCAGGCGTCTATGGGCATTAAGGCAGGATACACCTGGATGGAATGCAACCAGGAACAACAACATATTCAGGTCACACACACACACACACACACACACACCAACACATTCACACACTACACTAGGGACAATGGTTTCCAAGGTGCCAATCAACCTACCGTGCATGTTTTTGGACCGGGGGAGGAAACCGGAGAACCCGAGAAAAAAACCCCCTGAGGCACGGGGAGAACATGCACAAACTCCACACACACATGACCGAGACGGGAATCGAACCGGGACCCTGGGTGTGAGGAAGCAAACGTGCTAACCGCTAAACCACCATATTTACAAGTTAATATTAACAATGCGATATATATTTTTCCTTCAAGCCCTTGTTGATTACAATACTAAAAACATGCGAATTGTGACAGTCATGTTATGAAATAGTTAAATGGGTTAACGATAATAATGTAAAGACAGAAAAAGTTCTCGTGTTATAAATAACGTCGGAAACTTTCCCACAAAATGCCACACGGAGCCTCGACACTTTTTTTTAATGTACTCGTACCGAACACAACAACGGCATCGTGCGGCATTGTTTTTTTTTTTTTTTGTCATGTTTAATGGACTCGGGCGATGTAAAGTGCCGTTAAAAGACAATTACACGCCGGCGAATCACTCGGGTCTCACTGGTTTGCAAGCTTTTGCTTTTATCCTGCTTGTCCTCGCTGGAAAACATGCAAATCATAATGTCAGCTCGACGAGCAAACATGTTTCTTTCTACATCGCTTTCTTAAAAACAAATAAATAAATAAATACATTTCCGAGGGGCACGGTGGTTTAGTGGTTAGCACGTTCACCTCACACCGCCAGGGTCCGGGTTCGATTCCCGTCTCGGCCATGTGTTTGTGTGTGGAGTTTGTGCATGTTCTCCCGTGCCTCAGGGTTTTTTTTCTCCGGGTTCTCCGGTTTTCTCCCCCGGTCCAAAAACATGCACGGTAGGTTGATTGGCACCTTGGAAAATTGTCCCTAGTGTATGCAATGTGTGTGTGTGTGATTGTGGTGGTGTGATGGGTTGGGCATTCCCATCCAGGGTGTATCCTGCCTTAATTGCCCATAGACGCCTGAGATAGACACAGACTCCCAACATGTTACCCGAGGGAAGATCGATATAAGCGATCTAGGTAGGAGATGAATGAATGAATGAATTAATTTAACTGAAACCCCCCCCCCCCCCACACACACACACACACACCTCACCATGTTTTTTTTTTCATTTTCTTTTCCTCTGATGAGTCTTGCCACATCTGAATTATTCATCATACACATAATTAATGAAACAAGACACGGTTCCTTTTGCGTGCACAGAACTAAGAAAAAAAAAAAACAATTAACCAAAAAAAGAAGGGGGGAAGAAAAAAAAAAGAGAGAGAGAATAAATGGAATGTAATATTTATGTGATAAATTGGAGTCAGACGAAGTTGGGCTGCCAGTCGTAATTGTGCAAACGAAACGGATAAATAATTAACAGATGTTTCGTGCGCTGCCATTTGAACGTATTCCCGAGAGATCCGTTAATGTTTTCCTAATTTCCTCCTTCAGAGTGGTGTTTCCTATCAAATCAAATGATTATAAAAACACACACACACACACACACACACACACACACACACACATAAATGACAGACCTGGAGTTCGAATGCTAATGAATTAAATGCGTTTTAAGCCAATTCGAGTGAGGACCTGTTTACGATTCAGTCGGGAAAATAAATAAATAAATAAATAAATAAATACAAATTTGAATCAATTGTCATAACATTAAATGCAAATCGGACATTTTTTTAACGGAACAAGTTGCAGAACAAAGTCAAATATATTCCAGCTAATGAGCTTCGTCCTTAAAACTTTATATTTTAAATGTAAAAATATTAACAAACAGACGAACAATATTGACTTTTCCAGCAAGAAACGTGGAATTTATGGACGTCCGTAATTGTCTCGGGTTCATTTGTGAGACGGAAGCGTGAAATTTTCCCTTCATTTAAACTGAGAGAATCAAACGTGTGCTGCATCAAACGTGTGCCTGCATGACAATATCCCATTGTTTAAAGACAGCAAACAGCACAACAAATAAACAAACAAACAAACTAAAATAAAAAAAAATCAGACAAAAGAAAGAAAGACAAAAAAAAAAAAAAAAGAAAATAAGAAACAAAGAACACAGACCAGATTAAAAGGACAAAATGAAAGAGAAGAAAGACAAAAAGCCACAGAAAGAAAAAAGAAAGACCATAAAAAAAATGTAAGAAAGACAAAGAACACAGATAAAAAAAGACAGAAAGAAAGAAAGAAAGAAAGAAAGAAAGAAAGAAAGAAAGAAAGAAAGAAAGAATGAAGAAACACGTAATAGAATAAATGAGAAGAAAAATCAAATAAAAAAGAAGAAAGAAAAAAGACAAAAGTCAACAGAAAACAAAAAAAGAAAGAAAGAAAGAAAGAAAGAAAGAAACACAATCACAATGAAACAAGAAAGAAAGAAAGAAAGAAAGAAAGAAAGAAAGAAAGAAAGAAAGAAAGAAAGAAAGAAAGAAAGAAAAAAGAAGAATAAGACAAGAACAAGAAAGAAAGAAAGAAGAAGAAAGAGAAAGAAAGAAAGAAAACAAAAAAGAAAAAGAAAGAAAGAAGAACAAATAGAAAGAAAGAAAGAAAGAAAAAAAGAAAGAAAGAACACTAGAAAGAAATAGACAGAAGAATGAAGAGAAGATCAAAATGAGAAAGAAAGAAAGAAAGAAAGAAAGAAAGAAGAGAAGACAATCCAAATAGAAAGAAAGAAAGAAAGAAAGAAAGAAAGAAAGACAATCAAATAGAAAGAAAGAAAGAAAGAAAGAACACAATCAGATAGAAGAAAAGAAAGAAAGAAAGAAAGAAAGAACACAATCAGATAGAAGAAAAGAAAGAAAGAAAGAAAGAAAGAAAGAAGACAATCAAATAGAAAAAAAAAAAAAAAAAGAAAGATAAACAAACAAAGAGAACGAAAGAACGCAATCAGATAGAAGAAATGAGAAAGAAAGAAACAAACAAACGAAAAAGAGAAAGAAAGAAAAACAAACAAGAGAGACAACAAACCGAGAGAACAACAATAAGGAGTCAAAAAAGAAAGGATGAAGGACAGAAAAAGCATGACACTGCATGTTTCAGCATGACGACATTCCTGTGTTCAGCTGCATGACGAAATGCTGAAACGCTGTGAGCGTACGATTCCATTTATTTATTTATTTATTTATTTATTTATTTATTTATTTATTTATTTTCCGGGACAAACAGAGTAAAAGGTCAGTTTTGTTTCCGAGAGGACGCGTCACGTCATGTCCGTGCCCCGACGCCTGCGAAGCGGCCGCTCATCAATCACCATGGCAACCTAATGGAGCACTCGAGCACGGAGCTCTTATGAGAGCGCGAGCGAGCTCCAGGTGACGCTCTAATGCCTTAATGTCATGTGGAAAGGCCATGAACGCGCCCCCAGACGCTTATAAATGATGAGTATTAAGAGCTTTTACTGGCCAGAGGTCACTATATTAATATGACCTCGTGCTTTTAATATCTCTATGCTGCACACAGACATAGTCTACCTTTTCTTTCTCTCTTTTATTTTTTTTCCCCGCCACAAATGTTCAATCTGAGGATTTCCTGTTTATTTAGCCGACGTTTAGCCGTACCCGGACGAGGAGCGTTTGGCACGCTGTAGTTCAGTGGATGAGGCTCCGATTTGGTATTCCAGACCCGGAATCTGCCTGAACACTCCTGCGCATCATCGCCGGGGCGGCGCCAAGAAAGAAGTGTGGCGCAAATAAATTAATCTCATTGTGAAAATAAAAGCGAGTCCTGAATGTGAACTCGCTTCAAACAACAGGGGGCACAAACTTCTGCACGGTACGTAAGTGTGGGGAAGGTTTCCATTCACCGTAACTGGGAGATCAAAACCTGCACCCAAAACTATAATCAGACAGGGATGCCAGCTTAAGGAAGGAAGGAAGGAAGGAAGGAAGAAAGGAAAGAAGGAAAAGAAGGAAGAAAGAAAGAAAGGAAGAAAGAAAGAAAGAAAGAAAGAAAGAAAGAAAGAAAGAAAGAAAGAAAGAAAGAAAAAGAAAGGAAAAAGAAAGAAAGAAAGAAAGAATTAAAGAAAGAAAGAAAGGGAAAAGAAAGAAAGAAAGAAAGAAAGAAGAAAGAAAGAAAGAAAGAAAGAAAGAAAGAAAAAGAAAGGAAAAAGAAAGAAGAAACAAAGAAACAAAGAAACAAAGAAAACAATCAAATAGAAACAAACAAACAAACAAACAAACAGAGAAAGAAAGAAAGAACACAAACATCAGATAAAAAGGATTAAATGAAAGAGAATTAAAAGAAGAAAGACAAAGAAAGAGAACAACAAAAAGGAATCAAAAAGAAAGGATGAAGGAAAGAAAAAGGAATGCATGTTTCTGCATGACGACATTCTTGTGTCCAGCTGCATGACGATCTGCTTTACACGGGTTTACATTCATTCATTCATTCATTCATTCATCTTCTACTGCTTTATCCGACTTCTCTCTCTTGGTACCTAGTGGATGGATGGATGGATGGATGAAGGGACAGATGGATAAAAGAAAGAAAGGCATGAAAGAAAGAAAGAAAGAAGAACGTCCTCGCCGATTCGGTCCACTGGTCATTGTGTGGAGAGGAGGGAGTTCAGCACCAGGCGCTGTCCGCCCCCTCATCACCTCTTCCACTCCTCCTCCTCCTCCTCCTCCTCCTCCTCCTCCTCCTGATCACCCCATTCTCTCCAGATACAGACGGAGCCGCGGGAGTCCGAGGAGCCGAATGCAATCTCAATCAGTCGCTCCGGCGAGAGGAGGGCGGAACAAAAAGCCTTCCATGTGCCGCCACAAAACAGACCATGAATCAAACCCGAATCAGCCTTTCTCCAAACGCAGGGACACTTTTATCACCTCAGTCTGGACAGGGAAAGAAAAAAAGGGGGAAAAAGCCGTTTATTCTGCTAAAATCTGGATGGATGGATGGATGCAGTCAAAAGTATTGGGACACCCCCGTATTGGCTGATCACAAGTAGATGGATGGATGGATGGATGATGGATGGTGGATGCAGTCAAAAGTATTGGGACACCCCCGTATTGGCTGATCACAAGTAGATGGATTGGATGGATGGATTGGATGGATGGATGGATGGATGGATGGATGGATGGATGGATGGATGCAGTCAAAAGTATTGGGACACCCCCGTATTGGCTGATTATAAGTAGGTAGATGGATGGATGGATGGATGGATGGATGCAGTCAAAAGTATTGGGACACCCCCGTATTGGCCGATCACAAGTAGATGGATGGATGGATGGATGGATGCAGTCAAAAGTATTGGGACACCCCCGTATTGGACGATCACAAGTAGATGGATGGATGGATGGATGGATGGATGGATGGATGCAGTCAAAAGTATTGGGACACCCCCGTATTGGCCGATCACAAGTAGATGGATGGATGATGGATGATGGATGATGGATGGATGGATGCAGTCAAAAGTATTGGGACACCCCCGTATTGGCCGATCACAAGTAGATGGATGGATGATGGATGATGGATGGATGGATGCAGTCAAAAGTATTGGGACACCCCCGTATTGGGCGATCACAAGTAGATGGATCGATGGATGGATGGATGCAGTCAAAAGTATTGGGACACCCCCGTATTGGCCGTTCACAAGTAGATGGATGGATGGATGGATGGATGGATGGATGGATGGATGCGGTCAAAAGTATTGGGACACCCCCGTATTGGCTGATCACAAGTAGATAGATGGATGGATGGATGGATGCAGTCAAAAGTATTGGGACACCCCCGTATTGGCTGATC
Source organism: Kryptopterus vitreolus (assembly GCA_030449085.1). Lineage (NCBI taxonomy): Eukaryota > Metazoa > Chordata > Actinopteri > Siluriformes > Siluridae > Kryptopterus > Kryptopterus vitreolus. The sequence goes on along the minus strand of JACRUU010000005.1, from coordinate 10,380,529 downwards.
ACAAGTAGATGGATGGATGGATGCTGTCAAAAGTATTAGGACACCCCCATATTGGCCGGATGGATGGACGGACAGACGGATGTTTATACAAATAAAATAAAATAAAATAAAATAGAGCAAAGGAGCTCGCCCAAATCCATCCACGACACCCGGTTCGCCCCCCCTCCCATCCTCAGCCCCACCAAAACCCTGCCGCTCCACCTGGCTCACCGATGGCAAGTGAAACTCCTACATCTTGCTTTGGTGTAAGTAAAAGTGGTAGAATAGGTGTTATTCCCCTTTACGACCCGGACTGGTTCTGATTACAGACGAGTCTGTAAGTGACTCGGATTCGGGTTATCCGGAGACGCGTCGCTGTCGCGTTTCCTCCCCTTCCCCCCGGTACTAACATCAGCAGAGGTTGTGGTTACCTATCCTAACACTTCTTTCCTCTCACTGTCCAGGAATCAATAACAAAATAAATAAATAAATAAATGTCTATGCTTGTGTACTTAAGTTTGTATTTACCCTTCACGAATGAATTTATCCTTAGATGGAGACCTAAAGCACTTCTGGTACGTCGCCCTGGATAAGCACGTCTGCTAAATACTGCAAATGTAAATGTAAATGTAAATGTGGTTGCGCATGGATCGCATTTATCTGTGAGTGGGACGTGATATATCATTCACAACGCCCATAAGCTGTTCCGCGATGGACCGTTACTTGCCAGCATTCCTGTATTATTATATATATATATATATATATATATATATATATATAATATATATATATATATATAATATTGGGCTTAGGCACAGTGGCTTAGTGGTTAGCACGTTCGCCTCCCACCGCCAGGGTCCGGGTTTGATTCCCGTCTCGCCCATGTGTGTGTGGAGTTTGTGCATGTTCTCTCCCCGTGCCTCAGGGGGTTTTCTCCTCCGGGTTCTCCGGTTTCCTCCCGTCCAAAACATGCATGTAGGTTGATTGGCACTTGGAAAATTGTCCCTAGTGTATGAATGTGAGTATGTGTGCTATCTGCACTCTCTGGGTCGGAGTCATAGTATGAGTATTGAGTATGGTGGTGTGCGTCTACTATTATACTATATTAGTATATTAGTTATGTTTCCCAAAGGGCCACACGAGAGACCTGAGGTGTGTCAGAGGGCCGTGCCAAATATAAATTGAATATCATTTTTTATATTGTGAATTGTTAAGTGTGTGTGTGTGTGTGTGGGGGTGGGGGGGGGGGTTTGCCTTGTCCCTCTCTCTCTGAATTTTCATTCGCGATAATCTTTGGCGGGGCCGGATTGGAAGAACCAAAGGGGCCGGATGTTTGCCCACCTCTGTTCTACAGTGTGAGTATTTAGATTGATATCTCGGCCTACCCTGTGCTCATTAGTCGCAGTTCTTGCTGTATTATTAATCAGATCGTCTTTATTTTGGAGTAACCACTGTGAATCCTGCCTCCAAAGGACTTTTACCTTTGTATCAATTAATAATGATATTTTTATACCAATGTCTCTTGCTCATCTGTTAGAACGGACCTGTGACCTTTTTCAGTTTTTAATGTCTTTAATAAATTCCCTTCTTGTAATTCCCAGGGTGGCGTAGTCGGGTTTTTATTCAAATGTATGTTTTTTTGTTACATATGAACATTATAGCGCTTTCTACCCTTTTCGGGAAAGCTATTTTAGTGTGTTTGAAAGGCTTGCTTCTACGTTGCGTTGGCCTACCGATACATATATATATATATATATATATATATATATATATATATATATAATATATCTATATATATATCTTATATAGATATATATACATATATCTCTCTCTCTCAACACTCTCATATATATAATATATGTGTCTCTCTCTATCTTATCTTTCTTATCCTACTTCACTGTACACCTCTCTCTATAGATATATCTCCATATATTATCTATATATATATCCTATATATGGGCTTTGTGGTTACGTGTCAGTTACGACAAGAACAACACGTGGGCTTTGTTAATTCAGGATACACTTGGAATAAAACCACAACAGGAAACTGTAATGTGGTCACCTTTACATTACATTTCTCAATATAAAAAGTATTTATTTATTAATTAATTTATTTATTTATTTATTGGGGGGGGGGGGTTAATTGCAGTTTTGCCTATTTTCGCCCTCTGTCTCTGTCCTGGTCTTTCCTCTGTAAGCATGTGTCTGTCTGTCATTGGCCCGGTTGGAGATCTGCCAATCCCTCACGGAAGCTGAGGATTTAAGCACCAACGCCGAGGATGAGAAGAGAGGAGGATAGCAAGAGCAGGAGCCAGATGTTTTCTCCCTTCATTTAAATATGGCCACCCAGTTCCGGTGACCGCTGAGAATGTCGCATAACATATATATATATATATATATATATATATTTTATATATATATTTATATAAAATTTTCTCCCCCTTCTGTGTTTTAAGGCTACTGATCAGAAGGTTGTGGGTTCAAGCCCCGGTATCGCCAAGCTGCCACACTTGACCCCATTGTAGCAAAGCCCTTATAACCCTCTGTCCTGCAGGGGGCGCTGTATCATGGCTTCCAAACCCTTTCCCTCTGTAACCAATTTCACTGTGTAATATATATGTGACAAATAAACAGTGTTTATTGGGTTTCTTGCTTTAATAACGCGATTCATCTCTCCGTATGAGACTCGAGTCACCGTTACACTGCGTTTCCTCTCTAATTCAGTTACGACACGAACGAAGGGTGAATGGGTGGTGTATATATTATACACTGTATATACAGTATATTAATATTTGCACTGCGGGTCAGATACTAACTGTATTTTATTATCGCCTCTGCACAGAGACAAAAGTCGTATCTAATCTAATTGACCTAACAGAGTGATGGGCGTTCTTTTATCTAACAGAGCAAATGCACACAGTTAGAGGTTATGTTTTAAAAGCAAGCGATTTTTTAAGGATAATGAGACATCATTTTAAAAGCAACGGATGACTTTATTTCATAAACGGAATGTGCCCAGCTGCAGGGTACAACTCTTTTTTTTTTTTTTTTACAGACCGCTCTCCGTGTCGTGGTGTAAAAATTCAGGTTATTTTAATGCGTATAATAAGAGTTTACCTTTTTTTTTTTTACTCCAAACAGTGATCTGAGCTTCCATTATTCTTACTTGGACTTGATTGAGAAACCTGACTCTTCCAGCCATATGAAGATTTTCGCCAAAATTGTTATTTATTTATTTTTTTTGAATTATTTATTTGTATTATTTTCTTTTATTATTTATAATTATTGATCTATTTTTTATTATAAACCAGTTTTCCATTCGATTGAAGACGTGCTTTATGTTAAGTGATCTTCAACCGGTGGTCGGCCGGTGGTACTGCAGGAGGCGGGGCTAAATAATGTTCAATCGCCAACACATTGTTGTTCAGAGAATTTGAAAATGTAAATAACATCAAAAGTAACTATTATTTGAATAATTATGATATTAAAATTCGAATCAAAGCTCAAATTCCACCCCAAAAAATAAAATGTATAACAAATGTTAAAACGGGTATGAGCACCCGTATGTTACCGTATGTAACCTAAACGTATCACCGGTTTAATATGAAAGCAACCAAAACCGGAACATAACTCTTAAATGAGACACATGGCGTAATTCACAATTAAAACACAAATTAGAAAATGTTTTTTTAAGAAGAAATAAATATTAAAAGAATAAATTTCAATTTGAAATAATTCATAAAAAATAATTCACGTGAATTTTATTAAGGGGAGATATATTCCGTTCCCTCCCTTTATTTATTAACAATTAAATACATTGTTAAATATTGATAAATATTCGTTTAATATTTTTAAATATACAGACGACAAAAAACAGCATTTTAATTATTTTACTATAACTAGCGCAATACCATTAGACCCTATTAATATCAGTGTTTGCTATCGGGGTATCTGTCTCTAAATGTATCTCAACCAAAATAAACATTAAAGACGTTTGATTTACAGCTTTTAAAAGATGTCAACAAGCGCTGCTTAAAAAAAGAAAAAAAAAAAAGAAAGGTATTTTACGCAGGAGCTCCGAAATTCAGGTCAAGCAGATGCGAATGTTCAGTTTGGGTGTTGTGAGCTGTCATGGACACGGCGCGAGTCGGGCAGCGCAGGGAAAATGACAACGGACGTATTTGTATGGCACAATGGCAGCTCGATACTTTCCTGGAGAATGATTACAGTCAGGCGTCTCGGTGCCGCCGCCTAAAACACCCAGCTTGGCTTTTTCAGGGCCTCGAAAATGCGTCCACGAGCTCCAATTTCTTTCTTTGTATTGTAGCCGTAAAAAAACGATACTTAGAGCGACAATCGCAAGTCAAAATACCGCCATGTTACAGGTTTTTTACCCGAACAAGACGGACTGTTAAACAAGCAGGTGCAGCATTTTTACCTTCCACATGTACCGCGTATATCACATAACCTTACGCCACGAAGGACGGATACAATTTAGGAAGGAAAGAAAGAAAGAAGGGAAAGAAAGAAAGAAAATAATAAAAAAAAGAAACAAACAAACAAAGAGAAAAAGAAACAAACAAAGAAAGAGGGAATGAAGGACGGCAAAAGAAGCAGTGAGAGAAGAAAAGAAAGAAGAAAAGAAAGAAAGTAGAGGAGGAAGGAAGCATGGACCAAATGAAGGTATGGTGTGATAGAGTGTAATAGAGTGTGATACGGTGTGATACGGTGTGATAGAGTGTGATGTAGTGTGATAGAGTGTGATATGGTGTGATACAGTGTGATATGGTGTGATACGGTGTGATATAGTGTGATATGGTGTGATATGGTGTGATACGGTGTGATACGGTGTGATACAGTGTAATAGAGTGTAATATAGTGTAATAGAGTGTGATAAAGTGTGATATGGTGATATACAGTGTGATACAGTGCGATACAGTGTGATACAGTGTAATAGAGTGTGATAGAGTGTGATAGAGTGTGATAGAGTGTGATAGAGTATGATATAGTGTGATATAGTGTAATATAGTATGATATAGTGTGATATAGTGTGATATAGTGTGTGATATCGTGTGATATAGTGTGATATAGTGTGATATAGTGTAATAGAGTGTGAGAGAGTGTGATATAGTGTGATAGAGTGTGATATAGTGTGATATAGTGTAATAGAGTGTGATATAGTGTGATATAGTGTGATAGAGTGTGATAGAGTGTGATATAGTGTGATATAGTGTAATAGAGTGTGATAGTGTAGTTGATAGTGTAGTGATAAGTGTAGTAGTGTGATAAAGTGTGAGTGTTATGGTGATAGTACAGTGATAGAGTGTAACAAGTGTGCGAGTGTATCGAGTGTAATAGAGTGTGATAGAGTGTGATATAGTGTGATATAGTGTGATAGAGTGTGATAGAGTGTGATAGAGTGTGATAGAGTGTGATAGAGTGTGATATAGTGTAATAGAGTGTGATATAGTGTGATAGTGTGATTGTGTATAGTGTGATAGGTCTATAGTGTGCGCGCGTGTGCTATAGAGTGTGTAGTGTAATAGTGTGAAATAGTGTGATATAGTGTCCTGAGTGTGAAATAGTGTGATATAGTGTAATAGTGTGAGTGTGATAGTGTATGTGTGTGTCTGCTATAGCGTGATAAGGTATATAGTGTCCTATGATATAGTGTGAATAGTGTGATAAGTGTGATAGAGTGTGATAGAGTGTGATAGAGTGTGATATAGTGTAATAGAGTGTGATATAGTGTGATATAGTGTAATAGAGTGTGAAATAGTGTGATATAGTGTAATAGAGTGTGAAATAGTGTGCTATAGTGTCATAGAGTGTGATATAGTGTAGAATAGTGTGATAGAGTGTGATAGAGTGTATAGTGTGATATAGTGGAATGTGTATAAGTGTGATATAGTGTGTAATATAGATGTAAGTGTATAGCGTGTGTATAATATAGTGTAATGTGTAATAGTGTATATGTGTGTGATATCGCGTGTGATATAGTGTGATAGAGTGTGATAGAGTGTGATATAGTGTGATAGTGTGATAGAGTGTGATAGAGTGTGATAGAGTGTGATATAGTGTGATATAGTGTAATAGAGTGTGATATAGTGCGACGTAGTGTGATACGGTGTGATACAGTGTGATACAGTGTGATACAATGTGATACACTGGCTTTTCCCATCGTTACGCTACTGATCTTCCTTAACAGAAATCCGGAATGAACACAACAGTGAGAATGGAATAAGCGTACGCATGCGGCGCAAACGTTAGCCTTTTAATTCAACTAACATGGCAGATTAGGGGGGGGGGTGTTTGTGGGTGGGGGGGGGGGGGGGGGGGGGGGGGGGGTGGGGGGGGGTGGGGGTGGGGTGGGGGGGGGGGGGGGGGGGGGGGCGATGGGGGGGGGGGGTCACCTGCAACCGGAAAGCATTCGCTATATCAACCCGCTCTACCTCGAACAGAAAACAACTAATAACAAAATACAAAATGAGCCGCAAAGGGAGGCGTCTGGTCAGAGCACATACTCGAGTCCTCCCATGTGAATGCTTTGAGAATTATGTGCGATAGAGAGAAGAGGAGAGAGAGAGAGAGAGAGAGAGAGACCTACGTTCCACCAACCAGGGCCAACTGGAAAATATGTTCATGTACACTACATATGAATTAGCGTCCC
>JACRUU010000005.1:10328880-10368880 GCA_030449085.1 Kryptopterus vitreolus | reverse complement strand
CTCATTCACATTTACACATACACATTCACTCATTCACATTTACACATACACATTCACATTTACACATACACATTCACTCATTCACATTTACACATACACATTCACATTTACACATATACATTCACTCATTCACATTTACACATACACATTCACTCATTCACATTTACACATACACATTCACTCATTCACATTTACACATACATATTCACTCATTCACATTTACACATACACATTCACATTCACATTTACACATACACATTCACATTTATACATATACATTCACTCATTCACATTTACACATTCACATTTATACATGCACATTCACCCATTCACATTTACACATTCACATTTATACATGCACATTCACTCATTCACATTTACACATTCACATTTATACATGCACATTCACCCATTCACATTTACAGATTCACATTTATACATTCACACTCACATGTTTACATTCACTCATTCACATTTATACATACACATTCACATGTATACATTCACATTCACTCATTCATATTTACACATACATATTCACATTTACACATACGCATTTACTCATTCACATTTACACATACACATTCACACATACACATTCACTCATTCATATTTACAATACTCATTCACATTTACACATACACATTCACATTTACACATGCACATTCACATTTACACATATACATTCACTCATTCACTCGCTCATGATTACATACTATATATTAATTCACCTACTTATTCACTCACTCACATTTCCACATATGTATTCAGTCACTCAAATTTCCACATATGTATTCACTCATTCACATTTACACATACACATTCACTCATTCACATTTATACATACACATTCACACTTATTCATACACATTCACTCTCACAATTACACACTATACATTCATTCACTCACATTCACGCACTATACATTAACACATACACATTCATTCACCTACTTATTCACTCTCTCACATTTCCAAATATGTATTCAGTCATTCACATTTACACATACACATTCACTCATTCACATTCACACACTCACTCATATTCATATGCTATACATTAACACACATATATTCATTAACTAATTATTCACTAATTCAATCACAATTCCACATAACTATTCACTCATTCACATTTAAACATACAAAGTCACCCATTCATTCTCTCATAGTCGCAGTCACACATCCATTAACACACTCACATTCACTCATTCTCACACACTCACTTGCTCACTGTCACACACTATACATTCACTCATTCACTCACTCACTCACTCATATTCGCACGGTATACATTTATGCATTCATTCACCTACTTATTCACTCATTCTCTCTCTTTTCCACATATACATTCACTCATTCACATTTCCACATTTCTAATACAAAGTCACCCATTCATTCTCACACAGTCACACACATTAACACACTCACATTCACTTGCTCACTGTTGCACACTATACATTCACTCATTCACACACTCACTCGTATTCACACGGTATACATTTATGCATTCATTCGCCTACTTATTCATTCATTCACTCATTTTCCACATACACATTTCACTCATTTGCACCCACACTATACATTAACGCATACGCATTCATTCCACTTATTCACTCACATTTACACCTACACTTTCACTCGTTCACAAATCGTCATGCATCCGTCCTGCATCCGCGCTGGTGTGTTTGATCATATTTTTGCACAAAGGCAGAAGAAATATGGTGGAGAAGAGTGGTAGAGAAGAGTGGTAGAGAAGAGTGGTGGAGAGAGAGAAGAGTAGAGAAGAGTTAGAGAAGAGTAGAGAAGAGGTAGAGGAGAAGAAGAGTTAGAGAAGAGTAGAGAAGTAGAGAAGAGTGGTAGAGAAGAGTGGTAGAGAAGAGTGGTGGAGAAGAGTGTTGGAGAAGAGTGGTAGAGAAGAGTGGTAGAGAAGAGTGTAGAGAAGAGTAGAGAAGAGTAGAGAAGAGTTAGAGAAGAGTGTAGAGAAGAGTGGAGAAGAGTAGAGAAGAGTGTAGAGAAGAGTGTTAGAGAAGAGTGTAGAGAAGAGTGTTGGAGAAGAGTGGTAGTGTTGGAGAAGAGTGGAGAAGAGTGTTAGTGTTGGAGAAGAGTGTTAGAGAAGAGTGTTGGAGAAGAGTGGTAGAGAAGAGTGTGAGAGAAGAGTGGTAGAGAAGAGTGGTAGAGAAGAGTGTTAGAGAAGAGTGTTAGAGAAGAGTGTTAGAGAAGAGTGGTAGAGAAGAGTGTTAGAGAAGAGTGTTGGAGAAGAGTGTTAGAGAAGAGTGTTAGAGAAGAGTGTAGAGAAGAGTTAGAGAAGAGTGTGGTGGAGAAGAGTGTAGAGAAGAGTGTAGAGAAGAGTGTTAGAGAAGAGTGTTGGAGAAGAGTGTTGGAGAAGAGTGTTGGAGAAGAGTGTTGGAGAAGAGTGTTGGAGAAGAGTGTTGGAGAAGAGTGTTGGAGAAGAGTGTTGGAGAAGAGTGTTGGAGAAGAGTGTTGGAGAAGAGTGTTGGAGAAGAGTGTTGGAGAAGAGTGTTGGAGAAGAGTGTTAGAGAAGAGTGTTGGAGAAGAGTGTTGGAGAAGAGTGTAGAGAAGAGTGTAGAGAAGAGTGTAGAGAAGAGTGATAGAGAAGAGTGTTAGAGAAGAGTGATAGAGAAGAGTGTTAGAGAAGAGTGATAGAGAAGAGTGATAGAGAAGAGTGTAGAGAAGAGTGATAGAGAAGAGTGTAGAGAAGAGTGATAGAGAAGAGTGTGGAGAAGAGTGTAGAGAAGAGTAGAGAAGAGTGTAGAGAAGAGTGATAGAGAAGAGTGATAGAGAAGAGTGTAGAGAAGAGTGTAGAGAAGAGTGATGGAGAAGAGTGTTGGAGAAGAGTGGTAGAGAGAGTTAGAGAAGAGTTGGAGAAGTGTGTTAGAGAAGAGTAGAGAAGAGTGATAGAGAAGAGTGATAGAGAAGAGTGATAGAGAAGAGTGTAGAGAAGAGATAGAGAAGAGTAGAGAAGAGTTAGAGAAGAGTGTTAGAGAAGAGTGTTGGAGAAGAGTGTTGGAGAAGAGTGTGAGAAGAGTGTTAGAGAAGAGTGAGTGATAGAGAAGAGTGTGGAGAAGAGTGTTAGAGAAGAGTGTAGAGAAGAGTGTTAGAGAAGAGAGAAGAGTGTTGGAGAAGAGTGTTGGAGAAGAGTGTTGGAGAAGAGTGTTGGAGAAGAGTGTTGGAGAAGAGTGTTGGAGAAGAGTGTTGGAGAAGAGTGTTGGAGAAGAGTGTTGGAGAAGAGTGTTGAAGAGAAGAGTGTTGGAGAAGAGTGTTGGAGAAGAGTGTTGGAGAAGAGTGTTGGAGAAGAGTGTTGTAGAGAAGAGTGGTGGTTGTTAGAGAAGAGTGTGGAGAAGAGTGTAGAGAAGAGTGTAGAGAAGAGTGTAGAGAAGAGTGTGTTAGAGAAGAGTGGTAGAGAAGAGTGTTAGAGAAGAGTGTAGAGAAGAGTAGAGAAGAGTGATAGAGAAAGTGAGAGAAGAGTGGTAGAGAAGAGTGTTAGAGAAGAGTCTTGGAGAAGAGTGTTAGAGAAGAGTGATAGAGAAGAGTGATAGAGAAGAGTGATAGAGAAGAGTGTAGAGAAGAGTGATAGAGAAGAGTGATAGAGAAGAGTGATAGAGAAGAGTAGAGAAGAGTGTAGAGAAGAGTGATAGAGAAGAGTGTAGAGAAGAGTAGAGAAGAGTGATAGAGAAGAGTGTGATAGAGAAGAGTGTGTAGAGAAGAGTGTAGAGAAGAGTGATAGAGAAGAGTGATAGAGAAGAGTAGAGAAGATAGAGAAGAGTGATAGAGAAGAGTGTTAGAGAAGAGTGTTGGAGAAGAGTGTTAGAGAAGAGTGGTGGAGAAGAGTGTTGGAGAAGAGTGTTGGAGAAGAGTGTTGGAGAAGAGTGTTGGAGAAGAGTGTTGGAGAAGAGTGTTGGAGAAGAGTGTTGGAGAAGAGTGTTGGAGAAGAGTGTTGGAGAAGAGTGTTGGAGAAGAGTGTTGGAGAAGAGTGTTGGAGAAGAGTGTTGGAGAAGAGTGTTGGAGAAGAGTGTTGGAGAAGAGTGTTGGAGAAGAGTGTTGGAGAAGAGTGTTGGAGAAGAGTGTTGGAGAAGAGTGTTGGAGAAGAGTGTTGGAGAAGAGTGTTGGAGAAGAGTGTTGGAGAAGAGTGTTGGAGAAGAGTGTTGGAGAAGAGTGTTGGAGAAGAGTGTTGGAGAAGAGTGTTGGAGAAGAGTGTTGGAGAAGAGTGTTGGAGAAGAGTGTTGGAGAAGAGTGGAGAAGAGTGTGGAGAAGAGTGTGGAGAAGAGTGGAGAAGAGTGTTGGAGAAGAGTGTTGGAGAAGAGTGTTGGAGAAGAGTGTTAGAGAAGAGTGTTGGAGAAGAGTGTTAGAGAAGAGTGTTAGAGAAGAGTGTTGGAGAAGAGTGTTGAGAAGAGTGTGGAGAAGAGTGTGGAGAAGAGTGTTAGAGAAGAGTAGAGAAGAGGTAGAGAAGAGTGTTAGAGAAGAGTGGTGGAGAAGAGTGTTGGAGAAGAGTGGTGGAGAAGAGTAGAGAAGAGAGAAGAGTGGTAGAGAAGAGTGATGGAGAAGAGTGTTGGAGAAGAGTGTTAGAGAAGAGTGTTAGAGAAGAGTGTGAGTGTTAGAGAAGAGTGGTGGTAGAGAAGAGTGGTAGAGAAGAGGTAGAGAAGAGAGAAGAGTGTAGAGAAGAGTTAGAGAAGAGTGTTAGAGAAGAGTGATAGAGAAGAGTGATAGAGAAGAGTGATAGAGAAGAGTGATAGAGAAGAGTGATAGAGAAGAGTGATAGAGAAGAGTGATAGAGAAGAGTGATAGAGAAGAGTGATAGAGAAGAGTGATAGAGAAGAGTGATAGAGAAGAGTGGTGGAGAAGAGTGTAGAGAAGAGTGGTAGAGAAGAGTGTTGGAGAAGAGTGTTAGAGAAGAGTGTTGGAGAAGAGTGTTAGAGAAGAGTGTTGGAGAAGAGTGGTAGAGAAGAGTGTGGAGAAGAGTGGAGAAGAGTGAGTGGAGAAGAGTGTTAGAGAAGAGTGTTGTTAGAGAAGAGTGTTGGAGAAGAGTGTTAGAGAAGAGTGTTGGAGAAGAGTGTTGGAGAAGAGTGTTGGAGAAGAGTGTTGGAGAAGAGTGTTAGAGAAGAGTGTGGAGAAGAGTGTTAGAGAAGAGTGGTAGAGAAGAGTGGAGAAGAGTTAGAGAAGAGTAGAGAAGAGTGTTAGAGAAGAGTGGTGGAGAAGAGTGTTAGAGAAGAGTCTTGGAGAAGAGTGTTAGAGAAGAGTGTGAGTGTTAGAGAAGAGTGGAGAAGAGTGTGGAGAAGAGTGTAGAGAAGAGTGTGGAGAAGGTGGAGAAGAGTGTTGGAGAAGAGTGGAGAAGAGTGTAGAGAAGAGTGGAGAAGAGTGGAGGAGAGTTAGAGAAGAGTGTAGAGAAGAGTGGAGAAGAGTGTTAGAGAAGAGTGGAGAAGAGTGTTAGAGAAGAGTGTTAGAGAAGAGTGGTGGAGAAGAGTAGTAGAGAAGAGTGATAGAGAAGAGTGTGGTGGAGAAGAGTGTTAGAGAAGAGTGTAGAGAAGAGTGATAGAGAAGAGTGATAGAGAAGAGTGATAGAGAAGAGTGTTAGAGAAGAGTGTGAGAGAAGAGTGTTGGAGAAGAGCGGTGGAGAAGAGTGGTAGAGAAGAGTGGTGGAGAAGAGTGGTGGAGAAGAGTGTTGGAGAAGAGTGGTGGAGAAGAGTGTTAGAGAAGAGTGGTGGAGAAGAGTGGTAGAGAAGAGTGTAGAGAAGAGTGTTGGAGAAGAGTGGTAGAGAAGAGTGTTAGAGAAGAGTCTAGAGAAGAGTGGAGAAGAGTGTTAGAGAAGAGTTAGTGAAGTGTGGTGGAGAGAGTTAGAGAAGAGTGTTAGAGAAGAGTGTGAGAGAAGAGTGTGGAGAAGAGTGGAGAAGAGTAGAGAAGAGTGTTAGAGAAGAGTAGAGAAGAGTGGTAGAGAAGAGTGTAGTGTGGAGAAGAGTGTTGGAGAAGAGTGTTGGAGAAGAGTGTTGGAGAAGAGTGTTGGAGAAGAGTGTTGGAGAAGAGTGTTGGAGAAGAGTGTTGGAGAAGAGTGTTGGAGAAGAGTGTTGGAGAAGAGTGTTGGAGAAGAGTGTTGGAGAAGAGTGTAGAGAAGAGTGGTAGAGAAGAGTGTTGGAGAAGAGTGTTGGAGAAGAGTGTTGGAGAAGAGTGTAGAGAAGAGTGGAGAAGAGTGTTGGAGAAGAGTGTTGGAGAAGAGTGTTGGAGAAGAGTGTTGGAGAAGAGTGTTGGAGAAGAGTGTTGGAGAAGAGTGTTGGAGAAGAGTGTTGGAGAAGAGTGAAAAGAGTGGTAGAGAAGAGTGATAGAGAAGAGCGGTGGAGAAGAGTGGTGGAGAAGAGTGTTGGAGAAGAGTGTTGGAGAAGAGTGTTAGAGAAGAGTGGTAGAGAAGAGTGTTAGAGAAGAGTGATAGAGAAGAGTTAGAGAAGAGATAGAGAAGAGTGTAGAGAAGAGTGATAGAGAAGAGTGATAGAGAAGAGAAGAGTGATAGAGAAGAGTGATAGAGAAGAGTGTTAGAGAAGAGTGTTAGAGAAGAGTGTTGGAGAAGAGTGTTAGAGAAGAGTGGTAGAGAAGAGTGTTAGAGAAGAGTGGTGGAGAAGAGTGTTAGAGAAGAGTGTTAGAGAAGAGTGTTAGAGAAGAGTGTTAGAGAAGAGTGTGTAGAGAAGAGTGTTGGAGAAGAGCGGTGGAGAAGAGTGGTGGAGAAGAGTGTTAGAGAAGAGTAGAGAAGAGTTAGAGAAGAGTGGTGGAGAAGAGTGTTAGAGAAGAGTAGAGAAGAGTTAGAGAAGAGTGTTAGAGAAGAGTGATAGAGAAGAGTGGTGGAGAAGAGTGTTAGAGAAGAGTGTGGAGAAGAGTGTTAGAGAAGAGTGTTAGAGAAGAGTGGTGGAGAAGAGTGGTAGAGAAGAGTGTTAGAGAAGAGTGGTGGAGGAGAGTGTTAGAGAAGAGTGGTGTAGAAGAGTGTTAGAGAAGAGTGTTGGAGGAGAGTGTTAGAGAAGAGTGGAGAAGAGTTAGAGAAGAGTGGTGGAGAAGAGTGGTGGAGAAGAGTGTTAGAGAAGAGTGTTGGAGAAGAGTGTTAGAGAAGAGTGGTGGAGGAGAGTGTTAGAGAAGAGTGGTAGAGAAGAGTGTTAGAGAAGAGTGGTGGAGAAGAGTGTTAGAGAAGAGTGGTAGAGAAGAGTGTTAGAGAAGAGTGTTGGAGGAGAGTAGAGAAGAGTGATAGAGAAGAGTGGTGGAGAAGAGTGTTAGAAAGAGTGGTGGAAGAGTGTTAGAGAAGAGTGTTGGAGAAGAGTGTTAGAGAAGAGTGGTGGAGAAGAGTGTAGAGAAGAGTGGTAGAGAAGAGTGTTAGAGAAGAGTGAGTGTAGAGAAGAGTGTTAGAGAAGAGTGTTAGAGAAGAGTGTGGAGAAGAGTGTAGAGAAGAGTGTTAGAGAAGAGTGTGTTAGAGAAGAGTGGAGAAGAGTGTTGGAGAAGAGTGGTGGAGAAGAGTGTTAGAGAAGAGTGTTAGAGAAGAGTGATAGAGAAGAGTGTTAGAGAAGAGTGGTGGAGAAGAGTGTTAGAGAAGAGTGTTAGAGAAGAGTGATAGAGAAGAGTGTTAGAGAAGAGTGTTGGAGAAGAGTGGTAGAGAAGAGTGTTAGAGAAGAGTCTTGGAGAAGAGTGTTAGAGAAGAGTGATAGAGAAGAGTGTTAGAGAAGAGTGTTAGAGAAGAGTGTTAGAGAAGAGTGATAGAGAAGAGTGTTAGAGAAGAGTGTTAGAGAAGAGTGTTAGAGAAGAGTGTTGGAGAAGAGTGTTGGAGAAGAGTGTTGGAGAAGAGTGTTAGAGAAGAGTGATAGAGAAGAGTGTTAGAGAAGAGTAGAGAAGAGTGGTAGAGAAGAGTAGAGAAGAGTAGAGAAGAGTGTTAGAGAAGAGTCTTGGAGAAGAGTGTTAGAGAAGAGTGATAGAGAAGAGTGATAGAGAAGAGTGTTAGAGAAGAGTGTTAGAGAAGAGTGTAGAGAAGAGTGATAGAGAAGAGTGATAGAGAGATAGAGAAGAGTGATAGAGAAGAGTGTTAGAGAAGAGTGTAGAGAAGAGTGAGAGAAGAGTGTTGGAGAAGAGAGTGGAGAAGAGTGTTGGAGAAGAGTGTTAGAGAAGAGTGTTGGAGAAGAGTGTTGGAGAAGAGTGTTGGAGAAGAGTGTTGGAGAAGAGTGTTGGAGAAGAGTGTTGGAGAAGAGTGTTGGAGAAGAGTGTTGGAGAAGAGTGTTGGAGAAGAGTGTTGGAGAAGAGTGTTGGAGAAGAGTGTTGGAGAAGAGTGTGGAGAAGAGTGTGGAGAAGAGTGTTAGAGAAGAGTGTTGGAGAAGAGTGTTAGAGAAGAGTGTTAGAGAAGAGTGTTGGAGAAGAGTGTTAGAGAAGAGTGTTAGAGAAGAGTGTTAGAGAAGAGTGTTAGAGAAGAGTGGTAGAGAAGAGTGTTAGAGAAGAGTGTTAGAGAAGAGTGATAGAGAAGAGTGTTAGAGAAGAGTGAGTGTTAGAGAAGAGTGTTAGAGAAGAGTAGAGAAGAGTGAAGAGAAGAGTGTTAGAGAAGAGTGTTGGAGAAGAGTGTTAGAGAAGAGTGTTAGAGAAGAGTGTTAGAGAAGAGTGTTGGAGAAGAGTGTTAGAGAAGAGTGTTAGAGAAGAGTGTAGAGAAGAGTGATAGAGAAGAGTAGAGAAGAGTTAGAGAAGAGTAGAGAAGAGTTAGAGAAGAGTAGAGAAGAGTTAGAGAAGAGTGTTAGAGAAGAGTGTTGGAGAAGAGTGTTAGAGAAGAGTTGGAGAAGAGTGTTAGAGAAGAGTGATAGAGAAGAGTGATAGAGAAGAGTGTTAGAGAAGAGTGTTAGAGAAGAGTGTTAGAGAAGAGTGATAGAGAAGAGTGATAGAGAAGAGTGATAGAGAAGAGTGGTGTTTGACTCTGATGAAAGCTATTAGAGATTTGAAACAATGAGAACTTTACCTGCATGACATTTTCCCTTCAATCCGGCTCAGCTTTGTTCGCGGCGCATCAGCCAGACGTCTCCGTGATCCATCTCCCCATTCATGTGTGCTATATTGAGTGATTGTTTTGACTTTCATCAAATCTGGGCACTCATCTCCTCCTCGCTATCGTGGCGCTATTCTTTCTCCTCGTGTCATTAATCTAGAACTAAAAAGAAAGAGAAAATGATTCGTATTTTATTAACTTGACTGAAAAAAGAAAATGTAACATGAAAAGCAACTTGACTTAATACTTCCCTCCAACGGAACGACAGACTCCATTGTTCGCGTCGGGAGAAATGACCAGTGAGAGGATGATCCAATCCTCAGGACTGACATGCTTTAGGGTAATAGTCTTAGAACCTCCATTCACTCATTCACTCAATAATTTACACACACAGTCACTAATTCACTCTCACGCACAATCATACACAATCGTACAAACCTCCATTCACTCGTTCACCCGGCAATTTACACACACAGTCACGAATTCACTCTCACACACAATCATACAAACACCCATTCACTCATTCACTCAATAATTTACACACATTCACTAATTCACTCTCACACACAATCATACAAACCTCCATTCACTTATTCACCCTGAAAATGTATACACACAGTCACTAATTCACTCTCACGCACAATCATACAAACATCCATTCACTCATTCACTCAATAATTTACACACACTCACTAATTCACTCTCACGCACAATCATACACAATTGTACAAACCTCTATTCACTCGTTCACCCAGCAATTTACACACACAGTCACTAATTCACTCTCACACACAATCATACAAACATCCATTCACTCATTCACTCAATAATTTACACACACTCACTAATTCACTCTCACTCACAATCATACACAAGTCTATTCACTCAATAATTTACACACACTCACTAATTCACTCTCACGCACAATCATACACAATCGTACAAACCTCCATTCACTCGTTCACCCGGCAATTTACACACACAGTCACTAATTCACTCTCACACACAATCATACAAACACCCATTCACTCATTCACTCAATAATTTACACACACTCACTAATTCACTCTCACACACAATCATACAAACCTCCATTCACTTATTCACCCTGAAAATGTATACACACAGTCACTAATTCCCTCTCACACACAATCATACAAACATCCATTCACTCATTCACTCAATAATTTACACACACTCACTAATACACTCTCACACACAATCATACACAATCGTACAAACCTCCATTCACTCATTCACCCAGCAATTTACACACACAGTCACTAATTCACTCTCACACACAATCATACAAACATCCATTCACTCAATAATTTACACACACTCACTAATTCACTCTCACACAATCATACACAAGTCTATTCACTCAATAATTTACACACTCTCACTAATACACTCTCACACACAATCATACACAATCGTACAAACCTCCATACACTCATTTACCCAGCAATTTACACACACAGTCACTAATTCACTCTCACACACAATCATACAAACATCCATTCACTCAATAATTTACACACACTCACTAATTCACTCTCACACACAATCATACACATTTGTACAAACCTCTATTCACTCGTTCACCCAGCAATTTACACACTCAGTCACTAATTCACTCTCACACACAATCATACAAACATCCATTCACTCATTCACTCAATAATTTACACACAATCATACACAAGTCTATTCACTCAATAATTTACACACACTCACTAATTCACTCTCACACACAATCATACACAATCGTACAAACCTCGATTCACTCGTTCACCCAGCAATTTACACACACAGTCACTAATTCACTCTCACACACAATCATACAAACACCCATTCACTCATTCACTCAATAATTTACACACACTCACTAATTCACTCTCACACACAATCATACAAACCTCCATTCACTTATTCACCCTGAAAATGTATACACACAGTCACTAATTCACTCTCACGCACAATCATACAAACATCCATTCACTTATTCACTCAATAATTTACACACACTCACTAATTCACTCTCACACACAATCATACACAATCGTACAAACCTCCATTCACTCATTCACCCAAGCAATTTACACACACAGTCACTAATTCACTCTCACACACAATCATACAATTCACTCAATAATTTACACACACAAAACATTCAGCACACACACTCACTAATTCACTCTACACACACACACACATCATACACAAGTCACACAATACACACACGCTCCCATTCACTCAATAATTTACACACACTCACTAATTCACTCTCACACACAATCTACACAATCGTACAAAATTCACTCGTTCACAATACACACAGTACAACACCTCACAATCATACACTCATTCACCACCCAATAATTACACTAACACAGTTCACTCAATAATTTACACACACACTAATTCACTCTCACACACAATCATACAAACATCCATTCACTCATTCACTCAATAATTTACACACACAGTCACTAATTCACTCACTAATTCACTCTCACACAATCATACACAAGTCTATTCACTCAATAATTTACATACTCTCACTAATACACTCACACACAATCATACACAATCGTACAAACCTCCATTCACTCATTCACCCAGCAATTTACACACACAGTCACTAATTCACACATTCACTCTCACACACACACACAATCATTCACACACAATTACAAACCACCATTCACTCATTCACCCAGCAATTTACACACACAGTCACTATTCATTCACACACACAATCATACACATTTGTACAAACCTCATTCACTCGTTCACCCAGCAATCACACACACAAGCACCCATTCACTCATTCACTCAATAATTTACACACACTCACTAATTCACTCTCACGCACAATCATACACAATCGTACAAACCTCCATTCACTCGTTCACCCGGCAATTTACACACACAGTCACTAATTCACCCTCACACACACAATCATACACACCACCATTCACTCATTCACCCAGCAATTTACACACACAGTCACTAATTCACCCTCACACACACAATCATACACATACGTACAATCCATTCACTCATTCACCCGTTCACCGGCAATTTACACACACAGTCACTAATTCACTCTCACACACAATCATACAAACATCCATTCACTCATTCACTCAATAATTTACACACACTCACTAATTCACTCTCACATACAATCATACAAACCTCCATTCACTTATTCACCCTGAAAATGTATACACACAGTCACTAATTCACTCTCACACACAATAATACAAACATCTATTCACCCATTCACCCAGAAAATTTACATACACACTCACTAATTCACTCTCACACAATCATACAAACCTCCATTCACTCATTCACCAACCAATTTAAACAGACACTCACTAATTCACTCTCACACACAATCATACACGATGATACAAACCTCCATTCACTTACCCTACAAATTTACACACACACTGACTAATCCACTCACACAATCTTACACACCTCTATTCACTCATTCACCTAGCAAATTTACACACACACAATCATACAAACCTCTATTCATTCATTCACCCAGCAAATTTACACACATGCTCACTAATTCACTCTCACACACACAATCATACACACCACCATTCACTCATTCACCCAGCAATTTACACATACAGTCACTAATTCACCCTCACACACACAATCATACACACCACCATTCACTCACCCAGCAATTCACCCTCACACACACAATCATACACACCACCATTCACTCATTCACCCAGCAATTTACACATACAGTCACTAATTCACCCTCACACACACAATCATACACACCACCATTCACTCATTCACCCAGCAATTTACACATACAGTCACTAATTCACTCTCACACACAATCATACACACCACCATTCACTCATTCACCCAGCAATTTACACATACAGTCACTAATTCACTCTCACACACAATCATACACACCACCATTCACTCATTCACCCAGCAATTTACACACTCACTCATTCACAATCATCAAAAAGCAAATATCCACTAATTCACTCATCTAAACACACCAACTCACACATACACACCCAATCATTCACCCATTCACTCACTAACTCAATATTCTCTCACTCATTCACTCATTGCATTCCTCATCTAAGGACTAAAAAAGCAGCTGGAATTTGATTTGTGTTTTTGTCGATCTGGTTTTGGTTCGCAGGTTTCCTCCCACTGTCACTGTGCATAAGATTCCCGGTGACTCCGAACCCCCCCCCCCCCCCCCCCCCCCACCCCCCCCCCCCCCCCAAAAAAAGTTGTACAGCCGAATGAATGAATGAATGAATGACCACGTATAAGAAAAAACAGATAATGAAAAGGGAAACGGCATTTTTCAAACAAAAAAATCTCTAATGACGGTAACAGACGGTTTTTCGTGACCCGTCATTTCATTTCAATTCTCTCAAATCTTTTTTGATTTTTTTTTATTATTATTATTATTTTTTTAAACCCACCTTTCAGTGTCAGCAAACAGCAGCGTCAGAACTCCATCCCGGAGTGCTGTTTTCTCCAAATTAGCGCCGCCGCAGCAGTCAGAAGCGGCACATCAAAGCTGATCGGTGGCGCTCGGGCACACTCTGAATCACGGGCTAATTTCACATGAATAGTCGACGACTAACGGGAAAGGAGCAATTAGGCAGCCATTAAAAACCTGAATGGCTAACCAATCTCGGATTCGCTCACAATACCAGCGTTTTACATAACTCGGGAATATAATTAGCGTACGCGTTCACCCCCTCGTGCTCCGCGACTCCTGATATAATTGGCGGAATTTGGCTTGGATATTTATTTGCCTTTGTCTCTTCGCGCGGACGTCGCCGGTCGTCCCACGTAGAAACGCCGCCGCCGCCGCGATACGGAGGAGACGCCCGTCGACGCGCCGCGGCTGCCGACGTTGTATTTAAGGCCGGAAAAAAAAAGGAAAAAAAAAAGACTTGTTACAAACCTTTGTTGACAACCGAGTGCTACAGGAGTCAGGGCCTGGATATCCATATTAATGAGCCGGCCTTGTTTTACATAGCGCCTTGGAAAGAGAGGGATTTGGAAACAAACGCGGAGGGGCTTTGCATACCAGATCAGACATCGCCTCGTATTAATTCATTCGTTTATTTATTTAGCCCTCGTATCCTTCGGCTCGCTCCGTCTTAATTCCATCCCCGTTAAGCGCCATCCATCTATCCCGAGTCATCCTTACAGCAGAGGTACAAATTTTCCACCCGAGATCTCTGCGAACACGTGTTTTTTTTATTTATATCCGCTTTCCCACCCCAATTCCAACCAAATTCCCATCTCTTCCTCTGCGCGATGCGTAGCGTACTAATCCGCGCCTCTCGGCACAATTACGTCGCGTAAATATTAAACGCGTAGCGATAAACTTCAGGCATAGGGACTCGAGTAGGTGCTGGAGCGCCACACACACACACACCACACACACACAAACACACAAACACATACACCCCCCACCCCCCCGATCCGTCAGAAGTCGGCATGCCTGGGAGAGATGTCGGAAACAGTAGGGCTTCAGCTCTGATCTCCCCCCACCAGCCCGCCCCCTCCACCTCGTTCCCGCTCTCCTATTGGTGAGCGTGAGTCAAAAGTCACATCGGAAAGAACACGAGTGCATTGGGATACGACTTTTTCCCAGTCAAATGGCACGCTATTATTCTGGCTGTCTTCAGGGGAAAACAAATTCCCCCAAAAAAAAAGTGATTTGTAAGCGATTTTAGTGTATAAATAAAGAAACACCTGGTATACGCCTGCTTCCTGCGATAGACCCGCATCGTGTTCTGAGCACGGCGTAACCTCCTGCGGCGTAACGTTCCATGACCCTGGCCAGGATGAAGACGAATGGATCGATAAATGAACTGTTGCACCAGGAGATATTACACAAGGTGGTGCAATGCAACACAAGCAGGAAACCAGGAGACGTGCGGCGTAAGAAGCATCAAGTGTGGTGTGATGTGTGCAGTTTTCGCAGAAATGCATTTGACCGGAAAATAAATCAAAAACACAAATTTACACACTCAGTGGTTTCAGGCCCCCCTTAACCCCCGTTAACCAGTATACACAAGACTATATGTAATTATACAAAACTATACAAGACAATACAAGAGTACACAGGACTATACAAGACAATGCAGGTCTATAAAAGACTATACAAGACTATATAGAATGATACATAACTATATGTACTATATTATAGGAGTCATACAAGACTATATAGGACTATACGTAACTATACAGGACTATACAAGACTATACATAACTATATAAGATTATACAGCACTATACAAACTATAGACTATACTATTATAACTATATAAGATTATACAGAACTATACATAACTATATAAGATTATACAGGACTATACATAACTATATGAGATTATATATAACTATAGATAAATATATAAGATTATACAGGACTATACATAACTGTATAAAATTATACTGAACTATACATAACTATATAAGATTATACAGGACTATACATTACTATATAAGATTATACAGGACTATATATTACTATATAAGATTATACAGGACTATACATAACTATATAAGATTATACAGGACTATACATAACGATATGAGATTATATATAACTATAGATAAATATATAAGATTACACAGGACTACAGATAAATATATAAGATTATACAGGACTATATACTATATAAGATTATACAGGACTATACATAACTGTATAAAATTATACTGAACTATACATAACTATATAAGATTATACAGGACTATACATTACTATATAAGATTATACAGGACTATACATAACTATGAGATTATATATATAAGATAAATATTAAGATACAGGACTATACATAAACTATATAAGATTATACAGGACTATACATAACTATATAAGGATTATACAGGACTATACATACTATATAAGATTATACAACTATATAAGATATACGATTATACAGGACTATATATAACTATATAAGATTATATACATTACTATATAAGATTATACAGGACTATACATAACTATATAAGATTATACAGGACTATATATTACTATATAAGATTATACAGGACTATACATAACTATATAAGATTATACAGGACTATACATATCTATATGAGATTATATAGGACTATACATAACTATATAAGGCTATACAGGACTGTATATAACTATACACTATACAGGACTATACATAACTATCCACAATACAGGACTATACATAACTATCCAGTACTATATACAAGAATCTACCAGACAATATTACACAATAGAAGACGGCTTAAATTAGAAGACAATGAGGTACATGACAGATCAGTAACGTAGATAAAAGGCAGTATATATATATATATATATATATATATATATATATATATATATATATATATGACGGTAAAGAATGAATCTGGAATCTGTTCACTTTAAGAAAAGCCTCGATTCCGGATGAAAAGGATTGTTTTCCTCTCCCTCTCTCTTCCGTGTCACTCGGAGTGACACAGAGCTATTATGCTGTCTGTCAGTTTATGTATGCCAAAGAGGGCGTTTAGGGTTTTTTCAGACTGCACCGTGATATATCATGAGGAGGCGTTCGGTAATGGACGGCTTTGGGTGACTCGAAGGGAGCGACGTGCTCGTCTTTAGCGCCCTCCCTGATTTAGCCAAGCG
Organism: Kryptopterus vitreolus; assembly: GCA_030449085.1. Classification (NCBI taxonomy): domain Eukaryota; kingdom Metazoa; phylum Chordata; class Actinopteri; order Siluriformes; family Siluridae; genus Kryptopterus; species Kryptopterus vitreolus. Next base: position 10,352,181 of record JACRUU010000005.1, on the reverse strand, counting down.
GGTGAGTAAATGGGGGGGAAGGGGGGCAGCGCATTCACCTCGTTATAAGGAGGGTAAATATAACGCAATCATCGCGGCCTGGGTACTTTGGCGTTAAAAGTGGCGTTTTTTTCTCCCCCTTAAACACACCTAACACTTTCTTTCATTCATTCATTCATTCATTCATTCATTCATCTTCAACCGCTTTATCCGATCTTCCCTCGGGTCACGGGGAGTCTATGAGGTGTGTCTATCTCAGGCGTCTATGGGCAATTAAGGCAGGATACACCCTGGATGGAATGCCAACCCATCACAGGACACACACACATTCACACTCACATTCACACACTAGGGACAATTTTCCAAGGTGCCAATCAACCTACCGTGCATGTTTTTGGACCCGGGGGAGGAAACCGGAGAACTCGGAGAAAAACCCCCGGAGGCACGGGGAGAACATGCACAAACTCCACACACACATGGCCGAGACGGGAATCGAACCCTGATCCTGGCGATGTGAGGCGAACCACTAAACCACCGTGCCCCCACACCTTACACTTACTATGTACAAATTACTATGCACATTCATTGATAAATAAAGGGCCGCCTGCAGTTCTTTGGTGATGAACGGCGCTCGGTAAACCTGCCGAATGATCTATCGTGGCCCCAAGACTCCGGAGAGTAAACAGTAATATGTTGTGGTTTTTTTCACCTCAGGTAAAGCGGAGTCATCTGGGGCTTCCGACGCGCCGGGGTCGGACGGCACTCGGAGGTTCGGGCGTCCTTTATGTCTTTCCCGTCGGCAGCCCGACACACACATAGTCGCCCTTTGGGAAAAACGGGAGTCGGAATCGTGTCCGTCTCTGTGTCACACGCATAGCAGAGGGAGTCGCTACGATTACAGCGTCGCTCTAAAAAGCCCAGTTCTGTCAACTCAGTTCGATAGATCTTAAAGAGTAATTAGTAATTGGGGAAAAAAAAAAAAAAAAACGTTCTTTTGTGGTAATTCGTGCACGCTTGGCTGTTTTGACGCTTTCTCAGGGCACTGTCCCGGTCTTCCTCATTAAAACGGCTCACAAACAGGATAATGAATCCCTGAAGACCCTCCGGAACGTCGCGAGCTCCACATCGCTGCCGCGGAGATCAAAGGCCTGACACTTCACATTAACATTCCTCGCCATTTGAATCACAGGCCTCTTAGTTAGCACAGTAAGAGCACGCGCTCAAAACGTAGCCTAAAAAAAATATCATCTTTTTTTTTTTACTGTAAACCGTGAATGTTTCACTCGGAGTGATTTGACGTCAGCGGGGCACTGTGGCGTAGTGGTTAGCACGTTCGCCTCACACCGCCAGGATCCGGGTTCGATTCCCGTCTCGGCCATGTGTGTGGAGTTTGTGCATGTTCTCCCCGTGCCTCAGGGGGTTTTTCTCCGGGTTCTCTGGTTTCCTCCCCCGGTCCAAAAACATGCACGGTAGGTTGATTGGCACCTTGGAAAATTGTCCCTAGTGTATGAATGTGTGTGTGTGTGTGTGTGTGTGAATGTGTGTGTGTGCCCTGCGATGGGTTGGCATTCCATCCTGAGATAGGCACAGGCTCCCCGTGACCCGAAGGAAGATCGGATAAAGCGGTAGAAAATGAATGAATGAATGAATGATTTGACGTCAATAGACGAGTGTCTTTTTGGATTTCACGCCAACGTTTCTTTTTAGTGTTTTTCAGCGTGTGGGATTTGAACATGCGCACATGTACACTAATGCAGGCACCTTTACGGCGCCTGTTCAAATCCCACATCCTCAAATCCGTATGACACACTATGAATTACAGAGACGCTGTCGATCCTCCGCCGATGATCGTTATGCACAAGTAGCCGAGCGGTTTCCTGAGTTCTAATCTTCGTCCGCCCAGGTTCACACCGAGTGTCACCTGTTCTACCACTCCCATCATAATCATAGACGGTGGTAAATCAGGCGGTCAGAATATGCAAAGCAAGGCAATTTTATTTACATTTCATACTTCAAAGTGCGTTACATAAAATGAAATAAAAGAATGATTAAAATAATGAAATTAATCAACCATAAAAACATTTCTAATTGATTTAAAAAACAAATAAATGAATAAAATGCAGTGGAATCGGTTCAGAAAAGCATCATAACAGAACAGACTTGTGAAGTTCGGTGCTCCTTATGACTTTGAGCGTAAGCCTTGTGCTGCCATCTGTTGGCGTGTTATAAAAATACATTTAAAAAAGTTTTGTGTTTCACCAATGCTCGTAGAATGATTCCAGCTTTGGAATGAACAAATGAATGAATGAATGCATGAATGAATGAACGAATGAATAAATGAACGAATGAATGAATGAATAAACGAAGTTGGATGCCTGAGTGGGGCACGGTGGTTTAGTGGTTAGCACGTTTGCCTCACACCTCCAGGGTCCGGGTTCGATTCCCGTCTCGGCCATGTGTGTGGAGTTTGTGCATGTTCTCCCCGCGTCTCAGGGGGTTTTTCTCCGGGTTCTCCGGTTTCCTCCCCTGGTCCAAAAACATGCACGGTAGGTTGATTGGCACCTTGGAAAATTGTCCCTAGTGTATGAATGTGTGTGTGTGTGTGTGTGTGTGTCCTGCGATGGGTTGGCATTCAATCCAGGGTGTATCCTGCTTTAATGCCCATAGACGCCTGAGATAGACACAGACTCCCCGTGACCCGAGAGAAGATCGGATAAAGCGGTAGAAGATGAATGAATGAGTGTAAGAGTTGGTTCCATCATCCCAGTCGCCATTTTTGGTCCAGTACTGCACTCCACCAACATTATCCTTTTATTTTATTGGTCACATGGTCACATTACAGCACAGTGAAATTCTCTTCTACACATATACCAGCTTGTTGTTTGGTAGCCATGATACGGCGCCCCCTGGAGCACAGAGGGTTAAGGGTCTTGCTCCAGGACCTAAGGGCGGCAGCTTGGCCATACCGGGGCTCGAACCCGGATCTTCCGATCAGCAGCCCAGAGCCTTAGATCACTGAGCCACACCCCCTCCCTAGACAGTTATAACTAATGTAATGGGTGAATTAGCGGAGGACGTTGAGTGTCCCGTTGGAAAAGATCAAAGCCAAACGCTATCAAGGTGCATGAAATCAGATTCAGTAAAAGTCTAATGTCTGGTCGGTGTTGCCGAGCCAAAATCTCCTCCAGCCTTAATATCAGATCCCGCTGATTGGTCCTGCGGTTGATTGCGAGTTATTGTTGGCGGGACATAAATCCTACACGGCCAACAGCGCGTGTTCTAATCCCATTCCCAGGTCCATCAGCTAACTTTAAAACTGCAGCAGGAGTCCGCGCTCACAGCGACGCCGATGTTAACCAGTCCTCTTTTGTTAGGCGAGGTCACGCCAGGCCGAGATGACAAACGCTTTGTGTGTCACAGAGGCACGACGACCTCGTTTCATCCGATCGGCTCGGAGCGATGCCCGCGCCGCCCCATTATCGCCGGACGCTCAGGGTGACGTGACCTTGCAAGCGGGGCCGTTCCAAACGGCCAACCTCTTGGCCCGCGGGCTGACATGCGCAGTGGACAGGGTGACCCCTCGCTCGCAAATCCGTCCAGGGCGAATCCGAGCGAGCTGTCAGGATGAAAAGACGCTCTGCCTTCCCGGTGTTGAGGAGAGGATAATCACCGCTGACTTTTCCTTTTGTATGCGCAACACGAGCGCATTCGCATTAATATGCATGAGGTTAAACGGACAAATCGGATTGGACGATTATTGTTATTATATAATAAATATTCGCGCACATGGTTTAAAGGGACGGCGGCGTTTTTAAACGAGGTAAATCACCTTTTCGAAAGTGTGTAACGTTTGAGATTCAGATAAAACGTTTAGTGATTAGAAATGGAATCGTTTTCCTCGTGTTTATTATTTATATTTACATCTGATTAAAGAAAGGATGTTGTGAATAAACAATGAGCTAATTATTCACCAAATTTCTATTTATTTGAATAAGAAATGACCAAACAGACAGAGGGGCGCGGTGGCTTAGTGATTAGCATGCTCGATCTTCCCTCATTCAGTCATTCATTCCATCATTCAGTCATTCATTCCATCATTCACTCATTCATTCCATCATTCACTCATTCATTCCATCATTCACTTATTCCTTCCATCATTCACTTATTCCTTCCATCATTCACTTATTCTTTATATCATTCCTTTCATCGTTCAATATTTGTTTTCTTCATTCCAGCCACAATTCACTCATTCCTTCCACCATTCACTCATTCCTTCCACCATTCACTCATTCATTCCATCCTTCAATCGTTCCTTCCATCATCCGATCAGTTTTTCCATCATTCACTCATTCATTCCATCATTCCTTCCGTCATTCAGTCATTCATTCCATCATTATTTCTACCATTTAGTCAATTCAGTCACTCCTTCAATCATTCACTCATTCATTCACTCCTTCCATCATTTCATCATTCATTCCTTCCTTCAATTGTTCTGTCCATCATTCAATCATTCGGTCATTCCTTCCATCATTCAATCATTATTTCTATCATTTAGTCAATTCATTCACTCCTTCCATCAATTCGCCTCACACCTCCAGGGTCGGGGTTCAATTCCTGCGTGGAGTGTGTGTGGAGTTCTCCCCGTGCCTCATGGGGGTTTTTCTCCAGGTTCTCCGGTTTCCTCCCCGGTCCAAAAAGTGGTAGATGATGGATGAATGAATGAATGACTAAATATAGTTGCGTTAAAGTAAAATTGCATTAACTCGTGTGTGTGTGTGTGTGTGTGTGTGTGTATATATATATATATATATATCATCTTCTACCGCTTTATCCGATCTTCCCTCGGGTCACGGGGAGTCTGTGCCTATCTCAGGTGTCTATGGGCATTAAGGCAGGATACACCCTGGATGGAATGCCAACCCATCGCAGGACACACACACACAACACACACACACACACACACAGACACACACACACATTCATACACTAGGGACAATTTTCCAAGGTGCCAATCAACCTACCGTGCATGTTTTTGGACCGGAGGAGGAAACCGGAGAACCCGGAGAAAAAAAACCCCCTGAGACACGGGGAGAACATGCAAACTCCACACACACATGGCCGAGACGGGAATCGAACCCGGATCCTGGCGGTGTGAGGCGAACGTGCTAACCACTAAGCCACCGTGCCCCCTATATATATATATATATATATATATATATATATATATATATATATATAATCTTGTCAGATGTACAAAAGATGCCCACATGTGCTTTGTCCTGATGTTTAGATGCACAGATCCTTCTGGAGGAATCACTTCGTCTGGAGAAGTCAGTGTAAACAGTGTAGCCATAAACATGGCTATATATAGACGCCTCTCATTACGCTCTAATGCTCCGGTTGAACGTCCCAGCTCTCAGTGAAATCTCCCTTTATACTCTTATAATGAGCTTCGAATCCTCTGGGACGGCTGTTCACTAGATTACGGGGCGTGGTTCAGAGATTACGATCATTACTGAGATCAGAGTTCATCCCAAGAGATGGTGAGGAGGTCCTTCCACTCCAACCTTAACACCAAAATAAAAAAACACATGACGACATAGTGTAAGGAGGTCACGGTGGTTTAGTGGTTAGCACGGTCGCCTTACACCGCCAGGGTCCGGGTTCGATTCCCGTCTCGGCCATGTGTGTGTGGAGTTTGTGCATGTTCTCCCCGTGTCTCAGGGGGGTTTTTCTCCGGGTTCTCCGGTTTCCTCCCATGGTCCTCCCTTCGGTTGTCATTCCATCCAGGATGTATCCTGCCTGAATGCCCATAGACCCTTTACCGTCAAATCAGACGACTTCATTGTTTCCTTTGAAGACCTTTATGGTCATTTATCAAACAGAAGGGTTTTTTTTTTTTTTTTGGAAGTTGGCGCAAAAAACAGAAAGACAACGTGGAGGACAAAAAAAAAGTGGGGGGGACAAAAAAAAAGAATGAATAAAGAGAGAGAGCGAAAAAATCGAGAGAGGACGAAAGGATCAGTGAAGGTCAGAGCGGCAATCAGAATGAAAGCAGGATCGGTGTTTCCGTGGTGGAGGAGAAACAGAACCTTTTTGGCGGGGAGACGAAAGGGGATCAGACGGACACTTAAACGCAGGAAGTCTGGACTGATCCGGAAAGACACAGCGTGGGATCTGCCAGGGCTTTCCAACTCCTATAAAAGGACAAACTCCCGGCAGAACATATCGGCTAACAAGCTCCTTTATTTATTTATTTATTTATTTATTTATTTATTTATTTTCCAAAGCAAGGCGAGAAACTCCTGGTATTTTTCCCGGAAGGTCCGAATCAAACGCCGACATTCCGATGGGAAAAGGAAAAAGTCTTCCAGGTTTTCTCCCGGACCGGAATTCTGTCTGTCTTCATTACAGCTATTTATTCCCTCTTTCATTCATTCCTTTATTTCCCTGTCCCTCTGTCTATAAAGTCAATATTAACCCATCCTTCCTTCCTTCTGTCCATTCATCCTTTCTTCATCTGTCATTGCACGTGTTAATGAGGTCCTAAACATTCCTTCATTCGATTATTCATCCAGCCATCTGTCTTTCCGTCCTCCATTCACTCATACATCATTCCTTCCATCATTCAACCATTCTTCCTGCGCCCATTCCTCCGACCATTTGTCTATTTAGTCTTTCAGTCATTCTTTATATCTTTCCTTCCATTGTTCAGTTTTTTCCCTTCATTCCAGACATGATTCAGTCATTCATTCATTCATTCAGTCATGCATGCAATCACTCATTAATTCCACCCCTTCACCCATTCATTCCATCATTCATGCATTCATTCGATCATTCAGTCACTCCTTTCATCATCCATTCATTCCTTCCATCAATCACTCACTCATGCCATCAATCACTCATTCATTCCATCAATCACTCATCCATTCATTCCATCATTCACTTATTCAGAGTGATAGAGTGAGAGAGAGCGTGAGCATGAGAGAGAGCATGAGAGAGAGAGTGTGAGAGAGAGAGACAGAGAGAGAGAGCGTGAGAGAGAGACAGAGAGAGAGAGTGAGAGAGAGTGAGAGAAAGAGAGAGTGTGAGAGACAGAGAGACAGAGAGAGAGAGAGTGACAGAGAGCGTGAGAGAGTGAGAGAGAGAGCGTGAGGAGAGAGAGACATGAGAGAGAGAGCATGAGAGAGAGAGAGAGCTGAGAGAGAGAGAGAGTGTGAGTGAGAGAGAGAGAGAGATAGAGAGAGAGAGAGAGAGTGAGAGAGAGAGAGAGAGAGAGAGAGAGAGTGTGAGAGAGAGAGAGAGAGAGTGAGAGAGAGAGAGAGAGAGAGCGTGAGAGACAGAGAGAGCATGAGAGAGAGAGAAAGAGTTTGCGAGTGAGAAGAGAGAAAGAGTTGGAGAGAGAGAGGAGAGAGAGAGTGAGGAGAGAGAGGAGAGAGAGAGAGAGAGACGTTGAGAGAGACGGTGGTGAGAGAGAGAGGAGAGAGAGAGAGCAGATGATGTGGAAGAGAGAGATGAGGAGATGGAGAGAGAGATAGCATGTAGGTGAGAGCGAAGAGAGAGAGAGAATCGTGGTGTGATAGAGATAGAGAGAGTGAGAGAGAGAGACAGAGAGAGGGGCGGGAGAGAGGAGACAGAGAAGAGTCATGTTGAAGAGGGAGATATAGAGAGAGAGAGAGAGAGAGAGAGAGATGGAGGAGAGAGAGATAGAGAGGGGAGGAGAGAGAGAGAAAAGATAGAGAGAGAGGAAAGGAGAGGGAGAGAGACAGGGAGATGGACGGCAGAGAGAGGAGGAGGGAGAGAGAGGATAGAGAGAGAGCCGTGGAGGAGGAGGGAGAAGAGAGAAGGAGTAGAGAGAGAAGAGAGAGACCGAGAGGAGACAGCTAGATAGAGAGTAGAGATAGAGAGACCAGCGAGAGAGATACAGGAGAGAGAACAGGGAAGAGAGAGCATGAGAGAGGAGAGAGAGAGTGGGAGGGAGAGAAGGAATAGGAGAGGATAGGAGAGTGGAGAGATGAGAGGAGAGAGGAAGAGGAGGGTGTTTGTGAGAGGAGGACAGAGAGAGCATGAGAGAGGAGAGATGACAGAGAGAGAAGAGAGAGAAGAAGGGGAGAGAGAGAGTGAGACAGAGAGAGAGCGTTGGAGTTTGTTGCGAGAGGAGGAGAGAGGAGGATAGAGAGCTGGAGAGGAGGAGGAGCGTGAACGAGAGAGAGAGAACGAGCGCGAAGAGGGAGCAAGAGGGGAGAGCAGAAAAAGAGAGGAGGAGACGGTTGTTCCGAGATGAGAGGAGAGAGAGAGAGAGAGAGAGACGAGAGAGGGGGGAGAGGGGGAGAGAGGGAGGAGAGGGAGGGGAGAGAGAGAGAGAGAGAGAGAGAGAGAGAGAGAGAGAGAGAGAGAGAGAGGACGGAGGAGATGCATGAGGGAGAGAGAGACAGTGGAGAAGAGAGAGGAGCGAGACGAGAGACCCGAGACGCGAGGGGGAGGTAGAGGGGAGGAGAGATGTGTGAGAGGGAGAGAGGAGAGATGAGAGAGGAGAGCGATAGGTGGAGAGAGAGAGAGAAGACAGCGGAGACAGAGAGAGAGCGCGTGTGTGAGAGAGAGAAGAGACAGAGAGACAGAGAGAGAGAGATGAGAGAGAGAGCGTGTGTGGAGAGAGACAGAGAAAGAGAGAGAGAGAGAGAGAGACGTTCACACTTATAAGCATGTTTTTGTTTGATGTGCAGTAAAAAGAAAAAGAAGAAAATCCTGAATTGTTCTGACTGTAAGAAATGAAATAAACATGTCGTATATTTTGGGACGCGAGTGACTGAGTGTGTGTTTTGTGTGTGTGTGATTTTTTCCCCTGTAGATGTAAATCTGTTGGACTGGCAGATTCGGACACGAGCTGCAGAAACGCCATGTGCTGTGGATATCTGCGCCTTCAAACGGAGACGCAAAATAAAGGCTGGGAACGTTACTAAACACTTCGCAAATATTACTGTCATTAAATAATCCTTTACTTCACACTCGTCTCCGCCTTCTCAGTGGCTTTGAAAAATAAATAAATAAATAATGTTTTCATAAACGCCGTACCGACGCCATCCGAGCTTTTTATTTTTTTCTTTCTTCCTCGGCTCGGTTAATTACGGCCTGGTTTTAAAAACCAAAGCAAATAAAAAAAAAAAAAAAACAGCAAATAAACTAAAAGTATCAATTTAGCTCGGATTCAGAGTTTGTAAATGGACTAATTGGTGTAAAACGTGCTCCTGAGAGGATCAAGTGCCTGTCAGGAATCACCGGAATTCCGGGAGATTGGAATGGGAGAAGTGCAGGCATTTATATATATATATATATATATATATATATATATATATATATATATATATATATATATATATATATATATATATAATATATATAAATATATATAAAATAAATAAATATATATAAAGTAATAATATAATAATGTGTATATATATAATTCATATATATATATATATATATATATATATATATATATACATATATAGACATGATATATGCATGACTGTGATATATACAGACAGGACTGTGCAAAAGTTTTAGGCAGTAAATATAAATAATGATGGACGTTTGACGTTTAGAAGCAGTAGAAGTGATGGCACCCCCCCCTTCCCCACAGAGTCCTGATCTCTCCATCATGGAGTGTGTGTGGGATTGACATGAAGAGACAGAAGGATGTGAGAACGTCTCCATCCATCCACAGAAGATCTGTGTTTACTTCTCCGAGATGGAACAAACAACCAGCCGAGTTCCTTCATAAACACTGTGTGTAAATGTAACTAGAAGTGTTACTGCTGTTTTAGAAGGTAAACATGTGTTTACAACAAATATTGATCTGATTACCATTTTTATTTTCTTCATTGATGAAAGTAAATAATAAACACTTCTATTTTTGGAAGCGTTCTTCTGTTTACAGCATTTTTTGTACCATAACTGTAAATAACTGTAACAGATGTTATAATTATATACATATAACTCAAAATATCTAAATATCAAATAGTTCAAAAACGCTGGGTTACTTTATATCATTCCTTTCATCGTTTAGTGTTTTTTTCCCTTCATTCCAGACACAATTCACTCGTTCATTCATTCAATCATTCATTCATTCAATCATCCAGTCATTCATTCAATCATCCAGTCATTCATTCATTCCATCATTCGTTCATTCCATCATTCAATTGTTCCTTTCATCATTGTCATTCATTCACTCATTCATTCCATTATTCAATCATTCCTTCCATCATTCATTCATTCCATCATTCAATTGTTCCTTCCATCATTCACACATTCATTGCATCATCCAGTCCATCATTCACTCAATCATGCCCATTATTCAATCGTTCCTTAGATCATTCAGCCATTCCATCATTCAATCGTTCCTTCCATCATTCATTCATTCAGCCATTCCTTTCATCATTCAATCATTCATTCCATCATTCATGCATTCATTCATTCCATCATTCATCCCACCATTCACTCATTCATTCCATCATTCATTCCATAATTCAATAATTTCTTCCATCATTCACTCATTCATTCATAAATAATCATTTATAAATGACAGGGTTACTGACCAGAAGGTCATGGGTTCGAGTCCCGGTATCACCAAGCTGCCACCCTTGGGTCCTTGAGCAAGGCCTTTAACCCCTCTGTGCTCCAGCCATATTATGGCCGATCGTGCGCTTCCAAAACAAACTGGGATATGAGAAGAAATGAATTTCTCTCACGGGATGAAAGAAGTATACATTAAAAAATAAATCCATTGTTAATTATATATAAAAAGAAACTGAAAATGTCTTTATGTGAGTATATTTAGAAAAGTCACACAGCGTTTACATGATCTCCTCCGGGGAGGGGGGGGGGGGGGGGGGGGGGGATACTTTAATTTATGAATAATTGTTTATTCTTGATATCCATATCTAAATGATGGATGGGGCTACATGCTGGAATGGGATGTGCAAAAATAAATAAAGAAATATACAAATAAATAAGTAAATAAATAAGAATGAAAATAAATAAAATATATAAATAAATAAATAAAATGTGGTGCACGATGCGCTAACAAACCGATTTAAACAACCCAAGATGACTTTGAATTCCACCCACAGCGGCGGCTCGCAGGAATTGAAATGACGAACCTCATAATCCGACCCTGAGCAAAATCAATGCATCAGCTTTACTGAGCGAACACGAATCAAAAGCAAAAAATAAAAAAAATGCATTTTTCTCCCCCTCTTTTTTTATTTTTTCCGTAATCACACTCGAGCAGAGCTTGACCCTGAATCAACATCACTTGTCCAAACTGTCTCTATCGTCCACTGCCAATTAAGGCTAAGCAGACTGCAATCTGTTGGACAATATGCTCCGTTCCTCTTTGCTACAAAGATGAAGAAGACGACGAGGAAAGGAAAAAAAAAAGACAGAAATAGACAGAGAGGTGTTTACTTTCTTCTTGTCCGTCCACTGCTTTGTTTCAGCGCCATCTTGCAAAAAAGATGAGGGCCGCCAAAAAAAAAAAATTAAATAAATAAATAATTCCTGCCCGGAATCAACAGATGCCCAATTCTCTCATCTCTGGCCATCTCGCTCCTGTTGTTTCGACAGGCTGCTTCGTTCGGAGAGCAAAAACCTTTCCTTCGTTTGTTAGTCGAGCTCCCGTTGGCCGGAAGACACCAACTGTCAGCGAAATAAATAAATAAATAAATAAATAAATAAGAACAATAAATAAATAAATAATTCCGCAAACACTCCCTGAGTGGTTACTTTATATCATTCTCTTTTTTTTCCCCTTCATTTCAGCCACAATTCACTAGTTCATTCCATCATTCAGTCATTCATTACATCCTTCAGTCATTCATTACATCCTTCAGTCATTCCTTCCATCATTAGATCATTCATTCAATCATTCATTCCATAATCCAATCATTCCTTCCATCATTCCATCATTCATTCCATCATTAAATCATTCATTCCTTCTATCATCCCATCATTCATTCCATCATTCGCTCATTCATTCATTCCATCATTCAATCATTCCTTCCATCATTAGATCATTCATTCAATCATTCAATTATTCATTCCATAATCCAATCATTCCTTCCATCATTCACTCATTCATTCCATCATTCAATCTCATTCATTCATTCCATCATTCATCATTCCATCATTCACTCATTCATTCCATCATTCCATCATTCATTCCATCATTCATTCATCATTCATCATCGTTCATTCCACTATTCACTCATTCATTCCATCATTAGATCATTCATTCAATCATTCCTGCCATCATTCAATCACTCATTACATCGTTCAGTCATTCCTGCCATCATTCAATCATTCATTCCATTGTTCAGTCATTCCTTCCATCATTCAATCATTCATTCCATCATTAGATCATTCATTCATTCATTCATTCCACCATTCATTCCATCATTAAATCATTCATTCCTGCTATCATCCCATCATTCATTCCATCATTCGCTCATTCATTCATTCCATCATTCGACCATTCCTTCCATCATTCCTTCCATCATTAGATCATTCATTCAATCATTCAATTATTCATTCCATAATCGAATCATTCCTTCCACCATTCACTCATTCATTCCATCATTCATGCGTTCATTCCATTATTCACTCATTCATTCCATCATTCCTTACATTCACTCATTCATTCCATCATTATGTCATTCCTTCCATCATTCCTTCCTTCCATCATGACATGATCATATATAAAAACCCCATTAAGTCTGTAGAAACGTGTTCATGCGTTTGGGAAAAACCCCGGAACAGGAACACGTGAATACGAGGTCATGAGAGTATTTCAGCACTCTTGGCGATTTTAGAAGTCTCTTCTGCAGCTCTACGAGGCGTCCTGTCGGTACGAATTAACTCACGGAGACCGGCTTCGTTCCCTCTCCGAGGACGAGGAGAAGTCTGCTGGCCCCATGAATCCTCCTCTCTATTCCTGACCTACAATCTCTCTGAGGGAGGGATGGAGGGATGGAGGGAGGGAGAGGAGTTAATATATCGACATCTCTCTCTCTCTCTCTCTCTCTCTCTCTCTCTCTCTGCTCGTGTCCTCCTTCGGGTTTGTGTAATAACGCAGGAGATGATTTACACTAAACACATATTAATGTACAGAGTGCATGTCGTTTTTGTTTTTCCCTCCCCTTTAAACAACACGTCTCTCTACCGTGACTCGGAACAAGCAAGAGTTTACTGCAATCACTTATTTATTTATTTATTTATTTATTTCCCCCTGTCCAGTATACAAGTATACCTCGTTTCCTGACCTGCGTGACCCCCGAGCGCCGCTGTAATAACGATAGAGTTGTTACAGCAAAGCACATTGCATTATTGGTTGTAGATGCTGTCCAATGCTGTCTCTGTCCGTGGTGCTGAAGAAGAACAGTGTGCATCAGCAGAAGTGCACGGCGTGGGCATGGTGTTCAAAGGGGGAAACACACACACACACACACAACACACACACACACACACACACACACACACACACACACACACACACACACACACGGCTACATTAGAAGAACAATTCAGGAAGAAAAGGCCGCTACACCTCCCTCCACCCGCTGCCTCCCCGTCCTGAATCCCACATGATTACAGCCTGACTTTATTCCTCTATTGAACTTTTACACCGACAATGTGGTCATTCAGAGGTGATTTTTTTTCCTCCCCCCCGTTGCACATTTATTGCTCATTTACCCCCATACCATTCAACCATTCATTCAGTCATTCAACCATTCATTCAATCTTTCCATCATTCAGTCATTCATCCCATCATTCATTCCATCATTCATTCAGTCATTCAACCATTCATTAAATCGTTCCATCATTCAGTCAGTCATTCCATCATTCATTCATTCAATCTTTCCATCATTCAGACCATCATTCATTCATTCCATCATTCATTCATTCCATTATTCACTCAATGATATGATTCACTCATAATAATAATAATAGTAATAATAATAATAATAATAATAATAAATAATAATAATAATAATAATAATAATAATAATAATAATAATAATAATGTGTTACAGGTATGGGGTGTGTGTGTTACAGGCCTGTGGTTTGTGCGTTACAGGTATGGGGTGTGTGTTACAAGCCTGGGGTATATATATATATATATATATATATATATATATATATATATATATATATATATATATATATATATATATATATATATATATCCTATATATATATATATATATATATATATATATATAAATATATATTATATTAAAAATAATAGCCAAAGGTTGTGTGGGTTCGCCGGTTTCCTCCCCGGTAGGTTGAGGTGATTGGCAAATTGGAAAATTGTCCCTAGTGTTGGGGGAAGTGTATGAATGTGTGTGTGTGTGCAATGGGTTGGCATTCCATCCAGGGTGTATCCTGCCTTAATGCCCATAGACGCCTGAGATAGACACAGACTCCCCGTGACCCGAGGGAAGATCGGATAAAGTGTATAGTATATATATATATATATATATATATATATATATATATATATATATATATATATATATATATATATATATATATATATATATATATATATCATATATATATACACACACACACACACACACATACACACACACAAATTAATAAAATAAATAAGTAAAAAAATATATATATATATATATATATATAAAAAAACACGACACTAAAAAAATTGTAATCACTAAACATTCCTATTATGATGCATCAAGTCTCGAACCATTTGCAATCCGGCAATTAAAAGCGTCCGTGTGGAAACATAGGAAATGCCACGTACACGTGTCCCATGATGAGTTCACCAGCGTGACGAGTAAGGCGCTTATGGATAAAACCTCCGTTTTTTTAAAGCTTCAGGAATGATTCTGTACCACTGTTTTAATTCTATCCTGAGTTTGGGTTAAAACACACACTTCGAGAGAGAGAGAGAGAGAGAGGAGAGAGAGAGAGAGAGAGAGAGAGAGAGAGAGAGAGTATGACATTTAGCTGTCGGACTTTGAGTGACATTCGAAAAAACAAGGTCTCCTGCAGGCTGCTCCCATCAGCCAGTGCACAAATGGGCCAAATTAGCTCTGCATGGAGCCTGCTTCAGCAATCAGTGCCTAAGAGTGGGGCCTCCTACTGACCCTGGCTCAAAAAGCACCCCCCCAAAAAAAAAACACAACAAAAAAAGAGGCAAGAAATACAATAGGGAAGCCAACGGAGCTTAGCGAAACAGCCGGATGACGTACGAGGATAAAAGGATATGTTTAAAAAATAAAAATAAATAAATAAGTGTTGTTCTGTAACCAAAGCAATTAAGCCTGGGTTAAGTTGGAGAAGGTGCTGCACCAGCATTCACGGCTTCATTTTACACTGCTTACACAGGCAAATATAAATAATCACAGCGTAAATTACTTCTGAGTCCCGCTAGCGAGATATATTGCGGAGGGTGTGAAAGGGGGGGCGTGGGGGGGCGGGGGATGGAGAGGGAGGGGGGGGGGGGGGGGGGGGGGGGTTCTTCGGACGGAGCGAGCGCGCCGCATTTCCCCCGGATTAATTAAATTGCACCTTTAGAAACAGGCGTAATTATTATTTATAATATAATAAACAGTCTGATGGTGGGTAGCGAGGTCTTTCATCACTGTAGGTGCCTCAGTCCTCCTTCACTCGCGCTCTCATGCAGCTGCTGCAGGCTCCGATTCATTTACCGAATAAACATCAGGACCGGGTTGTTATTTCTGGTCTTTTTTTTGTGTGTGCAACCGGGAAAACAGTGGAAAATAACAGTCATCTTGTTTGTGCAAAAAAAAACAAAAAAAAAAACAACAAAAAAAAGAAAAGGGCTAAAAAATATGCCACATAAATGTATAGGATATTGAGGCGTTTCTGCTTTGGAACCTTTTAAAAGAGCTCAGGTTTGACGCGGCAGGAGGCGTCAGGACGTCTTATATTTACATTTAAGGAATTTGGCAGACGCCCTTATCCAGAGCGACTTACAACTGAGCCATTGAGGGTTAAGGGCCTTGCTCAAGGGCTCCCACTAGTGGCAGCTTGGTGGTGGTGGTGGTGGGGTTTGAACCCGTGATCTTCTGGTACACAGGCCAACACCTTAACTACTGAGCTACACATCTCCCACTTGGTGGTGGTGCTGGTTTTGAAGTCATCCAGACCACAGGCCAGGGCCTGAACCTCTGAGCTACCCCACCTCCACATGTCCTTTACATCCTGGAAGATGCAAGATGAGCGTCAATCAATTTTGGATTTTCCAGCGGATTTATGGAATCAGATGGAAAAATGTCCGTCACGTTCCTGAGCATAAAAAGCAGGACTTTTCCACCAATTTGGAGATCTTCAGGATGCTTTAAACCCGTTTCCCATGCTCAAGATCCGGTCACGGGTTCACCAGGTGCCAATGCTTGGACCACTTTTGTTATCCGTTAATCCACCCAGACCGACTGTTTGGGAGAATCCTTACCCCGGTTATTTACATTTACGGCATTTGGCAGACGCCCTTATTCAGAGAGACTTACAACTGAGCCATTGAGGGTTAAGGGCCTTGCTCAAGGGCCCACTAGTGGCAGCTTGGTGGTGGTGGTGGGGTTTGAACCTGCGAAACCCCATTGAATCTTCCGGCGGTCCAGAGTCCAACACCTTAACCACCTACACCACCTCCATTATCAAAACCAGAGATCTCTATACCACTGACCCAGGGCCTGTGGAAGAGTTTCCACCAGGTCGGTCCAGGGGTGGTGGTTGTTTTTTTGCCCATTAGGAGCCACTTTCCAAAAGTATGTGCAGCACCAATATAACAACATCTATATATTATTTATTATAACATTAACGTCTGATTAACAACAAAAACATCTCCTGCATGAGTTATATTTATCTGGTCCCTGGAGAACGAGCAGCTTTCCTTCCCTTCGGCGCCCCTGCACACGAGGCCCGGCTGCCAAGATGTAGAACTGCAACGCAGCATGTGGGTCCTCCTAGTTCAAGTCCTGATCACAGTCCAGAATATACTTGTGATTGCTCTTGTAGCTATTTTAAAGTATATATAGATATATATATATATATATATATATATATATATATATATATATATATATATATCTATATATATATATATATATATATATATATATATATATCCATACAGGCTCACTATATGGATAAGGGAGGGAGGTGGTGGCTTAGTTGGACTCTTGGTTGGACTCTGGACCGCCGGAAGATCGCAGGTTCAAACCCCACCACCACCAAACTGCCACTAGTGGGCCCTTGAGCAAGGCCCTTAACCCTCAATTGCTCAGTTGTAAGTCGTCTCTGGATAAGGGCGTCTGCCAAATGCCGTAAATGTAAATAACCGGGGTAAGGATTCTCCCAAACAGTCGGTCTGGGTGGATTAACGGATAACAAAAGTGGTCCAAGCATTGGCACCTGGTGAACCCGTGACCGGATCTTGAGCATGGGAAACGGGTTTAAAGCATCCTGAAGATCTCCAAATTGGTGGAAAAGTCCTGCTTTTTATGCTCAGGAACGTGACGGACATTTTTCCATCTGATTCCATAAATCCGCTGGAAAATCCAAAATTGATTGACGCTCATCTTGCATCTTCCAGGATGTAAAGGACATGTGGAGGTGGGGTAGCTCAGAGGTTCAGGCCCTGGCCTGTGGACTGGATGACTTCAGGTTCAAAAACACCACCACCACCAAGCTGCCACTAGTGGGAGCCCTTGAGCAAGGCCCTTAACCCTCAATTGTCTCAGTTGTAAGTCGCTCTGGATAAGGGCGTCCGCCAAATGCGTGAATGTAAATAAGGGATTTATTTGGCGATATAATAACCTCGCTGTGTGGAGATCTGCTACGATGGTCCAACATTTCAGCACTGATCGATCTATTTTATACAGTTTAAACTCTAAACATGCCAGAATTCCATTTCACTTCATACATTTCCCTTCAATAAATAAAGTAAAAAGGTGTTTACTGTAACAGTACTGTACTCCTGGACATCCCTATTTGGCCTTGGCAGCGACGCCTCAGCGAAGAAATCGCCTTAAAATCGCGCACTTTCGCAGCCGAAGTATTTATACGCGTCAAAGCCTGGGTTGCCAAAGACGCTTGGACGATTTATACTGTAACAGTAGCAACGTTACATACTGGCAGAACAGAACTGTGTGTGTGTGTGTGTGTGTGTGTATATATTTACACACATGCTACTGGCATTGTCTGCCCAGGCGTACTGCCAACACCTCCTGTTCGTGCCTCTACATTCAAGTGCCATTGTATAAACAAGCCCCCCCAAACACCCCCCCCCCCCTCTCCCCACACTGTTTTTTTAATTTCCATTGGTTTGTCGAGACGTGTACTGCGTACGCGGTGCAAAAATCCACGGATGATTGAATGTGGAGATGTTTTCGTCTGCACACGTGCTATCAAATGCAGACAAAACGAAAGTGCTTTTGTTTCGTTTTTCCCCGTTACGCAGTTTCTCTACAGACGCTGATTCGTCTACAAAACAATCTCAAACGTACAATTTTACTTAACCGTGTCGGTGGAGACGCTGCATCGTCCGGATAAAAACGCCACCATTTCAACACATCTTAGCTAAAATATCATCGGTTTGTTTTTATATATATATATATAGGGTCACGGTGGTTTAGTGGTTAGCACGTTCGATTCCCGTCTCGACCATGTGTGTGTGGAGTTTGTGCATGTTCTCCCCGTGCCTCAGGGGGTTTTCTCCCGGTTCTCCGGTTTCCTCCCCCGGTCCAAAAACATGCACAGTAGGATGCATGTTTTTGCAATTGGAAAATTGTCCTCTCTCCATCCTCCTCTCTCTCTCTCTCTCTCTCTCTCTCTCTCTCTATATAATATATATATATATATATATATATGTATATATATATATTTTTTTTATATATATATAAACTCCGCTTGATTTTAGAAATTTCACTGTGGCCCCGCTACTGCCATCTGGTGGCCGGCGGCTAGTTTGAGAACCACTCATCTAGAGGAAGACCAATCTCGCGCCCTGACGTTTGTTTTCATTAGCAATAATGACAATTTCATGACAGCACGCACGTATATGCGGGAAAATCCAGGTGTCTGCACAGTCGTATCCATATGGCGCATATTAAAGACGGAATCTACCGATAAAGGACGTCCAGAAGATGGATTCTGTTGGTGAAAACGATTCTCGAGACCTTGACAGAAATAAGCAAGGAGAAGAAAGAAAACGACAGGTGTGAAGTTTAACCAATCCGGAGAGAATTTAGACGAGGCGTTAAATAGAAAGCGTACATTATAAACTTTAGTGTATACATCAGTGTCACAGTGACGGAGTAAAAGTGTCTCTGGTTTAATAACAGGCCTGTATTTAGCTTCGCGCTTCGGATTCATGATCCGGCTCTCTGTGAGGAACTTCTTGTAGGTACAATGAACACGAATCTGCCTCCTTAAAACATCGGAAATCTCGGCTCGTAAAGACATTCCGCAGACCCGGATACAACATCCCATAATAACCTACACATTACAGGGAAGAGTCAAGTCAAGTCAAGAAGTTTTATTGCCATTTCAACCACATATATCTGAGTGTGTACACAGTGAAATGAGACAACGTTTCTCCAGGACCCTGGTGCTGCTACACAAAACAACATATAACACAAACACAAGAACACAATGGTGAGGACGAGACTAAGTTTGTCCTAGGTACATAAAGTGCATCGTGTGCAACCTAGTGCAAACAGCGCAAAAACAGAATAGGACTGTGTTGACAACACAAGACAGTGCACAACAAACAACTAACACTTTTTAGTTGTTTGTTTTGTTGTTTTTTTTCTTTTTAATAAAATAAAAAATAAAAACACAACAACGACCTAGTGCAAAGTGTTCCAGTTTGGCGAGTGTGCAAAGGAACAAGTAGAGCAGCAGTGATAAAAAGTGAAATGTGCAAAGTGTCCATGTAAACAGTAACACTGTCAGTGAGAGCAGTATTTACAATAAACATATAAAGGCCAGTAATGAGGTAGATAAATAAGTAGAGCAGTGGAATGATGTATGGATGGTGTGTGAGTGTGTGTGAGTGTGTGTGAGTGTGTGTGTGAGTCCAGTTCTATGTGTTGAGAAATCTGATGGCTTGAGGGAAAAAACTATTGCATAATCTGCTTGTGAGAGCCCGAATGCTTCGGAACCTCTTCCCTGATGGCAATAGTGTAAAGAGTGTGTGTGAGGGGTGTGTGATGTCGTCCACAATGCTGGTAGCTTTGCGGATGCAGTGTGTGCTGTAAATGTTCGTGACAGAGGGGAGAGACACTCCGATGATCTTTTCAGCTGTCCTCACTATCCGCTGTAGGGTCTTGCGATCCGTGACGGTGCAGTTCCCAAACCAGGCAGTGATGCAGCTGCTCAGGATGCTCTCGATGGTCCCTCTGTAGAACATGGTCAGGATGGGGGTTGGCAGATGTGCTTTCCTCAGCCTTCTCAGGAAGTAGAGACGCTGCTGGGCTTTCTTGCTGATGGAGCTGGTGTTGAGTGACCAGTTGAGCTTCTCCGTCAGATGGACACCGAGGAATTTGGTGTTCTTTACGATCTCCACGGAGGATCCATCGATGTACAATGGAGAATGGTCACTCTGTGCTCTCCTAAAGTCCACAACCATCTCTTTAGTTTTGTCCACGTTCAGAGACAGGTTGTTGGCTTTACACCAGGCTGAGAGATGTTCCACCTCCTCTCTGTAAGCCGACTCGTCGTTCCTGCTGATGAGACCCACCACGCTCGTGTCAGAGAGAGGTGTTCAGACCCAGTAGGCTCAGCTTCTCGATCAGGTGCTGAGGAATGACTGTGTTGAATGCTGAACTGAAGTCAATGAACAGCATTCGAACATATGTGTCCTTTTTGTCCAAGTGTGTGAGAGACAGATGGAGAGTGGTGTTCATGCATCGTCCGTTGAGCGGTTAGGACGATACGCAAACTGCAGTGGGTCCAGTGAGGGTGGAAGGTGGGATTTGATGTGCCTCATGACGAGCCTCTCGAAGCACTTCATAGTGATGGGTGTGAGTGCAACGGGACGGTAGTCATTGAGGCAGGAGACTGGAGATCTCTTTGGCACCGGGACGATGGTCGTTGTGAGGCATGTGGGAACAACGGCGCTGCTCAGGGAGATGTTGAAGATGTCAGTAAGAACATCTGCAAACTGTTCTGCACATTCCCTGAGCACCCGGCCAGGAATGTTGTCAGGTCCAGCAGACTTCCGTGGGTTGACTCTGCGTAGAGTCTTCCTCACCTCATCTGTGGTTAGACAGATCACCTGGTCGTTGGAAGGAGGGTTGGTCTTCCTTGCTGCCTCGTTGTTCTGCGCCTCGAACCGGGCGTAGAAGTCATTCAGCACATCTGGGAGGGAGGCGTCGTTATCACAAACTGGTGATGGTGTCTTGTAGTTCGTGATCGCCTGGATGCCCTGCCACATGCGCCGAGTGTCTCCACTGTCCTGGAAGTGACCGTGGATTTTCTTGGCATGTGCGTGTTTCGCCTCTTTGATGGCTCGGGATAGTTTGGCCCTTGCTGTTCTTAAGGCCACCTTGTCCTTTGCTCTGAAGGAGGAGTCTCTGGTTCTCAACAGCGCACGTACCTCTGCAGTCATCCACGGTTTCTGGTTGGAGCGTGTAGTGATGGACTTGGAGATGGTCACGTCATCAATGCACTTCGCGATGTAGCTGGTCACTGATGATGTGTACTCCTCCAAGTCGATGGAGTCGCCGTTGGTTGCAGCGTCCCTGAACATGTCCCAGTCAGTGCACTCAAAGCAGTCCTGAAGAGCAGAGATGGCTCCATCAGGCCAGGTTTTACCTGTTTCAGAACCGGTTTCGAGCGTCTGATGAGCGGTCTGTATGCTGGGCATTAGCATAACAGAGATGTGGTCTGAGTATCCGAGATGGGGGCGGGGCTCCGCACGGTACGCGCCGGGTATGTTTGTATAAACAAGATCCAGCGTGTTTTCCCTTCTCGTAGCAAAGTCCACATGCTGATGGTATAGAGCAGGACGTGAGGAACCTCTGGGGTGCGATTCATCTTAGCGGGGTTGAGGTCAGAGCTTTAGAGAAGACCATGGAGCTGGATTTGTGTATTCGTGGGGGGAGGGGGGGTGGGGGGGTGGGTTCCCATGCAAAAGGAAAACATCTGGATAATGCCGCACCATTGGAGGAACTGCATATGCATATGGATGGAAAGACTAGGGGTGCCAATACTTTTGCACATATAGGATTGTTTCCTCGCTTCAACGATGCACTTTTGCTACTTACTTTTGGGGATGAAGGACGAAAATCTTGGCCCGTGAGGAACCTAGAAGGTCATGTGACGTGGCACAAAAACGCACCACAAAACATGCGAAATATTTTTGCTTTAATATAAACGACACCAAAAATTAACACTTTTTTTTATAGTAACAAAAAATCTAAACAAAACAATATAAAATAAGACTTTTTTTTTTTTAATCCAAATGATAATTTTCTCACCGTTCAATTTGCTGATGATTATTAAATCAAGACAAAGATAATAAGTGGATAATTTTGCAGTGGATAATATATGTACCGTATAGTGTACAGGTGGAGCGATACAAAATGTTACAGTCATCGCCGATACAATGTTACCGATACAAACGGAGTTCATACCATCATTGGTCAAAAATAAGGGTTGCAAAAACACAAACAAACAAAAAAAAGAGCATCAATCCTTCCTCTGATTGGATAGAAAGAGAGCATGGAATATTTGCTCGTTAGCCGCCACATGGCAGGAAACGGTATTGCACCAAGGAGCGACTATTGAGAATTTTGTGTATATTTGTTCTTTTTTCTTTCTTGGTCCTGACACACTTTTAAAGGACCATTATATGGAATTTAATATACTAGTAAGAAAACAGCGAAATCCACAAACGATGTTTTATTTATTTATTTATTTTTAATTATATGCGAATTTTTTTAAAACAGAGTTTATATATATATATATATATCGCGTGAACAATCCTATGATGATGAATATCAAACTAGAGGCGGTTCTATAAAACTATTTGGCCCCGGATATATAAATGAAGGCGTTTAATGATTTTGCATAGAATATTATTATTAATAATATTAATAATAATGATGATAATAATAATAATAAAAACAGGATATAGATCCAAAAGTGCACACATTGTGTTTAAGACCAGGTGCGGTAGTGTATAAATGGCGTTTATTTTTCGCTCGCTGTACCTCGGAGGATATCTTTACTTACCTCCTCGTTTGTTTGTCGTTGTTTTTG
>JACRUU010000005.1:10313880-10326380 GCA_030449085.1 Kryptopterus vitreolus | reverse complement strand
AGCGTGGAGCGGCGGTTCGGAATACAACTAACCCTTCAGTCAAAAAGCTCAAAGCGACAGCTTCATCCGGATGTGACTGAACGACATTCCGATCCTGAATGAAGCGGATTGGGAAGTCCACTGGGGATTGCGATTGGGAAGTGTGGAACCGATAATTAAGGATATGTATCCAGCTCGTATTCCGTTCCTCTCTCATTACGGGCATGTTCGAATACACACACACACACACACACACACACACACACACTCGTTTGTCGCCACGCGCTTTAATGAACTAGCACTCGCTCTTTTTCCCGCTTTCGTTTCATTTTTAGCGCTGTTTTCCGGCATTTTTCGGTTTGACATTTGACTCTGTTGATACGCTGTGACTCTGAACTCGTGCCTGCGATGGATTTAATGAGTTTTGTTCAAAAATAAAAAATAAACACTTGACCAATAGATGACACGAGGGCATCGAGCCGGCATAAAGACAACAGGACATGTGATTCTTGCTAATCCGAGACCTTTTTTGGTTTGTGTTTATTTATATAGATATATTATATTTGGTATATATATATATATATATATTATATATATATAGATATATTATTATATATATATATCTATATATATATATATATATATATCTATATATATATATATATCTATATATATAGATATATTTTTTTTTTTTTTTTTTTTTTTTCCCCTTCTCCGGAAATCTTGCAAAAAAATAAGAAATGGCAGATTTTATGTCTTTATATATATATATATATATATATATATATATATATATATATATATATATATATATATATATATATATATATATATATATAGGGATCCTGTGCCTATCTCAGGCGTCTATGGGCATTAAAGCAGGATACACCTGGGACGGAATGCCAACTTATCACGGGACACACACACACACATTCACACACACATTCATACACTAGGGACAATTTTCCATGGTGCCTATCAACCCGGGGGAGGAAACCGGAGAACCCCAAGAAAAAAACCCCCTGAGGCACGGGGAGAACATCCACAAACTCCACACACACACATGGCCGAGACGGGAATCGAACCCGGATCCTGGCGGTGGTGTGAGGCGAACGTGCTAACCACTAAACCACCGTGCCCCCATATATATATCTAATTTATTATTATTTTTTTAAGTTATAGTTTTAATGTTTAGTTGCACCTAGAACTCAGAATGGTCTTTTAATATTATCGTTCCTAATTAAACTTCAAGAACAAAGAATACTAATTTTTTTAAACATCTTAACCATATCAGCACTGAATTATAATTAGGGCTTCCGGGAATTTTCAAAACCGGAAACTTTCCATGGGAATAAACTGAATTTACAATTTAGCCGATTAAAAAAAAAAAAAATAAAATCTTGATCTGTAATTTCGTTAAAACAGGCGAGATTTAGTGTGATTTTGATTTATAATAATCCTCGAATGTATTTCTATAGAAGATGATTAGTTAGACGAGGAACGCCACTCGTCCGGATTCTGGGAAAAACTGGGAAAGTTTTTCCCGCTAGATTTTGGAGATTTTCCATGAGATCTTCCGAGAAGCTTTCCATCGGATTTCAGCGTACACATTTTTTCTCTCGTTCATTAAAGATCATTTAGCACAAGCGGGTACTGATGCTGAGTAGGTGATGAGGTGATGACACATTCATACACTAGGGACAATTTTCCAAGGTGCCAATCAAACTACCGTGCATGTTTTTGGACCGGGGGAGGAAACCGGAGAACCCGGAGAAAAACCCCCTGAGGCACGGGGAGAACATGCACAAACTCCACACACACACATGGCCGAGACGGGAATCGAACCCGGACCCTGGCGGTGTGAGGCGAACGTGCTAACCATCCCTCAGTAGTTAAGGCATTGTGCTCTGGACCAGGTTCAAATCCCAGCACCACTAAGCTGACACTCGTGGGCCCTTGAGCAAGGCCCTTAATCCTCAACTGCTCAGGATAAGTAAATGTACATACACGGTGTGATGGTCGGGCGTCCGAATACTTTTGCCCAAAAACTGGGACGCGTGAGGCGGATTGAGACTGGCGGGAATTCCAGGTCAAATGTGTGCTGTTTGGTTCTGGAGGACTAAAGAGGATATTGGCGGGGGAAAAAAGGAAAAGAAAAAAAAGGAAAAAAAAAAAAAAAAAAAAAAAAAAAAAAAAAAAAAAAAAAAAAAAAAAAAAAAAAAAAAAAAAAAAAAAAAAAAAAAAAAAAAAAAAAAAAAAAAAAAAAAAAAAAAAGAAAAAAAAAAAGGAAAAGGAAAAACCTCTTGGGGGCCGCTCGCATTTTCAGCATCACTTGGAATTTTATGAATCCTGTCATGTGGGTCAGACGGATCTTAACCCGATCCGATTCATCCATCACTCACAGTGACCTGAGGTGGCGTCCCTTCCTTACACCCGTCCTTTCCGAGCCGTCTCTCTCTCTCTCTCTGGGATCGTTCCGTTGGCTGTTCTCCCGCGCAGCACGTTCCGGCATCGCGGATGTCACTCTCGCCTTTTATCGCCGCTCGGCACGCCGGATTCCGCTCGCGTCTGCTGCCAGTGAGCCGACACTCGTTTCTCTCTCTCTCTATCTCTCTCTCTCTCTCTCTCAAATAGAACAGGAGCCCAAAACAGATTCCTGACTCGCGAGATCGTTTTTCCCCCAATTTCGCATTTGCACAGAAGCTCTTAGGAGAAGACGACTTTTCATCTCTCTTGTCCTCCACCCCCTCCCTCTCCCTCCATCCAAACGTTTGGCAGGCAGCTCAACAGAACGTGACAGACGACAAGGACGCTTGATCAGTCTAACGAGCTGCTACGAAGGCAGGCAAGGCGAGTAGCCATGACATTAGACTGTTTCATTTCTAACAGTTAACTCTCTAACTCTCTCTCTCTCTCTTTTTTTTATCTGTTTTTTTTTACATTTACATGTACAGCATTTTGGCAAGACGTCCTTACGACTGAGAAATTGAAAGGGCCTTTCTCAAGGGCCCCAATCTTCCGACCTTATGGTCCAAAGGCCAATGCCTTAACCACTGCGCTCCCACCTCCCTCACGTATTTACATCCCTTTATATACACTTAATAGCTTTATTTTTCATTCATTCATCTTCTAGCGCTTTATCCGATCTTCCCTCGGGTCACGGGGAGTCTGTGCCTATCTCAGGCGTCTATGGGCATTAAGGCAGGATACACCCTGGATGGAATGGCCAACCCATCACACACACACACACACACACACACACAACACACACATTCATACACTAGGGACAATTTTCCAAGGTGCCAATCAACCTACCGTGCATGTTTTTGGACCGGGGGAGGGGGGGGAGGAAACCGGAGAACCCGGAGAAAAAACCCCTGAGGCACGGGGAGGGGAGGGGGGAGAACATGCAAACTCCACACACACATGGCCGAGACGGGAATCGAACCCAGACCCTGGCGGTGTGAGGTGAACGTGCTAACCATTAAACCACCGTGTCCCCTATATATATATATATATATATATATATATATATATATATATATATATGGACAAAATTACTGGCACAGCAATTCTATGTTTTACAAAGACGTTACCTCGATGTTAGAGGCAGAGCATGGCCTTAGTCCGGCATGCCGATGTGCACAAAGCTCTATGAAGGTACGGGGTTGGTATCGGGGTTAGAAGGTCTCGAGGGGATCGGCACACGATGTTTTGAGCAATTGCGGACAAATTTTCACTACTAAAACCGGGACTAAATGTGGAAATATAGCGTACAAAAGACACCATTAGAAGTAATTCTGGGATCTGTCTCTCCTGTAAGCATCAAACGACTGAAAAACGAGGACGGAGCAGATGCAAGAACTCGGAGAAAAAACGGATCGTAAATTCCACTCAAACTTTCCGCGTTAATTTAATTTTATCCGGAGAAAAAAAAAAAAACGGAGGGATCCCCAGCCAAGAAAATGGTATTTAGATTGGAAATGGAACAACAGTAAAATGGAGGAGAAGTGTGTCTCGGAAGCTGGCAGTAAAACGATGCAGGATGATGTAATGCTACCGCTTGATGACTAAATCTAGCCTAATGATCGGGCTCTCCTGCCGGACCGCTCAATTTCGCTCCCTGTGAAGTCCCGCTGCACTCGTTTATCTACATTTGGCCAATAAAAAAAGAGGGGCGGATGACACCAGGTGACGAGGTTAGGGGGAAAATCTGAGCTAATTCGGTAAGAGGGTGGACCTGAACCCCCGGACCAGGAGTGATAAATAATACCCTTAATTGACGGGGAAAAAAAAAAGAGAGAGAGAGAGAGAGAGAGAGAGACAGGACCGTACGGAGGAGCGGACCCAAAAATAAAAGGGTGAAAAGCAAAGGGGGAAAAAAAGAAGAAGGCATTAATGATACAGAGTGGTGATAAATCTGGCACACAAGGAGGCATTAATGTCAGGCAGAGGACTATCAGAGCGATGGCCTGCACCATTTTCCCTCTGTCCGCGCGAGTCATGCAGTAATTAGGCACATTATCGGCGTCGTAGCACATCCGCGGCCGCTCCTCCCCCCCTTCCCCAAAAAAACCCCCACGCCCCCCCCCCCCTCCTCGCCGGCACATCGCGGCGTATGTAAGCGTAAAACACATATTTATGCTTCTGGACCGGCGGATAATTAAGGACGGAGCCCAATTAAGACGGGAACGAGTGTGTGGACGTCGTCGGTCTCCCAGGTTCGGCCTGCTGGGCTTGGCGTGAAATTTCCCAACGTTCCTAAAGAGCGTTTTAGACCTCGTCTGGAATAATGATTTATGCGGCACGTCACGATCCAACGTGTCTTTATGGATTTCCGCCACTGAGTTAAATCAAAAGTCGTTTTCATCAAAAGCGCCGCAGGAAATCTGAACGTTTGCGGAACGTTTGCGGCCTTCCGAACGTTTTTCCGGAACGTTTAGGAAACCTGGTCCTGAAGCTCTACTGGGAATCTGATCAGAAGGTTGTGAGTTCGAATCCCACCACCTTCATAGCGCTTTGATCAAGGATAATGATGAAGGATAACAGCGTCTGTCGTTTATTTGTATTATTTCCTGAAGGCAGGGGTCTCGCTCTCTCGCTCCGTATCCAAAAACAGCGGCATTAACACAGTTCCCCCGGGCGCAGTAAGACTCCCGGAAGGCATCGGGACGCAGACGCTGCTTGTCTGTGTCTAATAGACAGCTCGTTGCGGTCGCGGCGCCGCGTCTCGTATTGAGTCCTTAACAAAAAAAAAAAAAAAAAAAAAGTAAAAAAAGCCGCCACGGGGAGTTCTAATCCCACAGCATTCAGCGCCGCGCTAAAATTAATTAGAAATTAAAATGCCTTAATGCTTACTTGAACCCAGGGAGGAAACGAAAATGTCAGCAAACGATGTTTGTTTAGGGGATCAGGCGGCTGAAGGAGACCGGAGTAAAGTGTCGCTGATAAGGCGTTAAAGGACTTCCAGATTAAAACATCTGCCGCTTTAATTGCGATCCAGAAGAAGCGCGGGACCGAGAACCCCGGGGGAAGGATGGGGGGTTATTTTAAACAAATTGTGCGATTCCGTTGCGATTAATCAATGAAGATTGCACGATTAATCGGGATTTTAATCGAAAAGCATTCCAGGCCTCGGAATTTCCTCCATTGGAACGCGGTGTGAAAAATCCCTGTAAAATTCCAAGTTCCCTCTATTCCAAGTTTCTTATTATAAAAAGCAACATGTCATAATGGTGAAGTATAAAAGTGTTATTCATTGGGGGTTTTTTGGGGGGGAAGCGCTCTCGACGCGGCGCACGATCCGAGACGCCTACACGCGCTTGTGATCATGCAGAAAATAACTTTTATAGCTTTCAGTTAGAAATAAATCAGCATTATGAATGTATATTTATTCGATCCCGCACAAGCGCTTATTAACGACGGTGGAATAAACCAAACCTCAAGGGCTCCGAACGCCGAGAGAATCGTTTAGGCCGGAAAGCAAGTCGATGTTTGATGTGAATCCAGAAAGCCGGGGGAAAGCCGGAAGCGCTATTAATTACGCCGTGCCGATGTCGAGAGCACCGAGGTGAGTCACGCCACGGAGGGGTAAGGGGGGGGGTGGGGGATAAAACTCTCGGGGACCCAAACGTAGCAGAGGCGCTAATAAAAGCTAACCGTGGCTACTGCGACGTGGCGCACACGCAGCCGGGGATCGCCAATGTTTACCATCCGGCGTTCCGAGCCGAGGAACCTCCGCTGTACTGAGAGTGAAAGGATTTCCATTTTTGCCCCTTTAGTGATCGATGATGGACGTAGGAAAAAAAAAAAGACAAAAAAACACTCGCTCCCGGATCGTCACCCGGATCGGCTCCGGGATCGTCACCCGGATCGTCACCCACCCGGATCGTCTCCCGGATCGTCACCCGGATCGTCACCCACCCGGATCGGCTCCGGGATCGTCACCCAGATCGTCACCCGGATCGTCTCCCGGATCGGCTCGGCGGATCGTCACCCGGATCGTCACCCGGATCGTCACCCGGATCGGTCACTCCGGGATCGTCACCCGGATCGTCACCCGGATCGTCATCCGGATCGGCTCCGGGATCGTCACCCGGATCGTCACCCGGATTGTCTCCGGGATCGACATTTCTCCAGGATGCTCGCTAATTATTCACCTGGAGCATTAATATTTATTCCACCCCTCTCTCATCCATCTCGGGGTCTTCTCGTCTCTCCGACATCACCCACACAATCTTCCACTCTTTCATTCCCTCATCACAGTCTTTTAGCTTAATGAGCAGACAGACTGATGAGCTGCAGACGGGAAGAGCGAGAGAGAGAGAGAGAGAAGTGAGAGTGGAGAGGTGTAGACAGCCGGATTGTCTGTCACATACCCAGCGCTCAGGACTAGAAGGAAGGAGGTGATGGCGCCGATCCGACCGGCCCGCAATAAATCACACGAGCTCGAGGAAAATGACCGTCGGCGAGGAGCAGCTCGAGCCTGCTGGCTAAAGCCAACATTTCAGCCGTGTGACTGATGTCTCGTGTAAAGTCTGGGAAATGATTCCAAGCCCGGAATGCATTAACGATCCTTCTGATACGATTACGATGCAGGGTGAAAAATGTTATGCCAGGTAGGTTTAATCATATTCCCCCCCCCCCCCCCCCCCCCCCCCCAAAAAAAGTTATTCTATATATTTTTATACTGTTTGTAGAGGTGTGTGTATATATATATATATATATATATATATATATATATATATATATATATATATATATATATATATATATATATATATATACAGGGAAAAAAAATTATAGAAAATAAATGTGAAAAATAACAATAACAAAAATATAAATAAATACAAAAACAGTTTGCAAGAAACTTTGCAATTTTTAGGGTTTAATCATATTACAAAAAAAAATTATATATATATATATATATATATATATATAATATATATATATATAAAACAATAAAAAAATTAATAAATACAAAACTTTGAAATTTTTAGGTTTAATCATATTATGAAAAAAAATAAATAAATAAATAATAAAAAAAAAAAAAAATATATATATGTATATATATATATATATATATATATATATATATATATATTATATATATGAAAAGTTATTTTATTATTATATAAAAGTTATTCTTTATATTTTTATAGTGTTTCTAGTCCAAAAAAAACAAAAAAAAAAAAAAAAATATAAAAATATAGATTTGCAATTTTTTATACAATTAATCGTACTTCAACAGATATAAAATAAATAATATATTGATCTAATATAAATAATATAAAATAAATAAACGTGAATAAATAAAACAGAGGCTTATTTTAATGCGTTGGTACGTTACGGCCGCGGTGTCAATAATCCGAGGCTTGGAACGAATCGGCCTTTTGGGAATTTTCTGAAGGTCAAACAGGACGGTGATATCCGTGTCCGTGCGTGTCATCCAATCTGGATGCACAGGTCTCGCCGACCACAGCGGTGTAATTCAATCGATTTTGACTGATTTATTTACCAGTTCGCGATCTCCGAGACGCTGCGCTTTGTGGCTTTGAGTCACTCGATCAACTCAACCTTGTTAAGAAAAGGAAACGTCACGCCGGCGGCATCGCGATTCAGAGATTTAATAAATAATCATTCTCATAACTTAATTGACTCGACTCGACTCGTTTGAGGCGATTGTTCGACTTTAGGAAGATGATAAAAGGTGGAAAACATCCTCGGGAAAGCGTAGCAGCGTAGGCTCCGCCCAGACTGGGAAAAAAGCCGCCAGTCGTCTGCTTCTACGTGAATTGACGTCACGTCTACGATCTTTAGAGAGCATGGAAAAGAGGCTCTGAGACGTCCGAAGCATACGAACATAAGTTCGTGACGAAATCACGGCTTTGCTCGTAAAATTCGGTAAAAATGACCGAAATCTTGTTTTTTTTTTCGTAAAATGGCGTGATATTGTTAGCAAGCCGCTGACCTCCCTACGTTACGTCGCTACGTTACGTCGCTACGGCTCCGAGATCAAACAAATGGGAAATTTCATGCTACTGAACGTCCGAATCCTGATGCGCGATTCCTGCTGCCTTTCGAAATCCGAGCTTCGGACAGCACAACGTGGCTTCTTATTGGCTGGGAAGGTGCAGGTGGCGTGCGCTTCTTTATTCCGGATTTCCCGCCGCGAGACGGATTCGGGTGCTGCAACACTGTCATCACATCAAAAGCGAGCTAGTGCAAGTCGCGGGATCTAAAGGACGCCGCGGCGATCGTATCTGTCCACGCGAGAAGGAAATTCAGATTAGGAGCGTCGCGGTTCGGTCCGACGCGGCGCTCGGAGAGAAGAATTATTATCTCGTTTGAAGTTCCGAGCCTCGCCTGATGCCGAGGCGCCGCCTCGACCGAAAGGGACGCTGCCTCGTCGAAAGGCTGTTCTCTTAGGTCTCAGTATGCACGTCTCGCCTCGCCTTACGTACTCACCGATTCAAAACAGCCCAGAGTCATGCTCCATATTTCATTGAAGCTGAATATTTAAAAACCCACTCAAAACCCTACAAGCCTTTCCTACTGCCGCCTCGCCGCCCTTAAAACGCACGCCACGTCGCATCACGTCCTAGCGCGCAACGTGGCATTTCCTGCTAAACAGGAAACGGCTCTTCTGTCGCGAATCTAACTAATATTCATATCGCGTTCACTTCAAGTTCTACGAAAGCAGGAGAAAATATGATTCCCACCCGAGTTCACTGCCTCGAGGATTTTAACTTAAAACACTAATAAGTGTTTTATTAATAATTACATTTTTTTTTGGGCAATATATAATTTTTTATGCGTTTTAAAAAATCATTATTGGTGATTCATTCATTCATTCATTCATCTTCTATCGCTTTATCCGATCTTCCCTCGGGTCACGGGGGGTCTGTGTCTATCTCAGGCGTCTATGGGCATTAAGGCAGGATACACCCTGGATGGAATGCCAACCCATCACACACACACACACACACACATTCACACACACATTCATACACTAGGGACAATTTTCCAAGGTGCCAATCAACCTACCGTGCATGTTTTTGGACCGGGGGAGGAAACCGGAGAACCCGGAGAAAAACCCCTGAGACACGGGGAGAACATGCACAAACTCCACACACACATGGCCGAGACGGGAATCGAACCCGGACCCTGGCGGTGTGAGGCGAACGTGCTAACCACTAAAGAACCGTGCCCCCTGGTGATACATTTGAATGTATTTTTATTACAGTATTATATTTCTTTTTAACTAAACAATACATATCTGTGGGTGATTAGTGACGTGTGCAAAAGTATCACTATTATAATCTCTCTCTCGCTTTCGGCGCGTAATTCATCCCGCGGTTTTTTTTATCTGATCCTCACGAATCATAGCTCATATCGTGCGGTGCAGGGCCCGATGGTGTCAGACGTGCCTGTTACTTTTATAAGGAATCGCAACCCGCGGAATTCCGAACCCGGGGGCCAAAAAGCGGGGATTTTTCCCCATAGAAAATGAACGGGGCCGATTTTTCCTGCAATGCATGCATATAAAGGATGGCCAAAAACAAAACGCTCACATGTATGGAATAATTCTCCACGACGGCGATCGATCGATCGCGTGGAAAGTTTCCGAAAAGATTTTTTCCGTCCCCTCGGCAAAAGCAAGTTATTAAATACTGCTTAAAAAAAATGCACCAGGAGCCCGAAATCTATCAGAGAGCTGTGAAAAGACAATAAGGGAGTCCCGCTCTCCGCTTAACCGCGGGTGAGCTTCCGAACGGCCTTTCATGTGATCCAATCTATTACCCTGAGATTGACATTTACACAGTACAAATACTTGTTTTCTCACTTGACCTATGAGTTAACCCCTTATCCAGGAGCGCCGATTGGGGGGGTGGGGGGGGGGGGGCGATTTGTCTCCTGCAAACTTGCTCCGGCTCACTACTAATTCAAACAAACAAATATATATATATATATATATATATATATATATATATATATATATATATATATATATATTCATTCATATTCTTTCACAGCTTATATCCGATCTTCCCTCGGGTCACGGGGAGTCTGTGCCTATCTCAGGCGTCTATGGGCATTAAGGCAGGATACATCCTGGATGGAATACCAACCCATCGCAGGACACACACACACACTCACACACACTCACACACACATTCATACACTAGGGACAATTTTCCAAGGTATTTTCCAAGGTGCCAATCAACCTACCGTGCATGTTTTTGGACCTGGGGAGGAAACCGGAGAACCCGGAGGATAAAAAAAAACCCCCTGAGGCACGGGGAGAACATGCACAAACTCCACACACACACATGGCCGATACGGGAATCGAACCCGGGACCCTGGTGGTGTGAGGCGATTATATATATATATATATTATATTATATATATATATATATATATATATATATAAAGTTTATGTAAAACAAATAGCGCTCGAAAGAAGTGACGCCGCGGCGAGGAAACGCTTTTATCCAAACCTCTAATGAGACTTTTGGTGTGGGCGTTAACTTTGTGCAGATGCTTTGTGCATTATTCGTGAAATGTCAGCGATTATTATTGTTCTCTCTCGTCTCTCTTTCTCTCCCGTCCTGATGTTTAGGTAATAAACCGGAGAAAAGCCCGTACTTAATTGAAAAGCTTCTAACGAGTGAAATCTCCACTGAGTGTTACTCCGAGTAGCAGCAGCACTTATATATAATATACACACACCTTAATGAATATGGATATATGTTGTGACTGCTGCAGGGAGGCTCATCGTGTGGAGGTCATTACCGTAACTATGATAAGGTGTTATTATCGAGACTCGGCTTGATCTCGTGCAACCCCGTTTTTTTTTTCCGAGGCACTCCCGGGAAGTCCGAAAGATTTATGCAGGTTCTTGAGTTAATGGCGAATAATTGCTCAGAGCAAACGGTAATTTTTTATTCGTTTTTTTTTCCCATGATGTCACGGGAACACGATCGGAAGAAGGCTGCGTTGTGTGACGTGCCTACTCATTCTTTATATATATATATATATATATATATATATATATATATATATATATACTATTACATTTAATACCTATTTTACTACTACTAGTAGTAGTAATAATAAAATGATCATGCTTAGAAAAACTTGTGTGTTTTGTGCTTTTAGAGTGAGTGTTTTTATCTTTAAAGGAACTAGATAAAACAATCATTATTATTATAATTTTATTACTTAGACAATTAATTATTATTATTATTATTATTATTATTATTACTTCTACTATTGTTAGTTTATTATTACTATTATTATATTACTATTATTATTACTACTACTACTCCTATTATTATTATTATTATTATTACTTCTACTAGTATTATTATTACTTACTAGTATATTATTATTATTATTATTATTGTTATTATTATTATTATTATTATTATTGTTATTATTGTTATTATTATTATTATTATTATTATTATTAATACTACTAATCTCCATGCTTCTGAAAAAATATTCCTAAACAGAGATTTGTGTTTCTTCAGACACAAAGGAAGACGTGATGTGTTTAAACATGAGGAGGCCTGCGTTCAAAGTTCCAATCCATCCAAAAAGTGTTGATCTCTGTAGCAAGATCATCCAGACCAAACAATGTAAATAATGTTTTTGTGCAGATGTTCCATCAGATTTTGGCGGCCTCGTGTTTGCTAGTTCATCCTAAAGGTGTGGGGTAAGGCGGTTGAGGTTGTGTGGGGTAAGGTTTAGGTTGTGGGGGGGGTGAGGTTGTTAAGGTAAGTTGTTGTGTGGGGTGAGGTTGAAGTTGTGTGGGGTAAGGTTGAAGAAGTGTGTGGGGTAAGGTAAGTTGTGTGGGGTAAGGTTGAAGGTGTGGGGTAAGGTTGGGGTAAGGTTGTGTGGGGTGAAGGTTGAGGTTGTGTGGGGTAAGGTTGAGTTGTGTGGGGTGAGGTTGAAGTTGTGTGGGGTAAGGTTGAGGTTGTGTGGGGTGAATGTTGAGGTTGTGTGGGGTAAGGTTG
>JACRUU010000005.1:10301380-10303880 GCA_030449085.1 Kryptopterus vitreolus | reverse complement strand
CCCCACTCCGTTATAACGGATTGACCTGATTTTACACACCTGAGCCCCAGCTGTTTACGCAACCGAGCCGTACGATTCCAGGTGTGGGGTGACACCACCCTAAACGATGGAGATTCATCTCGGCACCGGGTGTGTGTGGTGGGGGGGGGGGGATCTCTGCTCTCGATTTCGCCTTATTCTCCGTCTTTTGGCAGCGTGCATGAACCTCGAATTATTAGGATCTGAGAGCGAGTCGGCGGGAAGGCGGGAGAGAGCGAGCGAGCTCCTGCTGTGATGAGATGGTACAATCTCATCTCCTGTTTTCGATGAGCCGTATTAAAGCCAATGCGAACAGACACAGTACTCATAGCTCTGAACTTGGAGGGGGGGGGGGTTGGGGGGGGAGGGGGGGGGGGGGTGGGGGGGGGGGGGGGGGGGGGCGGTGTAAAAAAAAATGCCTGGCTATGCTGAGACAATGAATAACGGCGTTTTTTTCGGGGACATCCGCCAAGAACCTTAACGAGGTCCGAGAACTGTGCGATTTTTTTTCCGATAGCTTTTCACTTCTTGGGGAAGCTTGTGGCCAGAAAAGTGTCCTACATTCCGAGAGAGAGAGAGAGTGAGTCTCATTTTTCTGACACCGCTAATGAAAGCTGCGTGTAATCAGATGTTATTAGCCTGATTAACGACTTGTTGCTCCCTTTCGCTAATGCAAATAACACCAGGGCACTAACACCGGACCACTCCGGCACGATCTACAGTAACTCCCTGACGAAGATACGATGCATTTCTCCGTCCTCACTCCTCCCTGTTCGCCCCATCCACGTGTACTTTCGCCTTCTAGTGCAAAGCGAGGCTGATGGCGTTATCCGTGAATGATAACGAGGCCCGGTCACCGCGGAACCCGGACTTCCAAGGAGGTGGGGATCGTCGGCACCCCCTTCCTGGCCCTCCGATCCTTTTGTTAATCCTCTTTGGTGCACCAGTGAACTTCTCTGCCCTGGTGGGTTGAAGTCTAAGCCTGGGATTTAGACTGACAGAGCATGAGGCGCTGGAGGACGGAGGGTTGTGTGGAAGCCACTGAGCAACCCAGAAGCTGGCTGGAGCGCTTCTAATTGACTAGACCGAGAAAAGCCCGGCGGTCGTATTCATACCGCTGAGTTTCCACATATCAAGTTGGCGTTTCAATGAAAATGGCAGCGATTCAATAAAAGTCGGCCACGTGTCATATGGCGAGAGAGGGTGGGGTGTGTGTGTGTGGAGGGGATGGGGCTTTGGGGTCTCGGAGCACCGACTGAAATTTAAGCCTAGGGAAATCAAGCGGTAGTGGCTAATGGGGCTTTATTGCTTTAGGGTAGCATGCTAATATCGGCTTTGTACTCCGGTGATATAGGATAATGCATCTGAAAGTATTACGCCATGACGAGGCTCAGTGCAAATTGGCCGAGATTTGTATTAAAGTGGAAAGAGATAAGCAGGCGCTCCAACGTGACAGAAAACGGATAAGGTTTTATTTTCAGCGCTGTATTAATATCTGAAAGTTTTTCGCCCACTATGGATCGATACACTGGAGGTAAGAAAGAAGTTTTAACGGAGTTAACCTAGGAGCTAGTGCACTGCTTATAACCATCTATAGAGGTTTTCGTGAGGTTTGCTCCTCCTCCCGGACCTGGAATGGACTTTCCCCAGTACTAAATAACCAATAAAGCACCAACTCAATGTAGGGCTGCACGATATATCGGAAAAATATCGTTATCGCGATAATAGCATATGCAATATTTATTTCGCCGAGAATGGCGATAAATTTAAATATATGTTGTGCCAAGCATTTGCATGCTTGTCCAAATTTGAACCAATCAAATGGGACTATCGTTATAACCGCCTCCCAAGTAGGAAGTAGCTATTGGCTAGACCGCGGCCCGAATCGACGATTAATCTTCCGGCTCTACCATTACCTGTTTATTTCAGTATGATAATTACATATATAATAGTTTAGGGTTATTTTTTATAGATATTAAAGAAAAAAAACAAATAGATATTTATATATAGATATAATATATTATATAATAATATATTATTATAGATATAAGGAAAATGCTATACCGCAAATAAATATCGCTATACAATACAGCACACGTTCCCAATATCACACAGGGTCGGAATGTAAACCGGTAATTTTAATGTTAAAGAAAAAAATACAGGTGATCTTTTTTTTCCTTTCTCTCTCTTTCTTTTTTTTCTCCACCCTCACCATTATTTCTTATTTTAATAAATATTCTAGTCTTTCTTCCAATAACACAATTCAGGTTGGATAATGAAGGGAAAAGGCCAGGTATCACGTGTTGATGAATGCGATTCATGTTTTAAAATTCCATTAGCGCTTAATTGGCCCGGCAGAAACTTCTGCAGCACAACTTAATACGCACGTTAAAGAGTGTAGCGTTTGTTGTGTGTGTGTGTGTGTGTGTGGGGGGGGGGGGGGGGGGGGTGGGGGTGGAGGGAGGGGGCAGGTTATGTCTCA
>JACRUU010000005.1:10278880-10298880 GCA_030449085.1 Kryptopterus vitreolus | reverse complement strand
ACAGACTCCCCGTGACCCGAGGGAAGATCGGATAAAGCGCTAGAAGATGAAAAATGCACCAGATCCGGTGTAGATGTTGAGAGATATTCCCGCCATCTCGGATCATTATGGCATTAAAGGCAGAAACGTACAGTACAGAGCAGGATGGGCAGAGCGGAAAAATTGGGCCACAATTCTCCTCAATGCGGGATTTGATAAGTGTTTAAATATACTGGGATACACTCCAGGGTCATTATCTACTGACGACGATGGAGGCATCAGGGGGAGAAACGTATATCATCATGTAAACAAAATATGTATATAAAACCAGGTTGTTCCAATACTTTTGGAGCAGCCAGTAAACAACAACAAAAAAACAATAAAAACGAAAATGAAAATGCACTGACATGCACCTCGCTCTCCTCCGTACACCGGCTGAGTCGGAGACGTGTATTCCTAGCGAACACGGCTGCAGCTGATCGCCGAATAACAGCTTTCAATTAGCGAGGAGCGCATTAGCATGAGCAGCATGACGCAGGACGGGCCCGTTTTACTCCGACTCCTCTTCGCATTCCCTTCTAATAATTCCGCCAAGACGCACCTACATCCAATTAAATCGTGAAAATCATTACGAGAGCAAAGATTAGGCCGATTTATTTATTTATTTATTTACACATACCGCTTTCATATAAACTAAAGTGCCACTAAAGTATAAACTAAAGTCCCCCCCCCCCCCCCCCCCCCCCCACACCACACACACACACACACTAACCCAGACCACCCTAATTACACCGACTATATCTTTGATGTACAGAATCTCGGAAAACTTGGCTCGTTAAAATTTGCATGGAAAAACATCTGGAAATTGTTTACGTGTGAAAACTCATATCATGGTGAATCCGGTGCAGTTACGTAAAGATATCAGGATAGTTTAATTTCTTCGTTAAACAATGTTGCAGGTGTACAAGAAGGACAGATCGGAAGCTTGCGGGAGGGATTTTGGAAGCTTGAAG
The DNA here is from genome assembly GCA_030449085.1 of Kryptopterus vitreolus. NCBI lineage: Eukaryota > Metazoa > Chordata > Actinopteri > Siluriformes > Siluridae > Kryptopterus > Kryptopterus vitreolus. The sequence goes on along the minus strand of JACRUU010000005.1, from coordinate 10,297,888 downwards.
GATAAAGAAATTCCCTCCAAAAATATCAGAACACAAAGAACATCTCCGTCTACGGAAGAATTCGGCTTTTTCAGGTGCATTTTCGGATATTTACAGATTTGCTCCGATAGAGCGAGTCTTTTTGTAATTAATATAACGCCGAATGTCTCTCTGGGTTTCATCTGTGACCCGATCTGAAGTTCGGGAAGTTCTCGGAAGCTCAAGGAAGTTCTCGGAACGCTCAAAGGAAGCGGATGAATTGTTTTGGGACAAGCTTAAATAAATAAAAAATAATAATAAAATGTAAAAAAAAGTCAATAATTTACATTTTTAAAAAAAGATTGAAATAAATAAATACATTTCCGTAATTTAATGTAACTATATTTTACATTTTTATTTATTTGTTTTTTTATATTAATTAATTAATTAATAATTTTAATTAAAAAAACAAACTAAATAATTGAAATGAAAATAATTGATTTTCATTTAAATAAATAAATACATTTCCTTAATTTGATTAATTTTTTTTTTTTACATTTTAATTATTTGTTTTTTTATATTTAAATTAATAAATAATTTATTTCATTGAAAATGTAATTAAATTGTTTACTTTTCTTAGACACCATATGGTTAATACAGATGTGCATGTAAGAGTCGATCCTTCCATCCTTGATTCAGTCACTTCCGTGATATGTGGAATGATCAGGATTATCTCCTTTTAAGGAAAATTCTTGGATCTGGACGGCGTATTTCCAGAACGGCGTGAATAGCAACACACTCGTTTTCTTTTCTTTTTTTTTTTTTTTTTTTTTCTACCCCTGGCATAAAGTTTTTCCCGTCAGGCCGGAAGTAAACGACGGCGTGAAAGTGCTCGCTAATGTAACAGTGCATCAGTGTACCTGCAGGATCATGAACGGGGTTCATTAGCGCACACGGAGGAGATCCAGCGTTCCCTACCGCATTGTCATTTCTCATTTCTTTACAAGCTTTGGCGCGTCAGATCTCTCAAGTTTCATCGCAATGAGGTGAAAAAAAAAAAGACGCTTCGCAGCAGGACCGCGCCGGCCATCTGACGCGCCGCAACACCATCTCGCCGGCGAGGAAAGAATATCTAATGAAAAGTCCTGCGGCACCGACCACCTCGCCGAGATCCTGCTGTTGTCAAGGCCGAAAATAAATAAATAAATAAATAAATAAATAAATCGGATCTAGCAGTGAATCTGGCGGAGAAAACGACCTGAACGCATTACTTTTTACTCTTTAATAAACAGGAAATGAGAAGGAAGATCCAAAAGGAAAATGTGCTGGAGCAGAAGGACGTTATGTAGTGCTGGACGTCTCCGCACAAGTGTCTCAGCTTTGTAATCACTCTCCATGAGGCTCACACATTGTGTGTGTGTGTGTGTGTTGTGTGTGTGTAACAAGTCGAGTGAGACTGCGGGCCGCTAGTGCGAGTAAACTACAGAAAGGAGGGCGCAGAACGGAACAATGGGGGGGAAAAAAAACCCATTAGGCAATTAATCTCTCTTAATAAGAGCATTAACATTCTCCAAGTGAGAGCCAGTTCGGAAAGCTAGTCTATTTTCGCCTATCCCCATTTCTCGCCCGATAATTGGGAATACCGAGCTGAGGCAGGATTACGGTTCCCCAGGTAACCATTATGGAAGAAGAAGAAGGAGAAGAAGGAGAAGATGGAGGGAATATATTATCGGGACACTTTAAAAGACAAGAAGTAGCTTTTTGTTTTATATTATTTTGGTCATTCTCGGGAAGGATTTTTCCCCAGGTGAATGAATGAAATATCGAATGGGGGGGGGGGGGGGGGGATGGGGGGGAAAATTCCCGTCTCGGAAATCCGGTTTGTCTAAATGTGCAAAATCTCCTGGTCGTTTGCTTCGCTAGGAATTTTTTGAGTTTTATTTCCAGGTTCAAATAAACAAAAATAATAATAATTTAATAATTCAATTAATTTAAGTGTACTTGTGCCAAATGCAGTTATGCAATTTAATGCGATATTATAAACAGAAAAGAAATTAATTTTAATAAATAAATAATAAATCATATTTATTCTGGTTTATTTTTAGTGGGGTATATAAAATAATAATAATAAATATATATATATATATATATATATATATATATATATATATATATATATATATATATATATATTACATATTAAAAAAAAACATTTAATTTGAAATGTTTTGAAAATGCAAACTGGGGAATAATAATAATAATAATAATAATAATAATAATAATAATAATAGGAAGAAGAAGAAGAAGGTTCAAGCCGGTCACAGGGGGGTTCGATTCCCGTTCTCTCGGCCATGTGTGTGTGGAGTTTGTGTTGTGCATGTTCTCCCCGTGCCTCAGGCCAGGGGGTTTTTCTCCGGGTTCTCCTGGTTTCCTCCCCCGGTCCAAAAACATGCACGGTAGGTTGATTGGCACCTTGGAAAATTGTCCCTAGTGTATGAATGTGTGTGTGTGTGTGTGTGTTGTGTGTGTGTGTGTGTGTGTGCCCTGCGATGGGTTGGCATTCCATCCAGGGTGTATCCTGCCTTAATGCCCATAGACGCCTGAGATAGGCACAGGTTCCCCGTGACCCGAGGGGAAGATCGACGATTGATATAAAGCGCTTTAGCGGTAGAAGATGAATGAATGAATGAATAATAATAATAATATAATAATAATAATAATAATAATAAAAAAACGCCACCCTAATATACGGGTAAAAATTAAAAGTAACGATGCGTCCGTTCTGTATATAAAACATCTCAGCCTTCATGCTGGACATTAAAAGTCGTGTAATAATTTAATAAAAGAATAACGCGTTCACCTCGCGATACTGTGTACACATGGAGACTATGCTAATAGGGACAGGCGTTCGGCACGGCCGGCCAATTAAACAGCCTTTGATTAGCTTCTAATGAAAGGCCACACTCGTCTCCAGCCCGGGGTTCACTGGATTTGCTTTGGTGGCCTGCGACAAATGAGCTCTAATGGCGAGGTTAGTCTTGTGCCGAGTCCCCGAAAGACAAACACCTCTGCAATTAGAGGGCTGTAATTGTTCACCCATCGCACGGACCAAATGCACCTGTAATTACAGCATCCCTGAGCATACGTGCACACACACGCAAAACACACACACACACACACACACACACACACACACACACACACACACACACACACACACACAGCCTGACGGAGCCAGTCACATACACACATTACATTGTGCAGATGCATCATTAAGAATGCACAATTCTATGAAGATATTCACACACACACACACACACACACAACACACACACACACACACACACTTTTAAAAATGAGAATGACTTATTAATATAATAACTTAATAGTATAAGAAAACACACATGCTCATTACATTTAACCTTCTTGCCAGGACACCATGTGATCCAAGGATGGGTTAGAGCAGGCCACTGATTGGTCGACGCATACTCATTACAATTAACCTGGATCGATTGGTCAATGTGAAATAAATCCATGTGATATGAACAATATGCTAATATCAAACACTTTTTCCTAATATGGTACGGTTGCTATAGTAACAGTTCTTTAACAGTTCTATTACTATGATGTGTACACAAAATTTTTATGTTTGTTTATCGGGAAATATTGACTCAACATTACAGGAACCAAGTCTGAACGGAGTCTGCTCATTAATACATACGTTTAATAAGGTTATATTGTGGGTCATGGGGGGAAGGGGGGGTGGCGCTAAAACAATATAGTCACTATTATTATTATTGTCATTATTATTATAAGTATTGTACAAGTGCTAATGGGAATAGTATAAGTAGTAGCAACTGTAGTAATAATAATAATAGTAGTATAAACATTAGTAGCTGTAGAATAATAATTGTAGTAGTAAATGTGGCATAAATAGTAATAGTATAAGTGATAGTTGTTGTATCAGATTACCATAAAGAGTGGTGTAAGTGATAGCACAAGCAGTAATATACATTATGTAGTAATAGTGGATTAGTACTAGTTTCAGTAGCAGTCATGGTATTAGTACTAGTTTTAGTAGAAGCAATTGTAGTAGTGGAATTTATTAGTACTAGTTTTAGTAGAAGTAATTTTAGTAGTGGAATTTATTAGTACTAGTTTTAGTAGAAGTAATTTTAGTAGTGGAATTTATTAGTACTAGTTTTAGTAGAAGTAATTTTAGTAGTGGAATTGTATTAGTACTAGTTTTAGTAGAAGTAATTTTAGTAGTGGAATTTATTAGTACTAGTTTTAGTAGAAGTAATTTTAGTAGTGGAATTTATTAGTACTAGTTTTAGTAGAAGTAATTTTAGTAGTGGAATTTATTAGTACTAGTTTTAGTAGAAGTAATTTTAGTAGTGGAATTTATTAGTACTAGTTTTAGTAGAAGTAATTTTAGTAGTGGAATTTATTAGTACTAGTTTTAGTAGAAGTAATTGTAGTAGTGGAATTTATTAGTACTAGTTTTAGTAGAAGTAATTGTAGTAGTGGAATTTATTAGTACTAGTTTTAGTAGAAGTAATTGTAGTAGTGGAATTTATTAGTACTAGTTTTAGTAGAAGTAATTGCATTAGTACTAGTTTCAGTAGCAGTAATTGTGGTAGTACCAGTTTTAGTAGGATAGATTGTATTAGTGCTAGCTTTAGTAGAATTAATTGTATTAGTAAATTGTATTAGAACTAAATTCAGTAGAAGTAATTGCATTATTGTTAGTTTTAGTAGAAGCAATTGTAGCAGAAGCGTAAATATTAATAGTATATATGATAGTTGGAGTCACCTAATTTCTAGTAGTGATAGTAGTAGTGACAGTATAAATGGTAGTTAGAGTAATGGAGTAGCACAAGTACTAGTAGTAGAAGTAGTAATATAGTAATAATAGTAATTGAAGTACACACACTGTAAGTATTAGTAATTGTTGAAGTAGAAGTCGTATAAATAATATAAGTGCCAGATGGAGCAGTGCATTAGCTGGAAGAGCAAAAGTAAATAATAATAAGTAATAGTATTATTTATTTATTTTTAAAGACCCGCACACGACCCCTAAATTAATTTATTTACTGATGTTGTTGCATGTAATTAGTTATTTCGTTTTACTTGTTTCTTGTCATGCCATAAAAAGGCACATTAAAAGCGCCTGATGTTGACAGGGCCGAGAAGAAAAATAATAATAATAATAAAAATAAAAATAATAAATTACATATACTTCACGCTACAATCCGTGTTTTGACAACAAGCCGTGTCACTCGAGGTTAATAAAAAATTTGTGCGACGTTCATTCATGAGAATAAATGAATCACAGTGACATTGCTCAGCTATAACAGTGTCTATAACTGCAACAGTGTCGTCTCTACCCAATTTATCTGACGGGTTGAACAGGGAATGAGAAGACACCAGTTTGTAAACCGACGGGGCAAAAATCTAAATATTCATGAACTCGCCACCATTTTATATATTAATATAATTTATATATTTATAGTTTATATACTGCAAATACTAGGAATTATTTCCCTTTTATGATAGAATACATTTTCAGGAAATACCATATATATATATTTTTCATACACAATGTTTATCTAATGCCATATAAAGAACATTTAGGGCATTCCATAAGTTTGGGCATAAGTAAGGGCATTTGGCAGACGTCCTTATACAGAGCGACTTACAACTAAGCAGCTGAGGGTTAAGGGCCTTGCTCGAGGGGCCACTAATAGCAGCTTGGTGGGGGTGGTGGGATTTGAACCTGCAATCTTCTGGTCAAATGCCTTAACCACTAAGCTACCACCTCCCTGATAAATATTCACTATATATATATATATATATATATATATATTCATCCATTCATCTTCTACCGCTTTATCCGATCTTCCCTCGGGTCACGGGGAGTCTGTGTCTATCTCAGGCGTCTATGATCATTAAGGCAGGATACACACTGGATGGAATGCCAACCATCACACACACACACACATTCATACACTAGGGACAATTTTCCAAGGTGCCAATCAACCTACTGTGCATGTTTTTTTTTTTTTGGACCGGGGGAGGAAAACCGGAGAACCCGGAGAAAAAAACCCCCTGAGGCACGGGGAGAACATGCACAAACTCCACACACACATGGCCGAGACGGGAATCGAACCCGTGACCCTGGCGGTGTGAGGCGAACGTGCCCGTTTATATATACATATATATATCTCCCCCTCTGTAAATCTATTTAAAGGAAGCGAATGTGTCCTACATTTTTGATTAAAGACAGTAAAAACTCGGGCAGTTGGAAGGTGACGGCGTCCTGCACGTCCCCCTGAGTGGAGAAGAAGGAGACTGGCGAGGACAGCTGGTCAGGTTACAGGGGGAGGCGTGACCTCTTGCCCTGTGCCACTGCCTCTATAGTTAGCTTGCGGGTAATGCGATCTTATGCTTGTGACGGCTCGGATCGCGAGATGCCTGACCCGCAAATCGAAGGCGTTTGGCAAATACTTGAAGTGCAAAATCCAAACACACACACACACACACACACACACACACACACACAATGCATAATATCGCAGCTGTAGAGGATTGACAGGGTAACCTGTGATGCGGGAGAAGTGACAGACACTGGCAGGAACAAGCCAGCATTCTCCCCAAGGAACTGTCACTGCACTGAAAGCCAAATACATCAGCACAGCAGCACTGATCTACAAAACACCTTCTCAGTTCAGCCCCTACGGCAGCGTTTTTTAGCGACACATGCACACACACACACACACACACACACACACACATCACACACACACACACACACACCTTTATCCACAGTTTATCAACCCAGGTAACAAAAAAACCCTCCAAAAACAATTTCATCCATTTCCCTGGCTGCTCCCCATCATCAACCTATCGCCCGCCAGGCAGCGTGTCACTTCCTGTTTGCGTCAGCTGCATTCCAGGAGACACGGCGCCGGGGATATTCCGAGGCGTTAGATATCCACACCAGCACGGCAGGTATGAATGACGGCTGGCGACAGTAACAAACGCAGGGGTGGGCGTCGCCCGAGCGTCCGTCATAAATCAGCTGCGATTTCATCATCGAAGACCGGAGAGGAGATCCGTTATCGCCCTCTCGTACGTCCGCCGGTGAGAGAAGTGACGCCGGGCGCCCTCAGGGGGGCGCCCTATTATAAATGCGTCTTCACAGAGTGTGTATAAAAAGTCGACACCTCGGTCTCTGCGCGTGGCGATAATGCGCTCGAGCGGTGTAACACAGGAGCTCGCTGACAAAACGCCAAATGACATTAGCAGCCCAGTGGAGGACAGAAAAGTCATCTGTCAAGCAGCATTCTGCTGAACAAATTGCTCTCAGAACCCCAGGTTTAAGCAGGAGAAGCTGAGAGATCGCCCACGCCGGCCTGGAAAAAGTCCTGTCATGGAAATCACACACACACACACACACACACACACACACACACACACACACGATGAAAGTATGCAGAAGTAATAATACGGCAGCGCGTGTGACAGCACACACGGCTCGACACACAGCGGATAAAAGCTGGTTGAAGATTGCGGGAATGAAATAAAGACATTCCTAGAATGCGTCCGTCTTCCTAGAATTTCCGACGAAGCGCCTCGTTTGTTTCAGAACAAAAGCCGAGCGAATCCCAGTGCAGGTTATTTCAGTACTCGAATATTCTGCCGATTATTCCAGCGATTAATCGGTTAAAATGTGCTTTTTTTTCTTTATTAAAGAGCAAGAATAAATATAAAAGAAAGGAAACAAGGCATGAATTAAACAAAAAAGTGACTAAAAAAAACAAAACAAATATATATATATTTTTTTTTTGTTGTTGTTTTTTTTGTCACTTTTTTGTTTAATTCATGCCTTGTTTCCTTTCTTTTATATTTATTCTTGCTCTTTAATAAATTCATAAAAAAAAAGAATATCTGAGTTAAACTAAACCAATTAATTGTCCATAGTATAAGTAATATAATAATATATAATATAAATAAATTATAATATAAATAAAATAATATTTAAAAAAATGCAAATAAATAAAAAATATTTTAAACTACTCTTTAAATAAAACAAATTCATATATATATTGATATATATATTTTTTTAATGTAAACTCTTTGTTTTAGTTTGAAATGATCCCAAACATTTTTTGTTTGGGTTTTTTTTTCCCCCTCATATTGTTTTTCTCCCAGATCGCTCCAGGTGGTGCGTTGGTGATAATGGTCCGTGTGGAAACACAATGCTTTATCTATAGTTCAACAGAATTTCGTTTTTGTATTGGAATCACTGGAACGAATCATTTTAGACCTTTATCACAGTACGCATGCATATAGGAAAAAAGGCGGCAGATATACACACGTGAGTGTGACACACACACACACACACACACACACACACACACACTTGTCGCTCCATGAAGGTCGATCACACACACAAGCAACATGACAAAAAAAACCCTCTCCAAGACCTGCACCGGGGGACAAAAGGCAAAAGCAAAAAAACCATTTCAGCTCTTCATTCAGCCATTGTAGCGAACAGCGAAATGATCAGCAGCCCGGCTGCGAGTGCGGGAAGATGGTGACGGAAGGGAGGAAGATTAATAAGAACATTTGGGGTTCCGTCAGCGTGCGAAAGACGAATTTGCACTTGAAAAATGTGGTGTTGAACTTGAGGGTTTCATTACTGCGGAGCTGCACGGAGACGAGGATCAGAGACCGCAGCATCTCCCTGATCTACTTTAACACTCCTGATGTCTCCACACTCTGTTCAAAGAAAGGTAGTTAGCTTTTAGAGGAGCGATGCTGGAAAGCTGTGCTTTTATCCTGGTGTCTGACTCAGCGCTTCGACAAAAAGACGACACAAAGAACGAAGCAGGGCCACATAGACGGTGGAATCAGGACGAAATGAAATGCGTAACATCATCTGAAAGGAAGCCCTCGTAGGGATTTTATTCGCGGTTTTTTTGGCCCCCCGAGCGCTAATTGTCGTCTTCCGAGAAATTATCCCGGTCCCCGCTGCTTCATCGATGATACACATGTTGCTCTCGTTTCGTCGGACCGCCGACCCGTATCTTCCATCTGGCATTGTTCCTACGCGCCATGTGGGCCCGGACGTGCCAGATCGGCGAGGATTAGCCGCGGTGAGCCCCTTACACCTCTTTCTTTCGCCTCTCTTGGTTCCGCCGCGGCCTTTCGCGACCGAACAAAAGCGGATTTAAGCCATTAAAGGTGTGATAATCCCAGCAGGATGGGTGACGGGTAGAGAGGCCGGGGGCATGGCGAATCGTTCCCTCTTTCAGCACAGAGGAACACGGGATGAAAGCGACGGTAGCTGATTTAAAAACCTTTAAACCCTAAAGAACCGCTGACCGATCCGCTATCTATATCCGCGCAGCGCTCTTCTCAAAGGGCTCGCATCCGGACAGCCTGTAAGCCAACGGGCCGATATCACGCATACATCAATCGCTGGATTATCAGTGTGTTCTTAGATGAAGGGATGTGAATCCGGAGCATCAACACGGAAGAATGAAAAAGAGGAAAAACGGGGCGTCATTTGATTTTTATTTATTTAGGATATTTTAATCTGTATAAATTCAGCATTTGTGAATGTATAAATGCAACATTTATCCAGAGTGACGTACAACTGAGTAATTGAGCGTTAAGGGCCTTGCTCAAGGGCCCAGTATTGGAAGCTTGGTGGTGATGGGATTTGAACCAGCGACCTTCCCGGTCCAGAGCCCAATGCCTTAACCACCTCCCAATTACACGCCTCGCTTTTTATACTATTAATATTGTATAAGTAGTTTCCTTAATAAAAGTGTTTATTTTTCTAATAAAGGACACAAATGAATTGTTTAAGGCACTACTATTACTACTCTGTGCTCCTAAAGAATGATAAACATCCAATTACTGCTTTAATTGGTGAAATAATACGTATAATACTGGAATATTCAAATAAACAATAAATATCAATAACAATAAATAAACTCACACTCATGGACAACGCCATCTGACCAGTAACTCCTGCACATCCAGTAAAGTCTTCAGTACAAACGTTTTCCACATAGATAAGTACATTCATTCATTCATCTTCTAACGCTTTATCCGATCTTCCCTCGGGTCACGGGGAGTCTGTGTCTATCTCAGGCGTCTGAGATACACCCTGGATGGAATGCCAACTCATCACAGGACACACACACACACACACTCGCACACTAGGGACAATTTTCCAAGGTGCCAATCAACCTACCATGCATGTTTTTGGACCGGGGGAGGAGGGGGAAACCGGAGAACCCGGAGAAAAAAACCCACTGAGACACGGGAGAACATGCAAACCACACACACACACACATGGCCGAGACGGGAATCGAACCCGGACCCTGGAGGTGTGAGGCGAACGTGCTAACCACTAAACCACCGTTCCCCGCTATTATATTCATTATTATCATTATGTTTTTAACAGTTGTACAGAGTGTGTTTAATTTCCAGGTTTCTGTACAATACAGAGACACACAATGTTTCTGTCTTGCCAGTGCGGCAAACGTTGTGTAAATATGTGGTGTGTGCATGTTGTTTTTTTTTCTCTCTGCAGTCATGCGGTCCATGCTGTGTAATTCAGCCAAGACACGCTGTTGTTCTACAACACCATGTACTCTGTCCAATAATGCGCTGTACGCACTCTTCAGCACCACGGACAGTGACATCGTCATCTATTTCCGATGGCGTGACATGCACACTGTCCTGTTTCAGCGCCACGGACAGCGACATCCGTGACGTCTACATCCAATAAAGCGATAGTCACGCTGTTGTTCTTCAGCACCATGGACAGCGACATCCAATGACGCGACACGTATTATGTTTACCTTCAGCACCATGTACAGCGGCATCCAATGACGCGATACGCGTTATATTCACCCTCAGCACCATCCAATGTCGCGGCACTCACAATGTTTGCCTTCAGCACCATGGACAGCGACACCCAATGACGCGATACACATTGTGTTAACTCTCAGCAACATGGACAGCGACATCCAATAATGCGACACGCACCATATTTACCTTCAGCACCATGGACAGCGACATCCAATGACGCGACACGTACTATGTTTACCTTCAGCACCATGGACACCGACATAAAATGACGCACCACGTGCTATGTTAACCTTCAGCACCACGGACAGCGACATCCAATGACGCGCTACGCATTGTGTTTACCTTCAGCACCATGGACAGCGACATTCATCCCCCTTCGCTGCTGTTCAACGCGTCTTCATACGCGTGAGTATAAAACGACCAGAGCCTGTTCCACAAAGCCAGCTTCATGAAGATACACTCCCCATCCGGACGGCTTGGAGTTGAAGATCTCCAGCCACAGCGCCGCGATATCACGACAAAAAAGTGCTCATCACTCGAGTTGCTGTAAAGACTTTCGAAAGTTTGCGGAGAAAAAAAAAAGTGCATTCCGAAGGTCGCATGAATGTCATGCTGTACTGCTGCACGGTTGTCAAGATCACGATTGTCTCCTGGCCTGAGCGATGACAAGCCGAGGCGTGCCACGAGTACAGCGCTATTCCTACAGCGAGGGAGGACGTCTAGAAACGTCTCTGGAAAACAGTAATCCGTATAGATGTCACTTACTCAGATCCACGGACGAGAATAACTATAACCATCTCGTGTCCGTGTGTGTGTGTGTGTGTGTGTGTGTGTGTGTGTGTGTGTGTGTGTGTGTGTGATGACAATATAAGGATTAAAAGGTGAACTTGCGCGGCGTAATGTGTTATAAAACATTGTTAGCGTAATTAAACACCGCTAAGACTATTAATCTAAAGAGGAATAATGTAATAAACAAAAGGCCTATTAATGTGATTCGACGCACACCGCAATTGCATATGCAAGACAACGCACGTGGGGGTAAACACACACACACACACACACACACACACACACACACACACACACACACCAGGCAATCAGGGTTGTGCAGCTGTAATTTGCCTCGGCATTAGTCTGTATTGCATTAATGAGTTCTCTCTCATCCCGAGCCAATTTGAATGCAAACACCCGAGATGTTAATAGGAGTCTTGCATGAAGGAGACCGATAATTCCGACGCAAACATTATTGTTTGAGGAAATCGCGCACGTTTAGCTGGAGCCACAGGAAGGTGACTCGCTGACATGTCTCTCTCTCCCTCTCTCTCTCTCTCTATCTATCTCTCTGTTCAGACTTATTTAAACAGCTGTCTGTTTCCGTTTCTATGCCTGATTCTACGATGCTCGCGTTTTAAACATCTTCCAGCAAATCAAAAGAATCCAATCCATTCATCTTCTACCGCTTTATCCGATCTTCCCTCGGGTCACGGGGAGTCTGTGTCTATCTCAGGCGTCTATGGGCATTAAGGCAGGATACACCCTGGATGGAATGCCAACCCATCACAGAACACACACACACACACACACACACGCATTCATACACTAGGGACAATTTTCCAACCTACCATGTTTTTGGACCGGGGGAGGAAACCGGAGAACCCGGAGAAAAAAAAAACCCCCTGAGGCACGGGGAGAACATGCACAAACTCCACACACACATGGATGCCGAGACAGGAATCGAACCCGGACCCTGGCGGTGTGAGGCGAACGTGCTAACCACTAAACCACTTTTCAAAAGAAAATTCCTTTGTGGAATTTTTGTACTCATCCCTTTATATCTATTTCTTGTGGCCGAATATTTTGACACAGAATCAGGCCAAAAAATATAATGCATACACACTTTAGGATCAACCATGATACGGCGCCCCCTGGAGCACAGAGGGTTAAGGGCCTTGCTCAGGGGGTGGCGGCTTGGCGATAGCGGGGCTCGAACCCCACAGATCTTCCGATCAGTAACCCAGCGTCTTAAATCGCTAAGCTCCGCCCCCTCCGTCACATGAAAACTATAAAGCTAGTCTGGGAAGCCAATGATCATCCACCTCGAGTAATCTCGTGATTAATGGCACATCTTTTCTAAATATACCTTAAATTAACACTACGTGTGAACAGACAAATACGGATGCTTTATGCAACTGTATGTTTATTATTAGTGAAAACAAAATCAAATATTATTGTAAATATAATATAGCGCCCAACCTGGCGGATTTCGGCGTCCGATTTGCGATTTCGGTAAAGCAAACATTTATTGTATTTATTTGTGAACAAATGTGTTTTGCGACTCATTTGTTTCTTTTTTTTCCCTAAATAAAAGGTTAAATTTAACAAAATAAATATTTCAATTAATGACACTAAAATCAATTCGCATTAACACGTTACTAATTTTGAAAAAAAGGTACTGATGGAGCATTTCATTGAGTTTTTAAGGTACTATTTAAACGAACATTGGTAAATTAACACGCCTTTAAAATGATTCAAAAAACTTTTTAAAGCCTGGAAACCTACAATCAAAGAAAATGTGTCCTTTTTAAGATCCAACAGAAACCACGATTAGCAATCTAATCCGTTTTTTTTCTTCTGTAAAATACATTGTAAATCACACGACCTCATTTACATATTTCGTTTCTATCGTGGGTCACATTTAGAATAAGCTGAATATCCGAACATGGTGGTGGTGGTGTGTGTGGTGTGGGGGGGGGGGGGGGGGTTGGGGGTTAGTAGTGTACAGCAGGTGCGGTGGAAGCAAAGTGAAGGAAGACTGCTAGAAGACTGACGGATTTGTTAATCACCCGAGACTAATACACGACCAAATGTCAGGAGTAGGCAATTACAAAGCTGTGACCGTTTTACCTCCGTTTTTTATTCCGTTGGGGGGGGAAGACCTTGCCGTGTTGCATGCGGCAATAGTTTTAATGATCTGACACAAACAGGCACAACAGGAGGCAAGGGCAATGAAACACCTCGCGCAGAAGCCACATCATGCCAGACGGAGCCCTTTTTTAGATTTGTGGCAAACAGAAGGCTTAATAACGCTCTCAAACTGAAAAGAAGTGTGTGACAGGATATATATATATATATATATATATATATATATATATATATATATATATATATATATATATATATAAACAAAATCTAATGCTACCAAAGCTCTGTGCTGGTGTAATGTCAAGAGGATAGTGTGATCCGTGATGGGAAAAAGGGATGGGGGGGGGGGGGGGGATGGGGTGAAAGAAAGGGGGGGGGGGAAGAAAGAAAACCGAAAACAAACACACAAAAAAAGATTCCCACTGTGGGTCATTCTGTGGCAGATGTGAGAAGCAAGGCCTGGTCTAATTTATACCTAAGAGGTTGGTGATCAGAGTTTTCTTTTGCCCTAATGAACTCCCCCTGCCTGGGGCTGAAGGACTAAACCCCAGGGCTTGGAGGGAGAAGGTGTGAGGACGATCGAGAGCCGCAGGAAGCAACGGCGCACTCATGAGCACACACCAACTCTACCTATTAGCATGTCCCGAGGAGGACGTGCTCCAAAGGGGCAGGTCATCGGCTGCCCAAATCCACCCCCCCCTTCCCCCCTCGTAGTTACAGTACATCGAACATGCCTCGGTAAAGACGCAATAAAAGCGGATGACGCAAGAACGATTTCCGCAAACTGGAAAAATGGCGATCAAACCCACAGACATGTCGTACTGATCATCACATTGACCTGGTTATGTTTTCTATGAGGGGGGGGGGGGTATTTTTATTTAATATGAAATAAATCTGGATTTACAGCTGTGTACTGAATATTCACAGGATTTTATGTATTTTTTTATGCCTTAAGGTTGCTCAAAGCTCTTCCCCCTTGAGCTCTGGGGTTTTCATGCCTGGGAAAATGACAGCTTAGAAGTTTGAGTGTTTATGCAATCTTGTCAGGATATGAGGTATGGAAGAGTTGGAGCTTGACACAGATACCGAGGCATAACACGTTAACTCAAAGAAGAAGCAGGGGGGAAAAAAATGAGGAAATGCTTGTTTGATGGACGGAGAAATTATTTAATTTTGCACGCTTCGCTGTCGGAGGTTTTTTTTTTTTTTTAGGCCGATCCGAATCGTCACGGATCCCAGTTTAGGTAGAATTTCAACTCTTAATCGCTCGTCAAAAAAAAAGGTAATTCTACACGTCCGGTTTGTCCATCAATGAACATTTAACGGCTCTGACATGAAGAATTTGGTGTTTTGCTCGGCGGCTCTACAAGTCCGACTGGCTGTAAATAAAGCTGATCACTCTGGTGATCATGAGATTCCTCACTCTCGGCTGATCAGACATGACCAAAAACAAACGCTTTTCCTTTCTGAAATTCCGTTCCCCTTCAAAATGCACCAATTTAAATAGCGAATTAAAAATACGTCGAATGAAAACGCGTCAAAACGCACACAAGTAACGCAAAAAAAGTTTTTACGCATTTTTTTACGCATGTAATGGAGAATGTTTATTTTTCGCAGGTCACATGGTCTATCTCGCCTTGGGCGTGATGCTGCAGGTGCCACACGAGGCGCTATTGAACTACACAAGTGGACGCGTTCATCCCGAATCCACACGTCCTCCGTGAAATCGTGCACTATTACCTCCCAGAACGAGCGTATACGTGGCCACGCCCCAATATAGCGGGATCGCCTCGCGCTTAACGTGTGTATAACGTGCAAACGTCTCCGATTACAAATAAATACGTCTAATGCGTCGTCTGCTATATAAATACGTCCGCCGAAATCCGTCTATTTTTTTTTTTTATAATTTATCGCGAGAGGACGAGTTTTAATCACATGATGTGGTTTAAAGGAAACGCCGGCATTTCGCAACAGTTTTTTTTTATCGTCATTTCGAAAATATCGTAAATTTGTAACGCAAACGCGCCTACAGTCAGTCCAGGCCTAAGCACTGGGGAATAATTATTCCATTATGGAAATTTGTTGTTTAAAATTCTTCGCCATTTGAAAAAGAAACATGACATTTCTTGAGTTTTGTTCAAATTCCGAATGAGCAAGTTTTTGGGAAAATTTGGGGAATTTATGGCTATATAGATTTCAAATGCGATCCGATGGTGGCAGTAGAGAGTCAAAATGATGTTTGTTTTGATCATTATTATGGGAAAATCAATATAGAGGAAAATTTTTTAAAAAATAAAAAAAAAGTGAACGAAAAAATAATATTATTATATTATATTATTAAATGTATACACGAACTGACGTAATTAAATGTGACTTTATTTTACTTATTATAAAAAATATATATATTCATCAGCATCTTTTTGCATTTAAAAAAAAGCAAATATTGACGAAATTTATTTATTTATTCGTAATAAAAAAAATAAAAAATGTATCGACAGCTGAGGAAAGCCGAATAAATACAGTGACAATGAGCTTCTCAACTGCAAGAATTCCGATCCAAGGAAAAACGGGGGGGGGGGGGGGGGGGGGGGGGGGGGGGGGAAGAAGCTAAAATAAATTCGGGGGTCTCTACAGAATTCCGCAGTTTGGCTGCGAAAAAATCCGCACCAGACTCCAGTGTGGCGACGTTTACACGGCCGAATGTTTCTGCCAAACCCAGTGTGACGAGCGTAACAACAGATTTAAAGATTTACGCAGCTAGTAACCGAATCCCGAGCTACAAATAGGTCCAAATTACACAGACTGGCACCATTATACGGAAAACACCCCCCCCCCCCCCCCCACACACACCCACACACACACACACACACACACACACACACACACACACCCAAACACACACAAACCCCAAACTGCGCTACTTCAATCAAGATTTCACCCGAGATGTAAAAAAAAAAAAAAAGAAGCTGTAATCATGCGTGATTTCTGAAGGAGCCGAATCCCGTCTCGGCCTCGGTGTCGGATTCTCAGACCTCGAGTGTGAACGTACGCATATCACCGTATCGTGATTCTTTCTTTGTCACACTTTTAGATTAAATGTCACAACCCGGGTTTGTCACCATTATCACCAAACAAAAGCGCGGTAGCAGAGGAGACTCACTATCGCTCGGGAAGGAGGGAGAATGACGGAGATGGATAGGAATAACACGTAGAATCCGAGTGGGTTTTACATTGGTGTTCTGTCTGGGTGTAATTCACATTATTTTAACTAGAGGTCGCCATAATCGGCTACAATGAACTGTAGCTATGGTCATTTTTATTTACCAAACCATACGACGACATTCTACGCTTGCATGACGGAACCAGCAGGGGGCAGTAGTCTGTATTCGGTATTCAAGCACTATATACAGTATATATATATATATATATATATATATATATATATATATATATATATATATATATATATATATATATATATATATATTAATTCATCTTCTACCGCTATATCCGATCTTCCCTCGGGTCACGGGGAGCCTGTGTCTATCTCAGGCGTTTATGGGCATTAATGCAGGATACACCCTGGATGGAATGCCAACCCATCGCACCACACACACACACCACACACACACACACACACAATCCCAATCACACACACATTCACACACTAGGGACAATTTTCCAAGGTGCCAATCAACCTACCGTGCATGTTTTTGGACCGGGGGAGGAAACCGGAGAACCCGGAGAAAAACCCCCTGAGGCACGGGGAGAACATGCACAAACTCCACACACACATGGCCGAGACGGGAATCGAACCCGGACCCTGGCGGTGTGAGGCGAACGTGGTAACCACTAAGCCGTGCCCAGTTGTGTTGTGTGTGTGTGTATGATGTGTGATGTGATAGATATGCGTGTATATATATGATATATATTATATATATATATATATATATATATTTATATATATATATATATATATATATATATATATATATATATAGTATATTATATATGTCATGTATACACTTGTTGTGATACTAACGGACATGCGGTATTGCCTGACAAACAGCTGACGTGTTTTCTGTCCGAGATGGCGGAACACACCGAAAAAAACAATATTAATGTTTACAAAATTTGATATATACATCTCAACATGTTTGTTTTTAAATAATAATAAGAACTTTAAAAGACATTTCAGAGGCTATTATCAATTACCCACAACGTGTTAGTTTCTACACAAACAAAACAAACAAACAAACAAAAAAAACAACCTTGCCCCTCCCACACCTTAACGTAAATATGTTTGTGTTGTTTTGGGAAAGTACGCTCGAAATCATAATCTGCGATATTTGTGATATAAACAAATTTGATATATCGATGTGAAAATAATTGCGATATTGTTGCTGCTATTCGATATATCGCCCAGACTCTGCCTATGTGTACTGACGGGGAATTCCGAGGCGGTTAATGCTTTCCGTATCTTTGTTTTGTTTTTTTGGTTTTTTTTGGGGGGGGGGGGAAGACCCCCTGGGGAGACGAAGAACGAGACAGATGAGCTGCTTGAACAAGGGCTGCGTCCGAGATAAAACGTAAAGTCAAATTCAATTAACACGGGATGTCGTCAGACGAATCCCCTCCAAGTGTATCAGCTGCCGTACATTCCTTCGTTTTTCTTTGTTAAGACGACGCAAACACGGCAACAAGAAAACGCCTGATCCCTCCATCCTACAGAAGAAAACGCCTGATCCCTCCATCCTACAGAAGAAAACGCCTGATCCCTCCATCCTACAGAAGAAAACGCCTGATCCCTCCATCCTACAGAAGAAAACGCCTGATCCCTCCATCCTATAGAAGAAAACGCCGTCCATCAGCACGTTTTTAATTATTTATTTATGAGTGTATGAGATGGACAGAGCGAGAGAGAGAGTCATAATCAGTGAAAGGATGAAAGAGAGATAAGAACGGGGTGTGGGAGGGAAAGATCATGTAAACAAAAGATGAAGACAGGAGAGGAAGGAGGAAGGAGAGTGAAAGTGGGCGGGACCAGATTGTGTATTGTGAATAGTGAGAGAGGATAAGGAGGAAAAACTGCGGAGAGACGAGAAGTGACCGCTTTACATCCACTCCTTCATGTAAAATAGTCACGTCATACACCAGGAATTATGTGTCTATAGATACACGGACAGAAGGAAGGAAGGATAGACAGATATTTCGACAGACAGATAGATAGAT
>JACRUU010000005.1:10268880-10271380 GCA_030449085.1 Kryptopterus vitreolus | reverse complement strand
TGGACAGATAGATAGATAGATAGATGATAGATAGAGATTAGGATGGCAATAGATAGATAGATGGATGGATGGATAGCTAGAGGAGTAAGGAGTTAAAAAAAGAATTAAAACATGACACTCGGCCCCCCCCCCCACCCAAGACAAACGGTAGGTAAGAAAAGGAAGGACAGAACAAAGGAGCCAGAAAAGGAAAAAGAAATGATAGAAAAGGACAACCGGAACAAAAAGAAACAAAAAAAAAAAAAGAGGAAAGAAAAATACAAGAAAAGCGCAGAAAAAAAACGAAAAAAAAAGAATAAAAACAAAAGAAAAAAAGAACCCATACAAAAAAGAATAGAGAGAGAAAAAGAAGAAAAAAAAAATAAGAAAGGGAAAAAAAAGAAAATAGAAAGATAATGAAAGAATAAAACAAAAAAAAAAAAAGAAGAGAGGAAGAGAAAACAAACAGGAGAAAACCAATGGGAAATCACAAAAAAACCACCCCACCACCCCCCCCCCCCCCCCCCCCACCACCCCCAAATTCCCCCCCCCCCACCTACGTGTAGGAGTATTTTAAATAAGCCGTAGCAGCAGACGTCCCAATTCTGGTCACATCACTTACAGCTGCCTGGAATCTCTTTGTGAAACAACCAGTGGCCTCCCCCCCCCTCCCCCCCCTTCCTCCACCCCCCCCACAACAGATCACACTCACTGAAATAATGGCTACGCACAGCGCTGACCGGTTCGGGGAGCTTTCTGTGCTTAATTACGGTGTCTCTTCGCAAAAGATGTTTCCCTTTTAATTTTCTCCGCCGTGCTGCTGGAGTGTGAAACATCAAAGCCCAGGAGATCAATTACGGAGGGGGTATTTACAGCACGGAGGGAGGAGGGAGGAGGGAGGAGGAAGGAGGGAGCCGAGACGCAGAGCGCCGCTGACAAACTTTATCATCCATCCTTCTGTTAGTCGCCGATCCCGTGACCGGCTGACTGATAGTCGATCCTTTAATGATGATGATAAAGGAGCCGTCACTTCGAGGATCAGGACGCAACCCGGGTGTGTACAGTAAAAACACTGACAAACAAATTCATCCCCAGGCAAAATTATTATCCTTATTATTTCCTTAATATTTTTAAGACCCATAAAAAAAGGCCTAAGCTCCGCCCACAGGAATGCCATATAAGGGCACATGTGAACATCCCACTCCATTATCTTTTGTTCCCATTTATATATATATTTATATTTATGGCTTTTGGCAGACGCTCTTATCCAGAGAGACTTACAACTGAGCAATTCAGGGTTAGGGGCCTTACTCAAGGGCCCACTAGGGGCAGCTTGGTGGTGGTGGGGTTTGAACCCGTGATCTTCCGGGCCAGAGACCAACACCTTAACCACTGGGCTATATACACCTCCCCATTGGCTCTAATAATAACCGGAATACTTTTGGGAAGATCTTGATATCGTTATATTTACGCCATTTGGCAGACGCCATTATCCACGGTGTCTGACACCTGAGCAATTGAGGGTTAAGGGCCTTACTCAAGGGCCCACTAGTGGTAGTTTGGTGGCACCTCCAAGCACTGAGCTACCATTCAAACGAGGATGGGTTCCCGTTTTGAGCCTGGTTCCTCCAAAAGGAGGTCCCACCCCGATGTTTAGTGCCTATGGATCTGACGGTTTACATTTACATTTGCAGCATTTGGCAGACGCCCTTATCCAGAGCGACTTACAACTGAGCAATTGAAGGTAAAGGGCCTTGCTCAAGGGCCCGCTAGTGGCAGCTTGATGGTGGTGGGGTTTGAACCCGTGATCTTCCGGTCCAGAGTCCAACACCTTAACCACTGGGCTATCATCTCCCGGATTCATTCCAGATTGCCACTTGTGTGCCCTTGAGCAAGTCCCTAAATGCTACATTCATTGGTACTCAGTTGTTGGACCGGTGATAAAGGCCCATGTTGCCTGGCGCGCCACAATGTCCAATGCTGGACCTACTAATGCAACCCTAATGAACGAAATGTGAACAATTAGTGTGGTATTCCAAAACAACCCCCGATCGACCCCCCCCCCCAACAACAATGCTCTATTACACACCATTACTGTATCCGAGTGTGATTCGGTCCCGTGACGCTCTAAACGACGCCTAATGTTCATGCAAATTAGCACCGTATTGGCATACAGAGTGTTCGAGGCACAACACGGTCCTAATACCGACCCCTGAATCCAGATGTACACACCGAGAAGACAAACCAGGGACAGGAAAATCCCCCACTCCTGACGTAAACCTCGAGAGAGATGGAGAGAGAGAGAGAGATTGTCTCGTCGCATGGCGCTGTGCAAATAACAAGTAATTAAGCTTAGGCCGTGAGGTAGAGCACCGAGGGGACCGGGTTGATGGGGGGGGGGCACTTTTTTGCGTGCTGAGTGTGTAAGCATGCGACACTGTGGAGTTTTATTTAAAAAGCAGATGGCAGGGTGAAAATGAAGATGAATGGGACGATGGCCTGGTGTGAGATGAGAGCTAAT
>JACRUU010000005.1:10263880-10266380 GCA_030449085.1 Kryptopterus vitreolus | reverse complement strand
ATGCATGCACATTAGCAACAATCCTTACTTAGGAAAGAGGAAAGGAGGAGGAAAAAGAGAAAAAAAATCCACCTACGCCAAAGCGCCAATCACCGCCAGACAGGCGAGGAGACGTGTGATTGGTTAAAGGACGTGATTTAAAAAAGCCATGCGAATGCTGAGAGGAACGTTATGATCGGGATGAAGGGCTTCGACGAGGGAAGAAGCAGAAGCCGGACGGAGGGGCGTCATTATTATGAGTCACATGACCGCGTTCGGAATACGGCCCAATTGATCTCCGGAAGTCCGTGGAAAACGAGCGGTATATGGCAGATGAGATGGGAAAAGCGCACCGTTAATGAAGGAAAGAGGGGGGGGGGCGTGGTTAGATCGTAGCGTTAATGAGAAAGGCGGGATGAAAAGGAAAACGGCGGATCGTTCGGAAATCGGTCGGGTTTTCCATTTACCGTGGTTGCGGTCTTTCAGAACTGGCCTTTGGATGAACGTTTGATGCTCTTCATCTGTGGACGAGCAGAAAAACAAACAAGCATGAACGAGGGAAAGAAACCCAAAAAAACACCCCGACCTACAGGATAGTACATTATATATAGATATAAGTATTCCCAAACACACACTTTCCTGTCTTTTCACGGAAGAATTTCCCGGAAAAAGGGAATGGCTTCACCGTGGAGTTATTACCAGAATTATTTCTCCTCCTCCTCCTACGAGTTCATTCCGAGTTTCTGGTTTTGATATACAATGTGTTTGTAGATGTGCACAGATCTCCGGATTAATCTCTCCCCCGGAATGATTCATGGGGGTATTCCGGGTAACGGCGCTCCGGTGTCGCTTTATTAGTAGCATCAATTTAATATTATGCAGCAACTATATTCCTCGAATGTGTGTTGTGTGTGTGTGTGTGTGTGTGTGTGTGTGTGTGTGTGTGTAGGTAAAAGTATATTCCAGAGTGTGGGAGCTTTTATTCTTGTGCAAGTACAAACATCATATAAAGATGAAACGCTAATCCGAGGTTGTTCCTGGGATGTTTTTTTTTCCCCTCCATGCACTCAAACAGTTCCTATTTTTGTACGGACGGATGTAAAGGTGGAGAGACAGGAGGTGAGACGATACAGTACGGGAGAGCAGAGGAGTTTATACTGTAACATAGTGTACGGGGTCAGTACGGGAAAACCTAACGATATAAATGTGTGTGTGTGTGTGGTGTGTGTGTGTGGTGTGTGTGTGTGTGTGTGTGTGTGTGTGTGTGTGTGTGTGTGTGTGTGTATAGCGAGGGAGGAGGAGAAAGTGCAGAGAAGAGAAACATTTGCCATCATTTGCAACAAAAATCAGGTTTTTAAAGTGATTTGAAAGAGATTTTTATATTTGTTTATATTTACTAATTATTGCACCGTGAAATGCACTTCTGGTTGGGGAGAGATATAGAGAGAGTATATAGATAGATGGTCAGATGGAGATAGATGAGACACTGATGGACTGGATGGAGAAGACAGATAGAGACCTAGAAAGGAAAGACAGACAGAAAGATAGAGACAGACAAAAAGGCAGACGGACAGACGGGTGGCTGAATGGATGGATCAATTGTTCATGAGAGAGAGAAACAGAGAGATACAATATATAGATAGATAGCTTGATGGATGACCAGGTGGATGGATGGATGGTGAAATGATAGATAGATAGATAGATAGATGATAGTAGATAGATAGATAGATAGATAGATAGATAGACAGATATTGTGTGCATGCATGTGTGAGTACGAGTATGTGGGAGTATGTGTGTGTGTATGTGTGTGAGTGTGTGTGAGTGTGTATGTGTGTGGAGTGTGTGTGTGTGTGAGTGTGTGCTGTGGTCAGACGAAATGTGTGAGTGTATGTGAGTGTGTGAAGTGAGTGTTGGGTGTGTGTGTGTGTGTGAGTGCGTGCGTGCGTGCGTGTGTGTGTGTGTGTGTGTGTGTGTGTGTGTAGTGCGTATGGGCGATAGTGTGCGTGTGATATGTGTGTGTGAGTGTGTGTGTGTGATGTGTGTGTGTGTTTCTGAAACACTGGAGGTATGAGGATGATAGGTTGTATTCACTGGGACCGGCGTCATGGCGATCAGAGTCCGCGCCGCACTGCCGCGGTTCGCCTCTGTAAGCGTCTGTGACATCGGCCAGCCTTCGTGAACATCACAGCCAGACAGCAGTCATAATAAAGACCTCGTCTAGACGTTGCTGTGCTTTACCTTACCTTTCTGCCCTGGAGGGTCAATACACTAACATCATATCATACATTCATACCGGCCTCTTCGTGCGATCCGGCCGACGGAGAGATTGTAGAAGAGAAGAGTCGTGTGTGTGAGAGAGAGAGAGAGAGAGAGAGAGAGAGAGAGGGAGAGTGGAGTGAAAGTGAAGGAGACATGATAAAAGTGATTAGACTCACCTCGGGGCCTAGGTGCTCGCTTCCGTCGGTCTCGGAAAGCCGCCCCGGATTGCAGCGCTTCCAGCAGGCTGTCCATCACTCCGGTC
>JACRUU010000005.1:10258473-10263380 GCA_030449085.1 Kryptopterus vitreolus | reverse complement strand
ACACACACACACACACACATACACACACCCAAACTCACACACACACACACACACACACACGCAGCTTATCAGTTAGGAAAACAGAAGAAAATAAAGCAGACAGAAAAGTGTTTCACTGGGTGTGTGTGTGTGTGTGTGTGGTGTGTGTGTATATGTATGTGTGTGTGTGTGTGTGTGTGTGTGTGGTCTTGATGGCGTCACACCACAAATCAATGCTCCGCGATATCAATAGTGAACTTGAAGAAAGGCAAAAATAAACAGAAAGAACAGAAACACAGACACACACTTGAATGGTGTGTGTGGTGTGTGTGTGTGTTGTGTGTGTGTGTGTGCGTGTGTGTGTGTGTGTGTGTTGTGTGTAGGTTTGAATCGCGGTTTGCTCTCCTTCAGTCGCTCTCATCGTACGTGCGGAAATCCCGCCGCATGCTATTTTAACTAGCGGTTAACCAGGCACCCGCTTTTCTTTTAACGCCGCTGCAGTAGTGGAGCATCGAGGACAGATAATATCTTACAGTATAATTAAAAATACACAGTCTCTACTAATATATAAATCTAACAAATTAAATATCCCCAACACCTCTTTTCTCTCTCTCTCTCTCTCTCTCTCTCTCACTCGTTCTTTCTGCAGCACATTAAGTATCTATTCAACGGTTTCATCAAAGCCGAGAGCTTTCACACGCGGGTAGAGAGGATTTAGAGGCGCTTTTACAGATATACAATATAATATAAAGCACACATTTCTACGAGCGTGAAAAATATGTCCGATTTTTAACCGTTTTTATTCATTTATATACATTATAAAAACACTTAATGTATTAAAATTGTGTTAAAAAAATACAGTCATAAAAATTGAAGTAAATTCAATTACGTTAATAACTGAAATGGAATAAATGATACATTACAATGAATAATGTTATTCGCCCCCTAGAGGCCGCTGCTGTAATGGCAGTGGACCTATTCAGACGCGACCCGGAAAAACCATCTGTATGGAATTTTTGCTGGTAGACGGAAGTTCCAGCAATCAATCACAATTTTGGATATAATCCATACTGAACGCATCTGGGATGAATGTGTGACCTCACCTACAGCAGAACCTGACTTTATTACACACACACACACTCACACCAACAACACACTATATATATATATATATATATATATATATATATATATATATATATATATATATATATATATATATTATATATATATATATATATATAATATTTTTTTAATTTTACATTATACAAAATTAAATATAATGTAATATAATATAATATATATATATATATATATATATATATATATATATATATATATATATATATATATATATATATATATATATATATTACACAAAACACACACACACACAAATTTTATTTATTTATTTATTTTCATTTATTTATGCTCAAGGACCCAAGTGTGGCAGCTTCGCCGATACGGGCTCGAACGCCCGACCTTTCCGATCAGTAGCATTGCGCCTTGAACCATATAAATGGCCTGCTTGGTAAAATAGCAAATAAATAAATAAATAAATAAATCCTTGTAACTCCTACTTGACAACGGAAAGCAGAAGAAAACGATGTAGTCACCCTCTCGGATATCACAGTCGCAGCGAAAAGGGAAGCATCTCTGGACCAGGAATGACGGAGACTCGGCTAATGACTGCATACGCTTTTACACGAATTATTCATCAAATCCTGTTTTTTTTTTTTTTTACTGCATAATTAACAGCCCATAATACCCCATACCAATCAGCACTGCATTTATTTTAAACCAAAAAGGTGTTTATTTATCGCCCCCCCCCCCATACATAATTTATCTCCCTGTTCCCTGTTATCAATCAGTACAGCAGTAATCTCTTTGCATTCGTTTCCTCGTTTCGTCCTCCTACGCTACGGCATACAACCTTTCCATAGACACGGGTCTGGGTCAGAGTTGGGGGGGGAGGGGGTCTGGGGTGCAAATAATACAGAGCAGGTGGATCTCAATCATCAGCTATTCTTTAATAGTGTAGCAAAAAAGAGAGATAGATAGATGGGTAGATGGGTAGATGGATAGATAGATAGATAGATAGATAGATAGATAGATAGATAGATAGATAGATAGATAGATAGATTGATTGATAGATAGATAGATAGACGGACGGACGGATAGACACTATATATGGTTGGATAGATAGACAGACAGACAGACAGACAGACAGACTGATAGATAGATAGATAGATAGATAGATAGATAGATAGATAGATAGATAGACAGACAGACCCCCCCACCCTTGGCCAATTATAAAGCTCTAGAGAAAAGGAAAAGAGGAAAAAGTAAATGATGGATGCCTTGTATGGCAGGCTTGATGGAGGGATGGATGGATGGATGAGTAGAAATTTGGTGAGCATTTATGTGAAGGGCAAATGAGAGAACAGTGAGAGGAGGGGGAAAAACAGAGGGGGGAGAGGGAGAGAGAGAGAGAGAGAGAGAGAGAGAGAGAGAGAGAGAGAGAGAGAGATAGATGGAGGAGGGAGCCTGCTGAGCCACTGATGGAAGAGACAGAAAGGGTGAGGAGAGTTTAATAACAGAGGGTAAAGGGGGGAGAGGGCGGTGATGGAGGTGTGAGAGAAACACATGTGTGGTGATTTAGTGGGGGGAAAAAAAAAACAGAGACCTGCCTGGACTTTCTTTTTAAGATTTATGGCGGCCCCTATCCAGAGCACTTTAATCTGTAAGGGCCTTGCTCAGGGGCCCAAACTGGGTTTCTAACACAAGAACATCAGAGGAAAACAACGCAAATTCCTACGACCAGACGTCGCATTTACGGCATTCATAAAGTCTTAAGG
Organism: Kryptopterus vitreolus; assembly: GCA_030449085.1. Classification (NCBI taxonomy): domain Eukaryota; kingdom Metazoa; phylum Chordata; class Actinopteri; order Siluriformes; family Siluridae; genus Kryptopterus; species Kryptopterus vitreolus. The sequence continues at coordinate 10,260,543 of JACRUU010000005.1, read as the reverse complement.
GCCTCGCTCAAGAGCCCGGTATATTAGCGGTGCTGGGATTTGAACCCACGAGATCAGAACATCTAAAAGCCCCAAGGGTGTTTAGTAGATTCAGAAAGTCTGAGGAGTTGAGAGTTAAGGGCCCTCGTTTAAGGGCCCGCCATTAGTAGCAGCTTGGCAATGGTGGCATTTGAACGCACAGATCACACACCTTATACCTTTCCTACAACATTTAAGGCAGATCCAGAATCAGTCGGTGCTGGGATTTGATCTCATGACCTTCTGGTCCAACCCCTGAGCTACCACCCACAAAGCAACAGCTAACGAGGTTTGCTTCCGATGGAGCAAAACAAGGGATTCTGGCGCCGTACGAAAATCCGGCTCGGCGAAATCGGAATAACGGAGACAAAAGGGAGACACTAAATGTGAGACGTCCTCATCGGTTCGAGGTCTGAAATTACCGTCTCTCTCTGACCTTTTTCAAATCCCAGCATTGAGATCTTTTCTCTTTCACACCCAGCGGAGCTTTTCCCGACCCGGCGCCTGCAACGTCGGCCTTGTCAAAACGCCGGCTGCCAATCCGCCCTGACGTGCGCACGCCACGGATTCAAAGTCATTTCCCGGATGGTGAAAGGTCAACGGTTCTTGTTTTCCTTGACGAGCGGATAAGGATGCCCCGCTACGTCTTTAACATGCGGATTGTACAGTTGTTGGACGGCCGTAGCCCCGCAGCTATACTCCGTTCCGCCGGCGTTAAAAAGGGGCTCGGATAACAGCGACGTTTTATGTTTTCGCAGAATTTCATTTCACTTTAAGTAATCGGTTTTTCGCCCGAGAGCAAGGACGCACTTTTATTAAAGAGCAAATATGTATCTCGTGTGATGTCTAAATATAAAGTCAGTTCAGTAAATTCAATTGCGATTTTCTTACACAAGGTAAAAGTTATTAACTGAGGGGGGGGGGGGGGGGAGGGGGGGGGGGGTGGGGGGGGGGGGGGGGGGGGGGGGGGGGGGGGGGGGGGGGTGTGGTGGGGGGGGTGGGGTGGGGTGGGGGGTTAGTTGGTGGGGGGGGGGGGGGCAAATTGGGGAGGGGGGTTTGATTGTCGGTCAGGGCGTTCATTCAGAGTGACAGAACTTTTCGTTAAGCAGAAGATTCAGTAATGAAGGTTTTTATTGGAATGGTACAGGATGTTTTTTTGTTGGTACCTAGAAGATCCAATATAAAGGCTACTGAAAAGCCACCATTAACTTCCTCTTTAATGTTTCCCAAAATACGTACAAAAATTCATTTCTACAGCTTAAAGTCTGTCTTTGGGTTTAGACGAAAATGCATTTGTTTATGAATTTGTTTAAACATGCATTTGTTTATTTAAAGTATAAGTATAAGCCCCTCCCCCTTCTGGCTCTCCATTCCAATTACACGATATCAAAGTGCCTTAGTTTTTTTTAATTTACTGATAAATCATAACTGCATTGATAATGCGGATCATTATATATATATATATATATATATATATATATATATATATATATATATATATATATATATTATTAATATATAAATCTGTATCGGACGTTTAAAATTCAGCAAAAAGGATCCTTAACAATGAATTTAGTAACAACAGGATGCTAATTATAAAACAAAAAGGTTCTGATATAAGATTGGGATATAATGCGATATAAAACTTCTTTATTAAATAACGATTTTCGATAGTATCGGCACAAGAAGTATCGCGATGCTGGACGTGAAGCGATGATTGCTTACACCGCTAGCGAATGCGTGTTCTTTACTAGCTGCAAAACAACAACAAGAGGGATCCAGCAGAACTCCGGCGAAGGACGAAATGATGGAAAGCCACGCGTTCGAGATTGACAACATTCGCACCGATGATGTCATAAATTTAGTAAAAAACAAAAATAAATAAATAAATACATAAATAAAAAAAAATGCCTGACAGTCGACCCGGTGCATGCTGGAGCTTAAAAAATAAATAAATAAATAAATAAATAAATATGCCTGACAGTCGACCCGGTGCATGCTGAAGCTAAAGTAAATAAATAAATAAACAAGTAAACAAATAAAAAGGCCTGA
>JACRUU010000005.1:10248473-10250973 GCA_030449085.1 Kryptopterus vitreolus | reverse complement strand
GGTCCTGGATGGACACATGTAAGGTCCTGGCAGATTGGACACATATAAGGTCCTGGCAGATTGGACACATATAAGGTCCTGGAAGATTGGACACATATAAGGTCCTGGCTGATTGGACATATATAAGGTCCTGGAAAATTGGACACATATAAGGTCCTGGCAGATTGGACACATATAAGGTCCTGGCAAATTGGACACATATAAGGTCCTGGCAGATTGGACACATATAAGGTCCTGGCAGATTTTTTTCCAGGTGAATCCCGGGATGCACCCGGGAATCGATAATTGTATAACAAGTAATCTTAAGTATCCAATTCCAGAATCGGAATCGATTGTCAATTCCCAGTCCTAGTCACAGAACATGGGAACGATCTGCTTTTCTGCACAAGTAGCAAATGTGTGTGTGTATGTGTGTGTGTGTGTGTGTGTGTGTGTGTGTGTGTGGACTCGGATTTCTGCGGAAAAAACGTTACATTATGCATCGCAGTTCTGCAGCACCAATAGGAGGGAAAACCCCCTCAAGAGCCGACTGCCATTTACTCTTAACAAATGCCACGGCATCCCGGGTGCGATCCCGTTAGTGCTCAGACATTTCAATAACCGAACCTTTCGCCACTTTTTCGTCTGATCCTCAGGTTTAGGATTACATCATTCGAATTACCTCTCGCCAAGCGACCTCGCACAGAATCTTCAGAGAGGATGACATAATAATATATATATATATATATATATATATATATATATACTATATATATATATATATATATATATATATCTATATATATATATATATATATATATCCGATACGTATATATATCTATATTATATATATATATATAAATTACTATATAATATACAACATAATAAGTATTGCCATTTATTATTTATTTATTTTTTTGCTGCAAATATGTTAAAAACAATGTACCGTGACGCAAATGCCGACTTGTATCCGATGCAGACAATTAAAAATATATAAATAAATAAATAAATAAAAACATCATATAATGCATTCGAATCGATGACTCGTATGCTGACGACGCCGCCGTCTATTCTTGTTCCTCGACTGAATGCGTTTGTACGTTATCGCAATTTTTATGTTTTAGCGTCATTTTTATCGTCTTTTTTTTTTATTATTATTATTTTTAAAAAATCCAGGATTTTTTTTCCCGCTCCCTGCAGTTTCGATCCTGATATCTGGGAGCTCTGGAGCGCCGAGTGAGGATATAACGCTATAGCGCTTTAAAGCGTTACTAAATTAGACAGTAGCGGTGCTTCTTCTCTTGCATTAAAGGCCAATTTACAAGGAGCGAATACATATAAACAAACAAACAAACAAATAAATAAATAAATAAACAAAAGTGCTAAAAACTCGGCTGGGTTATATCTCCTTAATAGTCTTGTAAACCTGGGACGGGGAGTCCGTTTCTGCATTTCTATTCGAGTGTGTTAATTAGAGCAGCGTTTTATTGCCCACACACACACACACACACACACACACACACACACACACACACACACTCGTTTTGACACTAATAGTCGGTAAAGCGCCGAATGGACACGCTCTATACAACAAAACATTTCCCTCCAGACCGCGGTCCAAGACTTCAGCTAGTTATATAAGCTATATTTGTATATACGATATCGATCTAGCGCCTGGGACCGGCGCGGTAACCACGGCAACCGTCAATTTATTCGCGCACCTTGAATATTATTATTTTACGAGTGCGTTCGTTTTCTGGGTTGTGAATCCACTTGGGCCTGTTTGTCTGCTTTGTAACAATGCGCGTCTTCGTTCGCCGTCTCTCCTTTAGAAAATGCCCCCCCGAAGGCCGCTTCCGTAAAAGCACTTCACGCCTTACCTGTGTTGACCTCCAGCAACCTCTTCTTCCTCTGCTGTCGTTCCTGCTTCTCGCGCTCGGCCTTCTCTTTCGCCGCCCGTGCCCTCCTCTGCTTCTCCTCCGCCTCCCGCCTCCTGCCGTTCTCCTTCGCCGCTTGCTGGAGGGAAGGAAGAGAGAGAGAGAGAGAAAGAGAGGCGGAAGTACTCAGAGGCGTGACATTGAGATGCTGCAAATCAGACAGAGGAAAAACGCGTCTAACCTACATACTGTAGCGAAAGAACATTCGTTCACCGGGGAGCGCGCCGACGCGGACAAGTGCGGAGAGAAAGGGGAAGACGTATAGAGCGTGGGGGATATAGGAGCAGGACGAATGAAAGAGCAGGGAAGAAAAACAACACTGCAGGGAACGTTGAAAGGGACAAAGATCTCTGGTGAGTAGTCCGAGTGAAAAATAAACAAAAAAAGAAAAGAAAAGAAAAGAAAACGCTGCTTTTTGAGTGCGAAAGCTGCATTATCTTCTTCTTACCGAGTCCTATTTTTTTTTTTTATTACAAGTGGACAAGAAAAAAGGGAAGGGGAGAGTGGGGGAAAGAAAGAAAGAAAGAAAGAAAGAAAGCAAGAAGCATCATTAGGGCAGTCAGAGTGACCCAGCCTTCCCACA
>JACRUU010000005.1:10228473-10245973 GCA_030449085.1 Kryptopterus vitreolus | reverse complement strand
GACATTCACTATTTATAAGGTCTTTACAAATCCATTTAAACGCCATTCAGTATTTATAATGCCTTTATAAATCCATCAGTGAACTCTCGCGCAGACAGGAGCTGACCTGCGGAGAGAGAGAGAGAGACAGCGAGAGAGACCGCGCGAGAGACCGTGTTTTTGTTCAGGAATCTCGTAACAAACACACTCATTACAACTTCATCTTAACCTCTGTTTACAAATATATAGAGGGAATATTCATCCGTTCATTCATCTATCTGCCTATCTATCGTTAGATGGATTTATCCATCCACCTACATGTTTTGTCTGTGCAAGAATGTATCTATCCATCCATTCATCCATCCATCCATCTATCCTATGTTTGCTTCTTCTCCTTCCATCTATCAAGTCATATCTATCAATCTATCTATCTATCTATCTATCTATCTATCTATCTATCTCTACAGAAGTGATGTGTAAGTGATGAGCAGTGGTTTTATTATCTGTAATGATGAACAGAATAAATATTGTGTTGGTGTGGTGTGCTGTGGTGGTTGTGATGTGGTGGTTGTTGGTTGTGGAGTGGTGGTGGTGCTGGTGTTGGTTGTGGTGTTGGTTGTTGTGATGGTGGTGGTTGTTAGTGGTGGGATGGTGTGTGTGGTGATGTTTGGTGGTGGTTGTGCTGTTGGTTGTGGTGTGGTGGTGGTGGTGGTTGGTGGTGGTGGCTGTGGTGTTGGTTTGTTGTTGGTTGTTGTGGTGGTTGTGATGGTTTTGATGGTTGTGTTGGTTGTGTTGGTGGGTGGCTTGTTGGTTGTTTGGTGTGGTTGTTGGTGTGTTTGGGGTTGATGTGGTGTTGTTGAGGGGTTTTGTGTGTTGTTGGGGGTTGTTGATGATTGGTGTTGGTTGTGGTGTGGTGTGTGGTGTTGGTGGTGTGGGTTGGTTGTGCTGTTGGTTGTTGGTGGTGGTGGTGTTGGCTGGTGGGGTTGTGATGGTAATGTTGGTGTTGGCCGTTGGTTGTTGTTGTTGGTGGTGGTGGTTGTTATGCTGGTTGTGGAGTGGTGGTGCTGGTGCTGTTGGTGTTGGTGGTGGTTGTGTTGGTTGTTGGTGTTGTTGGGTGGTGTTGTTGTTGGTGGTGGTGGTTGTGGAGTTGGTAATGTTGTGTTTGTTGTGTGTTGATTGTTGTGGTGGTGGTGGTTGTGATGAGTGGTGGGCTGGTGTTGTTTGATATGGAGGTGTGTTGTTGCTGGTTTGGTGTTTGGTTGTGGGGTGTTGGTGGTGGTGAGTGTTGGTGTTGTTGTGGTAGTTGTGCATGAGTGGTGGTGTGTGATGGTGTTGGTTATGATGTGATGGTGGTGATGATGATGATGATGTGGAGGTGTTGGTGGTGTAGACGCTCTACCCCGGGTGCATGTTGTGAGTGGAGGTTGTGATGATGATGGTGATGATGGTGATGATGGATGATGATGATGTGATGATGATGATGGATGATGGTGTGGTGGTGGTATGGACGCTCTACACCCATGCTGTGAGTGGAGGATGTGGTGGTTGTTGTGATGTGATGATGATGATGTGTTGTGTGGTGGTGGGTGCATGTTGTGGGTGGAGGTATGTGATTGATGATGATGGTGATGATGATGGTGGTGGTGGTGGTGTGGACGCTTTCCCCCGGGTGATGTGATGATGGTGGTGGTGTTGATGATGATGATGATGGTGATGATGATGATGATGATGATGATGGTGGTGATGGATGATGGTGATGTGGATGCTGATGATGATGGTGGTGATAGACGTGTGGACGCTCTACCCCGGGTACATGTTGTGATGGTGAGTGGATGTTGTTGTGATGATGATGATGATGATGATGATGGTGGTGTGTGGTGGAGGTGGATGGATGATGTTGTGATGATGATGATGATGGATGGATGATGATGATGTATGGTGTGATGGTATGATGTGATGGATGGTGTTGGTGGTATAGACGCTCTACCCTGGTACTGATGAATGATGATGATGATGATGTGGTGATGTGATGATGATGATGATGATGATGATGATGATGATGATGATGATGATGATGATGATGATGATGATGATGATGACATGTTGTGAGTGGAGGTTGTGAAATGTGGGTGCTGATTATGGTGGTGGTGTTATTATGATGATGATGATGATGATGTGATGATGTGATGTGATGATGATGATGATGATGATGATGATGATGGTGGTGTAGACGCTCTACCCCTGTATGGTGGTTGGTGGGGTGATGATGATGAGATGCTGATGATGATGAGTGGTGTGCGGGTGGTAGTGTGTACCGGGTGCATGGTGTTGGTGGTGTTGATGATGGTGGTGGTGTTGGTGATGTGGTGTGTGGTGGTACTGTGATTTGGTGTTGTGCGGGTGATGCTGGTGGAGGTGTGGACGTACCCCGGGTGCATGTGTGAGTGAGGTTGTGATGTGGTGGTGTGTGATGGTGATGTGATGTGATGATGATGATGATGGGAGTGATGCTGTGATGATGGTGTGAGGTGTTGGTGATGTGTGATGATGGACGTGTGTGTGTTTGTGATGTGATGGTGGTGGTGATGCCTGGTGGATGATGTGGTGGTGATGATGGTGGTGACGCTCTACACCCGGGTGGGTGCATTTTGTGAGTGGATGGTGATGTGGTAGGATGTGATGATTGATGATGATGATGATGATGGTGGTGTGTGCATGTTTGTGGGTATGGAGGTTGTGATGGTTGTGATGATGATGGTGATGGTGATGATGATGGTGGTATAGACGCTCTACCCCGGGCTGGTTGGAGTGGAGGAGTTTGTGATGAGATGATTGATGATGGATGGTTGTGATGATGATGTGATGATGAGGTGATATGATGATGATATGAATGAGATTATATGATGATGATGATGGTGGTGTAGACGCTCTACCCCGGGTACATGTTGTGAGGTTGTGATGATGATGATGGTGATGATGATGATGATGGATGATGATGATGATGATGATGATGGTGATGATGATGATGATGATGGTGGTGTAGACGCTCTACCCCGGGTACATGTTGTGGGTGGAGGTTGTGATGTAGTGAACATGGTCAGTGATGTGTTCACACTGAGAGTCACACTCGCCTGGAGCATCAGCAGAGTGGAAAGACTGGAGGCTTTACATCGCCGTGGTCAAGAGGCTTCTGTAAACCTCACCAAAGCGATGAGAGCCTGTGCTATTAAATAAACACGCCCCAGGCCTCGTTTCAGCAGAACAGCTTTTTCAGCCAGTTTAAAAAAAAAACACACTATAAACGAATAGACGCCAAAATGGGAGCAGGTTTTACTGACTGGGGGAATTTATTCCCATTATACTGCACTGCCTGACATGCAAATGAGGGGGCGGAGCTATACACAATGTAGAGATTATGTAATCATCACTCCATCATACATCTGTCTATCTCTCTGTCCATCCATCTATCAATCTATCATGTTCTCTATCTATCTATCTATCTATCTATCATGCTCACTAACCATCTATCCATCCATCCATCCATCCATCTATCATGTTCACTATCTGTCTATTGGTCTATCTGTCTATCATGCTCACGATCCATCCATCCATCCGTCTATCTATCCGTCTGTCTATCTATTAGTTTGTCTATTTATCTGTCTGTCTATCTATCTATCTATTGGTCTATCATGCTCACGATCCATCCGTCTATCTATCCGTCTGTCTATCTATTAGTTTGTCTATTTATCTGTCTATCTATCTATCTATCTATCTATCTATCTATCTATCTATCTATCTATCTATCTATCATGTTCACTATCTGTCTGTCTATCGGTCTATCTATCTGTCTATCATGCACACGATCCATCCATCCGTCCGTCCGTCCATCCATCCATCCATCCATCCATCCATCCATCCATCATCTATCTATCTATCTATCTATCTATCTATCTATCTATCTATCTATCTATCTATCTATCTACCTATCTACCTACCTATCTATCTAGTTCACTATCTGTCTATCTGTCTGTCTATCGGTCTATCTGTCTATCATGCTCACAATCCATCCATACCTCCATTCATCCGTCTATCTATCCGTCCGTCTGTCTGTACACCCATCCATCCATCCATCTGTCCGTGTATCTATCATTCTGTCTGTGTATGAATCTTTTTTTATCAGATCATATCGATTTGTCGGATTAATCAATTATCAGAATGCTTTTGTTTGCATATTATTTATTGATATTGTTGTTGATTTTCAGTCGTATTGTGTGTTGTATATTTATTATTGCTCTTTAATAAAGTGGAAAAAGACTTTTATTTTGCACGATGACTCGATTAATGGAAGGAATAATCGGTAGAAAGTTGGATAACTACGATCGATATCTACAGCCTGAGATTACTCTTCTTCTTCTTCTTCTTCAAAAATAAATAAATAAATAAATAAATAAAAAATCCAGATTGTAAGTGCAGTGATGTACCCGGAGCCAGAACGCTCTCAGCTGTTGGACGCGCTTTCCTGCGAGCTCCTCTTATGAAGACGGCTGTAGCGAGAACGCAGCAAGCTGTCAAAAACACTGCTTTGGGAATAAAATGGAAAAAAAGAAACAAACGATTGTAACTGGCGTGGGTTTTTTTTTTCTAAATGGCGTGTGTTAAGTTAGACGAATGCTTGGCTCACACTTCCATCAGGTTCTAATCGGATCTGACGGGAACAGCGTTCCTTTTATTTACTTATTTATTTTTTTTTTTTTGTAAAGACATAATAAGCTTTTGAGCGGGACTGTCTACCGTCTGTCCCTCTTCCCACTCATATGAAGCTCGTCAGCCACAAAACACACAGATGTGCCTTCGCAGAGTGAAATCCCGCTCTATTCCGTGTTCACTTGAGCCTCTGCAAAGCCGGGCCCGGCAGCTACTGGCACAGAGACGCCGAGGATTTCTATTTATTTATTTATTTGTTTAGAAGCGCTTTGGCCTGTGGGCTTTTCAGCTCCTCTGCCTTTTTTTGTTGTTTTTTTTTTTCAGAGGAAGTCCGTCATGAAAATGCATGAGCGCGATCCGCACATCAAAACATGATGTTTAGCATCGCTTATTGAGTTCGGACTGAAAGTAGATCAGCCGACAGGTGTCGTTTTACGCCGCTCAGGCGCTCCTACATTCCTAAAAGGGGCATCGGGATGTAAATGTGCCATTTATATATATATATATATATATATATATATATATATATATATATATATATATATATATATATATATACATACACACACACACACACACACACACACACACACACATATCTATATATATATATATAAGGCCACTATATAGGAGGTAAACATGTTTCTCTTCGGCCCGCAAGACGCTTTTATTGAAACTAAACAAACAAAAAATAAACAATCAAGCCACACTCATTTACACTAAAATAACCACGCTCATTCAATATGAAGTCCATTAGCCACGCCCATTAATTCTAAAACGAATTAGCCACGCCCATTCAGTCTAAAATGAATTAGCCATGCCCATCCAATCTGAAGTCCATTATCCATGCCTATTTACTCTAAAATTAATTAGCCACACCCATTCACTCTAAAATGTATTAGCCACACCCGTTTACTCATGTGGATTAGCCACGCCCACTCACTCTAAAATGTATTAGCCACACCCATAAAAATAAAATGTATATATAACCACGCCTAAAAAATGTATTAACCGCGCCCATTCACTATAAAATGGTTAGCCAGCCACACCTAAAGCATAACCACGCCCATTATCAAAAAAATTATAGCCACGCCCATATATATAACCACGCCATTATAAAAAATATTAGCCACGCCCATTTGCTCTCAAATGGATTAGCCACGCCCATTCACTCTGAAGCAGATAAGCCACGCCCATTAATTCGAAAATGTATTAGCCACGCCCATTCGCTCTCAAATGGTTTAGCCATGCCTATTCAATCTAAGCAGATAAGCCACGCCCATTCACTCTAAATTGGATTAGCCACGCCCATTCACTCTGAAGCAGATAAGACACGCCCATTCACTCTAAATAGGATTTGACACATCCATTCACTCTGAAGTAGATAAGCCACGCCCATTCACTCTGAACAAGATAAGACACGCCCATTCACTTTAAATTGGATTAGCCACGCCTATTCACTCTGAAGCAGATAGGCCACGCCCATTCACTCTAAATAGGATAAGCCACGCCCATTCACTCTGACAGCGATTCGTTCACAGCGGGATCTCATTCCTCGTTGTAAACATATACAATGAATTTTTTTCTGCCTCCAAATGAAGATGAGCTCATACATACAGACGCGCGCCAAGACTTCTGCTTGAGATCCATCCAAAAGCAAAGCTCTGGCTCGCTCCACTGCCCAAACTGGCATCTCAGAACCGGATCGTTCCCTTAATACGGATATTAGAGCGGGACTTTGATTCTAACCACCGCGAGCTGGCCTCCGAAAGCACGGCCGCGTGTCTATGTGGTTCAACCCTATTAGCCCGACCCCGGAGACGAAATCCGCGGCTTCTTATTTGACTAACCATGCAGTAAACATGTTACTGAAAAGTCCGGGGAGGAAAAAAAAAAGAGGTAACGTAAGATATTGAATTAGGAGATTTAGGGGTGAAAAAAAAAGCGCTGTGGATTTCGCTCTCCTCACGTCGCTCCTTCCTCATTAAAAACAGCGGCCTCCTTTCTTCCAGCCGCTGCACGAACTTAATTATGGCGAGCGTTCCGGCACCGAGGGCCACGTGCTTTTCCCCCGGCCGCTCCACTCGGATGCGGCCTGACAGGATGAGCTGCGGTACGAAAACGCCGCAGACAGATTGACTGAAACTCATTTGGCCGACTGTAATTGCTTCGCTTACGGCATCGCAGCGTTTCTTTTGTTTACGTTAAAAAGAACGTTGGGGAAACGTTCGGATTCAAAGACCCTTTTGGACCGTAACGTCGGTCCTCTAAAGATATGCTCAAAACAGTATTATATTAATAAATAAAATAATATAATAATAATAATATGATAGAATCATAATAATAATAATAATAATAATAATAATAATAATAATAATAATAATAATAATAATAATAATAATAATAATAATAATAATAATAATAATAATAATAATAATAATAATAATAATAATAATAATAATAATAATAATAATAATCCATAATAATAATAAAATAATAATAATAATAATAATAATAATAATAATAATAGAATAATAAATAATAAATAATAAATAATAAAGAAAAAATAATAATAATAATAATAATAATAATAATAATAATAATAAAAATAATAATATAATAATAATAATAATAATAATAATAATAATAATGATAATGATAATAATAATAATAATAATAATAATAAGAAGAAGAAGCAGAAGAAGACGAAGAAAAGAAGAAGAAGAAGAAGAAGAAGAAGAAGAAGAAGAAGAAGAAGAAAAGAAAGAAGAAGAGAAGAAGAAGAAGAAGAAGAAGAAGAAGAAGAAGAATCATAGAAAAAATCAAAAAAAGATAAAAAAAAAAAATCAATAATAATAATAATAATAATAAAACATAATAATGATAAAATAAATAATAATAATAATAATAATAATAATAATAAAAATAATAATAATAATCATAATAATAATAATAATAATAATAATAATAATAATAATAATAATAATAATAATAAAATAATAATAATAATAATAATAATAGATACAATTAATAAAAATAATAATACTAATAATAATAATAATAATAATAATAATAATAATAATAATAATATAATAATAATAATAATAATAATAATAATAATAATATAATAATAATAATAATAATAATAATAATAATAATAATAATAATAATAATAATAATAATAATAATAATAAATAATAATAATAATAATAATAATAATAATAATAATAATAATAATAATAATAATAATAATAATAATAATAATGGCGGCCCAGTGGTTAAGGTATTGGACTCTGGACCGGACGATCATGGGGTTCAAACCCCACCACCATCAAGCTGCTGCTAGTGGGTCACTAGTGGGCCCTTGAGCAAGGCCCTTAACCCTCAATTGCTCAGTAGTTAATCACTTTGGATAACACTTTGTAAATGTAAATGTAATAATAACAGACCCCTGTTAAGCAATAAAGGGAGACAGTTGAAGTCACTTCCGACACAAACGGAGCCGAAAGGCGCGATGGGAACGTCGGTCGATGTGAACGAGATAACAATGCGTGCAACGACGTGAACGCCAGGCCGGAGGTTGAAAGGGAGTCGATGGCAGGTGGTGTCAACAGCCGCTCAGCAGGTCTTTATTCACACCAGTTAAAGACAATACCCGCTCGATCAGCTCATTCAATGAGGGGTCCGGGAGAAAAATAAATAAATAAACAAAACAAAAAACAAACAAACAAACAAAAAAACGCTCTTTAACACTCTTTTTTCAGATTAGACTGAAAGCAGCGTTGTTCGATCAGTCTACAGGTGACGAGCGGGGAAATAAGACCATCTATAACCAAATTGTCCGATCTCGGATCCAATCTCCATAAATATATCCAGCGATAAGAAACGGTATGAAGCAGCAATAACGATAATAACGATTATAAACAGAAATAAACAGACCTAAAACGTGGATCCGACGGTAATTTTGTAACTTTTATGCCAAGGATCATCTAAAATTCCCGCCCTCATTCCCGATGTACATCTCCTTTAAACGAGATCATGAACAAGAGCAACAAGTGAACGGAGAATGTTTGAGGACCTGCAGAAGGAATACGGGAGGGAATGCGGGATATTAGCGCATCTCCAGGTGTGAAAGCTGAAATCAGGGTGGATTCACAGCTGACGGAACAACGTGTAAACGCTAAAAGTCATTAGTGAGAATCGGCACGTCTGAACTCGACACGCTCCGTCCAAACCAGTTCATCCTGGGGTGGAAAGGCATGCTGACCGCATATCTGTGTGTGTGTGTTTTTTTTATATATGTATATATGTATATATATTCTATATATATCTATATATATATATATATATATATCTATATATATATATATATATATATATATATATATATATACACCACACATACATACATACATACATACATACATACCCACACACACACACACCACACACACACACAACACACACACACACACACATATATACACATATATCACACACACACTACTTTTTATATATATATATATATAAGTAGTGGAAAAAGGTCTGATGTAATAAGAGTTAGCTTTTTCCTTTTTTGGCCGTTTTCTACTCCACAATCGGCGGCGTACGTGACACTGATGTACGTGCGGTAATGAATTCGCGGCACTTCCTGGAGCTCGGAGGGGAGGTGTGAAATCAAACAGCTATTATTATGTCCCTTGAAAGCCCCCCCACCCCCCCCCCCCCGCCCCCCCCCCCCCCCCCCCCCCCCCCCCCCCCCCCCCCCCCCGCCATTTCATTCACACGCTTTGATCCAATTTAAAAAGTGAGATCCGTTTCTACAAGTAATGCAGATCTTTGCGGTTTCCTAATTAATGCGGACCCCCCCCCCCCCCGAACCCCCCCCTTCGTTCGCTCTAATGCGCTGGACAGCGTGATATATTGCAAAGAAATCGAAGTTAAAACGGAGAAGGAAAAAAAAAAGAAATAGTCTATTTCAGACGACTCATGAGCGTGTTAGCCTGACCCCCCCCCCCCCCCGCCCCCCCCCCCCCCCCCGTTCTGTAATCAGGTAATGAGAGGAATCAGAGCTTGAGGTGTAACATGGCCTAGAGCGGCGTACAAGAGCACCTTCAACATCCCACGCTTCGCTTCGCCGCCGCTCTATTTACGGAGCTTTTTTTTTCCCTTTATGAAGTCTAATTATAAGACGGATAACCGAAGTGGGTCGGGACGTGAAGGTTTCCGTCCCTCTCCTTCTATCCTTACAGGAATTCCGCGATCCTCAAGTGTCCGTTTCTCCGGGCGTCGGATGAGGAGACGACGACTTCCAAAAGCCCCGGAACCAAAGTCAGACTGAGAATGAGTAATAAAAGGTTAACGCATCGTTCTCAGACATGTATATTACAGTAGCATGGATTAAATAAATAAATAAATAAATAGCCGGAAAACGACGTTCCTGCTTTGAATGGGTCTCATCTACATTCAGTACAAGACACAACCCTCTTCTGTAAGCCCTGGGGCTCCTGTTTAAAAAAAGATTAGGATGAGGATATGGGGGGGGGGCCTTTCCCGGACCCTAGACTTGTTCCTGCATAACCTATGGAAGATCTCATGCGATAGTACTCTCTAGCGGAGGTCATTACAAGGAGCAATGTGGGGGAAAATGGGATGGTCAGGACAAAAAAAAAATCTGACGGTCATCTCCGACCTCTGTCGAGTGTGTGTACGGCTGAAGTAAAGCGCTTTGTGTTGTGTGTATGATTACGGTAAATACTGTTTTCTTCTGTCTGTATACGGAGGGAAGAGAGGATGGAAAAAAAAAAAAAAAAAGACGTGATGTTCATACGAGAGTAAGAGGCTAAGAGAGTGTAGGGGAAGAAAATAAATGGAGTGTATGTGTCACTGAAAGAATGACTGAACGTGTGTGTGTGTGTGTGTGTGTGTGTGTGTGTAGTCATAGTGTTTGCCTGGCTGTTGGTCCCCTGTCACTCCTCAGCATTGATTTAAACAAGCAGCTATTGAGGGTTAGATGATCACTGGCCTGAAAAGGGACTCGTGTGTGTGTGTGTGTGTGTGTGTGTGTGTGTGTGTGTGTGTGTGTGTGTGTGTAACCCAGTTTGATGACCTTCTATCCTCCGCCTCCGCCTCCTCCTCCCGAATGACAGAGCGCTGAAGCTAAGCCAAAGCGACAAGCTGCACTCAGAGACTGCAATCTACAACAAAGTGGCAGCAGCTCTGTGATCATTATTATGCAGAGACGCCACTGAAAGAACGTTTCGCATCGCCATCGCCGGACCGTCCGTCCTTCCACCAGAAAACGTTGGCCCGCACATACTAAGCAGGGCTTTCCACTCCGCAGATTCTGCCTCGTGACGGTGACGGCGCTCTACGGCTAAAAATAAATAAATCAATCAATCGATGAAAGGATGGCGCTCCGGATAGGAGAAATAAAGGATCGGCTCGGAATTTTCCGGGTTTTTCCTGGATCCAAGCGGTGCGACAGATGCCGGATTGCGAGCTCTGACCGGAGATCAAAGGGGCATGAAAACGCCGCCGTTATTGTACGCCATCCATCTAGCAATGTGATTGGTCAACGCAGCGTCTGCAGTAACACTTTCTTTGACGCTGGGAAAATCTGAATGGATAGAGGGACGGAGGGAGGGAAGGAGGGAGGGAGGGAGCGTAGTGGTTAAGGCATTGGCCTCTGGATCGAAAGACCGCAGGTTCAAATCAAAACCAAGCCGCCCACTCTTGGGGCCCTTGAGCAAGGCCCTTAACCCTCGACTGAACTGCTCATGTTGTAAGTCGCTCTGGATAAAGGCGTCTCCCGAATGCGATAAATGTAAATCGAGATTCCAGGGAAGCGGACACCACAGGAATGAGGATTGAGGAATGTAGATGGTTGGGAATTTTTGGGATCCGGAGCGAGTCAAGTATTAGAAGGGGTGTAAGCTCAGTGGACAAGGCACTGGACGACTAATCAGAAGGTCGAGCCGCGGTATCGTCAAGCTGCTACCCTTTGAACAAAGCCCTTAACCCTCTGTCCTCCAGGGGGCGCCGTATCATGGCCAAAAACCCTAGCTGTTATTAAGTAGGGAAAGTCTTTTTGACCCGAATGGCTTTCCGCTTTTCAAAGTCCACCATTAAAAATGGGTTTGGGTCGGCAAAAAAAAAAACTACGTACCAAGAAAATTCGTAAATCTGTCAGTATTACGTTAAAAATCTTTTGTTCCACTTCGGCGCAGCGTATAAAAGCGCTTTGTGTCGGCGTGTGAAGGCTCTCGAGCCCGGCGTGACGCGCTCATCACCGGGACGACGCGGATGTCACGGCGAAACAGTGGAAAAGCCAGTCGTTTTGTACGAGACGCACCAGCGGGGCGCGATGTCACGAGATTGATGGACGTCCCGTTGACAAGCCTGTTCCCTGATCTGACGACTTTTTCTATCAGGGAATCGTTTAAAATAATAAAGGGCGAGGAGATTCCCCTCATCGCCTCGGCACCCGGGCGTGAAAAAAAAAAACACTTTGCGTTTCAAACGGCGCATCTCGTCACGTGACCCGGCGCCGGGAACGGGAAGGAGGACAACACGTGCGCTTGAAAAATTCCGAAGCGAAATTCCCTGGCTCCGTCTACGTCTGTCGATGCGAGGGAGACAAAAAGGCACGGGAGCGTGAAATCCATTTCGGAGGGTCATGTGTGGAGCCGTGAGCTCGGCGCTGAAGAGCGACATCGGGATGCTAATTATCCTGCTTTATCTCTGCCCCTCAGGCCTACGCTTATAAATACACACACACACACACACACACACACACACACACACAAAAGGGGTTGGTATTGGGTAAGTCTGAAATATGTGTGTGTAGATTGCACTGCCATACCATAGTGCATAAGTGTTCACACCCCCCCCCATACTTTTTGTAGCCGGAATAGTAATCTCTCTCTCTCTCTCTCTCTCTCTCTCTCTCTCTGTCTCTCTATCTTTCTGTGTCTGTCTCTCTATCTCTATCTCTCTGTGTCTGTCTCTCTCTATCTCTCTGTGTCTGTCTCTCTCTCTCTATCTCTCTGTCTGTCTCTATCTCTCTGTGTCTGTCTCTCTATCTCTCTTTGTCTGTCTCTCTATCTTTGTCTCTCTCTTTGTCTGTCTCTCTATCTATCTGTCTGTCTCTCTATCTCTCTGTCTGTCTCTCTATCTCTCTGTCTCTCCTCTCTGTCTGTCTCTCTATCTCTCTTTGTCTGTCTCTCTGTCTGTCTCTCTCTCTCTGTCTCTATGTCTCTCTCTCTCTATCTCTCTCTCTCTGTCTTTCTCTCTCTCTCTGTCTCTCTCTCGACCTTCTCTACTCTCGCTCTCTCTCTCTCTCTCTCTCTCTGGAAAGCTGGTCGCTCTCACCTCGAAATCTTAAAGGAAATATAGAACCGTGTTCTTTTTGAGGAGGCATAAAAATAAATAAATAAATAAATCCCCGTCACAAAGACGTCCTGGTTAAAGAACCCCCCCCCCTTCCCGGGACTACTCGACGCAGCTCTGTAACGCCGTAATAGCGCCGCTCGCTAACCTGCAATTTAGCACTTTGTACGAGACTGACAATATAATGAGACACTAAACAATGAAGAGCTCGCGCTATAAGCAACAATTATTCCAATGTTAAATATTGTGCACTTTTTTTTATATTAAGTGAGAGGCGCTCACACCGGGGTCCGGATCGACGATGCACAGAGACACTTCTTTATGCTGTACACATGTGTATAGCCGCATTGCTGGTTTAGGGCGAGACCTCACATTTATACCCTGGTGAGTCTACTGAGCAATTCCCTTTACGTATCAGAGGAACAGCTGAACGACTGATCGTAACGATCCAAAAGGAAGAGTTGGAATCATTCTCTGTTTATACAGAGAATAAACAGAGTGAAACAGCAAAAAGAACAGTTTCACAATTTCCTGAATGATTCAAAGGAGTCTCGGACGGAGCTGAATGGATTCCGGTTGATTTTAAAGGAACAGTTTAACAATTTACCTGTTCAGTTCAAAGGAACGGATAAACACGTTTCTGTTAGATTTAAACGCACAGCTGAAATGTTCCTGTTTGATTCAAAGGAACAGCTGAGTAATTCCCTGTTCAGTTCGAAGGAAAAGCAGGACAATTGCCTGTTCAGCTCGAAGGAATAGGCGAACAATTACCTGTTCCGTTAGAAGGAACAGCTGAAGAATTCCCTGTTTGATTCCAAGGAACAGCCGAACAATTCCCTGTTCAGTCCGAAAAGAAACAGTCAAACAATTGACTGTTCGAATCAAAGGAACAGCCGAACAACTCCCTGTTCAGGTTGAAGAAACAGCTGAACAATTCCCTGTTCGATTCAAAGGAACAGCGGAACAACCCCATGTTCCAATCGAAGGAACAGCCGAACAATACCCTGTTCGAATCGAAGAACATCCGAACAATTCACTGTTTGAATCGAAGGAACAGCAGAACAATCCCCTGTTCGAATCGAAAAAACAGCCGAACAATTCCCTGTTCGAATCGTAGGAACAGCTGAGCAATTCCCTGTTCAGATCGAAGGAACAGCTGAACAATTCCCCGTTCGAATCAAAGGAACAGCCCAACGAGTCCTTGTTTGGTTCAAAGTCACAGCCGAACGATTCCCTGTTCAGTCTGAAAAGAAACAGTCAAACAATTGACTGTTCGAATCAAAGGAACAGCCGAACAACTCCCTGTTCAGGTTGAAGAAACAGCTGAACAATTCCCTGTTCGATTCAAAGGAACAGCGGAACAACCCCATGTTCCAATCGAAGGAACAGCCGAACAATACCCTGTTCGAATCGAAGGAACAGCCAAACAATTCCCTGTTCGAATCGAAGAACAGCCGAACAATTCACTGTTTGAATCGAAGGAACAGCAGAACAATCCCCTGTTCGAATCGAAAAAACAGCCGAACAATTCCCTGTTCGAATCAAAGGAACAGCTGAGCAATTCCCTGTTCAGATCGAAGGAACAGCTGAACAATTCCACGTTCGAATCAAAGGAACAGCCCAACGAGTCCTTGTTTGGTTCAAAGTCACAGCCGAACGATTCCCTGTTCAGTCTGAAAAGAAACAGTCAAACAATTGACTGTTCGAATCAAAGGAACAGCCGAACAACTCCCTGTTCAGGTTGAAGAAACAGCTGAACAATTCCCTGTTCGATTCAAAGGAACAGCGGAACAACCCCATGTTCCAATCGAAGGAACAGCCGAACAATACCCTGTTCGAATCGAAGGAACAGCCAAACAATACCCTGTTCGAATCGAAGAACATCCGAACAATTCACTGTTTGAATCGAAGGAACAGCAGAACAATCCCCTGTTCGAATCGAAAAAACAGCCGAACAATTCCCTGTTCGAATCGTAGGAACAGCTGAGCAATTCCCTGTTCAGATCGAAGGAACAGCTGAACAATTCCCCGTTCGAATCAAAGGAACAGCCCAACGAGTCCTTGTTTGGTTCAAAGTCACAGCCGAACGATTCCCTGTTCAGTCTGAAAAGAAACAGTCAAACAATTGACTGTTCGAATCAAAGGAACAGCCGAACAACTCCCTGTTCAGGTTGAAGAAACAGCTGAACAATTCCCTGTTCGATTCAAAGGAACAGCGGAACAACCCCATGTTCCAATCGAAGGAACAGCCGAACAATACCCTGTTCGAATCGAAAGGAACAGCCAAACAATTCCCTGTTCGAATCGAAGAACAGCCGAACAATTCACTGTTTGAATCGAAGGAACAGCAGAACAATCCCCTGTTCGAATCGAAAAAACAGCCGAACAATTCCCTGTTCGAATCGTAGGAACAGCTGAGCAATTCCCTGTTCAGATCGAAGGAACGGCTGAACAACAATTCCCCGTTCGAATCAAAGGAACAGCCCAACGAGTCCTTGTTTGGTTCAAAGTAACAGCCGAACGATTCCCTGTTGAGTTGGAAGGCACAGCTAAACAATTCCCTGTTCGATTTAAATGAACAGCTGAGAATGTTCCTGTTCTGTAAACAGTTTAAACAATTAAATGTTCATTTCAAAGAGACATTTCTGTGATTGACTGAAAATAAACATCATTGTGATTATACTTTATACACTTATATTGAGAAAATATTTAAATATTTTTTTTAAAAGTATATTATTAGAAAAAACTGTTTTAATTGATCAAAATGTTAAATCCCCCGGCCCCCCCACCCCCCCGCCCCGTCATATTAACTACTAATATTATTGTAGCCCGTGCAAACAAATGAGTCCTGTGAGTGTTAATAACGCGTTATTACTTGTTTTTTTCTGCAACACACAAGATATAGGTTTGTAACTCAGCGGCTCACTCCGCAAGTCTAACTGTGTTTATCAAGATGGCATCATTTTCTGTTCTCTCCATACAATGTTGTTTATAAGCACTGACAAAAACAACAACAACAACAAAAACAGTTTTACTTATAGAGAGTCAGATTTCATTTTTGGTACCTAAATGGAGCATTTGTTTCAAACCATGAATCAAATAAAATTTCTTACCATCTGCTACCGAACAATACACACACACACACACACACACACACACACACACACACACACACACACACACGCACGCACGCACGCCTTGGGTTATACTCTGTGATCAAAAGTATTGGGGCACCGCCATTTCCAGCCATATGGTCCTTCGCCAAAATGCACCCACAAAAGAACCACAAATCCTGCTCCATGAAAATATGGTCTTTATATGATAGATGTAGAAGATCTTGTGAGGCCAGCAATAAAGCAAAACACCAAGTGGTCGCGAAGGGCGTAACCAGATAACCATCGGGGGGCGCCAGTGAGCAAGTTTAATATGGTTATTTACTTACGCGATTATTATTAAATAGGTTTGATTACTATTCATTCATTCATCTTCTAGCGCTTTATCCGATCTTCCCTCGGGTCACGGGGAGTCTGTGCCTGTCTCAGGCGTCTATGGGCATTAAGGCAGGATACACCCTGGATGGAACGCCAACCCACACAAACCACACACACACACACACACACACACACACACACACACACACACGCACATTCATACACTAGGGACAATTTTCCAAGGTGCCAATCAACCTACCGTGTATGTTTTTGGACCGGGGGAGGAAACCGAGGACCCGGAGAAAAACCCCCTGAGGCACGGGGAGAACATGCAAACTCCACACACACACATGGCCGAGACGGGAATCGAACCCGGACCCTGGCGGTGTAAGGCGAACATGCTAACCACTAAACCACCGTGCCCCTTGTTTGATTACTAAATAATTATTAAATGTGCAATTTTCCTTCCCAACCATAATTGTTTTATTTTTGTTTGTTTTTTTTCAAATGGGAATATTTTCGGGAGTGCGGGACGGATCATCTCCGGATTATTTACGAGTTCACGCGAAAATTCCCTTCACTTCGCTCTGGAACGAATTCCGATGCGTTAATCAGTCTTTGAACAGGGGATTCTCAAATACCCGGGTGTCCGAATACTTTTAGGTTCTACAGTAAAGATTCGATTTATTTATTTATTTGTTTGTTTGTTTGTTTATTTATTTATTTATTTATTTATTTATTTAACTGAAGGTTGGTCCGGATCATTAATTCATCACCGGGCTGCACGTATGGCGCGTTCTGTAATCCGGCGATCAAACTCGTCCTAATCCTCGTAATTAACCCGTTGATCCGTTTTGCGGCGCGTGAGCTCCGAGCCCGGCGGATTGATCGGAGTCCGATAAGGAGACCGCGTGTGCTGAGCTCACGCGAGAGGAACGGGGAAGATCAGCGCTGCGGAGAGCAGAAAGCGAGAGCCGGATCTCTTACCGCGAACA
>JACRUU010000005.1:10210973-10218473 GCA_030449085.1 Kryptopterus vitreolus | reverse complement strand
TTCTCACTCACTCACTTCTTTATTCATACAATTTTCTCCATGTAGTTTAAGACCGGTGGCAAAAATATCATTCTTAAAAATACTGTGTGCATTTCCCAATATGTCTTATTAATTCCCATAAATTCCCCAATATGTTTCCAATTGGAAATATGTCCAGCGATAAACAGAAAGCTTGTAGAAATCTTCCACTCAGCAACCCAAAGTCGTGTAATAATCTGGAGAAGACGCACTTATTTATTATTTATTTGTTACAATTTTGTCGTTATGGGGCACGGTGGTTTAGTGGTTAGCACGTTAGCCTCACACCACCATTTACTTCGGCCATTTGGAGTTTCATTCACACAAAACATGCACGGTAGGTTGATTGGCACCTTGGAAAATTGTCCCTAGTGTATAAATGTAGTGTGTGTGATGTGTGAGTGTGTGTGTGTGTGTGTGTGTGTGTGTGTGTGTGTGTGTGTGATGGGTTGGCATTCCATCCAGGGTGTATCCTGCCTTAATGCCCATAGACGCCTGAGATAGACACAGACTCCCCGTGACCCGAGGGAAGATCGGATAAAGCGGTAGAAGATGAATGAATGAATGAATGAATTTTGTCGTTATAACGAAAATCCGCTGCCAAAAATATCGTTCTTTAAAATATCGTCCCGAAATTCATCCTGAACTTTTCTAGTGAAAACAGAACTGTGAACTGTGGGGTGAATTTGCCTGAGCTGTGTGTGTGTGTGTGTGTGTGTGTGTGGTGTGTGTGTGTGTGTGTGTGTGTGTGTGAGAGAAGTTCGACTCTGGGCCCGATGTAGGATCCCGAACGCATCCTGAAGTGTCTTATTGACGAATCGATTTATTTACGTTAAAGCTGGTGGGCGATATCGAGCGTTACGAGAGCGAGGCTCTCTCCCCGGCGCGGGATTTAATCAGCCTGCAGGGTCGCACGCTTCATTTCAGATCGCCGTGTAGGTGAGGTGAACCGGATCATCCATCACTCTGTGATTGATTGAAGCTACGGGCCGCGGGTTTAAACCCTGCTTATAAGAGACGCTGGAATTTTTCAGCGAGTCACGCTCCATATAGCTGACCTTAAAAGAGTGCGATCGCAAAACCATTTATCCTTTCTACCTAAACGCGCTCGACCACCTTCCCCCTAACCCCGCCCCCTTTCCTAAGCCCCTCCCCCTTTCCCGGGGTTTCGGCGTTATTATTGTTTTTCGCCGGGAAAGGTGATTGGCTTTATGGCTCGGAAGATCAAATCCCTGCACTGCTGCTTTAATTAACAGAGGTGTATAAACGACATCACTCCGGATGAGGCGTCTCCTGTAAATGATCCAGAAGGGTGGAGATCAGAGCCCACTGGATCTATCCAGTCCAATCAGATCTTCAAACCAGATCACCCTTTATGCGTAAGGGGTGTGTGTGTGTGTGTGTGTGTGGTGGGGGGGGGGGGTCGTACTTCCGGAGCAGGTCCGGGATTTCTCCGAAGAGTGGTGAAAATTCCATGCAAACTTCCAAAGACACAAAGACTTCCATAGACTCGAGCAAAAGAAAAATAAATAAATAAACAAATAAACAAAACAAACGGCAGGAAGATCAAAGTAAGATTAACAGCTCTGTTAAAACGATGGGGTCGTAGGCAGGGTTCCCGCTCAGGGCGAGGGGTCTTTCCACTCGGATTTCCGAGCCGTTCCTGCGTTCCGTTGCCCGGAGCAAAGGCGTGCGTGATGCTTACGCGCTCGCCAGCGTTCCGACGGCAAAAGGTCGGATCTCGGCGCAGAGGTATTCAGGAATCGACGAAACGAGAACATGCGAACGGAAACGGAACGGGGGCAGATTCCCGTCTTTCGAATCAGTTCTTCACATCTCTCTCTCTCTCAGTGCTGTTTAACAGACCTGCAAACCGTCACGCATCGCTGTTCTATTTGCGAGGTCGCAATTTCCGGACACGCTTGACCTGCTCTTCCTAATCAACGCTTCTCATCTTCCTGGTCATTTCCTACGTCCGTCTCGGAGTCTCGTGCCGCTTTGGATTTCCCGCACGTGTGTATATTTTCTTCTTTACGGCTTCTGTTCCTCTCTTGTAAATCGCACGTCTATTTCTGTAAGATTTACTGATTGGACTGGAAGATCCAGTGGGCTCTGATCTCCACCCTTCTGGATTATGTACAGGAGACGCCTCATCCAGAGTGATCTCGTTTATACACCTCTGTTAATTAAAGCAGCCGGGTGCTGGGATTTGATCATAAAGCCGAGCACTTTCCTTGTGAAAAGCACAGGTGTAAAATACATACGCAATAATAACGCTGAAACGACGCCATCAAAGTCAATGACGAGTTCGCCTTTGTATCATTTTTTACATTAAAAAATGCATAAATAAATTATATATATATAATATATATATATATATGATATATATATATATATATATATATATATATATATATATCAGATATATATATATATATATATATTCCTGTACGTCGCCCTGGATAAGGGCGTCTGCTAAATACCGCAAATGTGTATATATATATATATATATATATATATATATATATATATATATATATATATATATATATATATATAATTACTGAACCATTCGTTAACTGATATACGGCAAGTCTCAAAAGTGCAAGTGTACGGATGATTTTACGTCGCTTGTAACACCGTTAATTATCGCCGCCATTTTCGTCATTCAAACATTTACACATATATTTTGTCTTCGATGTTGCGTTGGCTAAATAAATAAATAAATAAATACATTCGTTCATTCATTCATTTTCTACCACTTTATCTGATCTTCCCTCGGGTCACGGGGAGTCTGTGTTTATCTCGTGGAATGCCAACCCATCACAGGACACACACACACACACACACATTCATACACTAGGGACAATTTTGGTGCCAATCAACCTACCGTGCATGTTTTTGAACCGGGAGGAAACTGGAGAACCCAAAGAAAAAACCCCTGAGGCACGGGGAGAACAGGCAAACTCCACACACACATGGCCGAGACAGGAATCGAACCTGGACCCTGTCGGTGTGTGAGGCGAACGTGCTAACCACTAAACCACAGTGCCCTCTAAATGATAAATAAAAATAAATAAATAAATAAATAAATAAATAAATAAATGTAGGAGGCGTTTCCTGCGTGTGAATTTAAATACAGAAAGCGGTGGATGAACTCTATGCCGTGTGAGATTAACACATTAAGCATCCTCCATGCTGGAGTACGTGCTGTTGGCATGGCAGCCGGTGGAAGAGGTGAACTCGGCTTTCGGTAAACACGGAAGACGGGAGGGCTTTCTCTTTCTCTCTCTCTCTCTCTCTCTTTCTCTCCGTAACACACAAGCTCTAGCTCCCTCTGATGGAGCGAACCAGGAAAGGACGGAAAGGGGGGAGGCTGAAGGAGACGTGCTGGGGGAGAGAGAGGGAGGGAGGGAAAAACAGACCGGAGAGAATGGAAAGGTAGAGAGAGAAAGAGAGAGATGAAGCATCTCTACAGATTGTGCACATCCGTACACTGAACTGCTCAGTGAGAAACACACACTGAACTCAGAGGGACAGGATGTTGTTTGTGCCATAGATTTCTTTTGGTCTGTTGAAGGTAATTGCTTCTTTTTCTTTTTTTCTTTCCCGAAAGACAGAATCACATTCCATGTGAATCAGAAACATAATTCGGTTGTAATCTATGAGGTGTGCATGGAATGATCCGGATTAAAGACGCACCTATTCGCTCCTTAATTCCCGTAAAAATGCATGGCATTTTTCTTTCCGAGCGTCTCGTCCAGCACTTATTTCCAGTTCGGATAAGCGACACGCTCTTCTGAGAAGGTGTCGAAATGCCCACAAGGTCGTTGGTAGCAGTGCAGGAGGCGTATTTCCGAGCTCCGAATCGTCTCTAAAATTGTCTCTGTGCCAACGAGTGTGAATCGGATCTTCATGGAAGAGGTTTTATTTTGGTCTCGTGCGTCCTCCAAAAACCATTTTTGGACACGTGGACTCGTGGGTAAACAAATCGGAGTAACGGATATAAAAACAAAAGCGGCATTCCCACTTCCATAGAGGATAATGGTTAGGAATAAGCTAAAGAAGCGATAAGTAAGCGTTAACGAACACCCAAGCATTCCGCGATTGCTGAGTGGGGTCCGTTATAGTCATTAATAAGGATACCCGGATATCTTTCATAGGATTTACGCGTAAGCCAAGAATATAGAGGTGAAGTTTCGATTAGCCTCCGAAATACAATACGGCGGGCGGCGAAGCGTTACCGTGCCCGAACGTGAAAAAACTCCAAAATAAAATTAGCATTCCGATTTGATGATTATATTAGGAACGACGATTTTAACGGATCCGGTCGAGTGGGAGATATTATTATGAACAGTAGGACGGATATCACACACGGATCATTTTAGGATTGCGGAAGGGAACAATTTACAGATATCTTATTTTTTCAGATCATTGTAGTTTGTTTATTATACATAAATCGTTGCTGTTTTGTTGGGTTTGTTGTTTTGGATGTTGGTTTTAATTTTGTTTAGGTTGTTGTTTTGTTTTGTTAGTATATTGTTTTCGATTATTAAAATCAATAGAAAGCAAAGATGAGGAGGGGGGGGGGGGTTGTGTAAATAAATACAATAAATGACATCAAAAGGGCCCAAAAAAACCATTCCAAAAACGGAAAATTAGCTAGTTTGATTATCATTATTTATTAGTTATTATTATTATTATTATTATTATTATTATAGTATTTATTATTATTATTATTATTATTAAACATTCGAATTCTTATTATCATTATTATTATTATTATTATGATTATCATCAAATTCTTCTTATTATTATTAGATTAGATTTCACATCATCATTATTATCATTCTTATTATTACTATTCTTATCGTATTATTATGATTATTATTATTATTATGATTATTATTTTTTATTATTATCTTATTATTATTATTATTATTATTATTATTATTATTATTATTATCAGCATTCATCATCATCATCATCATCATTGATCAATACCTAAATTGTAGCTTGGTTGATTTAGATATATGTGCATACATATATATATATATATATATATATATATATATATATATATATATATATATATAATATATATATATATATTTATTTATTTTATTATTATTATTATTTTTTTTTAAATAGCCAAACAACAAAGTAAGAACATTTAAATGCACAAGTGAAGCAGAAATCTACAAATCCCCCGGGTTCGTAAAGTCCCTCCACACCTAATGCTCTGTTTATTAATACAGTGGCATGAGGCCCAGCCATGATTAATTACCAACGACTATTCCACCCAGAGACAACACTAAATGAGCCGGGCCCTAATTAAAAAGGAGGCACGGTGCTACTAATGAACACTGCCACTCCGCAAACTGCCACTCCATTCCACACGACACACACAGTTTCACTCCTGATGATCTAAACACAACACACACACACACACACACACACACACAAGTGTAAAAAATGGTTTGACAGAGGGTTCCTGGTGGCCAGTGATAGAGGAGAACGTGGGGTCGTGGGTTCTCCCGGTTCTCTTGTGAAGCATGTGGTAATGCGGTGAGACAGTTTTGTTGTTGTGTCATCCCTTCGCTTCTGGGGCTGCCGCGGGCAACGTGACCCGACATAGCACTGCTGTCAATCCAGCACCCCGACTCACACACACACACACACACACACACACACACACACACACTCGTGCACAGAGCAATGCGACAGTCTTATGTTCATTCATTATGGAGAAATGAACGCAATGTTGCTTTGCCATACAAACATATTGGGTTTGAAAAGATGCTGTCGAGAGAGAGAGAGAAAGAGAGGGGGTGGGGGCGAGGGGGGGGCAGGGGGGCAGACAGAGATAGAAAGAAAGAAAGGACTGATGTGGATGATGAAAGGATGGGTAGATACGATGAATGTATAGCTGTTTGGACAAATTAAGAGTTATGAAAATGAAAGGATGGATAGCTATGAATGGATGAACGAACGGACGGACGGACGGATGAATAGACGGATAGGTGTGAGGCAGATGGATGGATGGATGGATGGATGGATGGATGGATGGATGGATGAATTAATGATTCGACAGATGAATTAAATTGGGGGATAGATGGATACGTAGCTGTTGGAATGATGGAATGCACGGGTGGATGAGCAGAATGTGACAGAGATGGACGGATGGATGGATGGATGGATGGATGGATGGATGGATGGATGGATGGATAGTTGGAATGAGATGTATAGACTTGTGCGGGATGCGGACTGACAAACAGACGAGCAAATGAACAGTCAGACAGACGGTCAGACAGACGGTCAGATGAAAAAGACGAGAGGAAGGAAGGAGGGAGGGAGGGAGGAGATGGAGGAGGACGAGAAGGAGGAGGACTGGGCAGATCGCTCTGGTGGAGCTCTAGTCAATAGACAGCATGTTCTGGAATGGGAAGATGATGAACTGTGTGTATTCTGGCTCGGCGAGCAGCACTGAAGCCGGGGAGGATCAGCGGTGACGGCCCGTCAGAGCCGGCGCTCGAGAGGAAAAAAAAAACACTGCAACATACACAGCTGCACAAGCCAACCTGCTCTCTCACACACACACACACACACACACACACACACACACACACACACACACACACACACACACACACACACACACACACCAATCTAAAAATCTCCACAGATCACACCAGAAACTCAAGCACATTAGAAACTGATGTTCTCCGAACGCTGCTTTCAAGTCTGAAGTGCTATAACACTGCATAGTGGAGCCGAACATGAATACAGGAGTTATAGCGCTTCATTCTTGACACGTAAAACCCGAGGCCTGACTCTCTGTGGTCATTAAAACGCCGCTGGCGAACGAGGAGGAGATCCCGCTCTCATAATGCATAAAGATAAAGGGCTTCGAGTATCATCGTCTGGAAAAGCATGACATAAAACGTAATAAATTAATTAAATTATGAATTAATTCAATTGGATTTTGAGAAACCATGAGAGCTCGGGATTATGGGAAATTAATTGAAAGCCAATGAAAGGCCAATTAAGGAATAAAGCAGTCAATGGGCCGTGTCTATTCCCCTGCCGTGGTCTTGATATTTGGATATTATAAAGGGAGGGGGGGGGGGGGCGGGGATAAGGAGGGATGGGGAAGGGGGACGGGGGGGGGGGCGTGGAGGAGGGGAGAGTGTGTTATCACGATACCAAAATTGGACTTTGATATGATACCAACATTAAATATCGCGATAACCGATATCAAATCGATACTATGGAGAAAATAATTAATAACAAAAAAAGAATGAATAAAGAACATTTGGATCGTAATATATATATATATATATATATATACACATATATATATATAATATATAGATATATATATATATATATATATATATATATATATATATATATATATATATATATATATATATATATATATATATATATATATATATATATATATATATATAGGCCTTT
>JACRUU010000005.1:10195973-10203473 GCA_030449085.1 Kryptopterus vitreolus | reverse complement strand
GTCATATTTAAATTAGAAAAGCTCGGTAACAAACACAAACATGATCATGTACACGCAGTGAGGACCGGTCCTGACTGGGCGTTAGACGAAAGCTAGACAATCGGCGGCACGATGTTTTGTAGTGAACCTCACAGAAAGTTCCAAAACCCAAAATCCTTTATTCGGGGCTTCGGCGCTGAGAAACTCCTCATTACAGCGTTCTGTTCGCTCCCGTCCGACTGAAATTACTTTTCTTTTTTTTTTTAAACTGCGATTTGCCTACTGCTCTTGGGCCTGGCATTTTAAAAAGCTATTTATGTGACGAAGGCCAGGTTTCTTTTGTGCGTGTGTGTGTGTGTGTTGCTAGGCGATGGTAATGGATGTTGGCAATGATGTGATCTAGGCTCCTTCTGCTGGAGTTAATTGGTATGTGAGCGGCCGTGGACGAGCGACCGGAGGGACGGACGGCGGCGCACAATAGGCAGCGTCGAATTACGGGCGTTACACAATTATGTTAAATTGGGAAATATTGCTTTCTAAAAGCGGAGGCTTCGGGGCGCCGGGAATGATGTCAGAACGCCCCGAGGAGGACAAGGGATGTGGGGGGAGCATGAGTGGGGTGTTGGGAGGGGTCTGGGGTTTGGCGTTCCGAGGCCGTAATTATAGATCCGTGTGAGACGCGTACAAAGTGTTGACAGACGTTCAAACGGCAGATGATATATTAAGGCTTTATTGGAGACTCGATAGCTTATTTCGTTTGGAATCGTCTGCAAACACCTGTGTGTGTCCCTGTTTGTGTGTGTGTGTGGGGGTGTGTGTGTGTGTGTGTGAAAGCATACTAGGTGTAATTGATCACAAGGAAAACAGATAATGGTGCATCAGTGCATAAACGCGTAACTCAATAAAATAAAAGAGAGAATGATTAATCTGTTCGCCGTCGTCGTCGTCGCCGGAATGCCAAACGTTCCCATTCGTTTATTGAGGCGGACAAACAAGTAAACAAATCAAACGCGTCATGCTGGAATTGAAACGACGGCGATTTGGAAAACGCAATATCGGCCGATATTAAAAAAGAGGTGGGTACTCGGAGACGGTGTGTGTGTGTGTGTGTGTGTGTGACGGACGGTGCGACGGGTCTGTGTGGCCAATTTGTGCCCGGAGTCGCGGACTTAATGAAATCGACGACGAAACGGTCATCTGAAGATAGTGTGATTAATGAGGCAAACAAATCGACCCGGGTTACCAAGACTCGAGAGTGTGGGTGGGGGGGGGGGGGGGGGGGGGGGCAGAAAAATAAATAATATATATTTTTTTTTTTTATAAAAAAGGACCGTCGGAGACAAACATCAGACGTTTGCACGTCTGGAAAATAATCAGGAAAGCCGTTAGTACAAAAGACTGTTTTATCGTGGTGAAATAAAAGCTGTGAGGGAGTACAAAGAAAAGCAAAGATAAAGTAAAAGGAAATGGGGCAGCGCACACACACACACACACACACACACACACACACACACACACACACACACACACACACACACACACACAACAAAAAAGGTCTAATTTGTGTGGGTAAACATACTGAGAGCATCCAGCGTTCGCGTCACACGCAATCTAATCTGTGATGAAACGGACTGCAATTCAAAGCTGGAACGAGCATAAATATTTGAGCGGGATTAACCCGGGAATGTAGGGAACGCTCCGGAGAAGGCCGGCGAACTGATTCCTTTTTTTTTTTTTTTTCCCCAAAAGGTTTTCTGGAAGTTACAACAGTGTAGGAGTTGAAATGAATTTTGTAGATTCAGAAACACAGTGTGTGCCGCGTATCATTAAACAGCATGCGCTCCGTTTTTACTTAGCTGCCGCAGACGGGGACGGAAATGTGGGGAAATATTCCCGTCTTCTTCTCTTTCCTGGTTTTCCTGGCGGACGGTTGCAAGATATTTCGATCCGATCCCGTAGAGGGCACCTGATCTCTGATCCGAAGGGCTTCCCCTGGTGACTCGGACCCAAAGAGTCTGGGAAAGATTCAAACCAGTTTTATTCTCGGCCTTAAAGATGGTGTGTACATACTGAACGGATAAGAGAGAACAGCGACGACTCGAGTGAACGGAGTAAGAGAGAACAGCGACGACTCGAGTAAGAGAGAACAGCGACGACTGAGACGACTCGAGTAAGAGAGAACAGCGACGACTCGAGTAAGAGAGAACAGCGACGACTCGAGTAAGACACAGAGCTCAGTACAGCGACGAACAGCGACGACACTGGAGTAAGAGAGAACAGCGACGACTCGAGTAAGAGAGAACAGCGACGACTCGAGTAAGAGAGAACAGCGACGACGAGAGTAAGAGAGAACAGCAACGACTCGAGTAAGAGAGAACAGTGACGGCTCGAGTAAGAGAGAACAGCGACGACTCGAGTAAGAGAGAACAGCGACGACTCGAGTAAGAGACAACAGTGACGACTCGAGTAAGAGAGAACAGCGACGACTCGAGTAAGAGAGAACAGCGACGACGAGTCAGTGACGGCTCGAGTAAGAGAGAACAGCGACGACTCAAGTAAGAGAGAACAGCGACGACTCGAGTAAGGGAGAAAGTACGGCTCGAGAGAGAACAGCTCGAGTAAGGGAGACGACGGCTCGAGTAAGAGAGAACAGCGACGACTCGAGTAAGAGAGAACAGCGACGACTCGAGTAAGAGAGAACAGTGACGACTCGAGTAAGAGAGAACAGCGACGACTCGAGTAAGAGAGAACAGCGACGACTCGAGTAAGAGAGAACAGCGACGGCTCGAGTAAGAGAGAACAGCGACGACTCGAGTACGGCTCTAGAGAGAACAAGCTCGAGTAAGAGACAACAGTGACGGCTCGAGTAAGAGAGAACAGCGACGACTCGAGTAAGAGAGAACAACGAAGACTCGAATAAGAGAGAACAGCGACGACTCGAGTAAGAGACAACAGCGACGACTCGAGTAAGAGACAACAGCGACGACTGGAGTAAGAGACAACAGCGACGACTCGAGTAAGAGAGAACAGCGATGACTCGAGTAAGAGAGAACAGCGACGACTCGAGTAAGATACAACAGCGACGACTCGAGTAAGATACAACAGCGACGACTCAAGTAAGAGAGAACAGCGACGACTCAAGTAAGAGAGAACAGCGACGACTCGAGTAAGAGAGAACAGCGACGACTCGAAGTAAGAGAGAACAGCGAGTAAGGGAGAACGACTCGAGTAAGAGAGAACAGCGACGACTCGAGTAAGGGAGAACAGTGACGGCTCGAGTAAGGGAGAACAGCGACGGCTCGAGTAAGGAGAGAACAGTGCACGGACTCGAGTAAGAGACTCGTGTAATGGACTGTAACAGCAGGTAATGACTAAGGAATTGGGCAAACTAAGCCCACTGGTGTTGACTCACTCGCTCTTGCACTGCCTCGGCTGCACAGCGTTTTTGCCTTTTCGCCCTCTCAATCGGCAGCAGAAAAATGGAGGCTTTTCTCTTTTCTGCTTTTCTCTTGTAACAAACACACCGAGAGCAACAAGACAACAGGAAACAGACAGACAGAGACGTGTGCAGCGCTCTGAAGCACTGATGCGTGCGGTGGACGCTGAGGCAGATGTGATTGACTGCCTGCCTCGGTGCGGATTAGGCTGCGTTTTGAGACAGAAGGAATGAGAGGAAGAATAAACACGGCTGAAACCCTACATCTGTTCAGGGGTTTGGGTGTGTGTGTGTGTGTGTGTGTGTGTGTGTGTGTGTGTGGTGTGGTTAGAGGTGGGGAGGGGGGGGGGGGGGGGGGGGGTTGTTGTGGGGGGATGCACTACGAGGAACATACAAGGTGCAATCATCATTAAGCCGCAGTCCTTTCGGGACTTCCAACAGAGACTTGTGTAGCAGATCATCATCATCTCGTACACAAACACCATCACGACACGAGACTCGGAGCTTCTGTTTCAGAGCGTCTGGACCCGAGAGGTTTAATAGAATAGAATTTTATTTGTCACATAAATATTACATTACAGTGAAATTCTTTCTCTGCATATCCCAGGAAGACATGATACAGAGCCCCTTGAGCGCCTTGGAGTACACACGGGTTAAAGGTATATTCCACCACACACACACACACACACACAACACACAACACACACACAAACACACACAACACACACAACACACACATATATACATATATATTTCCACACGGAAGCTTTTAATTGCCGGATGTGTTTTTGTCAGTAAAACTAATGTTTACCAATTAAAAGGCTTTATTTATTAATATATATATATATATATATATATATTATATATATATATATATATATATATATATATAGGCTATATATATATATATATATAGTTTTTTTTTTCTTTTTTTTTTTTTTTTTTTTGTTGTTCCTTTATATATACAAAGAAAAAAAATATTAAAAAAAAATATATAAAATATGTTTCCACACGGAAGCTTTTAATGTGTTTGTCAGTAAAACTCATGTTTACAGAAAACAAAACGTTTTATTTATTATCAGAATAAATAAAATAAAATGTGCAAAAAAAAAATTTAACGTTTTAATTTCAGATATATCTATATATATATATATATATATATATATATATATATATATATATATATATATATATATATATATATATATATATATATGATATTTTTTTTTTTTTTATAAACAGCATACTGCGTTAATACAATTCCGGCTGTTTAAACTAATTAGCATTTTTTCGGCACACACATGGGGCGGCACACACACACACACCCACACACACACACACACACACAGGTATATATCTCACTAGCAAATATGTCGAGTCCTAATAGAACCAGTGACGTGTTTTTAAAGCGTCATATGGAGGTTATTATGCCTCATACTGGTGCTTTTTAGAGGATATCTTGCAATAATAGAAAAGTCATGCTAACGGGACTGCAATGCAAAAGAACATTCACGAGTCTCTGAAAATCCATCGGCGTTTCCTGGGTAACATTGCGTGTGAGAGCTTCTACACACACGTTATGGAGGTATCAACTACAGGCGTGTGCCAAAAGAGCATCCAAAACAGCGTGGCCTTCTCCTGAACACAACGCCAGACGAGCCAAATGACATGAGAATCTTTATCTGCACAAGTGTTATCACTCAGGAAATAAATACGCTATTACAGTGTGTTCAAACCAACACGTCTATATCCAGCCAATCACAGTGCTCCATTCATTCAGGAACAGACAGAGAGACAGGCAGGCAGACAGACAGACAGATAGAAACACAGACAGACGGATATATAGATAGATAATTTATATCAATGGATGGATGGATGGATATATATGGATATATTGATGGGTGGATGGGTGGATGGATGGATGGATGGATAGACAGACAGACAGACGGACGGACAGACAGACAGACAGACAGACAGACAGACAGACAGACAGACAGACACAGACAGAGATATTTATATCAATGGATGGATGGATGGATGGATGGACGAACAGACAGACAGACAGATAGACAGACAGACAGATGGATGGACATTTATATCAATGGATGGATGGATGGATAGACAGATATATAAACAGATGGATATTTATGTCGATCAACGGATAGATGGATTAATGAATGAATGGATGGATATTTATATTGATGGTCGGATGGATAGATAGATATATCAACGGATGGATGGATGGAAGGATGGACGAATGGACGGATGTGTGTGTGTGTGTGTGTGTGTGTGTGTGTGTGTGTGTGTGTGTGTATGTATGTATGTACACTTACCACAATCCCAAACTGCTCTGGTTCAGACAGACCGGTGTACTCATGTTTAAACTTGGCCAATGCAGTGAGATGTTCCTGCTCAGGAAGATGCTTCACCAGGTTCTAATGTAGAGACACAAAGAGAGACACACAGAGTGAGACCGGGAAAGGAGACCAAGGTGATATCCTGGTTTCCCAGCTCCACAGGACACACACACACACCTTCAACCCTGTCCTGTCGCTCGGCACACGTATTATTAATGCGGCCTCGTAACTCCTCTCCATTCACGTGTGCATTTCCCAAAGTAATTCCTCTCATTCCCCTTCATTCGCCCTCCGATAAGTTCATTAAAGAGCAGATAAATGCTTTATCATTACTCGCTCTCATTTAGCCAAAATAATCCCCGCCCCCCGCCCTCCTGCCGCCGTATATCAATATCCGCACAACAATCCGTCACCTGATGCAAAGGGAATCCATATCTCCCGGCCGCTGAGGGTGACGGGCGCGATATAAATCCGCGTTTAATAAGCGGGTCATCGCCGCCGCGCCCTCGCCGACGCGCTGTTTGTTTAATTCTTCCGCAATCCCGAGTTTTACGACCACGGATATTTACTGTCAAGCCGACGTGGCTCTCGGGGCTGGACCCAACATCCTCCACTCTTGTTCCAGGAGTGATTCAGGTCGAATAAAGCAGGGCGTCCTCCAGAACATTGAAGGATGGGGGGGCAGAGATTTATCCCGGGAGATTTTTCAAGAAAAGGAAAAGAACATCCTGTACGGCTGTGTGTGTGTGTGTGTGTGTGTGTGTGTGTGTGTGTGTGTGTGTGTGTGTGTGTGTGTGTGTGTGTGTGTGTGTGTGTGACACACCGGGTGTCCAAATACTTTTGCATCAGTCTTTGATATATCAAGCCAGTAACATGTGTGCAGAGAAGGGGTGAAGATGAAGACACCCAATACCTTCTGTGTATTCCTGCACACACACACACACACACACACGCACACACACTCCTCTGTAAGTCACTGGAGCAGAGCTGACGGAGGTAATTACGGAGCACGGGTTTTGGGAGACGGAAGAATGTGGAGAACAACGGAAAGAAAAGAAAAGAAAAAAAAAAACTTCTGAAAGGATCCGGAAACATTCCGACCAAACACACACGGCGCTCCGAGTCTCTTTCTCCTCTTCCCTCCGTCTCTAACAAGAGAGCGCTAACAAGGGAAGAATGTCAGAAAAGGCATGACTGTGAGACGGGATCGGATTCCAAATAACGACAAAGACCAGAGGTCAGACGGATCCGTGTGTGTGTTTATTAAATACACTTTTGTTTTGTTTGTTTGTTTTTTGTTACTTGTTTGTTGGATTTGGGGTTCAGTTTTCCGAGTACCAACAACTTGGTAACCATGACGTAATTACGGCGGAGGCGAAACGTCACATTACCTGGATCATAGGTTCTGTCAGGTTCTCCTCGTCCACCTCCACGATCATCCTCCGGATCTCCTCATACGGAAGGCGGAAGGAACCCAGGAAAATGGCTAAGGAAAAAAAAAAAGAGAGAGAGAGAGAGAGAGACAGACAGACAGAGAGGGGGAATGACAGAAGGGTCAATCGGATATCACGGACTCGGAATCATTCATTCATTCATCTTCTAGCGCTTTATCCGATCTTCTCTCGGGTCACTGTGCCTATCTCAGGCGTCTATGGGCATTAAGGCAGGATACACCCTGGATGGAATGCAAACACATCACACTCACACACACACACACACACACACACA
>JACRUU010000005.1:10135973-10188473 GCA_030449085.1 Kryptopterus vitreolus | reverse complement strand
TTTATATATAAAAATAAATAAATAAAGGTACTTGTTTATTTTTATATTTTTTCACGGGTCGGTGAATCCTGGAAAACATACTGAACTGAATCTAATACAGTGTAGTTCTGTGCACATCCAGGAACGTAGAGAACCGGGAACGACGGGAATCGTTCCTGTCATCTGGTCTCTCCTCCACCACTCTCCCATTTAGCAAAATTGATTGATTGATTCATTCATTCATTCATTCATTCATTCAATAATTCCCCTCCTTCTCTCTCTCTCCACCAAAGTCTCCTTTACCTATAAACCCTCATACTCATTCCATTCAGTAAAACTGATTCATTCATTCTTTCATCCACCCATCCATCCGTTCATTCATTCATCTGTTCTTTTTATCTCTTTCCACCACACTGTTCCTCAACCAGACCCAGCTTACCAATCAGCAAACTTGTTTTGTTTCCATGCATTCATCCATCCATTCATTTATATTTATATTATAACCCCCCAGGTTCCCATTCGGTCACAGTTTTGCCACTCATTCATTCACGAGGGAACCCGGAGTAACACCGGGAGAACAACAAGGATACAATCGGATTTTGGCCTGGACATGGAGAGTCTCCTGGTCCAAGTCCGGAAACACTCCTTCCTTTCTACAGAATGAAGCGAATATGCACGGAAGGACGCACAATGTGTCCGGAATTCCCTGTGTTTGGAGCATAATGTTTTTTTTTTTTTTTTTTTTTTTAACATTCCATCCCAACATCCGGTTCCTATGTGGCGTTATAATCAACTCCACTCCTCTGGGAAGACGTTCCATACGATTTTTCAGACACTTGTTATGATGTAGGCCTCCACCTGCCTGAGTAAGCCTGGGGTCCAAATCATCCAAAAGGTGTTTAATAGGATTTTTTGGGGGGAAGAGCGGGGGGGGGGGGGGTTGGCTTTATATCAGGAGATCTTCTACTCCGGCTCTTATCTCCAATGGAAATGTCTTTCCATTCAATACCACCACGACCAAAAGACGTCTGATATAATTGTGTGCCCTGTGGTAACAGTCCGGACAAAAACACCTCATAAGATTATATAATCACAATAAATAACATCCCTGTATCCTTTTATCGTCCGCACCCTGTCACCGATTAAAAGAGCGATGGAGGGAAAAATGCTAACCAGAATGGGGCACGTTCGCCTCACAACCGCCAGGGTCCGGGTTCGATTCCCGTCTCGGCCATGTGTGTGTGGAGTTTGTGCATGTTCTCCCCGTGCCTCAGGGGGTTTTTCTCCGGGTTCTCCAGTTTCCTCCCCCGGTCCAAAAACATGCACGGTAGGTTGATTGGCACCTTGGAAAATTGTCCCTAGTGTGTGAATGTGTGTGTGTGTGTGTGTGTGTGTGTGTGTGTGTCCTGTCTTAATGCCCTTAGACGCCTGAGATAGACACAGACTCCCCGTGACCCGAGGGAAGATCGGATAAAGCGGTAGAAGATGAATGAATGAATAACCAGATAGAAAGACGGTATTTATTGCACTGACACACAATGGGAGCGTCATCAAAAATAAATCGACAAATAAATAATACATAAAAAAAAAACAACAACAACAACAACAACATTCCTCCCAAGTGTGCACTTAGCTCAAAATAGTGACGGCCGAAACTTTAACATTAAGGCGGGCATGTAAAAGGAAGTCATCACACACACTCCGGGAGAAATAAGGATTCAGGAGTGAGTGTGTGTGTGTGTGTGTGTGTGTGTGTGTGTGGGGGGGAAGGGGGAGGGGGTGGAGAGAAGAGCTTTTGGAATATTTCATCATACGGCGAGTGAACGATGGAACGTCCCGTGGAAAGGCGGCGGTGAGAGAAATAAAAGCCTTAATGACCTAATTGCAATCAGTTGGCCCGGTGGCAGGACGACATGAAGAATTCATGGCCTCGGTATAAAGGGGAACGAATGGGCCGATCCGTGCTATATATAGCGATGGGGGGGGGGGGGGGGAAAAAAAGGACGGGGGACGGGGGGGGGTCTAAGGTACGGATGTAAAACGAGGCCTCTTGTTAAGACGTCTGCGGTGGAAATCCTGACACAAGGAATAACGGCGAAAGCAAATGATATCTCGTCCGAAAAAAAAAAAAAAAAAAAAGAAAAAAAGAAAAAAAAAGACGCTGGTTCGGGAGAAAAAAAAAAAAAAAGACAAAGGCGATCGGCTGCATTATGCATTAACCCGACTCTACAACCCTTCCGCTTTTCCTCTGCCCGGAATGAAGAGAGAAAACACTACGGCGAGTCTATAAAGGTTCTCGCGTGGGAAACTGGCAAGATTAAGATATGCGCTATCGATCGGCTTCGTCCGCCGCGGCTGGTAGGCTGTCAAAACCCGGTCCCGCGCGTTCATTATTCATGACCGCCAGCGAACGCCTTACACACGTACCGTAGCGCCGAGGCATCGATCCGCTATCAACCCCTCCCACACACACACGTGTAAGATTACGTGAGATGCCCACAAGGACGACGTAAAAATCCGTACGCACAAAATATACGTCAACGCCGATGTGAAAACCAAATCTCATGCTGATCTTTAAGGTATCTTAGTGCTACCATCTATAATAATATCATGGTGATCTTCAGGAGATCCATATGGTTACCACATGCAGCAATATCATGGTGATCTTTAGGAGACCATGATCCATAATACCACATGCAGATCATGGTGATCTTAGGAGATCCATAAGGTACCACATGCAGCAATATCATGGATGATCTTTAGGAGATCCATATGGTACCACATGCAGCAATATCATGGTGATCTTCAGGAGATCCATATGGTACCACATGCAGCAATATCATGATGATCTTTAGGAGATCTATATGGTACCACATGCAGCAATATCATGGTGATCTTTAGGAGATCCATATGGTACCACATGCAGCAATATCATGGTGATCTTTAGGAGATCCATAAGGTACCACATGCAGCAATACCATGGTGATCTTCAGGAGATCCATATGGTACCACATGCAGCAATATCATGGTGATCTTTAGGAGATCCATATGGTACCACATGCAGCAATATCATGGTGATCTTCAGGAGATCCATATGTTACCACATGCAGCAATATCATGATGATCTTTAGGAGATCCATATGGTACCACATGCAGCAATATCATGGTGATCTTTAGGAGATCCATATGGTACCACATGCAGCAATATCATGGTGATCTGATCCATAGTACCACATGAGATCCATGGTTCAGGAGATCCATATGGTTACCACATGCAGCAATATCATGATGATCTTTAGGAGATCCTATATGGTACCACATGCAGCAATATCATGGTGATCTTCAGGAAATCCATATGGTACCGCATGCAGCAATATCATGATGATCTTTAGGAGATCCATATGGTACCACATGCAGCAATATCATGGTGATCTTCAGGAGATCCATATGGTACCACATGCAGCAATATCATGATGATCTTTAGGAGATCTATATGGTACCACATGCAGCAATATCATGGTGATCTTCAGGAGATCCATATGGTACCACATGCAGCAATATCATGATGATCTTCAGGAGATCTATATGGTACCACATGCAGCAATATCATGGTGATCTTCAGGAAATCCATATGGTACCGCATGCAGCAATATCATGATGATCTTTAGGAGATCCATATGGTACCACATGCAGCAATATCATGGTGATCTTCAGGAGATCCATATGGTACCACATGCAGCAATATCATGGATGATCTTTAGGAGATCCATATGGTACCACATGCAGCAATATCATGGTGATCTTCAGGAGATCCATATGGTACCACATGCAGCAATATCATGGTGATCTTCAGGAGATCATTGAGGTACAGAAATCTCAATATGGGCTTTTGGGTATCTTAGTGGTACCGGATGCAGTAATATCGTTGTGATCTCTAGATGATCCTTTGTGGTGGAGCAATCTCAAGGTGGACTTCAGGGCATTCTCATGGTGCCACATGGAACCACCTCAGAGTGATATTTAGAGGAAGAGCATTGTATTATCTACAGTAAATCTCATGATTATCTTCAAGGCACTGGTGGTGCCATCCAGATCAATCTCGTGCATACAATTCTTATTATTCTTACTATTATTTTTATTATTATTGGTGCTTTTTGTATGTTGTTGTTATTGTTATTAATGCAAAGCTTCCACTTTTAAGCGGGCCCTCGTTGTTTGGGCCCTTAACCCCCAACAATTAGGAAGGGCGTATTGGGAAAAATCATTCCCAATAATAGGAAGGGCGTAAAAAACAGTTGCGGCTCAACTGCTGTGGCGCCCCCTAATGGGAGAAGCCGGAAAATTTTATTATTATTATTATTATTATTATTATTATTATTATTATTATTAGCATTATTAGCATTATTATTGTTATTATTATTACTATTAGCAGTATTATGATTATTATCATTATTATTATTAGTGTTTCGTTATATATATATATATATATATATATATATATATATATATATATATATATATATATGGGCCGATATTGGCTGTTGTTATAAATAATTACAAATCTAAAATGCTCAATGAATAAATAAAAACAAAAGCAGCTGGTGTCAGCCTATTTGCATACGTGTGTATTATTGGATTGTTAAACCTGTAGGATCGTACGACGGGGAAATCTGAGAGCAGAACCTGTCTTTTTTTTTGTTTCTTTTTACCGAAGGATAAGACCCTCGTTGTTTGGTTAACATTTTCGTCACGCCATCCTGGCCGACGCCGGAACCCGAACCGGCACGGGGGGAAAAAAAAAAACAAAAAAAAAAACACTAAAGCCAAAACAAAATATTAAAAGACAAGTGAGTCAGAGCTCGTTTTAGAAGAAGGGAAGTAATTAAGCTCACAATGTGGGGTGGTAATTAGTAAAACATCCGGCGATACACACGGCCATGCCTATCAGCTAATTAAATCTCGACTCTCTCGCGCTTCGCTGTGCTGATTGGCCCCGGAGAAGGTCAGGGTTCGCTGCTTAATCAGTCAGGTGAGTGGAGGTGGGGCTGATATCTCAGATCAGCATCTCAACAGGCGTGTAGACGCAAAGCAGCTCGTGTTGAGAACATGGCACTACTGCAAATCAGTGGCACAGGAGGACACACACACACACACACACACACACACACACACACACACACACACACACACACACACACAGCAGAAAGACTATAAGGGGTTGTTCCATAAGGCAGTAGATCCGTTTACAACCTCCGTAAACCAGGAGCGTGTAAGTCTGTCTGGTACATTTGTATCAGCTACTTCTAATCTGTATCACGACTGCTGCTGATCTCCACACGAGAACTACTTAAGAGAGAGAAAAAAAAACACACACCTGGTCATTTCGCTCTGGTTGCTAAACTAATCTGGAACAATGCTCATGAAACAGAATTATTAGCGCTTGAAGACGCCGCTGGGTCGCCGCAGAAACCGACGACCGACGACAGCATGACGGGAGCGGCTGGGAAAATCTCATTCTGATAAACGCACACGACTGCTGGTCACGTCCGTCTGTACGGGGTAGTGTCGAATTTATGAGC
Source organism: Kryptopterus vitreolus (assembly GCA_030449085.1). Taxonomy (NCBI): domain Eukaryota; kingdom Metazoa; phylum Chordata; class Actinopteri; order Siluriformes; family Siluridae; genus Kryptopterus; species Kryptopterus vitreolus. The sequence goes on along the minus strand of JACRUU010000005.1, from coordinate 10,182,915 downwards.
AAATCAACGCCGGAATACGAGAAAGGTGATAGACGAGAAACGTAACCCTCGCAGATCAGGTCCTCAACGTCTAAAGAAGCACAAACCGACCACCACGGTTATCGTCCGTATTGCACTTGTTTTCACTACAAGTTTGCGATATTTTCTAAATGTCGTTAAAAAAAAATGTGCGTAATGGCGTTTTTTATTTGTAATCGGAGACGTAGGCGTGTTATACAAACGTTAACGGCGAGGCGATCCCGCTACACTTGAGCGTGGCCACGTAAGCGCCTGTTCTGGGAGGTAATAGTGGTTACGATTTCACTGTGGATTGAGAATTTCCGGATGGACGAGTCCACTTTTTTTGAGCTGTGCCGTGCAATGGGGCGTCCTGTAGCACCTGCAGCATCGCGCCCAAGGCAAGGCAAGGCAAGTCAAGGCGAGGCGAGCTATATCATGTGACCTGCGTAAAAAACGTTTCCGTTATAGTTTTGCGAATTATTCCATCGCCTAAAAAAAACACCTCATGCGAGCGTAAAAACCTACTTTGCGATTTGTGCGTTTTTATTAGGCGTATTTTCAATTCCCCATTTAAATTTGTGCATTTTGAAGGGTGATGGAAGCGTTAGTTACAATTTGTCCAACCAAATGGATAAAAAACGTTAACTTGGCAGAGAGCGGCTTCAAGAACGACCCCTTCTAACCCCCCCACACTCCCTCCTGGGACCGGTATAAGTGACCCCTTCTAAACCCCATGCCCCCCCCCCCCGTACCCTCCATACACATTTATGATTCGGATTAAACGTTGTCTGATAATGGATGGATGGATGGATGGATGGATGGATGGATGGGCAGGTCTGACAATGGATGGATAGATGGATGGTGTCAAGTGTCAAGTGAGCTTTATTGTCATTTTAACACATACAGCTGATGCAATATACATTAAAACGAAACAACGTTCCTCCAAGACTACGGTGCTACATAAAACAACATAAAGGCACGATAGACAACAAGAGCTACATACACGGGACGACATAGAGCCACAAACAACAAGTGCGACAAGACAGACATTACATAGTCACGCCACAGGACAGGTACATGGACAGGTCTGATAATGGATGGATGGACAGGTCTGATAATGGATGGATGGACAGGTCTGATAATGGAAAGATTTATGGACAGGTCTGATAATGAATGGATGGATGTATAGATGGATGGACAGGTCTGATGGATGGATGGATGGATGGATGGATGGATGGACAGGTCTAATTATGAATGGATGGATGGATGGATGGATGGATGGACAGGTCTGATTCTGAATGGATAGATGGAGAGATGTATGATTGATGGACAGGTCTGATAATGATGGATGACAGGTCTGATAATGGATGGATGGACAGGTCTGTTAATGTATGGATAGATGGATGGACAGGTCTGATAATGGATGGATGGACAGGTCTGTTAATGGATGGATGGATGGATGGATGGACAGGTCTGATAATGATGGATGGATGGATGGACAGGTCTCATGAATGGAATGGATGGATGGAGGTCTGATAATGGAAAGATGGATGGACAGGTCTGATAATGAATGGATGGATGTATAGATGGATGGACAGGTCTGATAATGGATGGGATGATGGAATGGATGGATGGATGGATGGATGGATGGACAGGTCTAATTAATGAATGGATGGATGATGGATGGATGGATGGACACATGATTATGGAGGTCTGTCTGATTATGAATGGATGGATGGATGGAACAGAAAGTGTGTCGTACTTGCCCGTATCCAATTTATGGCAACAGCGTGTCATGTCAGCGATCCACCCATAGAGGGTGATCTCAATGACAGAGGACCTTCTCAGCTGCTCCATCTACAAAGAATTTTCATTGCTACACAATCTCTTTCATCTAATAGCGTGATGGGTTCAAATCCCGGGCCCCTAAACAAAGCCCTTAACCCCATAGCTCCTCGGATGTACGAGGTAAGTCGAATAGGCGTAAAATCTACTTCTTGTAATACGTGCAAAATGTTTCCTGGACAATCATTATGTCGCTTTCTTTGCCACAGGACGGCGTGTACTGTTTTTCTAAACTCGGCCACCCAGTTGCATTATGTGTCATCATGTTTTTCCAAGCCATGTTCAGTCCAGATCTTCTCTGCAGTGTCTCTTTGGGTAAATGTATACTACAAGGCATGAACAAATTCCACACATATATATAGATATATATATATATCATATATATATATATATATATATATATATATATATATATATATATATATAGATATATATATATATAGATATATATATATAGATATATAGATATAGATAGATAGATAGATAGATATCTATATATAGATAGATAGATAGATAGATAGAGATAGATAGATAGATAGATAGATAGATAGATACACACACTGGCGTACCAATAAAGCCGATTCTGATAAACAGAAATAAGAACAAGCAAAGTGATTTACGAGACACCCCCCCCCCCACACCCCCCGTTTTATTACCGTCATCTCTCAGGCGCAGCAAAAAGGGAGGAAAACATCTCCCAGACCTGAACCTGACCATCTACACCATGCGGCGGTCCGGCGAGAGAAACCCCTGGCGCCGTAATAATGTCTCAAACGGTCAATTAATTACCCAGAAGAGCAGAAAGTAGCGCTCTCTCCTGGAAAAAAGGGCCTTTTTTTTAATACAGCGTTATTTATTTATTTTGCTTTTCTTCGCTCTCTCTCTCTCTCTCTCTCTCTCTCTCTCTCGAGATGATACATCTGTAGACGCCCAGCCTGTCAGAGCGCTACTAAAGGGAATGGAAGATGAAATAAACATTGATTGAAAGAGAATGACTGATGGGCTACATAACAGGCCGGCGATGGGACTGCCTCGAGTCTTTCAACAGCATGATCAAGAGACATTTAATCACACCGCAACATTAGCGACGACTTAAACACCGACATGGAAAATAAAACACTCGGGCAGACGCGCCGCTCTCTCGCCGCACAAAGACGCAAAGTCTCCGAGCCGGCGAGTGGACGAGCAAAGGGAAGGCGCGAAGCAGCCAAATATGTACTGACACGATGCGAGAGAAATGAAGGGAAAGTTCAATAAAATAAATGAATAAATGAATAATCCCCCCCCTCTACCCATTACCATGCAGTGTGATTCAATTTTTATTCAATTCAACAGTAAAAAAAAAAAAAAAAAAAATAATAAAAAATATATATATATATATATATATATATATATATATATATATATATATATATATATATATATATAGATATATATATGAATGCTCTGATCTGGTACAAATAGTTCGCTTTTATACACACAGCAAATCGTCAAATTCCTGACATGCCTTCTGACTTCTAGAATAGAAGAAATAGTCTGCATTTGTCACATGTACATTAAAGCACAGCCAAATTCTTTCCTTACAATTCATTCTGAAGACTCAGCTATGATACGGCGCCCCCTGGTGCACGCTCAAGGATCTCCGAGAGTGGCGATCTTGGCGATACCGGGGTTCGAAACGCCCACCCCGACCTTCCGATTAAAAGCCCAGCACACCTAAACCACTGAGCTATACCCACCCCTCTCCTTGCTAATATACAAAGAAGGGCATTTTGTGTAATAAAGTGCAATAAATAAAACATACATATTTATTTGTGTAATTTTAGGCAGGAGGAGAAGTCGATCCATATACCAAACATTGGTCACTTTCTACATAAAATATAGCGTATTTACTAATAATTGCATGTAAATAAATCTTTTCCTAACGTTGCAAATATGTTAAACGGGATGCGTGATTTTTATTTATTTATTTTTAATCAATGCATGTTGTAATGAGCCCTGGTTTTATATGCTTTCATCAAGTAAAAACTAAAAATAAATAAATAAATACAAATAAATAAATACAAAATGTAAGGTTGAGTTCAAAAAGACCAGGGGGGGAAAAAAAAGCTAAAATAAAAGCTAATTGAGACGAATAAAGGTTTTATACAGACAACAGAGAGCGAGATACGGTTCTCTTAAGGTTCTCGAGTCGGTTTATTTAATTCGGATTGTTTAATTCGGATTTTTTTATACATTGCTTTAACTCTTTTGAAACATTTGAAGGAAAGACAATTGTAGAGGTTTTTATGTGGTAATTGTATGGCTTTGGATGTGTGCACTTGATATGACAATGAAGGGAGTGAAAACTGTAAGAAAAAAAAAAATAAATAAATAAATAAAAATAGATTATCACCTTTGCAACCCCTCCTCTTTCTACCTTTGCATCATTACCGTCCCTAAATGGAAGAGTGGGAATAACATGTCTATTATCAATTCCTCGATGCAAAACAGAAGGAAACCCAAGTGTGAAAGAAATCATTTTTTTTAGCAAACAGAATTGTGGTTGCAAATGCATTTTAAACGACGTGCCGCATTACACGAGTCATGTAGGAGCTGCAGAAATCAAATAGTGAATATTTCCTCATATAAGAAATAAAAGACATCAAAGGTAAAAAAAATAAATTGGAGGCATCAGTTAGGCCTAATTTAAGGAGAGACGTACATAAATGATTTGAGGAGAATTGGCTCGTTCTCTAAAGCTCTTTACTTTCCCACTGCAACACAAAACCATCTCTCTTTTATACAAGTACATTTATTTATCCGTATCAGTTCATTACTATTTTATTCATATTATTGTCAATGTTGTCCAGGGATGATGTGTTCAGGTCTGATATGAATGGATGGACAGACAGGTTTGGTAATGGATGGATGGATGGATGGGCAGGTCTGATAATGGATGGATGGATGGTACAGGTTTTGGTAATGGAGTCTGATGGATTGGATGGAAATGGATGGAGTCTCGGATGGATGGATGGATGGATGGATGGATCAGTCATCTGATAATGGATGGATGGATGATTGATAGATTGGATGGATGGATGGATGGATGGTGGACAGGTCTGTGGATTAATGGATGGATGGAGTCTGGATAATGGATGGATGTACAATGGATGGATGGACAAGGTCGTGGATGATGGATAATGGCTTGATAATTGATGATGGAATGGATGGATGGATGGATGGACAGGTCTGATAATGAATGGATGGATGGATGTATAGATGGATGGACAGGTCTGATGATGGATGGATGGATGGATGGATGGATGGATGATTAATAATGGATGGATGGATGGGCAGGTCTAACAATGGATGGATAGATGGATGGACACGTCTGGTAATCGATGGATGGATGAATGGATGGATGGATGGATGGACAGGTCTGATAATGGAAAGATGTATGGACAGGTCTGATAATGAATGGATGGATGGATGGATGATGGACATGGTTCTGATAATGAATGGTGGATGGATGTATAGATGGATGGACAGGTCTGATTATGAATGGATGGATGAGATGGAAGATTGTATAGATGGATGGATGGCAGGTCTGATTGATTATGGAATGTATGGATATGATGGATGGACAGGTCTGATAATGAATGGATGGATGGATGGATGGACAGTCTGATAATGAATGATGTATAGATGGATGGACAGGTCTGGTAGAATGGATGATGATGGATGATGGATGGATGGATGTCTGATGTAATGACAATGATGGATGGATGGACAGGTCTGATTATGATGGATGTATAGATGGATGGACAGGTCTGATAATGATGGATGTATAGATGGATGGACAGGTCTGGTAACGATGGATGGATGGAAGGATGGACAGGTCTGATAATGGATGGATGGACAGGTCTGATTGAATGATGGATGGATGGATGGATAATGGATGGATGGACTGGAGGTCTGATAATGAATGGATGGATGGATGGACAGGTCATAATGGGTGGATGATAATGGATGGATGGACATGGAGTCTGATTTAGTGGATGGATGGATGATTGATGGACAGGTCTGGATGGATGGATGGATGGATGGATGGATGGACATGGATCTGATAATGGATGGATGGACAAGTCTGATTATGAATGGATGGAGGACAGGTCTGATGATGGATGGATGGGAGGTCTGATAATGGATGGATGTATAAGTCTGATGATAATGAATGGATGGATGGACAGGTCTGATATGAATGGATGTATGATGGATGGACAGGTCTGACATAATGGATGGATGGACATGGTCTGATGGATGATGGATGGATGGACAGGTCTGATAATGGGATGGATGATGGATGGACAGGTCATGGATGGAGATGGATGGATGACAGGGATGGATGGATGGATGGATGGATGGACAGGTCTGATAATGAATGGGTGGATGGATGGATGGACTGATAATGGATGGATCAGGTCTGATAATGGATGGGATGGATGGATGGTCTGAGAATGAATGGATGGATGGATGGACAGGTCTGATAATGAATGGTGTGATTGAATGGATGGATGGATGGATGGACAGGTCTGATAATGAATGGGTGGATGGATGGATGGACAGGTCTGATAATGAATGGGTGGATGGATGGATGGACAGGTCTGATATGGATGAATGGGATGGATGGATGGATGGACAGGTCTGATAATGAATGGGTGGATGGATGGATGGACAGGTCGTTGAATATATGATGGGTGGATGGATGGATGGATGATACAGGTCTGATGGATGGATGGATGGATGGACAGGTCTGATAATGAATGGGTGGATGGATGGATGACAGGTCATGGATACTGATAATGAATGGATGGATGGATGGATGGATGGACAGGTCTGATATGGAATGGGATGGATGGATGGATGGATGGACTGGATGGACAGGTCTGATAATGAATGGATGGATGGATGGATGGATGGACAGGTCTGATAATGAATGGGTGGATGGATGGATGGATGGACAGGTCTGATAATGAGGATGGATGGATGGATGGATGTGGATGGATGGATGGACAGGTCTGATAATGGAATGGGGATGGATGGATGGACATGGAGGTCTGATTAATGGAGGGATGGTGGATGGATGGATGGATGGACAGGTCTGATAATGATGGGTGGATGGATGGATGGACAGGTCTGATAATGAATGGGTGGATGGATGGATGGACAGGTCTGATAATGGAATGGGTGGATGGATGGATGGACAGGTCTGATAATGAATGGGTGGATGGATGATGGATGGACAGGTCTGATAATGGAATGGGTGGATGGATGGATGGACAGGTCTGATAATGAATGGATGGGATGGGTGATATGATGGATGGATGGATGATGGATGGACATGGACAGGTCTGATAATGAATGGGGACAGGATGGATGGATGGATGGACAGGTCTGATAATGGATGGGTGGATGGATGGATGGATGGACATGGGATGGATGGATGGATGGACAGGATGGATGGATGACAGGATGGATGGATGGATGGATGGATGGAATGGAGGTCTGATGGATGATGATGGATGGGTGGATGGATGGATGGACAGGTCTGATAATGAATGGATGGATGGATGGACAGGTCTGATAATGAATGGGTGGATGGATGGATGGACACAGGTCTGATATGGATGGATGAGGTTGATGATAATGATGGATGGACAGGTCTGATAATGAATGGGTGGATGGATGGATGGACAGGTCTGATAATGAATGGATGATTGAATGTGATGGATGGATGGACAGGTCTGATGGATGTGATGGATGTGATGGATCCAGGTCTGATAATGGATGATGGATGATGACAGGTCTGGATGGATGGTGGATGGATGATGGATGGATGGACAAGTCTGATATTATGAATGGGGATGGATGGACAGGTCTGATAAATGAATGGATGGATGGATGGATGGGATGGTCTGATAATGATGGGATGGATGGATGGTGGGATGGATGGATGGATGGACAGGTCTGATAATGGATGGGTGGATGGATGGATGGATGGACAGGTCTGATAATGGATGGATGGGGTCAGGTTGATAGATGGATGGTTGGTTGGATGGATGGATGGATTGATGAATGGGTGGATGGATGGATGGAATGGATGATGGATGGACAGGTCTGATGGAATGGAATGGGATGGATGGATGGATGGACAGGTCTGATAATGAATGGATGGATGATGGATGAATGATGGAATGGATGGATGGACAGGTCTGAGGTGGATGACAGGTCTGATAATGAATGATGGATGGGATGGATGGATGGACAGGTCTGATAATGAGTGGGTGGATGGATGGATGGATGGATGGACAGGTCTGATAATGGTAAGGATCTGATAATGGATGGGGGGGGGGTTTGGGATGGATAGAATGGGTGGATGGATGATGGATGGATGGACAGGTCTGATAATGAATGGGTCGATGGACAGGTCTGATAATGAATGGGTGGATGGATGGATGGATGGACAGGTCTGATAATGAATGGGTGGATGGATGGATGGACAGGTCTGATAATGGATGGGTGGATGGATGGATGGATGGACAGGTCTGATTATGAATGGATGGATGGACAGATCTGATAATGGATGGGTGGATGGATAGATGGATGGGCCTTTTACAGAACACATAAAAGAGTTGTGTTTTGATGTAATAAAGTGGGTTTCCTGTATATTATGTAGGAAACTGAGATCAGCTCGACCTCCCTGTGAGAGAGGAAACAGAGATCTGCTGCCTGTGTGTTTGTAGTCAATGTTTCTTTTCTCTACTGCACTGAAGTTCGAGAGCAAGTTTCCTCCAACTAGATCATGCGTTCATATTTTATTTCTTTAAAAAAAAAACTCCAACAATCTTCATTATGAAACAAACATTTTGAAGTGGAAGGAGATTAAAGTTCAGAGTGGGGGCATGTGCGTTTCCTTTAGTGTAGAACATTTAAAGCCAATTAAACTGTTCACCTCTCACATCACGCTGCTGAAGTGCACGGGGTATACACTGAAGATAACTGCATTAACGAATGTGTGTGTGTGTGTGTGTGTGTGTGTGTGTGTGTGTGTGTCGGAGTGAAGACAGGCAAGTTTAAGGCATCCTCCTGAGTGTGTGTTTGTAGAAACACTAAAGGCTTCTGCCTGTGCTTCAATATTTTAATATGTGCTGGGAGTAAGAAACACACACACACACACACACACACACACACACACACACACACACACACAAACACACAGAGAGACAAACACCCCGTGATGGAAGTGTGAGTGGTTCTCCATGGGGAATCCCTGTGATCGGATGTCGGGACGATATAAACACGATGTGTACAGAGCCTGATGTTACAGAGTGAGAGAAAAGAAGGGAGGGATGAAGGAAGGAAGGAAGGAAGGAAGATGCCCACAAGACACGGAGTCGACAAATAATTTCAAATCCCGCAATAATAAAAGCGGCGAGCAGGGGGCGGGCGGCCGGGGTGAGGACGGCGTGCGGAATGACAGCTCCTATTACGATTCCGTTTGTTGCGAGCGCGCCTTGTCATGTCGCCTTATAACAGACAGCCGACCGCTCTTGTGTATACGGGGTTGTTGTTGTTATTATTGGGCTATTTGGGGGGGGGGGGCGTTACGCCGGTTGAACCTGCCATAGTGACAACGTAATCGGGAATTCTGAAGTTCCCAGCCGCAGTGAAACTCCTTTCCCAGTCATGTTCGGAAACTGGGATCCCCAAATCCAGCTCCTTTTAAATAGAAAAATACACTGGTGCCTCTCGGCTAACGTTTCTGATAACGTCGTTTTTCGGTTAATGACGTTATCGGGACGTCGGGAGTGGAGGGCGGAGCTGGACGTATCTAGGGAACACCTTAACCTGATGAGGTTGGTTTCCGTCTGGTATGGTCAATAAAGAGGCGAGAGAGACAGCATCCTCGGGGAGAGATTCACCGGGAGCAGGGAGAGGAGAGACAGTCGGCGAGGGCACTGGGGCGGGCTCAGAGGTCGGCATGCCGTCCCGTAGCGCCTCGACAGGAAGCTAGAGAGGCGGAAAAAAGACGGGAGGACGCCGGCGTGGTGGTCCGCGAGTGGGCGCCGGAGGGAGGCTCCCGGGCCGTGAGACTGTGGAGCATCAGGGACCGTGAATCGATTACAGACGACCAAAAAAAACGCCGTTTGCTCCAGTTAACGTCGGCCCGGTTCGTGAACAAGGGTTTCTCCAGGATTCGGACATCCATTTGTGAACAATAGATGGCGCTATTTAGCATTTATATTTACTGTATAGTAGTGTATATACAGCACGGGCACCGACTGTACTATGATGGCATATTTCAAGCCCCCGGTATGGCCAAGCCGCCCCTTTTGGGGGTCCTTAAACAAAGCCCTTAACCTTTTCCGCACCGAGGGCGCTGTAACGTACCAGGCCCCAGCCACGTCTCTTTTCTTAACATGGGTTCTGAGCTCTGAAACCTCCTTCACTTCCCTTCATCCCGGGTCCCTGATCTCCACAAACACACTCCAATATCGAATTCCCAGAAGAGTGGAGGTTATAATAAGAGGGGATTTACAGGCGGGCCCCGAGTCCGCGTAAGCGAAGGTAATACGCTGGGATCGATAGGTGATAAACAGGCGATTGGATGGCGAGATCGGACGGCGCGATAATCCGGATTCCAGGTTAATGCGATGTGCAAATGAGGCCTTGAGCGGCGGCAGTGCAGGGCCGCGCTTATTAAGCTTGCCAATACGGCGCGCGACTATTACACCGATGTTTAATAGCATCTGTCACTATAAATAAAAGCTTTATTCCAAGGGTACTTTAGGCAGCGAAGGACATTAGAAGAGGCTGCCTAATAAGGCCCAAAGTATACGATTAATAAAAAAAAAGGTAAGAAAAAGGACACACGCACTTGCTCGCGGAACGAGAGAAAGCTTTATGAAGGGGCGCTGAATGGAAGGCTTCATTTTCTTAACACACTCGTTCTCCAGCTCACATAGTCTCCGCTAATGACACGAACCCAAGCGGGCTTTTAGCTCCTGCTTACGCGCCCGCAGCTAATGGCTTTTTCTTATTATCTCGGCTGACATAATACATGGAAAAAGCGTGTTTGCTGGGGCTGCGAGGCAATATGTGTCCCGCTTATTTAAGTGCGTGGTTTGTGGAAAGGTGTCCTTATTATTGGAGTAAATGAGCATCGGGTGGTAAAAAAAAAAAAAAAAAGAAAAACAAAAAAAAAAAAAAATAAATCCGTCTTCGGTCCGTGCGAAGTGCATCTGCGAGGGCCGTGTGTGTGTGTGTGTGTGTGTGTGTGTGTGTGTGTGTAAACGTCATACACGGAGAAAAATAACAAAAACAAAAACACCCTATGTAGATTTCAGGCTTTAGAAGCAGAATTCCCTCAGAGATAAATAAGATGGATGCGCTTTAATGCAACGTCTTCGGGGGGGGGGGGTGGGGGGGGGGGGGGCAGGCATACATTGAAATGTCACTAATGCATGAAATCCAAGGGCCTTTCCGCTCGAGTGCCTCTCGTCACATACAGGAACTATGCGCGGAGTGATTCATGCTCTGTCTACAGGCGATAACAAGGAGATCTGAAAAGCCAGACTGTGGGGTTTAAACGCTGTTTCATCAGCATCAGTTTGCTCATATGTGGGGTTTCCTCCTCCCCCTCCCCCCCCCCCCCCCCCCACCATTGAGTCCCCTGTTCTTGCTCCTTATGAGTAGATCCATCCCTCCAGGAAGATGTTCTACTTAATTGATCTTTCACTCCAACCGAGGAGAAGCTTCGGGTGGAGGGAAAAAAAAGTCCTTCTACGATGATTCGCGGAGGTTTGTGGGTCTCTATTTATTTATTTATTTATTTACTTGTTTTACTTGCTTGCCTACATTTCTACTTGCCTACTTGTATATTTGATTTATTCCTTGTTTGCTTGCTGACTTCTTTACATGCTAAATTGTTTACATGCTTGCTTACTCGTTTTATGCGCTTGTTTACTTGTTTTCTAGCTTTCTCGCCTGTTTACTTACTTATTTACTTGCTTGCATGCGTTCTTACTTGTTTAGGTGCTAACGTGCGTACTTGCTTGCTTACTTGTGTACTTAATTGTTTAGGTGCTAACTTGTGTACTTGCTAACTTGTTTACATAACTATGAGCTTACTGGGTTACTTGCTTGCTTGTTTACTTGTTTGTACGCTAACTTTTTTATGCTCACTTGTGTACATGCGTTTTTACTTGTTTAGGTGCTAACTTGCATACTTGTATACTTAATTGTTTGTGTGCTAACTTGTGTACTTAATTGTTTGTGTGCTAACTTGTGTACTTGATAACTTGTTTAAATAACTGATCTTACTGGTTTATTTGCTTGTTTACTTGCTTGCTTGTTTACTTGTTTATGTGCCAACTTGTGTACTTGCTAACTTGTATACATACCCAAGATCTTACTGGTTTATTTGTTTATTTATTTCTTTTGTTCACTTGTTACATGCTTACTTACTTGTGTATGTTTGCTTACTTAATTACTTGTGTACTTATTTGTTTGCTTACTTGTTTATGTGCTAACTTGGGTACCGTACTTGCTAACTTGTTTGCTTGTTTACATACCTATGTGCTTTACTCGTTTATTTGTTGTTCACTTGCTAACTTGCTGTGTACTTACTTTGCTTACTGCTTTACGTACCTATTTGCTTGCTTACTGGTGCACAATATTTACTTAATTGTATACTTGTTTATTTGTTTACATAATCACTTGCTTACTGGTTTAATGACTCGCATGTTCACTTGCCTGTTTACTTGTGCACAACTGTGTACTTGTTTGTTTATTTACCTGTTTATATTTGTGAGTAAACACGACCCGAATGACTCGGGATTTAAGGATATTGGATCCACAAGCCGTCACTGTAATCACCGCAGACTAAACGATGACGCGGCGTCAACACGTCGTCGCCACGAAAACTGATTCGACCGCGGCGGTGACGGAACGAGTCGCTTCCGGCGGCGACCGAGGGACGGAACTGTCGGGAAAGACGCGCATCCGGGAATTATTTATCAAAGCCTTCGTAAGGGATCGTAACAGCTTAATCACAGCTTTTGCAGAACGCCCGCTGATACGTGTCTCTTTCCCGGGTACGGATTCGAAGGTTTCAGCATGACAACGACGACGCTCTGCACAAATCTGCCAATCGTTTTCCTCTTCAACACCAATAAACACTCGTTTATGGACCTCCATCAGAACTGGACCTCACTATGGCTCAACCATCGCCGATTCCCAACTGCCCCATAATCACACGGGGGGGGTAACAAACGTTTTGTAACACGCCAACAGGTGGCAGCACAAGGCGGGATGCACAGTCACCGGGAGCACCGACCATCAGTGTGCCAAAAGACATCCACACCATGCAAGGAAGACAAGCGACTGATGCTATTCTGACCCGCATACGCCCTAATTAACCTCACACACGCAAGTTTATCTTTTTGACACCGTCGTTTTGGGCGGTGTCGTTTTTGACGTCGTCGTTTTTGACATCGACGTTTGGACGTCGTCGCTTTGACGTCATTCGTTTGGACGTCGTCGCTTTGACGTCATCGTTTTGGACATCCTCGTTTTTGACCTCGTCGTTTGGACATCGTTGCTTTGACGTCATCGTTTTGGAAGTCGCCGTTTTTGACGTTTGGACGTCGTCGCTTTGACGACGTTTGGACGTCGTCGCTTTGACGTCATCGTTTTGGACGTCGTCGCTTTGACGTCATCGTTTTGGACATCCTCGTTTTTGACCTCGTCTTTTGGACATCGTTGCTTTGACGTCATCGTTTTGGACGTCGTCGCTTTGACGTCATCGTTTTGGACATCCTCGTTTTTGACCTCGTCGTTTGGACATCGTTGCTTTGATGTCATCGTTTTGGAAGTCGCCGTTTTTGACATCGTCGCTTGGACATTGTCGCTTTGATGTCATCGTTTTGGACGTCGACGTTTTTGACATCAACGTTTTGGACATCCTCGTTTTTGACATCGTTGCTTTGACGTCATCGTTTTGACGTCGCCGTTTTTGACATCAACATTTTGGACATCAACGTTTTCGACACCGTCGTTTTGGACACTCGTTTTGGACACCATCTTTTTGGACACCGTCTTTTTGACATCGTCGTTTTGGACGTCGTCGGTTTGACACCGTCGGTTTGACATCACCACGAATCGCAGGAGTCGCTTCGAGACATTCTGGAAAACTATCCCGATTTTATCATTCTTCGTTTTCCCCGCTCGTTATTTATATGGGATCAGAGTTTAGGTAGAGGCTTTGAGGTAGCGACTCGAGCTCCGCCGTGCCGCCATTCATTCCGTCAGACAAATAGCTTGTGTTTGTACTGCCGGGAGCAGGAGTCCTAGTTTCCCTGCACTACACTAATCCGTGCTGAATCGGACCAACACCTCTGCCTGGATCGTCACATCCCTCCTGCTCCTGCCTTTCATTTTTTCCGATGTAGTGGATTCCAGGTCTATAAAAGTGGACCTTTTTTCCGAAAAGGGAAAATCGGCTGCGGTGTGATCCGTCGGCGTGGCAGCATCGGGACGCTTGGGAACCGTCGAGACCATCACCCATCAGTCAGCGAGGTGACGGCTCCCCGAGGCAGCCGTGGTCTTGCGGAACGTTCCGGGGGAGCGGTGACAGAGTGTCGAGGACGTGCGGGAAGTGTTTTAAACCACTGCCCAGTCGGGTGGAGCGTATTGATCCGGGCGTTCGTCTCTGACAGGCTGATTAATAAAGAGAATGTGAAAGGATGAACCCTGGAATCTCCACCTGACACGTGTCTTTCCACAGAAATCAGGATCTGATCTGGTGGACTTTTATTTTACAAAAAGCGGTATTTATCCGGAAGGAGGATGTGAGGAATAAAAAGGAAGGAATAAAGGAAAGAAGAAAGGAAGGGAGGGAGGGGGGAAGGAAGGGCAGAAGGGAGGGATGAAGGAGGAAGTGAGGAAGTAAAGAAAGGAAGGGAAGGAGAATGGAGGGAACGAGGAAGAAAAGGAAGGAAGGGAGCAAGGAAGGAAGGAAGGAGGGAGTGAGGAAGGAAGGAATAAAGTAAGAAAGGAAGAAAGGAAGGGAAAAAGAAAGGAAAGAAAGGAAGGAAGGAAGAAGGGAGGGAAGAAGGAAGAAAGGGAGGAAGTAAAGAAAAGTAGGGAAGGAGGAAGGAGGGAGCGGGAGGAGGAGAGAAAAGGAGGAAAAAGGAAGGAAGGCTGGAGGAAGGAAGGATGGGAAGGAAGAAAAGAGACAGTGAAGGAATAAAGGAAAAGAAGAAGAAATGAAGAAAGAAAGGAAGAAGAAAGAATGGAAGAAAGGAAGAGAAAAAGAGAAGAAGGAGAAAGGGAGAGGAAGGAAATGAACAGGAAGAACGGAAGAGAGGAAGGAAGAAGGAAGGAAAGAGGAGGAAAGGGATGAAGGAAGGAAGGACAGAAGGGAGGGAGGAAGGAAAGGAAGGAAGGGAAGGAGGAAGGAGGGAGCGAGGAAGAAAAGGAAGGAAAGGAAGGAAAAAGGGAGGAAAGGAATGAAAGGAGGGAGAAAGTGAGGAAGAAAGAAAAGAAAGGAAGGAAGGACAGAATGGAGGGAGGAAAGAAGAAAGGGAGGAAGTAAATAAAGGAAGGGATGGAGGAAGGAGGGAGCGAGGAAGAAAAGGAAGGAAGAGAGGGAGGAAGGAAGAAAGGTAGGAAGTAATGAAGGAAGAAAGGAAGAAAAGAAGCATGGAGAAAGGAAGAAGAAGGAAGGAAGGGAGGAAGGAAGAAAGGAAGAAAGGAAGAAAAGAAGCAATAAATGAAGGGAGGGAGAGAGGCAGGGGAGGAAGGAAGAAAAGAATCAATGAAGGAAGGGAGGGAGAGAGGGAGGGGAGGAAGGAAGAAAAGAAGGAAGGGAGAAAGGATCTCTTATCTCCAAATCTAAAGTTTTTTTTTTATTCAACTGAATACATCTTTTTTTTTTCCTTTTTTCTTTAAATGCGCTCTGAAGGAAGTTAACGTTGGGAAATGTGGTTTTCCACATCTGGATGTGAACGTTTGAAAACAATTCCGAGTTTTTGGTCATGTGACGAGGCTTTTCCTAAACGTTTCAAAGCGGCGGAATAAATAAATAAATAAATAGAAGCGGTTAGAAGTTAGAAGTGTCTTTGTGAGCGTTTTTAGGAGCAAAAACGACTGAAAATGAAGGAACGCAGAAGAAAAAACAAAAAAAAACGAAAGAAAGAAAGAAAGAAAATGAGAGAGGGGGAAAGAAAGAGTGAGTAAGGGAACCTTTAAAGAAGGAGATACACAAAACAAAAGAAAAAGAAAGAATGGAGGACAAAGAACAAGGTGTTGTTATGCATCTGCCGAGCTTTGTTATTGTGTTTTACACGTGTGTGTAATGTATATATATATATATATATATATATATATATGTATATATATATATATATATATATATATATATATATTATATATATATATCGACATGGATTTGGTTCATTGTTTCCGATCTGTGTTTAGATCTGATTGTCCTGTGCTGATCTTTGGCCTCGACCCGGCATTTTGGTCTCGACCCTGGTTATGGACCTTCATTCATTCATTCATTCATAGTTATTATTATTATTATTATTATTATTATTATTATTATTATTATTATTATTATTACAAAGAACCAATAAAGCTATATAAATATATATAGATAGATATATATATATATATATATATATATATATATCTATATATATATTATATATATATATATATATATATATATATATATAATAATATAATATCTATAATAATATACAATACTAAATATATGTATATATACTAAATATATTTTACATACTATTTTGTTTAAAACTGTCTTGGATTAACAATTAATATCAAAATAAAATAAGAAAAAAAAATCACATAGAATAGAAGTGAGCATTACCATCATCACTGTAGGTTTGCGTTTGGTCTACAAAGATTTGAGGATTTAGGCAAAAAGAATAAATAGATACAATAAATCAAAATCTAAAATCTAATCATATATATATGTATATATAATCTAATTGGGTGTGTAATATATCTATAATAATATATATATATATATATATATATATATATAATATATATATCTATATATATATATATATATATATATACCCAATCTAGGCTGCTGGTAATTTTGTGTGTTGGACAGGAAAACTAGGACTCCCACAATTCCCCGACTCCAGCCCTCTGTTCTGTTTAAGAGCGCAGTGTTGCGAGGATGAGGGATCATGTCCTAGTTGTCCGACCTGAATAACACATCTGTACACAATTAGAGCTGCTTCTAGACAAGAAAGCTGTGCCATGAGACAAAAGACTGAATAGGGAGGGGGGAGGGGGGAGGGGGGGTAGATGGAGCTGATAATGGAGCGTGGATTTCTACCTTGTCTCATGGTGAGAGGATACGAGTGTACAATGTGATACAGTTACTCAAGTGTGCTTTTAATCCCTGTGATTAGTGGCAGCGTGAAAGGTACAAAATGGAAGGAAGGAAGGAAGGAAGGAAGGAAGGAAGGAAGGAAGTGAGGAAGAAAAGGAAGGAAGGACGGGAGGAAGGGAGGGAGGAAGGAGGGAGTGAGGAAGTAAAGAAAGGAAGGGAAAGAGTAAGGAGGGAGTGAGGAAGAAAAGGAAGGAAGGCAGGAGCGAGGAAGAAAAGGAAGGAAGGAGGGAGCATGGAAAAAAAGGAAGGAAGGGGGAAGGATGGGAGGAAGGAAAGACAGGAAGGAAGAAAGGGAGGAAGAAAGGAAAGAAGGAAAGGAGGAAGGAGGGAGTGAGGAAGAAAAGGAAGGAATGGAGGGAGGAAGGCAGGAGTGAGGAAGAAAAGGAAAGAATAATGGGAGGAAGAAAAGAAGGGAAGGAAGTAAGGAAGGAAGTAATAAAGGAAAGAAGAAAGGAAGGAATGGAGGGAGAAAGGGAGGAATAAAGGAAGGGAAGGAAAGGAAGGAGTCCTTTCTTTCCAACAAAGGAAGGAACAAAGGAAGGAAAGACGGAAGGGAGGGAGGAAGGAAGGAAGAAAGCAAAGAAGCAATGAAGGGAGGGAGGGAGGAAGGAAGAAAAGAAGCAATGATGGGAGGGAGGGAGGAAGGAAGGAAAGAAGAAAAGAAGCAATGGAGCAAGGAAGGAAGGGAGAAAGAATCTCTTATCTCTGAATCTAAAGTTCTTATCACCGAATTGCAAAAGAAAGCAAAAAGAAAGAAAGAAACACTTAAAGGAAAGAAAGAAGGAGGAAAGAAAAAGAAAGAAAGAAAGAAAGACTTAGGAAGGAAAGAAAGAAGGAAGGAAGGAAAGAAAGAAAGAAAAAAAAAAGAAAGTAAACTTGTCGCATAAACATTCATGCACACTGAAATTCTTCTTCTTAGGAAGCGAGAACTGGAGAGATAAAAAGCAGAGAGAAAGATAAGACAGCTGAGAGAAAGAGAAGAGAAAGAGAGAGAAAGAGAGAGAAAAGAGAGAGAGAGAGAGAGAGAGAGAGAGAACAGGGCCAGGTCTTGACCAGGTCCCAGGTGAACCCCCCCTGAACCCCCCCCCCTCCAGTCAGAGGACTATATTGCTTCTAGTCATGCTCCTGTAACATGTGAATAATGGTTAATGGTTAATACTCTGTTTAAGATAAAGGCCTGAGACTTTTACACACTTTTCAAAGGCAGGTATAAAACATATAAAAGAGCGAGAGACTGAAAAGTGCACATGAAAGGAAAGATTAAAGATTCCAAACACTTCCGGCATATGGCACAAATTCCCACTCATTATCATAGAGTACAGATTCCTCTGAAAACACACACACACACACACACACACACACACACACACACACACACACACACACACACACACACACACACACTAAATGTCCGTGTCGTCGTCACTGGCCCACGCCCCCCAAAAAAGAAGAGGTAGAGCAAAGACAGAAAAAGAGAGAGAGAGAGAACAAGCAGAGAAAGTGCAGGACATGAGAAAGAGCATATCCAAAGAACAGAGAAAGAGGGAAAGAAAAAGAGAGGGAGAGTGGAAAAGAGCAGGGAAAGAGGGAGCAAAGTAAGGAGTAAATAAAGGATGGAGAGGAAACGGGGAGTAGTACAAGCAGAAAGCAGAGAGAGAGAGTAAGGTTAAAGGGGAAAGGGAGAGAGAGAGAGAGAGAGAGAGAGAGAGAGAGAGAAGAAAATAAGCAAAGAGTAGAGGAAAGAAGAACAGATCCAAGAGCAGGGACATAGATGGAGAGAAAAAGGGAAAGAAAAGAAAAAAGAGAACACAACGGGAGAGAGTGAAAGAAAGGTAAGCAAAAGAGGAAAAGAGAAAAAGGAAGGGGAAAGAAAACAAGAGGAGGAAAGGAGAGGAGGAGAAGAGAGAGAGAGAAAGAGAGAGAGAGAGAGAAGACGGATAGAGATGGGGGCAAAGTAAGAGAGAAAGAGTAAAGTAGGAGTGAAAGCGTAAAAAGAGAGAACAGGGAGAAATAGCAGAGAATGAAAGAGAGAGAGGGGGTAGAGAATGGGAAAGAAGAGAGAGAGAAAAAGAGAGAAGAAATGAAAAGCGGCGAGAAAGAACAAAGAGGAGGAAAGAGAAGAGAGAGAGAGAGAGAGAGAGAGAGGAAGAGAGAAGAGAGAGAGAGGAGAGGGAAAAAAAAGAGAGAGAGAGAGAAGAGGGAGAGAGAGAGAAGAGAGAGATAGAGAGAGATGGAAAGGGAGAGAAAGAGGGAAAAGAAAAAAGGGGGGAGGCGGGGAGAGAGGAGAGGAAAAAAAAAAAAGGAGAAATAAGACGGGAAAGAGAAAGAGGGAGCGAAATAGAGAGAGATAAA
This sequence comes from Kryptopterus vitreolus, assembly GCA_030449085.1. Taxonomy (NCBI): domain Eukaryota; kingdom Metazoa; phylum Chordata; class Actinopteri; order Siluriformes; family Siluridae; genus Kryptopterus; species Kryptopterus vitreolus. The sequence continues at coordinate 10,163,240 of JACRUU010000005.1, read as the reverse complement.
AAAGTAGAGAGAGAGAGAGATAAAGTAGGAGTGAGAGACCAAAGTAGAATAAAAAGGAAAAATGGAGAGAAACAAAGGGGAGAATGGAATAAAAAAAAAAAAAAAAAGTGGAGGAGAGAAATAGAGAAAGAGAGAGAGAGAGAGAAAAAAGAGAAAAAAAGAGAGAAGAGAGAGATTGGGTGGAGAGGAGAGAGGTGGAGAAAGAATAGAGAGAGGGGTAAAGGGAGAGAGAGAAAGAGAGAGAGAGAGAGAGAGAGAGAGATAGAAAGAGAAAAGAGTGAGAAAGAACAGACCAAGAGCAGGGATAGAGTGGAGAAAGAAACTGAAAGGGGGAAAACGAAGAGAACACAAACTGGAGTGGAAGTAAGAAAGAAAGTAAGCAAAAGTGAGCGAGAGAGAAAAGAGAGAGAGAAGACAAGAATAGAGAGCTGGGGGCAAAGTAAGAGAGAAAGAGTAAAGTAGGAGTGAAGAGAGTAGAAGAAAAGAGAGAACAGGGAGAAATAGAGAGAATGAAGAGAGAGAGAGGGGGTAGAGAATGGGAAAGAAGAGAGAGAGAAAGAGATAAAGCGGCGAAAAAGAAAAAGAGGAAGAGAAGAAAAAGAGAGAAGAAAGAGAGAGAGAGGAGAGAGAGAGATAGAGAGAAAAAGAAAGAAAAAAGATAGAGCAGAAATGGAAAGGAGAGAGAAAGAGCGGTAAAAGAATAAAACTATGGGGTCAATAAAAGCACAGAGAAAATGTCGGGGAGAGAGATAAAGAGGAGAAATAACGGGAAGATAGAAAGCGAGAGAGGGGAGAGAGAGAGAGAAGCGAGAGAGGGAGGGAGAGAGAGAGGAGAGAGAGAAGAAAATAAAGGGAGAGAGAGGGTGATGGGAGAGAGAGAGCGAGAGAGTGGGAGAGAGAGAGAGAGGGCGAGAGAGAGAGAGAGAGAGAGAGCAATTGAGAGAGACCAATAGTAGTTTAGTGTATATTATAATCCACCTATACCGATGTTGAAAATACGATTTTTGGTTACGACAAATACGACATGACGGCGCTCTGACCAATCGGAAGAGCTCGCTTTCCAAGAGGGGGCGGAGTTTCATTAATCGTATGAGAATTTCGGACGTTACACGACGGGTTACAACGACGGTGTAACATTGATGTAACGTTAAAGTTAAAGCTCAGTGACGAATGAGTGAGTGTGTGTGTGTGTGTGTGTGTGTGTGTGTGTGTGTGTGTGTGTGTGTGTGTGGGTGTGGTGTGAGTGTGGGGGGTGGTGTGTGGGGGTGTGGGGGGGGGATAAACATGATGGACCCAAAACACCCGCTACAAACAGGTAAACAATAGTGCACGTATTCCCCCCACTGTATCCAAAATCCAATTTTGTCTTCCCGAAAAAAATCGGAGATTCCATTTACGACATTCCGGTGGGGAATTCTGCTGCGGTGAATATTTTATAGCTAAAAGTGGTTCGAAAAAGGAACCCGAGTGTTTGAAACTTTGGGTGGTATAAGAGTGTTTAAAGTAAACTTTGGGATGATGATGATGATGATGATGATGATGATGATGGTCTGGTGGGGTTTTTGATAAAACCCTGTTTGCCTCGTAAGATAAAAAAAAAAAAAGAAAAGAAAAAAAGAAAAGAAAAAAAAAAAAAGAAAGATTATTGAAGGTCTGATTATCCGTCCACTTTTATGTATTCTTCCCTGCGATGTTTTGCTCCTCTTTTCCTTTCATCTTTGTCTGTATTCTTTTCACTCGTCTGCGTGACCTTGAGGCCAGCGCGGTGGGCTGAAGGTGAGGGACGGGAGGAGGAGGAGGGGCTGCGAGGGGGGGGGATGGTGGGGTGGTGGTGGTGGTGGGTGGGTGGGGGGGGGGGGGGGTGGGGGTTTGTGTGGCACAGGGGAGTTAGTTTAGACGAACGTAAGATCTGATGCGCCATTTGGAATGCTCCAGCTCCACAACCAGCAAAGCCGAAGGGGAATTTGAGGAAAGAAAAAAGAAAAAAACAAAAAAAAAAAAAAAAAAAAGAAAAAAAAAAAGAAAAAAAAAAAAAGAGAGAAAAAAAAGCAGGAAGGAGGCCATTCAACAGCATCCAATTTAAAGGCTACCTGGAGAATCGTAGGAAGGGAGGATGCGTCTTTTTTAAACCCTTGCCCTCTTTGGAAATCCATCTTTGTAGCGCCGTCTAATAAACAATTCCATTACCTCGCATCCCCAGGTGAAATTAAATGTCATGGTTAAGTGGAACTCCGGGAAAGAGGAGTACGGAGTGGCGTTCGGAATGGGGGGGGGGGGGGAGAAGGGGGTGTGTGTGTGGGGGGGGGGGGTGTATGGTGTGATCGTCGCCACTCGCAGGAAATTTCATAGCACCCATTATCCATGAGTGTCTATAACAAGGGTGAGGAGGTTCTCATGCCCTCAATAATGAGGCCTCTTACAAACTACACGGGAACGATGGGAATTGCCACGGGGTCCGGGTTCGAAAGGGAAACGAAGTACTTTTAACGCGCCGGGGTTTTTATTTATTTTATATTTATTTTATTTTTTATGTAAATAGACCGAGCTTGTTAAAAGCGACAGAGGATGTTAGACGCGTCGTCGAGGTGACATGGCTTTCCTCCTGCTCCGCTGTGTCTTAACGCTAAATGGTAAGAAGCCCCGGGTGTGTTTAGAGGGGGGTTTAAGCCCAGAGGCCCCCGATTCTAAAGTTCCCGAAATCCTCAGTGATATCCTTCAACTCTAATATGTGTAGAGGACTGAATTATATTAAAGAACTTAAGCAGTTTTAAGCTCAAAGTCACAGATCCTTGAAGCTTCAATAGAAGCCCCCCCCTCGCTTCCCTGTGATCTGCCGTATCGGATTTTGAGGTGGAGCTTTTTTTCCTCTTCAGACCCTGGCATGGATGAGTGCGAGGTTTTTACTCTCATTATGTGATGTCCTGACATGTCGTAAGCTGTGGGTAAGGAAGTGAAGCTTTAAGGACTGATCTATGACAACTGGATGTTTGAAGACGGGGCCTCTCGGGCTGACGAACTTAAACCCGCGAGCGAATACGAAAGCAGGATGGCGGCGCGTGGCGTTCTCACGGTAGCGACTTTCCCACTTCGATACGATACCTAAGGATTCGTATCGCGATACCGATTCTAAATCGATACTATGGAATTAAATAATTGTACAGAAAGTGAATAATGGAACTTGTTGTTTGGAACACTAGTTGTTTGCTGAAGTTTTAAGGAAATTTTAGTAAATCGCAGCAAATTTATAATAAAAATATGCTAAATCTATATCGTTTTTAAAAGCGGAGTATCGCGATACTTTTCTAGTACCGATATATCGTACAGCACTAGACTCCCATAGCATCATCCACACTGCCCTTCCAAACATTCAGCAAAAAAAAAAAAAAAAAAAAAAAAAAATGGGTGAGAAAGTCTTCACAGCACTCATTATATTTCCGTACACATGTACCACACAGTCCGTCTTTTTTTAATCAATCACTCCTGAGCGCGAGGAAGGAACAGAGCAGGCGTCGGATCCTCATCAATACTGCATTAATGAAGAGCGCTGATGCAGGAGGGAAATTAGGTGCTGCTTCGTCGTGGAATAAGGAGGACGACGCCGTCCACGACATGTGCACCGTTGTTGTATGGCTGTACGGTTCAAATGTTATGAGTTCAAATCCCTTTGCACACATTAACCCTCAAGCCGGGACCCTCACCCCCCACCCCCCCCCCCCCCCCCCCCACACCCAGTGAACCAATTCCATATTTTAAAACCAAAATTTTTTAGATGTGTTGTACTTGTTGTTGTTATTATTATTATTATTATTATTGTTATTATTATTATTTGTACTTAATAATAAAAGTTGTCTTTCAAACAAAAAAAATCCCTTCATTATTAATATAGGTTAATTATCTCTGCTAATTAATCGAAGGAATTAATCGCTAATTGCTAATTAATCTCTAATTAATCAAATGAATTTTCAGCAAAAAATCCGGATTTTTTTTTTCAGTTTTTTTTTCCGGCTTCTGATCCGCTGCGATTCTCAGAATGCCCTCTAGGGGCAAATGATATTATAATTATTATATTATTATATATATATAGATATATTATATATATATATATATATATATATATATATATATATATATATATATATATATTTTTTATTTTTTTTTTTGTTTTTTTTTTTTTTCATTCATATTGGAATTTCTTTAGCTCATTTTCATAATTAGGCACTTTTATTTGTTTTTTTATTATTTAATAAAGTTAATTAATATTTTTGGTTTGTTTTTTATCACATGTTTTATCAGTAATCAGTAAAATGTTGGTACATCGCGATTCCACCGTACGAGAGGAACGATACCAAGGACATCTACGAGTCAACTTGTACAGCGACTGGTACACGGAAAGTGTTGGAGTCGATGATTTTTTTCGCCCACACTGTACGCGTCTCACACCAGAGGCTTTGCGATCGTTAAACATTTTCTGTGTACGCTCGTGTCCTAACGTTTGTTTGTCCGTGTCAAAGTGCCCCTTGATGATCCCTTTGCAAACGCCGGTTTATAAGCGTCTGAGTGGCGCTCGTGTAAACAGATGGTTTCTCGGCTACACTTCTTCTATCCATTCACGACGGTCTTTTTTTTCTTTTCTTTCTTTTCTTTTTTTTTTTTTATAACAAAGCATGCCCTGCCAGTTTGAACAAATGCGCCGGCTCGTTCATTCCTCCCTCTCTCTCTCTCTCTCTCTCTCTCTCTCTCTCTCTCTCTCTCAGCCTTCTGTCTTTGTCTTACTGTAAGGCCATGGTGAGTTAGTTATTGGAAAATGAAATGCAGCAATGCATTTATTTCATTGGGTTTTAATTAGAAACACAACTTCTCTCTCTCTCTCTCTCTCTCTCCTCTCTCTCTCTCTCTCTCTCTCTCTCTCTCTCTGCTCTCTCTCTCCCTCTTTCTCTGACACTAATAGACTTTTTTTGTAACAGCTGTTAATATTTAATGGGAGAGAAATTCTTAAAACTAATTAAACGCGAAAAGTAAGATCTCTAATTATTGCGAAGATAGAACGGGCAATTTTTGTCTTTAGTAACAACTGACCGAATGCTTCAGGATCTTCTTTGCATCAGCGTAGAATAAGAAAAAAAATAAATATATATTATAAATCTCGTCTCGGTGAAATAATTGTCTTGGGCGATTGCGGATCTACGGCAAAATGAGAAAATTATCTAGCCGGGCTTGGCGATGGAGCGCGAGATCAGCAGTGTTCTAACCTTTCATTTACCATTTCACACCATACAAAGGGAACAAAAGTTTCCAAGGGCGGTGTTAGTGCGTGGATGAGGGCCAGCATTGTGAGAAGGAAGCGAGGTCATACATTAGGGGTGGTGGTGGTGGTGGTGGTGTTGGGGGTTGTGTTTGAATCTGAAGGTTTCATGGCGGCGTATCGGATCGTAAGGTTGAAGCTGTTGAAGTCTGTTTGATTTTCATATATAATGTGATATGGGGGGGGGGGGGGGTAGGGGGGGGGGGGGGGGGGGGGGGGGTTCCGACCCCTTTTTAGTGTTTATATTTTTCATTAAAAGGTTAATGTATAGTCGGTTTTCCATAAATCTACACAAGACTAGTCGTAATAAAGTAAAATATATACGAGATAAAATTTTTATGTAATATAATAATAATAAGAGAAAGAAGAAGTTATTATTATAGATATTATATATTAAACATATACATATGGAAAGCAAACAAAACCGGAACACAATTCTTAAAGTAGCCACGTACCATATTTAACAATTAAAACAACCACTAACAAACCACATATAAATTGATAATAACTTTATATAATAAATATATAAAATGATATACGAGATAAAATTATTATGTAACATAATATTAATAAGAATAAGAATAAGAATAATAATAAGAAGAAGAAGAAGAAGGAGAAAAAGAATTATTATTATAGATATAGATATTATATATTAAACATACATATGGAAAGCAAACAAAAACCGGAAACATAATTCTTAAAGGGAGCCACGCACCATATTTAACAATTAAAACAACCATTAACAAACTACATAGAAATTGATAATAAATGTACATATTAATATTACTAAAGATTCTCATTAGGATTTAGGTCTCGACTTTGATTGGGCCATTCTGTTTTTATCTTAACCATTCCATTGTAGCTCTGGCTACATGTTTTGGGTTGACCTGCTGGAAAGCGAACCTGCCCCTAGTCTCAAGTCCCATTGCAGCCTCTAATAGGTTGTAGTATCTTCCCGGTCCCTGCTGAAGAACAGCATCCCCACAGCATAACGCTGCCACCACCATGTTTCACAGTGGAGGTGGTGTGTTCCGTGTGTATAAAAAAAAAAAAGACCGAATATCGTATTAGTTTACTAAAACAACTATTTACTGGTTTACTTTTCCCTTACTGGAGGTTGCTTTATTTATTTTACACCCGAGTAAAGAAAGGATGTTGTGAATAAATAAAAACATTTTTATTAAATAATTCCTTTTTTTTGTTTTTTATTAGAAATGAGTGTTAAAAGGAGAACGGTGCTAAAATGAATTTGCGATTACGTGTTCATTTCCCAGCCCCATTCTATCACTGTTGTGAACCACGGAATAACTATATATATATATATATATATAAAAAATATATATATATATATATATATAAATATATTATATAGTATTTTTACATTTTGACAAAATTTCATCTAAATCATCGTTAAAAATTCCGTAAAAAAAAAAAAGAAACAAAAAAGGTTTGCGAACCATTTAAGCTTTGGATGCTGCGGACTTTTCAGTGACAAATCATTCATCGAGTTGGAATCTGCAGAGCTTTTAATAACCTGCCCGGATAAAAAAAAGTGTATTTGTTTGCATTGTCTGTACTTAACTGAAAGAGAATAAGTGAGTGGAGGATGGGGGGAGAGAGAGCGAGAGGGGGGTGGGGATGGGGGGGGGGGTGGGGGGCGCCTAATTTAGATCCGAGCCGTTCCCTTGACATTTAAAGACAAGCCCACGGAGTTAGTCAGTGTTCTCCTCATAATTGCAACTGGTACACACTTAGCCTCTGGGTAAGACAAAAGGAGTGTGTGTACTCGAGAAAAAAAAAAAGAAAAAGAGAGAGAGAGAGAGAGAGAGAGAGATCAGAAGCAGAGTGATTCACCAAATGAGTGCACCATGAGTGCTGACGTCTTTGTGTGGTTTATGCCAATACCTTTGTGAGAAGTAAAACGGACAGAGATTGACCTTCTGGTTCTGTTCCAGCAAGCGGACAACAGGAGGACAACAGCAATAACGGGATTGTGTGTGTGTGTGTGTGTGTGTGTGTGTGTGTGTGTGGGGAGAGGAGAGGTCGGTTGCAGGTATCCATATGGAAGATGGTGAGTAATGGTGAAATGAAGACGCGTCATGCTGTGTGTTAAACGAGTTATCCTGGCGGACCGTATGAAGCCCGAGATCCAGTTACAACACTATTAAGAGCTTTAATTGAATACGGCAAATGGTGTCTCAATACGCCGTGTCTGAGCACCTGTGGAATGTACGAACATTCACGACCCAACATATTATTATTATTATTATTATTATTATTATTACAATTGATAATATTATTATAACGTTAATTCTAATCATATTTATAATTATTATTGTTGTTATTACAACAATTAAAAAAAGAATGAAGAAACAAGAAGAAAAGAAAAAGAAGAAGTGAACAGATCAGATCAGAAAGAAACAAAAAAGAAATAAAGAAAGGGAGTAAAGGAGGAGAAAGAAAGAAAGGGAGATAGAAAGGGAGAAAAAGAAAGTAAAAGAAAGGAAGGATGGGAGAAGAAAAGAAGGACAAAAAATAAGTTACAGAAGACAGAAAAACGGAAAAAGGAAGAAAAGAAAGAAAGAAAGAAAGAAAGAAAGAAAGAAAAGAAAAAGGAGAAAAAGAAAGAAAGTGGGTAAAGAAATAAAAAAATAACAGCACTCAAAAGGACAAAGAACTAAGAAAAATAAAGAGTATAGGAGGAAGAAAGAAAGAAGAAATGGAGTAAATGAGGAGAAAGAAGGAGAAGCCCCTAACGAAGAAAGAAAGAAAGAAAGAAATGGAGTAAAGAAGGAGAAAGAAAGAAAGAAAAAGGGTTAAGAAAGAAAAAAAAGAAAGAAAGGGAGTAAAGGAGAAAGAAAGAAAGAAAGAAAGAAAAGAAAAGGAGGTCCCGAAAGAAAGGCCCAAAGAGAAAGGCCTTAAGAATAGAAATAAGAAACGAAATCCTCGAAAAAGAAGAAAAAGAAATAAAGAAAGGGCTAAAGAGGAGAAAGAAAGAAAGAAAGGGAGAAGAGAAAGTGAAGAAAAAAGCCCTCCCTCCCGGAGAACTCTCTCCCTGGAGCTCCGACAGAGCCTCCCCGAAAGAGAATTGAAGAAAGAAAAAGGGAGAAAGAGAAAGTGAAAGAAACAAAGGGAGAAAAAGAAGGTGAAAGAGAAAGGGAGAAAGAGAAAGAAAGAAAGAAAGGTGTAAAAAGAAGGCGAAAGAACGAAGTTAATCAATAAAGGAATAAACCCTGACCCCGAGAGCGTTACGTTTTACTCTTGGACGTAAATCAGTGGAAATAAAATAAAGCGGTTAAACAAACGCAGCACAAGCGAACGATCGGAAAAGAAGTCATCGCCGGCTTTTCACATCCCTTTTTGTGTTCTCTCACCACATGGAGCAAAAAAAAAAAAAAAAAAAAAGCATTTCCCTCGCCTGTCTTCCTGTCTGTTTGCCTCTGCCTCCATCTCTCTCTCTCTCTCTCTCCTCTCGTTCCTTCTGCTGAATTTCTAAGGAGCTCTCCACAGGAGGCAATTTCACCGCTCACATCACCCCCTGGTGGAGTCATTCATTCTCATATTGATTTCAAGCATCCCAGGTACCACTGAAGAGTAAAAAAAACTCCTGATCAGCGGCCCTACAAATCAATTTGACGAAGGAGGGGAAAAAATAATAAATAAATAAATAAATAAGCAGACGAGTGGTGACGGGCGGAAGAGCGAGAATAATTTTACAGAGGAATCGGGTGAAAAGAGAATTCTTTCCCAGAGAGAAGGATAAAGGTCTTCACCCCCGCTAATAGTCGATGAGAGCAGGACCAGACAAACAAGGACAAATATTTGACAAGTTCCTTTCGACAAAGAGGGGATGAAAAAGGGCACGGGCGCCTCGGAGCACTCGTTCTCGACGCCTTCAAGTTCTCCGAGAAGCGCTGATCGAAACAAAAGCGAGGCAGGAGATCGTGCTGGGTGGATTCATCATTATTTCTGAGATGAAACCAACAAGGTTCTGTTGGGATAAATGGAGAAACACAGTATGGAGGAAACTGTGTGGGCGTTCGTTTGGGTTTTGGAGCAAGGTTCTGCCTCAGGTCCGGATGTCGGTCAAGGTGGGGAAACCTGGGGTGCATTTTAGAGCTCAAGATCTTCCACTGTGCTCTGAAGATCCAATTTAATCAGAACTTCCTCACATAGTAAATCTCCACTCTTCGGGGAAGATGCTACGATAGATCTCTTTGGAGGATTTTTGTTAGCAAAGTCAGGTACTGATCCAAGGTCAGAGGGGGTCAGAGCTCTATAGCAGGAGATAATCCATGTAGGCCAGCATGGGCATGCCAACCATGTACTAAACATATCCACAAGAGATGCCCAACCATGTACCCAAGAGATACCCAACCATGTACCCAAGAGATACTAAACCATGCACCCAAGATATCCACAAGAGATACCCAAACATGTACCCAAACGATACTCAACCATGTACCCAGCATATCCACAGGAAATACCCAAACAGGTACCCAAGCGATACTCAATCATGTACCCAAGATATCCACAAGATACCCAAACACGTACCCAAGTGATACTAAACCATGTACCCAAGATATACCCAAGAGATACCAATCGTGTACCCAAGAGATACCAGCCACGTACCTAAGATATCCCCAGATATACCCAACCATGTACTCAAGATATCCCCAAGAGATACCCAACCATGAACTCAAGATATCCTCAAGAGACACCCGACCATGTCTCCAAGAGATACCCAAGAGATACCCAACCAAGATATCCCCAAGAGATACCCAACCATATCTCCAAGAGATACCCAACCATGTATCCAAGATATCACCATAAATACCCAAAAAAAAAAAGAGATACCCAACCATGTACCCAGGAGATACTCATCCATGTACCCAAGAGATACCCAACCATGTACCCAAGTTATCCCAAAGAGATACCCAACCATGTACCCAGGAGATATCAAACCATGTACCCAAGTTATCCCAAAGAGATACCCAACTAAGTTACCCAAGCATGGGGATAAAACAAGATAACCCATGTACCAAGGAGATAATCCGTCCTCTCCAACACAAACATCTTCATGCAGATCCAAGTCTCAGAGTGACACATGGCTGTAAAAAAAAAAAAAAAAAAAAAAAAAAAAAAAAAAAAAAAAAATCAGGGAAAAATGTGCCATTACTTTTGCCAGAGTGCTCGGACTCCTCGGGAAAAACAGCGCGAGTGCAGGAGAGTTTTTCTAGACGTCTGCTGAGGGGCGATTGTTTTCCCCCCGCATCGTGACATCAACGCATCAAAAACTTCATTGCCGAGCTATTAAAAGATTTCATCTCTCCGTCCTCTATGAGGACCAGATGTCCCCGAGTAGCAGTATTGTACACACCCACATGTACCACAACACATGTCCACACTCCGCCGCCGTCTTATCGTCACTGCCATATGTCCTAACACGAATAAACAAATCGGGTGTCATCCCCCCATCCCCCCCCCCTCCCTTTCTGATAGTAAAGCTGTGTATAAATGTTTGTACAAGCCAGACCAAAAAATAAAATAAAATAAATATATCCCCCAGATTTAAACACAAAATAAAGTCCTGACACGACTTCGAATTTAGTGATGCTCACAAAAGTCCATAAAAGTCTAAAAGTCAACATGAATTTTTGCGTTGATGCAATAATATTTTATATTTTTATAATAATAATAATAATACTAATAATAATAATTACAAGGTGCAGGAAAAATGCAGTAAAAGTAATGATGTAACCTCAATTATACGTCATTATATGATGTTAGTGAGGCTCTTGTGTTTTTGATTACTGAATTTAATCGATTTGCATTAATACGAATTTTTGGTTGTAAACACTCGCATGAACGATTTACAAATAAATCCATTTGCATCTAGTTTGATGAATGAGACCATCATAGAGGACTGCAATAACCCCGAGAAAACAGCGGTCTCTCTTTGTGTAGACGTGGGAGAACCTGTGTGGAGGTGTGTGTATGAGTCTGAATGTGTGTGGAGGTGTGTAGTGTTTCAATGTGTGTAGATGTGTGTGATTGTGTGTGGATGTGTTTAGATGAGTTTGAATGTGTGTGTATGATGTATCAGTGTGTGTGTGTTGTAGTGTGTTTTGAGTTGTGTGTATGCTTGTGTGTGTGTGTGTGTGTGTGTGTGTGTGTGTGTGTGTGCAGATGAGTTTGAATTGTGTGTAGATGCTTGTGTATGTGTGTGTGTGTGTGTGTATGTGATGCGTGTGTGTGTATGTGTGTATGTGTGTGTGTGTGTGTGTGCAGATGAGTTTGAATTGTGTGTAGATGCTTGTGTATGTGTATTGTGTTTGTTTTTGTGTTTGTGTGTTTGTGTGTGTGTGTGTGTGTGTGTGTGTGTGTGTGTGTGTGTGTGTGCAGATTGTGTAATTAGTTTGAATTGATGTTGTGAATGTGTAGATGCGTTTGTGTATGTGTGTGTGTGTGTGTGTGTGTGTGTGCAGATGAGTTTGAATTGTGTGTAGATGCTTGTGTATGTGTGTGTGTGTGTGTGTGTGTGTGTGTGTGTGTGTATCGTGTTGTGTGCTTGTGTGTGTGTGTGTGTGTGTGTGCAGGGATGAGTGAATTGTGTGTAGACTGTGTGTAGTATTAGTTTGAATGGTGTGATGTTGTATGGTTGATGTATGTGTGTAGATGAGTGTGAATTTGTGTAGATGCGTGTGTATGTGTGTGTGTGTGTGTGTGTGTGTGTGTGTGTGTGTGTGTGTGTGCAATGAGTGAGTTGATGAATTGTGTGTAGACATGTGTAGATGAGTTTGAATGTGTGTAGATGTGTGTGTATGTGTGTAGATGAGTTTGAAGTGTGTGTAGATGCGTGTGTATGTGTGTGTGTAGATGAGTGTGAATGTGTGTGAACTTGCCCATGTGTGCGTAGATGAGTTTGAATGTGTGTGTGTGAACATGTGTGCAGATGAGTTTGAATGTGTGTAGGTCTGTGTGCATGTGGTGTGTGGTGTGTGTGTGTGTGTGTGTGTGAACACTTGTGTGTAAATTGAGTTCACCAGAAGGTTCACTAGAAAACAGAGAGACATTTCTATTCATAAATAAATAAATAAACAAACAAACAAATTTTTTTTTTTTGTTTTTGTTGCCACCACAGGCTTGCTCATCAGGGACAGACAATTATAAGGAACTACCTCACAGGTAATAACAACTGTACACGCTCTGTTCTAAAGCCTTATTACCACTTTATCTCTGCTTTGAAGTTCCAATACATTAGAAATGAGAATACAAAAAAAAATAAATAGCAAAGTGAATTCTATGTGCTACGAAAATAAATATTTAAAAATATTGGCGTGAATTATAATTATGACATCCTTCAGACTGTTAGATAATTAGATTTTTTTTTTAATCCACATTACGGAGTTTTAAAACACACACATTCATTTTAGTTTAGCGACTAATTTAAAATCCAAGATTTTCCTTGCACTATTAAAAACAGCGCGTGCACACACACATGCACGCACACACACACACACACACACGAGCACTGCATAAATAAATAAATAATAAATAAATACAATTCTCCCATTTCAAACCCAAACTGGATTATAATGTATATCTTTGCTCAGCACATACTTCACAAACTCATGGCCTCGGTATCTTCGGATCACTGTTTCATTTCAGTTTGAATTTATCACATATACCTACCTGCCTGTGTGTGTGTGTGTGTGTGTGTGTGTGTGTGTGTGGTGTGTGTGTGTGTGTGTGTGTGTGTGTGTGTGTGTGTGTGTGGTGTGTGTGTGTGTGTGTGTGTGTGTGGTGTGTGTGTGTGGTGTGTGGGTGTGTGTGTTTGTTTAGAAAAAGAAAGACCCACTACAGGTCCTGTCACAATGATGTACTGCCCTGATTGGATCACACATCCACCCCCCTTCCCCTTTCCCCCTCTTCCCCCCCGTACATATCCATACATCTACATCCTGTGCTTTAAAGAGAGAAAAAAACAACAAAAAAAAAAACAAAAAAAACAAACACCTTCTGAACGTGTCAAGGAGCCTCGGAGAACAATTTCCTCCTGCCGGAGTCTTGGCCGTCTGCGCGGCTGCAGCAGCACATCGCTAACGCGCTAACTATCTTTTCTAGGCGAGAGTTCCTCAGCCGCGCATTATCTGTGTTTCTTCGGAAAATTGCTTTATGAGAGATATAAGACTTCATCTCTGGAGAAATAAGCTAATGCAACGCTTCTGTCGTATGTAGGCGTAAGAGATAACATCAGAAGAAAAAGAGAGAGAGAGAGAGAGAGAGAGGGGGGGGGGGGGGTTAAAAAAAAGCGCTGCGGAGAGAAATAGAAAGCGTGCCCAGAGTCCAAATAAGAGCTTGCAGTTAAAGGAGGAGAAGCCCTCCCCTCGTTATCGCCCCTATCGCCCCTTGCCTCCCTCGTGCTTGTCTTTCATTGTTCTTTTAGCACCATCACCACCACCACCACCACCACCTGTCAGGTAATTACAGGAATACCAGCGCAGAGAAGAAACGGAAAGTGGGTTCTAAAACTAGAGTTATATGGTGGAAGGGTGGTTTGACGTTAGTCAGGGGTTGGTTGATAGGTGGTGTGTGTGTGTGTGTGTGTGTTCATCAACATGCTTATCTACAGGGAAAAAAGAAGGAATAGAAAATGATATAGGTTCAAGGTCTCATGTCTAGATATCCCAAGGCATTCGTTGAGCAAGAGGCGTTTGAAACCCGAACCACAAGAGAAAAAAAAAAAAAAAAAAATAATATATATATATATATATATATATATATATATATATATATATAAATATATATATATATATATATATATATATATATATAAATGAAATGATAGCAAATTAGGAAGCGAAAGGACATTAAAATGTAAATGTCTCAGAGGTGGTAAATAGGTCCATGGTATTCTTAAATAAATAAATAAATAAATACATTTAAGTACTTAAATGGATGGCCGGGTGTATTTCAAGCCAACAATAAAGTAAACAATAAAAAAATAATAAATTTTAATTAAAAGTGGGGGAAAAAAAAATACTGTATCATAAAATACATAATCAAACAATAATAAATAAATAAACACATATTATAAGATAAAGCTTAATATTTTTTTTCATTAAAAATACTTAAAAAAAAAAAAAAAAAAAAGAACAAATGCAGGAATATGTGGACCACGTGATCACATGATAAACCCCGCAAACGCATCCCAACACAGAACCACAGAAGTCTTGCTGGTCTTCATTGATGGTTTAAATACTATTTACAATATCCACAATACTCTGCCGTTCAGTATTAAACGTGCGATCGTATTTCGTATTGACGAAAAGTTGGCGGAATGACACAAGAATGTATTGCGCTCTGGACCGAGGTTCAAACTCCAGCCCCACCAAGCTGCTACTAGTTGTGCCCTTGAGCAAGGCCCTTATCCCCCAATTGCGGGGGGTGTGGGACCCCCGTTAAGCTTGCGTTCGGAAAGGTATCCGGCGTATTATTGCCAAGCCAACTAATATGGATCACTAAAGTACAGTGGCGCCCCCTAATGGAAGCAGATGAAAGGAAGGCATTCGGACCCGATTCACACAGTAAAGAAAACACTGGGAGACACAAAACCCTTTTGACATTTAAAATGAAATAACACTGGATATTACGGGGGGGGGGGGGGCTTTATGTTGGGTATAAACTAAACTATAATGTGCTGCATTTATAAAAATCAATGAACGACTGCAGGGAAAATGAAATGACATTCTTGTATGCAGCAAAAAAAAGAACTCCGAAAAAAGGTGTCGGGTTGAAGGTTATTTTCAAGTAAAATACTCAATGTCTATTTGAGTCCTTCTTGCATTTATCCTTTATGCATTATGACATAAATAAACTAATAAATAATAAATAAATAAATAAATAAATAATAGATGCACCGGCACCAAAAATAAGCAAAAAAGCGCCGTCTTCTCTATGTGTGCCATCGTCTTTTTACTCATGCTGTTAACCTGAATAATAAAAAGGACCATTTCGTTTAACAATGAAATAACATGAATATATGCATCAGCGCATCAGGGGTGTATGCTGGGCGCTGGGCGGTTGTCGCACATTGGCCTTTTTGACGCGTATTAAGAGCGACAAAACATTCGAACACCTTTTATTTAGATGTTACACATTCGCCATGATCTAAATAATCTAACAAATAAAAAACAACGAGCTAAAATAAATCTCATTTTAATTAAATACTCATTCCTTATTTCCAAATGCCTCCAGGAGTCGCATCAGAGGGACGAAAGAGACGCATGGTTTAGGGGTTTTGCTCAATAGGTGCAGGAAAGGTTGTGAGTGGTGATACTGGGATTTGAACCCACGACACGTTAAACCCACGACACGTTAAACCACTAACCAATACCTGAACGCCTTGTGCCCCAAACCCGCCCCCACCCCATCCCCCCCCCAACGCCCCAACACCCCCCCCCCCCCCCCCCCCCCCTGCTATATAACGCGTATCATAGACAAGGGAAGGAATGGCAAAGCCGATCTGAAATATTTAGAGGCATGTGACGGTTATGAACAGGAGTTACAGTTACTGAGAACACACTCGCGAGCAACTCGCACTCTCTGCTGAGATTACATAAATCTACCCACTCTCTCACACACACACACACACATACACACACACACACACACTCTCTAAGCAGCCGTGTTACAGCAGAAAGGTGGAGCTTGAAATAGAGAATGTATTGTGCTTCACTACATGGTCAAAAGTTTGCGTGAACAAGAATAGTGCGTGCTTTTGGAACATCCTATTCCGCATTTGCTCTTCCCGGGAACATCGCCACTCTTCCGGGTAAAAGGTAAAGGAGGCCACTGGAAGTGACACTTGAATGTGTGTCCCAATACTTTTGCCCAACACCTAGGCCGTAAAGCAGTTACTGAGGCTCTACATAATTTTTTATTTTGAGCATTTATTTATTTATTTATTTTTATTTATTTTTTTTATATTATTTTAATAGGCACACACACACACTACACCGCTGCGTTTAAGGCCGACATTTCCGAGGATTTACATCTGACCCTGAAACTTCCTTCATTCCCGTAATTTGTAAAGCGCTCCGGTACAGACCGATCGATACGCACAACAGCTGTATTCAGGGGGGGATGGAGGGAATAAGGAAAAGAAGAGGTTCGAGGCCTCGGCCAAAAAAAAAAAAAAAGGTCAGCTGGGGTTTCACAGCTTGTGAAATATTAAACGGGCAGCGTTTGGACGGCGCCGGAACCGAGGCACGAGATTAACTTTTAAATAATGTTTTAACATGTTTAATATTTCACAACCTGTGCTATTAAGGGCAAGCTGTTCCTCCGAAGTTTAATAGAGGGGTACGGGAATGGAGAGACTGCATGCTTTCCTCCTTGTACAAACACGGGCAATGTGCTTCCAGAGTCAAGAAATAAGGGAAGGTAATAATGTCAAAATAGCAGATAACATGAAGAAAGTAAAAGAGTGTGAAAGTGAAGAGATGCGACTCCATCACGAGCGCATGTGAACATGCTAATGAACACGAGTGATTCCACAAGTGAGCCAACTCTTTCACAAGTGACTCGCTTCCCTCACAAGTGACTCGCTTCCCTCACAAGTGATTCGCTTCCCTCACAAGTGATTCGCTTCCTTCACCCTCACAAGTGACTCGCTTCTCAAGTGACTCGCTTCTCAAGTGACTCGCTTCCCTCACAAGTGACTCACTTCCCTCACAAGTGACTCACTTCCCTCACAAGTGACTCACTTCCCTCACAAGTGACTCACTTCCCTCACAAATTATTCACTTCCCTCACCTAGTGACTCGCTTCTCAAGTGATTCGTTTCCCTCAAAAGTGACTAGCTTCCCTCACAAGTGACTCGCTTCTCAAGTGAGTTTCCCTCGCAAGTGATTTTCCTCACAAGTGATTCGCTTCCCTCACAAGTGATTCGCTTCCCTCACAAGTGATTCGCTTCCCTCACTCTTTCCACCTTTTTCACCAACGATCCGCCTCTTTCTCAAGTGATCTTCCTCTTTCATTCCAAGCGATCTGCCTCTTTCCCTTTAAGTGATCCACCACTTTCACACGTGATCCGCCTCTTTCACAAGTGATTCAATTCTCTCACAAGTGATTCTCCTCCATCACAAGAGATCCGACTACTTCTCTTTCACACGACCAATTTCTTTCACAAATGATCTACCTCTTTCACAAGGCCCACTTCTTTCCCAAGTGATCTGCTTCTTTCTCTTTAGAGGATCACTTGTGAAAAAGGAGGATCACTTGTGAAAAGGGGATCACTTGTGAAAGAGAGATCACTTGTGAAAGAGAGATCACTTGTGAAAGAGACAGATCACTTGTGAAAAGAGGATCGCTTGCGAAAGGGAGATCACTTGTGAAAGAGACAGATCACTTGTTAAAAGGGGGCTCATTTGTGAAAGAGACAGATCACTTGTGAAAACGGAGGATCCACTTTTCTTTTTCAGGTAAACCACCTCTTTCACATGATCCACTTCTTTCTCAGGTGATGCAGTATATTTTGGGCTATCTCTCGGGCCGAGCCGATGTATGGGTTTGTGTTGATTAAACAGTCAACAACTCAATTCATACCGATCATTTTTATAGCTGTCATTATTGTGATATTCCGATACAATTGTGAGACTCACACGCGGACGTGCGTACACTTTTTTATATCGTTGCAGGGGTACGCACCGTGAGCGTGTACAGGAAGCCTGTCGCTGTGCGTTAACAGCATATGGTGGTCACAAACCAGGGGGTGTTAAAGACTTCAAACAGATAAACGAGTGCAAATCCCACCTCACTCGTCTGCCTACGCACTCCACTTATGTGTCATTACAGGATTTTTTTTACTCCATAGTGTTTCCTTCCTCTCCGTAACATCAGTCACGTCAGAGCGGGAAAAACCTCGGCCTATAGGGCAGCTACGACGACAAATATTATAGCACACACACACACACACACACACACACACACACACACACACACACACACAGGTGGTGTGAACACCAGCAGGAGGGTCGGTATTAAGCTGCACGTAAGTATGACATTTGAACAGTGATGAAGACGAGACTGCACTGATCTCCAGCTCCGTCTCTGTACTTCCGTGCAGCAGGTGTAAAAGATATAAAAGGAGAACGTGTTAAGCCGAATGAAGGAAAGACATTCGGCGTTGTCGCTGTCTGTCTGCTATAATACCCTGTCTGGATCAGCACTGCTAGCACTCATGATATCGAAGCACTCTCTGTGTGTGTGTGTGTGTGTGTGTGTGTGTGTGTGTGTGTGTGTGTGTGTGTGTGTGTGTGTGTTTGCAACAAAAGAGCTAAGAGCTTACAAATAAAAAAATAAATAAAAAAGAGGCCACTGTCTGACCCATAGAGGTGATGGGTTGAGTTCACTTTCCCTCTCTCTCTCTCTCGCTCTCTCTCACACACACACACACACAGTAGATAAGAAGAAAAAGAAAAGCAAGGTTAAAAGTAGAGTAAATAAGTCAACAAGAAACTGAGTTGAAGAAGGGAAAAATGAAGGAGGATCAGTTGTGAAAGGGGTGGATCACTAAAGAAAAAGAGAGATATTGCTTGTGAAAGGGGTGGTTCATATGAAAGAAGAGGATCAACGGGGATCGTATGAGAAAGAAGAGGATGACTTGTGGAAAAAGGAGGTTCATTTATGAAAAAGGAGGATCACTTGTGAAAGCGATAGATTCATAAAAAAGGATTACTTGTAAAAAAAAAGGAGGATCACTTATTAAAGAGGCAGATCACTTGTGAAAAGGGAGGATCACTTGTGAAAGAGATAGATTACTTGTAAATAAGGATCACTTGTAAAAAAAAAAGAGGATCACTTATTAAAGAGGCAGATCACTTGTGAAAAAGGAGGATCCCTTGTGAAAGAGGCAAATCACTTGTGAAAGGGACAGATCTCTTGTGAAAAAGGAGGCTCACTTGTGAAAGAGAGATCATGTGTGAGAGAGACAGATTACTTGTAAAAAGGAGGATCACTTGTGAAAGAGAGATCATGTCTAAAAAAGAGATCACTTCTGAAAAAGGAGGATCATGTGTGAAAGAAAGATCAGTTGTGAAAAACGAGGATCACATGTGAAAAACAGATTGCTTCGATCACTTCTGAGAAAGAGATCACTTGTGAGGGAGATGGATTGCTTGTGAAAAAGGAGGATCACTTGTAAAAGGGAAAGATCTCTTGTGAAAAATGGAGGATCACTTATTAAAGAGAGACCACTAGTTAGAGAGAGATCACTTAGCAAGAAGGGGGAATCACATGTGAAAGAGAGATCACTTATGAAAGAGACAGGTCACTTGTGAAAAAGGAGGATCACATGTGAAAGAAAGATCAGTTGTGACAAATGAGGATCACTTGTGAAAAACAGATCGCTTCGATCACTTCTGAGAAAGAGATCACTTGTGAGGGAGACAGATCGCTTGTGAAAAAGGATGATCACTTATTAAAGAGAGATCACTAGTTAGAGAGAGATCACTTATGAAAGAGACAGGTCACTTGTGAAAAAGGATCACATGTGAAAGAAAGATCAGTTGTGAAAAACGAGGATCACTTGTGAAAAGTAGATCGCTTCGATCACTTCTGAGAAAGAGATCACTTGTGAGGGAGACGGATCGCTTGTGAAAACGGAGGATCACATGTGAAAGAAACATCAGTTGTAAAAAACGAGGATCACTTGTGAAAAACAGTTCATTTGTGAGGGAGACAGGTGACTTGTGAAAAAGGAGGATCACTTGTTAGAGAGAGATCACTTCTGGAAAAGAGATATCGTGTGAATAAGGAGGATCATTTGTGAAAGAAAGATCACTTGTGAAAAAGCAGTGATCTCCCCTGTTAAAGGGGAGATCACTTGGAAGAGGAAGTAGGATCACTTGTAAAAGATCACTTCGGAAGGACGAGGATCAATAAGAACGAGATGGATCACTTGGGAAAATGACGAATCACTTGTGTAAAAAGTAGGATAACGCATGTGGAAGGCGAACGGCGTAGGAAACGGGGATCCACTCGTGAACGAGGCGAATCACCAGTGAAAGACTGAAAGAAAGCACAAGAATTGATAGCAAACATTCAATTCATCTACAAGTTTTGATTAATGACAACGACGCCTTTTTGTGTAAAGATGCTGTTTCTAGGGCTGTCTTTACAACACAACACACACACACACACACACACACACACACACACACACACACACACACACACACACACACACACACACACACACACACACAGCGCTCCTGTGAGATTAGAGCAGGGACAAAAATCTTACAACACAAAAGAGAAAAACAAGCAGAAGATTGTGATTAAATGAAAATGAGAGAGAAAATAACAGACTCTGAGAAAAGGAACAAGAAAACATGACGCACAAACAACAAAACTATGCGGGTAAAAGGAAACGTGTGTGTGTGTGTGTGTGTGTGTGTGTGTGTGTGTGTGTGTGTGTGTGTGTGTGTGTGTGTGTGTGTGTGTGTGTGAGTCAGCATCTAAAGCCTACAGGTCACAAATAAATGTCCCTATCTCACGCTCCTTCCGTCATCAACCTAAGAGGGATGGATAGAAAGTGGCTTAGAAAGTGAGAGATAGAGAGAGAAAAAACGATGGATGAACCGAAGGAGGTTAAAAAAGATTTTTTAAAAAAAGAAGGTGAGAAAGTAGAACCTCAAACCAAGATGGGTAAAAAGACGGATGGAGTAAAAGGGAGAGAACAATGAGAAGAGAGATAGTAAAAAGGAATAGATAGGTGGAGACAAAGACACAGGGAAAAGGAGAGAAAGAGAAAAAGAAGGGATAGAAAAATGACAGGAGGGTGGGTAGAAAGACAAATAGAATGACAGACAGAGGGAAAGAAGGGCGGATAGAAAAACGGAGAAAGGAACGCAGGCAGAAAAACGGATAGGAAGATAGACAGACAGGCAGGTCGATAGAAAGAGGGATAGAAAGAGGAAAAGAAGGAGTAAATAAGAATCAGCAAAAAAGTGTAGATCAAATGTCACAGACGTGTTTGTGAACAGATGTCTGTCTTTCGCCCACTGCCTCACGTGCACATCTGCTTCTTATACACATTCACACACACACACACACACACACACACACATACAGCACACACCAGCACAACACCACACACACACACACACCACACACCCCACACACACACACACACACCGCAGGGTTTGGAGGCAGCCATGCCAGCTGTGGTTAACAGCTGTGTGAGGTGACGGTGTCAGCCAAATGATGGATTCTAAGGGACAAACATCCAGAGGAGAGGAGAGGAGAGAAAGATACCTGATAGATAAACACCTGAGAGACAGATACCAGACAGATGGACAGACAGACAGAAGGAAAGAAAAAAGAGGATAAGATCCGATAAAAATAAGAGTTGGGATGAGATAGAGCTCAAGGTTAGAAGGAAGGGAGGAGAAGATGAAGAAAGGACAAAAAAAAGAAAAGAAAGGGGAGATAAGTTGATGATGTAAGGAGGGTGAGAAGGAAGGGGGAGCTGAAAAGAGAAAAAGAAAAGGAAAGAAAGGAGAGATGAGTTGATGTTGGGAGGATCACAAGAGAGAAAAAGAAGGAGGAGAAAGAAGAAGAGGAAAAAGGAAAGGAAAGAAAAGAAAGGGGTGATGAGATGATGTTGGAAGGAGCATGAGAAGAAGAAGTAGAAGAAGAGGGGAAAAGAAAGAAAAGAAATGGGAGATGAGTTTAGGATGGAAAGAGGAGAGGAGAGGGACGGAGAGCTGAAAAGGGAAAAAGAGGGAGCATAGCATGAGGAGCATGAGAAGATGAAAAAAAGAAAGAGAGAAAGAAAGAAAAAAGAAGGGGGAATAGAAAGAAAAGAAAGGGGTATATGAGGTGAGGATGGAAAGAGGAGAGGGAAGGAGAGCTGAGAAGGGAAAAAGAAAAGAAAGGGCAGATGAGATGATGAAAGGAGCATGAGAAGAAGAAAAAAGAAAGAAAAGAAAGGGGAGATGAGTTTAGGATGGAAAAAAGAGAGAAGGAGTGGGAAAGAGAGCTGAAAAGGGAAAAAGAAAAGAAAAGGAAAGAGAGGGGAGATAAGATGGTGTTGAAAGGAGCATGAGAAAAAAAAGAAAGATTAAGTGGAAAAAGAAAGAAAAGAAAGGAGATAAGGTAATGATGGAAGGAGCTTGAGAAAAAGAAAGGGAAGAAGAAAAAAAAGAAGAGGATAAAGAAAAGAAAGGGGTGATAAGATGATGACGGAAGGAGCTTGAGAAGAATAAAAAAGAAAGAGGAAAAAGAAAGAAAAGAAAGGGCCGATAAATTGATGATGGAAGGAGTGTGAGAAAAAGAAAGGACAGAAAAAAGAAGAGGAAAAAAAAAAAGAAAAGAAAGGGCCAATAAGTTGATGCCGGAAACAAAGTGAGACGAATAAAAAAGAAAGAAAGACGAGGAGGAAAAAAAAAGAAAAGAAAGGAGCGGAAGGAGCGTGAGAAAATGAAAGGAAAGAAAAAGAAGAGGAAAAAGAAAAGAAAAGAAAGGGGAGATACGATGATGTCAGAAGTATCATGAGAAGAAAGAAAAGAAAAAAAAAAAAGAGGAAGATTAAGTGGAAAAAGATAGGTTGATGACGGAAGGAGTGTGAGAAAAAGAAAGGAAAGAAAAAAGAAGGGGGGAAAAAGAAATAAAATAAAGGGTAGATAAGATGACGTTGGAAGGATCATGAGAAGAAGGAAAAAAAGAAAGAGAAAAAAGAAGAGGGGAAAAGAAAGTGAGTTGGGGATGGTAAGAGGAGAGAAGAGAGGAAAAAGGAAAGGTGATTAAGGAGATAAGGGTGGAAAGAAGAGAGAAAAGAAGAGGAACTAGAGACTAGAAAGGAAGGATTAAAAGAAAGGGAAGTGGAGTGAGAGGATGGGAGGAGAGGGAAAAAAACAGAGAGAATAGGCGGAGGAGGAGGGAAGCAATCATGTTCCCAGTACACTGGGGGATTGGCTGGAAGGCCGAGACCAACCTCTTACACTCCGGCCTCAGTCTGGGAGTTCACACATTCCCATTGTAATAACACCGCACGAGCAACACACACACACACACACACACACACACCACACACACACACACACACACACACACACACACACACACACACACACACACACACACACACACACACAGAGAGAGAGAGAGAGAGGAGAGAGAGAGAGACAGAGAAGACGTTGTCATTCGTGCAAACCCGTCAAAAGCAAAGCGGAAAATTTGGACATTTGAATGGCCGGGATATGATTATTGAAAAAGCCCGGAATTCCGGGTGCCAGACTTCCGTACTTCCATACTTAACGCCAATAAACAGAACTTGTAAAGATAAACACGTTACGTCAACGTTCCCGTAAAACACGCATCAGGATCGGCGCTTCGGGATGGTGTCCTGTTTTTTTTTTTCCGGAAGCGAGACGGATTCATCCCAAATCCTTCAGCACCTGTTCCCCGGGGCTTCTGGAACGCACATCTGGGGGAATTTACAAGGCAGCAGATGTTGCCTGCTGCCACCCAAAACACCTGCGCTCACACACTTACACACCCCAATCTTCTCCTGTAAGTGAGTGTGTGTGTGTGGTGTGTGGTGTGTGTGTGTCACACACACCTGCTCCCTCTCTCTAATTCACGTCAATGTGACATCGGCAGAGGCACAAGAGAAACACGGAATCAAAACTAACCGACCGGAGAACGAGGACACGCCGAGAGGTTATGTCCACAAAGGATGTGTCTGTTGTGTGTGTGTGTGTGTGTGTGTGTGTGTGTGTGTGTGTCTGCCCTGGTGTGTGTGTTTGCTGTCTCGTCCCTTTTTCTTAAAGGGGACAACAGAAATACAGGACGACTACAAACAGATTTTTGAGGGACAGCTGGGAATTTGATGAACCAGAGTGTGTGTGTGTGTGTGTGTGTGTGTTGTGTGTGTGTGTGTGTGTGTGTGTGTGTGTGTGTGTGTGTGTGTGTGTGTGTGGGCACGGATTTGATTGGCTGGGAATGAAAGCCTGCACCGGATCTTCCGTGGGAATGGATTGGACTGGGAATGGAAGATCCTGTGGATCTTCTTCATTTCTATCCACCATGAAGGATCCCATGGGTGTCTAGGCCAATCCGGATGAAAATAAATAAATAAATACATAAATAAATAAAATAAATAAATAAATAAATAAATAAATAAACAAACGCTCACACTTTTGTGTTTCATTCAAAGAACATCGTACAAAGACACAGCGCCCCCTGGAGGACAAAGAGTTAAGGGCCTTGCTCAAGGACCCAAGGCTGGCAAGCATGATGACAACCCGGGGTTTGAACCCCTTCCCGATCATTATCCTTAGCGAATTAGCGCATTAAACCGCTCAGCTACCACCACCCCTCCCCTCCCTCCCTCCCTCCCTCCTCCCTCTCCGCTTGGACCCGCATTGTTTCTTCTTTCTTCTCTTCTTTTCTCCGCCTGGCGTTCCTTCGCTATAAAATTGCATCACCGTTTTCAGACGCTTCTGAGGAGCGTTGTTTTTGCTACATTATTCATGATGGAGTTCAGACGACTATCCGGATTGCAAGGTCACATGTTCAAGTCCCATCATCATCATCATCATCATCATCATCATCAAAGCTTGGGCCAGTAACCCCCGAAAAACCGCTCGAAAAGCTCTCGGGGTCAGGTGTCTGTCACTATAAGCGGCTCATAAGCGTGCGCGTTTCCTCTTACGAGCTCTTAAAACGGCGAATCCCGATTTGCGATGGTAGGCATCGGACGTTCTATCGTCTTTCTTTGGAGCGGTAATAAATATCCTGCATCGGATGCGAGATGAATAAACATCAGCAGCAGCAGCAGCAGCAGCAGCGGCCCCTCCAGCAGCGGAGTGAGGAGGAGCGATGGCCTCGTTATTAATGAAGGAAATAAAACGGTAACGAGGCGGCGTACAGAAAAGGAGCAACGGGGAGCCGTGTACTCGCAGTTCAGTAACACAACACAGATGTCAGAGCACTTGTGGGAAATTAAGAAGGTTTGAGTGATGATTTGAATCGGGGAACATGCATTAGGTGCGATGGAGATGAACGACGAGACGGAGGGGAAGCACGGAAGGTAGAGAGATGCGTGCGGTTTAAAAAAAAAAAAAAAAGGGAAGAGAGAGACGAGAGAACAAACCGAGGAAGGCAGATGCGCCACAGGAGAGAAGTTTAAGATGCAGTACACAAAAAGAAACGCCGGAATGAAACAAGCAAACGTGCGTAATCGTGTTTGAAAGAGCGCACGGGGTGAAGGAAATATACCGCTTTTTTTTTTCTTTTCTTTTTACAGGGGGGGAAAAAAAGGAAAAGGAGCAGCAGCCTCTATCACTGCATTTCAAATAGATAGAGGGAAAAAAAAAGGAAAAAAAAAAAAAGAAAAAAAAAAAAGGTCGGCCGGGTTGATCCACATTTGCGTCAAGTGTTTAAACACGAAACAGCAGGTGCATAAACTGTTGAAATGGAGGTTAATTTATCATAAATGATTATTCCATTAATAATCACTGTACTTTAATAAGGTTCCCCCCCCCCCCCCCCATGCGGAGTAATCCTCACGGCTCACGGCTCGCGGGGAAGAGAAAGGAGTGTATTAACATAATTAAGTCTGATTTACTGTAGTGGAAAAATAATACATACATAAATAAATAAATAAATAAATAAATAAAACACATTGCGTTCGACACCCTGGCGCATTACATTAACATTTTATTTATTTATTTATTTATTTATTTATTTATTTTATGTCTCGCTATACATTCCGATTTTATGCTCAAGTCCGGTAGGAAAAAGTCGGAACGCCAATTCATCCCGATTTGGGATTATGGCTCTATGAGGTATTGAAAAAAGTCTATTTTTTGCCAATAGATCGCACACAGGGAGTCTAGTGTTGCACGATATATCGCTACTAGAAAGGTATCGCGATACCCTGCGTTTAAAAACGATACAATTCTTCATTTTTATTAGTACAGAGTTTTGAAGGACAGGTGGGAATTTGATGAAGGTCTAAACCAGGCGTTGTCCAAATCAATTCCCACAGAAGATCCTCTGCTCATTCCAACCAATCAAGGGCCACATAAAATGCTAAACCGGGCAGAAATTTGCCGTGGATTTTATCGTGTGTTTTTTTTTTTTCAGTTTTGTATCTTGTTAATTTGCGCTGTCTGTTGTAGCACCTTAGTTGTGGGGAAACGATGAAAGTCTACTTGACTGCTTAAAACAAAGTCGGCTGTAGTTTCGAGCGTGTGTATTTTTAATGCTGATGAATCCTAAGGCATGAAAAATAATGATATTTTTTAATATATTTTATTTTTAGACAGTTTAAACATTTCTACTTTGTTTTAGCATAGCACAAACATTCAGTGTTTATTAATAAATAAAAGCAAAGACTTGTCTATAGTATCGAGTGGGTAATGGTATTGTGATATTTACTCTCGGTATCGTATTCAAGTCTAAGGAATGAGCCTGGCTTGAAAATATACGATTTTCCTCGCATATCCTAGCTTACTTGTTTATTTTGTTGTTGTTGTTTTATTTTCTGGAAGCTGGGGTCAGAGCACAGGGTCAGAGAGGATACAGAGCCCCTAAAGCACAGAGGGTTAAGGGCCTTGCTTAAGGGCCTTGCTCAAGGACCCCAAAGGGGTCAGCTTGGCGATACCAGGCCTTGAACCCCCGACCTTCGGATCAGTAACCCAGAGCCTTAAGCCACTGTGCTGATGTGAACATCCTGTACGTGAGGAGACTGTATGGATTCTGCAGAGGATAAATCAAGCGACGTACATCATTTAGAAAAAAAGTTATGAAACTTGCATGAGGCTTCGCAGCAGATATTCAAATGAGGATTTCTTTCTGCAATTAAGAGCCCTGGCGTGTGTGATACACATTTCAGATGTGTTATGAGTAGAAGGTTATTCACAATGATACCTTTTTTTCTTTCTTTC
>JACRUU010000005.1:10118473-10130973 GCA_030449085.1 Kryptopterus vitreolus | reverse complement strand
CACACACACACCATGATCTCTACTACAATCACTCCAACTCCAAGATCTCTACCACAAACACACACACACACACACACCACACCATGATCTCTATTACAATCACTCCAACTCCATGATCTCTACCACAAACACACACACAACACATGTCACAACACACACACACACACACACACACACACACACACACACACACACACACACACACACACACACACACAATGACTCCATGATCACTACCACACATACACACAAACACCAACTTCATGAACTATTACATTTACTCACACACGCTATGACTCCATCCATATCTCTACACACACACACACACACACAGGGTCCATGATGTCTACTACCCATAGACAATCCAACATTATGACATCTATCACACATGCTCTTTGACTCCATGATCTCTACTACAATCACTCCAACTCCATGATCTCTACTACACACACACACACACACACACACACACACACAACACACACAAAACACCAACTTCATGAACTATTACATTTACTCACACACGCTATGACTCCATCCATATCTCTACCACACACACACACACACAGGGTCCATGATGTCTACTACCCATAGACAATCCAACATTATGACATCTATCACACATGCTCTTTGACTCCATGATCTCTACTACAATCACTCCAACTCCATGATCTCTACTACACACACACACACACACACACACACACACACACACACACACACCACACAACACACACACACACACAAGAACTTCATGATCTTCACCACACACACACAAACTCTGACTCCATGATCCACACACACACATACACACATACACACACACACAACCCACACACACACACACACACACACACACACACACACACACACACACACACACACACACACACACTAATCTCTACTACACACACCCTAATGATCTCTACTGCAAACACTCCAACCCCATGATCTCCACACACACACACTATGATCTTCCTCCATGATTTCTGCTCCACACACTCCACCCCCACCCCCACACCCCCCCCCAGTAAAGGGACTGAACCAACCACGCCTCGGTGTCATAGTCCAGGTATTAATTCCTTTATTACGGCGTGTGTTCTGTATTTATGTTGACAGACGGCGAAGGCGGCGCGTCAGAACGTCTTCAAACTGTTGGGGATGAGAGACTAATGCGCGCTCGGGGCTTCCAGGATGTCGCGGAATAATAACACCTGCGCGACTTGTCGCAGGTTCATGCGACAATAATCGCAGGTTCAGGAGTCAATTATCATACCTGCAAATTTTATTGGGAGGGAAAAGAAAAGAAAAGAATTTTTTTTCCCCATAGCAACGAGTCATAGCAACGAGTCAGAGACCCACTGTAATGGAAAAAAACGCTGATTAAGGGACGGAGTGAAAGACGTGGACGGCTACAGCCGAGCTAGTTAGCGTTCCTCGGGCTGACGTGTTTAACGGTGCAGGGAAGGGAATCGAGCAGGTGGAGGAGGAGGAGGAGGAGGAAGAGTAGGCGAGAAAACCCTGATAGAATAAAGAACCCCACAGGTGCAGTCATATTCTATCCGAGAGCCGATCTCGAAACGCCCCCAACATCCCGATTGGAATAAGCTTGATCCTGAAAAAAGAGATTTTCGAGTCTCGTGCAAATCCAAGTCCGGTTGCAGATTCCGCTGAGGACGCAGAGAGAATCTTTGACGTTATCTTTTTTTTTTTTTCCTTCCCTCCCCCCAAATCTTCCTTCTTGGTAAAAGCGGCAGAATGTACGCGGTGATGTAATCCGTCAGCAATTTTATTTATTTATTTATTTTTTTAAACCTATCATCAATCTATTACAGAGATAAAATGGAGGTCGCTGATAAGATGGAAATGCTCTCGCTTCACATTAGTTTAGTATTCGTGCGACGTCCCTGGTATTTGAAAAAAACTTGCATTTTGCACAGTGTGTGGTGTGTGTGTGTGTGTGTGTGTGTGTGTGTGTGTGTGTGTGTGTGTGTGTGTGTGTGTGTGTGTGTGTGTGTGTGTGTGTGTGTGTGTGTGTGTGCGCTTTCGGATTTCTGATTGAATGCTACCGAACAAAGCATTAAAGGAAAATAAAAAAATAAATAAATAAATGAAAATAGATCTATTAGCGTAGCACTGTAAAGTCCGTATGAGTGTCCTGGTCGTGTTTACAAAACACACAAATACAAACAAAAAAACAAAAACAAAGGTACCTTGGACCAGTTGAGGCGCTTCATGATGGTGTCGGGCTTGAACTCCTTTTTGGGCTGAAGGCCGAACGGGAGAACGTGCGGCGTAAGAGAGGACATAACGCCTCCGAGTCCTGGAGGAGGTGGAGGAGGTGGAGGAGGAGGAGGTGGAGGAGGAGGAGGGGCACCAAAAGGAGGCGGAGGTGGTGGTGGAGGAGGAGGAAGTCCAGGCATGGAAGCAGAGCATGGCATAGGTGGAGGACCTGAGGGTGGAGGACCTGAGGGTGGAGGACCTGGGGCCACGGGTTGGTGTGAAATTGCCCCAAACTGCAAAAGAAAGAAAGATAGACAGACAGACAGAAAAAATAGATAGATAGATAGATAGATAGATAGATAGATAGATAGATAGATAGATAGATAGATAGATAGATAGATAGATAGATAGATAGATAGATAGACAGACAGACAGAGATAGAGACAGACAGAAAAAATACATACATAGATAGATAGATAGATAGATAGATAGATAGATAGACATACAGACAGACAGACAGATAAATAAAAAGATAAATAAATGATTAAATAAATAAAAATAAAAATGACCAGTGACAAACTGTGTAAACATTTTGATGGTTGTATAAAGCAAATGCTTTACGTTGAATGAAATTAAATATATGAATTATTGTACATTTAAGACGAAGTACATCTTTTTAAGTTTTTAATTTGTGATTCCGCATTAATTAACAAAACCCATCCTGCAGTACCGCCACAGACCACCGGGTCGAAAACCCCTGGTACGTGTAGAACACCTTTGGAGGACCAATCCGGCTCCGTGAACATATGTTGTGGAGTAGAAGATGAAGAAAACCCTATTGGAGATGCAGTAAAACAGCGTGAGCGCGTACGCCAGACGGAGAACGTCGAAATGAAAGCGAACGTAAAAACGAAACCGTAACCCGAGCCTCCTAAATCATATGTTTTTTTTTTTTTTCGGTAACAAGGTGGAATGAATTACTGCAACGTTTATGTAGGACACGGAACGGCTTTGGAATGATAGTAGACCGGCGTGATTGATCGCTCTAACTGCCTGTATTGCAAACTTTCAGCGTGCTCGTTGGGCTCCATTATTTAACAACTGATCGGCACTATCGACGCCGGCCCAGCGAGCCAAAAAGCAATTCATCAAATAAAACCCCTTCGGCTGGCGCTCTATTCGTCATGCCAGTCTGAAGGGTTGAGGAGCAACTGGGGAGAGAGAATAAAAACGGCGCCTTGGACTACATGACGAGGGATGCACATCCTTCACACTTAGTAATTGTTCGAGGAGCTGCTTAAAAAATAAATAAACCTGGAACGCCGGAATCCAATACCGCCCCCCCCCCATGTCGTTTAGCTCAGGATTACTGCGGGATTTAATCCTTTTTGCTTGAGGTGATCGATACATCGAACCTGTTTTTTCTTTCGA
Source organism: Kryptopterus vitreolus (assembly GCA_030449085.1). Lineage (NCBI taxonomy): Eukaryota > Metazoa > Chordata > Actinopteri > Siluriformes > Siluridae > Kryptopterus > Kryptopterus vitreolus. The sequence goes on along the minus strand of JACRUU010000005.1, from coordinate 10,127,319 downwards.
AATCATCCCTTAAGCAACACACTGACAAAAAAAATCCGATCTCGGATGAATCCGGTTGCACAAATCTCCCGCTCCGTGAAGACGCTTCGGAGATCTTCGTCTTGAGTGTGTTGAAAGGGTTTGTCTTACCTCAACCTACATCATGTTATTTACATCCTTGTGGCGGAACGATCAAAAGTATGTGGACGCCAGAGGGGTTAGTACACAGCAGAATCATCAAGTCCTATAGTTCATAAGGGAAAATCTGGGAACCTGAACCTGTGTATGGGATGCCAACCCATAGCATGGCGCACACACACACACACACACACACACACACACACACAATGACACACTAGGGACAATTTTTCCAAGGTGCCAATTAACCTACAGTGCATGTTTTTGGACTGGGAGGAAACCGGAGAACCCGGAGAAAAACCCACTGAAGCACGGGAAGAACATGCAAACTCCACACACACACACACACACACACACACACACACACACACACATACACACACATCACACAGACACACACACACACACACACAACACACACACACACACACAGACACACTAGGGACAATTTTTCCAAGGTGCCAATCAACCTACAGTGCATGTTTTTGGACCGGGGAGGAAACCGGAGAACCCGGAGAAAAACCCACTGAAACACGGGAAGAACATGCACAAACTCCACACACACATGGCCGAGACGGGAATCGAACCCGGACCCTGGAGGTTTGAAACTTAACATAATAATCTTGATAACTTAATGAATTTGAGGAAGATCCACCGTGTTGATCCATAACATATAGACGTCTGAGTAATACCAGTGTATAAACAGCACAGAGCTTTATTTATTTATTTATTTATTTTCCCCTTGGCCATTGAAGATCACAGGGGTTCCTTTTACTTTGGGAATAAACAGATCAAAAGTGCAGTTTGGACATCACGTCTAAATAAATAAATAAATAAAAATCTGGTCAATAGTATTGGAGTGGATTGTTTTCCTTGTGGGATCTTAAGATTTTTCCACGATGATCAAATGTAAAAAAAAAAATAATAATAATAATAATAATAAAAAATTTTAAAAAGTGAAGACATCGACATAAGAACGCTCACGTCTCACACAAGACGTCCATATTGTCTTTTTATGATGTTATTTTTAATATTCATTATTAGGATCACATTCCGCCGGAATACCGCAAGTGAGCAATTCCAATCAAAAATAAATAAACAAATAAAAAATTCAATAAAATAAAAAGATGCAAATTGTACAGAAGTCTGACATGAATTAAATAATTATATAAATAAATATCTACTCCTTTCCTATCCGGTAGATTCAAACTAAACTCTTTCAGGAATTGTGACGGGCGTTGCATCAACCCGGAGCGGCGTGAAAAAAAAACCCTGCTAGTGTGACCGTGTTCTCTCGCTGAGGGACGGTAAAACCGGAGTGCATTGCGGCAGAGAGATAATCCGGAAGGAGGGAGGAAAGTATAAAGATCTATTTATGGACTATTTCCAGAAAAAAAAACGGTGTGGGGGAGGGGTTTATTGATTAGACCAGATAAATAAAGATCAATCAGACTGGGATACTTCACAGGAGCAAGACTGAGGGGGAATTCATTAATTGTGCGTATTTGTTTATTTGTTTTATTGTACCCGCGCAATATTTGTGGACACCTCACGCTGCATCATGTCTTCTGGGAAGACTATATTTATGGAGATTTGTGCTTATATACATGTCAGGTACTGATGTCTGTGTGGTGACATTCAGAATTCCATAAGGGCTTGGGTTCGACCCATACGTTCACGGAGCAGGACGAAGGGAAAAACTCCCTGCTCCGGGATCAGATATCTCCCAAACCTTTTTATCTACACATTTTAATGTAGGAAGTGGTTTACAAAGAATAGTAAAGAGAAAAGGTGATAAATAAATAAATAAATAGATAGATAGATAAATAAATAAATAAGGAAAGAAGGAAGGGAGGGAAGGTAAAAATTCCCTGCTCCGGGATCAGATATCTCCCAAAACTTTTTATCTACACATTGTAACGTAGGAAGTGGTTTACGAAGAATAGTAAAGAGAAAAGGTGATAAATAAATACATAAGGAAGGGAAGGGAAGGGAAGGGGGGGGGGTGTAATTACCTGAGCCCTAAAGGCCTGCACTTCTGCCTCCAGCTCATTGATTTTCTCCTCCTTCTTCAGGAGCTGCGCCACGGCGTCCTGTCTCCCCATGATCTCTTCATCAAACTGCAGGGTCAAACATTAGCATTAGAGCGCAGCGCGTCTGTCCGAGGTCCTACGCCGCTTTCACACCGCGCATCCGATCTCTCAAACACCCCGTGCAGTCGAATAACACCGACCAAACAAATAAAATGATGATGAAAAATAACAGCTAGGTGTGTGTGTGTGTGTGTGTGTGTGTGTGTGTGTGTGTGTGTGTGGGCGGGAAAGAAACGAAGGCTTTTGATTATTATTATTATTATGATTAAAGAAAAAAAGCAACAGGAGGAAGTCTGAAGTTTGGGTCTGCGTTCATTTCATCAACATCAGTGCCTAGGCCACGCCCCTTCACCCTGAAACCAGTCAGAGGCAGGACACTGTCGGGGGGGTGGGCGTGAAAAATAAATAAATAAACAAGCAAATCTAGACGCAGCCGCAGGTGTTCCTACATCAGGAGAATCATAGGCGTTATGTTCCGAGAGCGCCGGAGAAACGATCTTCTGGTTGCCGGATGCCTTGGGCGTCATGTTGACGCTTTAAAAATACAGGAAAAGGAGAAAACTCTGAGAAAAAGGGGTACGAGAGAGATAGAGAGAGAGAGAGAGAGAGAGAGAGACATGCGGTAAGCTTCATCATTACGTGTGATTTACGTTAATATTTACGAGAAAACTTCTAATATTGGCTTAATAATTAAGCATTAAAATGATACATTGCTAAGAAAAAAATTGCGAATAATTAGGGGGTTGAATGTATATTTTTTTAGGGCTGTCAAAAGATATTTCATTGCGATTTAATTATTATTAATAATAATGAATTTAACACGTTACCTCGGACATTTTGCCAGAAATGAATGCTTTTCGTGTTTCTAATAAACTAATTACAAAACATACATTTCACTGAAAATCTCTTTCGCTTTAATATAATTAATGATTTCAAACCGAAAATATTTTTTTAAATATTATTTATTATTTTCATGCTGGTTTTAATTGTTAAATATGTGTACGTGGCTCCTTTAAGAATTATCGTCCGTTTTTGAGAGAAGATAATAGAATAAAAAATAATAATTAGAACTAAATAGAACTGTAATAGTGTAATTAGCATTCATTAACGAGGTGGACGGCTGAACAGCAGGCGTGTTCACACACACACACACACAACACCACGCCAAATCTTATTATATATATATTATATATATATATATATATATATATATATATATATATATATATATATAATATATATATATATACAACACATACACATAAACACATACACATATACATATATATATATATATATATAATATATATATATATATATACTATATATATATATATTTTTCTATATATATATATATATATATATGATATATATATCTCCCATATACTATAATACATATATATATATATATATATATCTAATATATATATAATATATATATATATATATACTAAAGAATATATATATTTCAGGATACATTCACACCGTGTAAAAACAACCTGTTTATCTAGTCTAGTTGCTGAGGACGCTGGCCAGAACACGGCCGTTGTTTACGGTCAAAGTGATGGCCGAGCTTTCACAGATACGGGAAGCTCCGTAATAATAATAATAATAATAATAATAATAATAATAATAATAAATAATAAAAATAATAATCTGTAAGCCCAGGGCTGTTTCATTCCGCCTGATAAACACCGTATCATACACGCGTTCTACACAATTTAAAATAAAAAAAAATGTGTTTGGACAATTTCGAGATTTTTTATTAAGCATTGAAAAGGGGTGGGGGGGGGGGGGGGGGGGGGGGGCTGTTGTTCCAAGTCACAGGAGAACCCCGTTAATCGGTAGATCATGAGTTCAAATCCAGGCCATGCCAAAGCTGGGCCCCCTGAGCAAGGCCCTTAACAGCAGGATGTATGAATGCAAGGCCCTTAACAGCAGGATGTATGAATGAGATCCAAGTGGACGCCTGAGCATCACATCCAGCAACGTTTTTTCTCCTTGACAAAGTGCATAATTGTACAGAATCTAGGGGCCTTTCTCAAGGGCCCCAACAGGATCATCTTAGTGGTGGTGGGATTTAAACTTTACATAACATTTCCTCTTCACGTTGATGTCCGAACCTTTTCCGGCATCACAATATCCCAATGCGAGATGTACACCCTATGAAGATATGGTTTTCTGTGAGATGTGGAAGATCTCCACCAGCCTGTAGAGCTGTGACATGTTTAAGAACACCGTATGACCTCCTCCACATCATTCCCGCCCCACAACGCTCTTGATGCGGAATGATCACAAATCCCCAAAACGAAGATCCGGAATCGAGTGGAAAGGCTTTTCAGATGAATAGGAAGTTCATGGCTTTTCCACATACTTTTCCCCATTTGCTCTTCTGGGAAGATGTTCATCTAGACTCCACAAGAGTGTCAAGGAATGATGTAACATGAGGACGACACCTGCGGTGGGGGGTGAGGCATCACAATAGGGTTGAGATCGGAGCTCTGTAATGCAGGTCACATCTTCATGGAGCGTCATGGTTTGGTTCTCCTCGTTCAAAGCCACCACGTCCTACATAACAGCATATGGCTGGTGTCCCAATACTTTTGCTCCCTGCACTCCCGAGGATGTGGCTTTAAACCACGTAGGGAGTTTTTTTCCGACCTCCGGATGCAGCGCCGGCAACTCTTGAGCAAAAGGTGCACTCGGAATGATCAATAACGGCCGTCCTTTTAATCTCGGAATACTGTTAATTACAAATGGCCGTCTGAACGATTTCAAATACGCTGCCTTTAATTAAGGAGGGTTAAATGGTGCAGTATTGAGTACTCTTCAAAGGCCACAATCTTCAATAAAGAAACCAGGGTGTAGCCAAAAAAAAAAGGGGGTTGGGAGAAAAAAAAAAAAGAAAGAACGTAGTGAAGGAAAAAAGAGAGAGAGATAAACAGAGACTGAGACAGTGTGTAACGGACATGAAAAGTCACTTACCTTCTGCGCAAGGTCTAATGCTCTCTGCTCGTATTCATCTGCCCGGGCCTTATCCACACACACCTCTGAGAACACACACACACACGGGGGTGGTCTTGTGTATATTTCATATATATATATATATATATATATATATATATATATATATATATATATATATATACACACATACATACATACATACATACATACATACATACACACATACATACATATATATATACATATATATATATATATATATATATATATATATATAAAAAACAAAATATAAAAGAGCACACACACACATATATACACACACACACACACACACACACACCTAGAAGGTAAGAGAAGTCCACATCCAGGCGTTTGCGGTAGGAGAAATCCGGGTCTGTCCCACTGCGATGAAGTACGATCTGAGACACACACTCCTCTATGATCTTAAAGTACTGAGGCCTAAAAGAAGAAAAACACAAAGCAAGCATCTGAGTGTGTGTGTGTGTAGTATAGCACACTATACCTGAACACACAGACTTTATTCATACAAAAGGAGCACAAATAGAATAAAATGTTTTCAGGAGATGGCTTGCACTTCGAGACAGTCTTTGGGTACGGATGGACGGAGGGATGGACGGAGGGACGGACAGAGGGATGGACGGACGGACGGACATGCCGCAGTGGCCCCTGCCTCGTCCCTGTGTCACGGCCAATATGGAATTAACTTGCCTTTTATTCCTGTTCTCATAAGGCCCACGCGGACCCAGATGCGCCCGGCTCGGCTTTAATGTATCCAATTACACGGCGAGAGCCGGAGATAGGAGAGGTTGAAGAGACCTTGATACCAGATAAGAATTTAACAAGGCATGCCATAGCTTAGGGGCAGCGTGGCACAATTTATGGCACTCGCACAAAATCAATAAAGAGCACGGCCCACTTAATCCCAACAGCAAGGCCATCAAGCCTGCAGCCACTCCTCCAACTACCTGGATAGCAGTGACACGTATACACACACACACACACACACACACACACAAACAGAGCAATAAAGCAAGAGAATTAAAGACAGACAGATCGACAAATAGAAAATGAGAATTAAAAGGACATGGACAGACTTACAGACCAATAAAGCAAAAAATATGAAGACAGACAGATAAAGCAAAAATAAATAAATAAATAAATAAATAAACAGACTAAGAGAAATCAATACAGACCAGTCAAGGAATAAACATTTAGACACACAGACAGATCAGCTAATAAGCAAGAGAAATGAGGACAGACAACAAGACAAATAAGCATAAAGACCGAATAACAGAACAATAAATCATCATAAACAACAAGAAATAGACAGACAGGCATGGGAAATAAGCAAGGGAAATAAAGAGATAGACAGACACACAGACAGACGGCCAGACAGATTAAACGACTAATAAAGGTAATATACATCAAGACAGACAGACAAACAGATAGAAAGACAGACCAGTAAAGAAGTAAACACTAAGACAGACAGACTGACCAATAAAGCAGGAGAAAGAAAAAGAAACCAACAGAGAGACAGACAAGACAATAAGGAAGAGATAGATAGGCAGACAGACAGACAAACAGATAAACCAATAAAGTGAAATGGCACAAATAGAAAGCAAAACTATATAAAGAGCGACAGTTAGAAAGACAGACAGACCAGTAAAGATATAAACATTTAGACAGACAGACAAATAATAACAAGAAGCAAAGAAAGACCAACATAAATAAAGCAACAATAAAGCATAAGAAATAAAAAGAAACAGACAGACAGACAGACAGACAAGCCAATAAGACAGAGACAGATAGACAGACAGACAGACAGACAAGCCAATAAGACAGAGACAGATGGACAGACAGACAGACAGACAGACAGACAGATAGATAAACCAATTAAGTGAAATGGAACAGACAGACTTATAAAGCAAAACTCTATTAAGAGCGACAAATAGAAAGACAGACAGACCAGTAAAGATATAAACATTTAGACAGACAGACAAATAATAACAAGAAGCAAAGACAGACAAACATAAATAAAGCATAAGAAATAAAAAGAAACAGACAGACAGACCAAAAAAGAAGAAGACAGACAGGCGAACCCCAATCGCCAACACCGCCAGGGTCCGGCTTCGACATCCCGGACAGACAGATTAACCAATAAATCCAGGGTGTATATTGCCTTAATGCCCATAGGAGAAATGACCCGAGAAACGGATATACAAATAGAGAGACAACAAAGCAAGTAAACTAAAGACAGACAGACCAATAAAGCAGGAGTAACAGACAGACAGACAGACAGACAGACAGACAGACAGACAGACAGACAGACAGAAGAACAGGTACTTGGATCTCTCACCATCAATAATAGAGGATGATTGTCAACCTGAACCCAACGTAAATATGATGAATACGATTTATATTTATATAAATTCTATATTGGGATATTTAATGTCCCAAAATGAATATGATAAAAATAGCAGTGATGGAGGAGCGTTTTTTACCGAACACACACCATGTGTGTGTTATTGTAAAGGTAAAAACGTGACTGTGATACAGAGGCCTTCTCTGTGAGAGTCCATGCATTTCTGTCACACAGAGAAAGAAAGACTACTGTGTGTGTGTTTTCTGAATGAATAAAGAAAAAAAAAAATGAAGAAAGACTGTTGTGTGTGTGTGTGTGTGTGTGTGTGTGTGTGTGTGTGTGTGTGTGTGTGTGTTTCTATGTTGAAATAACACCATATGACTGAGGAAAAAAAAAAAAAAAAAAAAAAAAAAAAAAAAAAAAAAAAAAAACAATCACCACATGACCCGCCGTTTGCGTTAACGGTCTGAATTCGCTCAATCTGACCTGCTAAAATAAAGGTATGAAAGCGAAGGGGTAGAGATTTGTTTTTAGACACCGAGAGCACCGGGTGTGCGACGAGACAAATCATTTCTCTCGAAAACGATTACTGCTCGGCTTCCATGTGTTCCTCTGCATCCCACGCGAACAGACGGAGGAGGGAGCTGGATCCGGGAACGCTCGCCTCCGCGTGGGAACACATGAAGTTGATTTCCTGGCCGACTCTGATTGGCCGGCGCTCAGCATCGCTCGTGCTGCTCGCCGCGGAGAGGCTCGCGCTACGCGTTGCTACAGCCAGAATTTCAAACATGCTGGAAAGTGGCGGAGCATCTGCGACAGAAAACTGTGACGGGAACACAGGGAGAGAGGGAGAGAGCGAGAGAGAATGAAAAATGAAGCGAGAGAAAGGAGAGCAAAAATTCAAGAAAAGTGTGTCAAAAGAAAGAAAGAAAGAAATGAAGGGAAAAAGGAATCAAGAAATGTGTCGATAGAAAGAAAGAAAGAAAGAAAGAAAGAAACAAAGAAAAGAAAAAAAAAGAAAAAAAAGAAAGATAAAGAAAGGACAAAAGTCAAAAAATCAAGAAAAGTGTGTCAAAAGAAAGAAAGAAAAAAGAAAAAAAAGAATCAAGAAAAGTTTGTCGAAAGAAAAAGAAAGAAAGAATCAAGAAAAGTGTGTTGAAAGAAAAAAGAAAAGTGTTGAAAGAAAGAAAGAAAGAAAGAAAGAAAGGTGTGTTAAAACAAAAAGAGAAAAAGAATTCAAGAAAAATGTGTTGGAAGAAAGAAACAAAGCAAGAAAGTATGTTGAA
>JACRUU010000005.1:10065973-10108473 GCA_030449085.1 Kryptopterus vitreolus | reverse complement strand
TGCATAAGAGAGTACAAAAAAAATGTATATTGTTTAAAGTGGCATCGTCTACATAAAATATACTGAAAAAATACAGATCGAAATATAATATCAAAAATATTATTATATTTACAGTATATAGACTATTAATGTTAGGACAGTCAAGAGCTGACTGATATATAACACTGGTCTACTATATACATGTTTGGTATAGTATAAACTATACTATACTATACTATACTAATATACAAAAAATAAACACTATATACTGCTATATTTTAATCGGAATATCAGTATTGTATATTAGTAATTATTTTAGTATAATATCAGTAGTATATATACATATATACATACATATATATATATATATCATATATATATATATATATATATATATATATATAATATATATATATATATATATATATATAGTATATATATATATATATATATAGTATATGAATATATAGATATATGAATTGAGTGTGTGTGTGCCCTGCGATGGGTTGGCATTCCATCCAGGGTGTATCCTGCCTTAATGCCCATAGACGCCTGAGATAGGCACAGGCTCCCCGTGACCCGAGGGAAGATCGGATAAAGCAACGGTGAGAATTGAAATGAATGAATATATATTAATATATCTATATATATATATCCTATATATATATATACCTATATATAATATATATATATATATATATACACTATATATACTGGGCTACCACCACCCCAATATACTATATACTGAAAATACATACTGATACACTACATATACAATTGATATACTGAAAATAGAAAATTACTGATACACTATATATACTATATACTATATAATGAAAATATACTGATACACTACATATACAATTGATATACTGAAAAGAGATATATGCACTATATATTGTACTGCTATACTGAAAAAGATACTGATACACTACATTTACTGATATACATATACTGATATACTGAAAATAGATACTGATACACTATATATAGCTACTGATATACTGAAAATAGATACTGATACACTATATATAGTACTGATATACTGAACTGCTAACTGAAAATTGTACTGCTATACTGATACACTATATATAGTACTGATATACTGAAAATAGATACTGATACACTATATATAGCTACTACTGATATACTGAAAATAGATACTGATACACTATATATAGTACTGATATACTGAAAATAGATACTGATACACTATATATAGTACTGATATACTGAAAAAGATACTGATACACTATATATATATATATACTACTAATATACCGATACACTATATATACTACTGATACACTGAAAATAAATACTGATACACTATATATACTACTGTTATACTGAAAAAGATAATGATACACTATATATAGCACTAATATACCGATACACTATATATAGTATTGTACCACTATATATAGTATATACTGAAATACTGATACTGATATACACTATATATATATATATATATATATATATATATATATATATATATATAGTACTGATATACTGAAAATGTATACTGATACACTATATAGTACTGATATACTGAAAATAAATTCTGATACACTATATATAGTAACTGATATACTGAAAATAGATACTGATACACTATATATAGTACTGATATGTTGAAAAAGAAGTGACCATACTGATTATATACTAAATAGACTGAAATGCATGCTGCTCCAATACGCTCCTATGCACTTGTATGTCGGTGCTAAGGTTGGAGTAGATGCACCAAACATCCCCCCCCCATAGCTCCTCAAACTCAGCATCTCACCTCAATAACGCTACACACATAGAGAAAAAGTTATTACCAGTATCACCACAGTCCTAATGCCCATGCCCATGTACTGGTATAGTATTATTACAGCAGTGGTGAGAAGTTATCATTATGATTTTGCTCCTTTCCTAATTAGAAATGCAGACTGTTTTTTTTTTTTTTGCTTTTGCTTCATTAGTGAGCGCTCTGGTTAGAGAAACAAAATTCTGTCAAATTATAAGATGATTCATCGTCTCGAGTGAGAACAAGTCGTTGATTACTGAGCAGTCGGCTCTGCAACCTCCTTAGGCACATCCGTGTAAAGTAGAAGGTGGCGGAGCGTTCACAGAACACAAGAGCACCCGAGAACTTTTTGTTAATATATATATATATATATATATATATATATATATATATATATATTATATATATATATATATCTATATATATATATATATATATATATATATTCTTGATACTTTCACGCTCACGTACTACTATGAAAAATGAAGCAGATAGAGCTGATTACCACAATGTCATCCCCTGGGGTTGAAAAAAAAAAAAGATTCCAGACAGGCAAGTCTTGTATTATAATAATGGAAAGGCAGATAAAAGCAAGGAACTGGCATTAGCATTAGCGGTACAGAGTTATGTCGTGAATGAAAAAGGAAGTAAAATGGGACGGTCCTTTATTTGATTTGTAAAGAAAAACGAAACGCGCTGTCTGAATGATTGAAAGGGCGCGTGTTTGTCAGGAGTAAACAATAATTAGCCGACAAAAACGAATAAAACATTATAACAAAAAAAATTAAAATAAATAAAACGTCCGGATGGCCTTCGCAGATGCGGGATTTGGTGCCACCCTGCCTTTGTCGTCTTTAAACATCCTTACCTTCTCTAGGAGCACTACTTCAGGCACCTCCGTTATATTGAACCTCCCCGTATTAAGTATTTAACACCGCTAAAAGGCTCTTCGATAACCCGACCTGAGAAAAACAATCTCCGCAGCGGCTTAGAAGTCTGTTTAACCCGATTCCACGTTGACACGTAAAAAAGATATTTCCCCCCATAATTCAGCCAGGTGTTAACGAGTGCAGCCTGACGAAACGAACAAGACTAGTTCATTATCAAAGAAGCATAGCACATCGCAAGTGTGACTGTCGCTATAAAAACACCACTCTGAGCAGGACCTGTCTTGCGTTTGTGTTATGCCGAAAAGAAAAAAAAAAAGAGAGAGAGAGAGATCAGCCGTGACCTCAAAGAAACGATTACGGAAGGGTTATAAGGCCGTTTTCAAAAAAAAATAAAATAAAATTCCAATTGACCATTTAACTGTGGAAAAAGTACTGTTTATCAATGGGAGTCTTCAAGACAATACATTTACGAGAATGGATATCCAAGGTCAGATCACTTATTACAACTAATAAAAATAAAAAAATGGGGGGAAAAAAGAGCCACATCATGTGACCTACAGGATTGAAATAAATAAATAAATAAATAAATACGACTGGAGAGGTGTTTCAATGGAACAACCTTGGTTGGGAAAATTCTATGTGGACTAACCAAAATATTTTTATCAATAGGTACGTCAAAAAGAGCATCGTTTAGTAAAAATATCACACATTGTTTGTCCACAAGCACCTCAAAGGTCCTATCAAGCATGGGAATGGAAGGGACAACCTTCCAACTTTTATTTATTTATCTATCTATTTATTTATTTATTTAAGGACAATGCTGGAAACAAGTAGCTACTATGATTGAAACTGGACAGTTCATGGTCTCCTAAAGCTGGTTATATACTCTCTGTTGTCTATCAAGGTTATTACTTACCAGATAAACCCAGATTCTATATTAGACTGTGTATTGGATTATACAAAGAATCCTCCTGGGGATTTAAAGGAAAAGATTCAATTCTGCCGGATTTGTACTTGTGGAGTCACTTTTTCATAACATATACATTCATTCATTCATTCATTTAGTCATCGTCTACCGCTTTATCCGATCTTCCCTCGGGTCACGGGGAGTCTGTGCCTATCTCAGGCGTCTATGGGCATTAAAACAGGATACACCCTGGATGGAATGCCAACCCATCGTGCACGTTTTTGGACCGGGGAGGAAACCGGAGAACCCGGAGAAAAACCCCCTGAGGCACGGGGAGAACATGCAAACTCCACACACACATGGCCGAGACAGGAATCGAACCCGGACCCTGGCGGTGTGAGGCGAACGTGCTAACCACTAAGCCACCGTGCCCCCTACAATTTCTCACATGTGCGTTCTCTTCATCCCACTTTTGTTCGGAATACGTCGATACATTTTCCCCTGGAGTAAAGACGGTGGAGGGGTTCGTTTCAGAGCCCCGATACCGGCTTAACAGTGCGGGGGATTAAATTTAAAACCCAAAACCGAAGCATTACGACTGCAGGTCTGAAGAACATCGACAATATCCATAATCTTGCATTAATACTACACTGGTTAAAGCCAGCTAGACTGGCCACAGGTCAGACCCTGTAATAGTTCTAGCAGAAACATAAGGTTCACCATGTTCCGGGGAATGTTACGATAAGCGCACTGCCTGATAACCTACACAAGCTTTATCCTGAGACACTAATCCTCATCTGACTCTGGGCAAAGCCGAGCAGAAGCCAAGCATTTAAATTTTAAGTGAAATTCCCAATTGGTAATGCAGCATTTTTTTAGCTCGTGTGAGTACGTGTGTGTGTGTGTGTGTGTGTGTGTGTTGGCAAGCAGTGCATGATACAAATGACACATCCCACCGTGAAGGCAGAACTGAGAGTCGCTCTTCTCACCTCCCTCTGCTACCAATTAAACTTAAGCGCTGAGGCTTTTATCGGTCTTAACAATGCAGCCAGTCGGTTAATACAACACAAAACACTGTTACATTCTACACCGAGAGCACAACTTGGACGCCACACACACACACACACACACACACACACACACACACACACACACACACACACACACACACACACACACAGCTCCTGATAAAATAGATTGAATGTGTCTCCCTTCACCCTGACAACCCTCCTGTATTTAGGAAGGCCACCGTGTGAAAGGTCAAAACTCTGGTTCGGGGACCTTCTGAACCACCATCCTACCTAACAATCACATACACACACACACACACACACACACACACACACACACACTTTTAACCCCGTTGCTCAGTTTATTTCATCAGCCTACACTGTATGGACAAATGTTTGTGGACACTTTTGAATAGCGTCCACTAGATTGTGGAGATTTTGGATCAGGTTCTGATGGAGGGGTTTCGGGGGGAGCTTTATAAGATCCACCAACCCGTGCAAAGCATATTTTCATGGCACTGGATTTTATGCATGATAATATGGTCTGGAGGGGGTAACGGTGGTTTAGTGGTTAGCATGTTCGCCTCACACCACCAGTGTCCGGATTCGGTTCCCGTCTCGACCATGTGTGTGTGGAGTTTGTGCATGTTCTCCCCATGCCTCAGGGGGGTTTTCTCCGGGTTCTCTGGTTTCCTCCCCAGGTCCATAAACATGCATGGTAGGTTGATTGGCACCTTGGAAAATTGTCCCTAGTGTATGAATGTGTGTGTGTGTGTGTGTGTGCTGCGATGGGTTGGCATTCCATCCAGGGTGTATCCTGCCTTAATGCCCATAGACGCCTGAGATAGGCACAGACTCCCCGTGACCCGAGGGAAGATCGGATAAAGCGAATGAAGATGAATGAATGAATATGGTCTGGAAGTGTATATTGGGAATTCTACTCCCATATAATGTCCATATAATGCACTAGACTATGTAATATGGATAATACTATCTACGTGTTAAAACAGTGGATGTACTATCTCCTAAATCGTGCGGTAAACCACACCAGTGTGTTTGCGATGTCAGTAAAGGTGGCGGCGGCGTTCCCGCCTCATATTCCGTTCTGTAATACAACTCTCTGCTATCGGGATCATCAGAGCAGCATCTGTGGGTTGATTGTAGCTCTATTTATAGCTGGTGTTAGATTTACATGGGGACCTGAGGTTCATTTCATCGTTCGCAGGTGCGACTCTGGGATTTTATTTCCGGTTTCTACTCCCTCCCTGTCCCCCTCTCCCTCTCCCTCTCTCTCTCCCTCTTCCCTGTTAAAAAAAAACGTCAGACTGGTGTTTGTACGCCGCCTGGTCGTTTGTAGTCACGTCTGGAGAGACAAAGCTGCGAGTTTGCAGACTCGAGTGGTGTGTAAAAAGCGCCCTTTTTGTTTTTTTTGTTTTACTAGTCATTTGTCTAATATGGCTGGAAGAAGAAATGGAACGTTTCCGTGTGATATATTTATTTTTTTATCACCTGCTACTATGGATTTAAGTGCATCTGAATTGACGAGGGCAAGAGAGCAATGCAAACAGAGTATTTCATCACCGGATAATTATCTTCAGAATCAACAATTTTGTCAAGTGTAAGCTTGAACGCTCGATATAATTAATTATACTCTAAACTCATGTTATAATTAAACCCACACCATATGGCCGATATGTATCTGCCTGTTTTATCTACCTTTTATCTAATAAAAAAAAAAACACGTCTCTCTATTAAACTGTATTTATCAATACATTTACATTTACATTTGCAGCATTTGGCACGCCCTTATCCAGAGCGACTTACAACTGAGCAATTGAGGGTTAAGGGCCTTGCTCAAGGGCCCACTAGTGGCAGCTTGGTGGTGGTGAGGTTTGAACCCGTGATCTTCCGGTCCAGAGTCCAACACCTTAACCACTGGGCTACACCACATCAATACCATGCATGTGCCTGTCCATCCATCCATCCATCCATCCATCCATCCATCCATCTATCCATCTATCCATCCATCCATCTATCTATCTATCTATCTATCTATCTATCTATCTATCTATCTATCTATCCCTCTATTTATCTATCTATCTATCTATCCATCCATCCATCAGGCCACTATCTATCTATAAAGTTGAATCTAATCTAGTCTATCTATCCATCCATACATACATCCGTCGACTATATTTCCGTCCATCCAATCAATTAGGTGACTATCTATTGATAAAGTTGAATCAAATCTAATCTACTCATCCATCCAGTGATGTGCTATCTATGTACTATCTATGTAGTATCCATCTGCTTATCCATCCATCCACCAACCCATACATCCATCAGGCGACTGACTATCTGTCTGTCTGTCTGTCTATCTATCTATCCGTATATGAATTACGCAACTATCTATCTATAATGTTGAATATAATCTAATCTATCCATCCATCAGGTAACAGTGCATAGATAATCAATCTGTCTATCCATCCATACATTCATCAGGTGACTATTTATGTATCCATCCATCCACCCACCCACCTATCTATCTATCAGGTATCAATCCATCTGTTTGTCAAAGTGTTGCCAAACCCATCCATCTATCTATCCATCCATCCATCCATCCATTCATCCATCTATTCTTTAAATCTGAAAGGCTGATTATATAAAATAAAAAGGGTCATACAAGGGTTTAATTAATATGTATATTTATAAAATGTTGCATTATTAAGAGACGCATTAAATCTGAACGCTGATTGAATAAAATATATAGAATAAAAAAAAAAACATCAGGAAAATCCCTCACGCACGCAGTTAATGCGCTTTAACACCATTATATTGGACAGAACTCATAACTCGTCTTTTAAACAAAAAGGAAAAATCCTCTTTTCGATACGTGAATCGCGAAAAGCCTTTTAATACTCCTTATAGAGCGTTTACATCCACTACACCACCACCATCACCACCACCCGCTTACACTTACCCGGGCGAAATGTGAGCACGTTCGCATTTAATGTGCTTAATCAACACCGATGATGAAAGGCTACAGACACGACGAGAGCGCCGGAGAGAAAAATGATTGACTAGCTAAAAATAAACACACAAAGCGCGCTTGCACCGGTTGTAATCCGGCTGTACGCTTGCAGCGGGACATGAACCAGTACAGAGCAGCGCTGGTGAGTTTTATTATTAAAATGGTGCGGGGAAAGTCTGCCACGTTGGCGAGATGAAAAGATGCACAGAATGCAGCGGTGTGAGAAAAGACAACGTGTTTATTCATTTGTTCATCTTCTACCGCTTTATACGATCTTCCCTCGGGTCACGGGGAGTCTGTGTCTATCTCAGGCGTCTATGGGCATTAAGGCAGGATACACCCTGGATGGAATGCCAACCCATCGCAGGGCACACACACACACACACACACACACATTCATACACTAGGGACAATTTTCCAAGGTGCCAATTAACCTACCGTGCATGTTTTTGGACCGGGGGAGGAAACCGGAGAACCCGGAGAAAAACCCTCCGAGGCACGGGGAGAACATGCACAAACTCCACACACACATGGCTGAGACGGTAATCGAACCCGGACCCTGGCAGTGTGAGGCGAACGTGCTAACCACTAAACCACCGTGCCCCCCATGTTTAGATATAATATATCAATCAATCAATAAATAAATAAATAAATAAATCGGAAAAATATTTGATATATTAGTGAAAAATACGGAAAAAATACTTTATGGACATGCTATGGATGCAGTAGATTAAAGCGCACTAGAGAATTCACTTTCGCAGCCAAAGTGCTAAGAAAGTAAATCGCTTCCCAAGGAGGAGGGAAAGAAAAAAAAAAAAAAAAAAAAAAAAAAAAAAGAAAAAAAAAAAAAAAAAAAAAAAAAAGAAAAAAAAATGGCAGTAAAACAAGAGGCTCCAAATAAAGTAACGAGTTCCAAACACTCCCTGTACCCTGCCAGATCCAACCATTAGCGGACTGCCAGGTTTGGCTGTTATGTTTCTGTGCTATTGTTAGACGAGTCCTTGCTAGTTATGCCAGGCAAAGCTGAAAGTTTTTATAAAAAAAAAAAAAAAAAAAAAAAAAAAAAAAAAAAAAAAAGTAAATAAATAAATAAATAAAAGTTCCTCTGGGGTTTTGTGATGTTAATGTCGTGTTAAAGCCAGAAGCGAGCGATTTATTTCGGCAAACCCGGAGCTCCTCGAGGGATTTGCGTTGTATGTTGTGACAGCGTTATTCCACGGGGAGTTCTCACTCTAAACAGCACCCTGAACACACAACTCGCTCGTAAATATTAATTAACGTCACCTTGGTGAGTGTGTGTGTGTGTGTGTGTGTGTGTGTGTGTGTGGGAACGGAAATCATTTGCGCACCGGGAATTTATTACGGACTAATCCAGGGAGGCCGGACGAACGTTCCTGTAAGATTCCTATGTGTTTATGGAAGTGATATGGGTGAGGGTCAGGAGGCCTCGGACTTCCAATTCATCCCAGTAGGATTGAGGTCAGGGGTTTCCACACAGTTAAAAAAAAAAAAAAAGCCGGAATTACATCACCTACAGGAATAATGACCGGAAAGAAAAATCACATTTAAGATCCGTCCGTCTGCAGGGGCCTCGTCAATCTTTCCACTTAGCCTACATCATTAATGCAACTTCGATTAAAAGGTGTTAAACGAGGATTCTTTTTCGCTAATCTTTGGGTTTAAATACGTGACTTAATACCCGTTTCCAGAAGCGAAGAGTTACCTCGCGATAAATCTTGCTATATTTTCAATTGTATCAATGACCACTAGGCTGAATGTATTTATTTATTTATTTATTTAATGATAACTTGCTATATAAACGCTATAGCTACATACCAACGTGTTCTGATGGCCGTTTGTCTCAAGGGATTGACAACTGACGAGTCGGAAGGGAATAAAATGAATATAATAATAGCCTAAATGTAAATAATAACAATAAGCAAATAAACTAATAAAACAATGAGATATATATTTTAAAAAATCCATTATGATGAGTGGAAACTCAAAAATTCCTCATATTCCATGTTTTTTTTTTTTCAGAAATCTATACAATTCCTTGACTTTCCATAGACCTTAAAAACATTCCATGATATTCCAGGAATTCCACGGTAAAGATCATTAATAACAATAAGCAAATAAACGAATAAAACAATGAGATGTATTTTTTTTTAAATCCATTATCATGAGTGGAAACTCAAAAATTCCTAATATTCCATGTTTTTTTTTTTTTTTTTTGCAAAAATCTATACAATTCCTTGTCTTTCCATAGACCTTAAAAACAGTCCATGATATTCCAGGAATTCCACGGTAAAGAAGATATTCATGATGCATGGTGGGGGGGGGGGCATTTCATACATCCTATACAATATACATGTGCCTCTGATATTGTACGAACAGTTTACATAAGGCCATGTGTTCCAATCTCGTCACCACCAATCTGGCACTGCGGGGCCCTCGAGGGAGGCCCTTAACCCTCACGTGCAACCCGCTGTGAATGACAGTGTCTGGCGAATGGTAGTAAATTTTAATATGGCTGGATAAATGGGGTGTCCTAATACTTTTGGTCAGAACTCCACAATGTGTTTTTTTGTTTGTTTGTTTGTTTTTTTATGTACACCAGATTCAAATTAAGACTCACCTGGAGCTGGACGGAGCGATCAGTGAGACCCTGAACTATAGGGCTGAATCGTTTGGTCTCCTTCCTTTCCCCTGCAATAGTGATGGCTTCGAGCACCTTCTCCAAACTACACAAACAAACAAACAAACACATGCACATGAGTGAACAAATGGCCGAGACTAAACGAAACCTTTTGTTACTTGCTTTCACTTGGCTTGTTCTCTAGGCAGTGCAACAGCTTCTCTCCTCTGCCCTTTCTGACACCGTCTTCGCACTTCTCGTTCGCTTTTACAGTGTGCTCTTTCTCCCCGCTATCTCGAAAAGAAAAGGAAAAAAAAAAGAAAGAAGAAACGATCGGACCGCAACCTAATAACTGCTTTTCACAACCCGAGTCTCCTTTCATCGAGGCTGTGTTTACTTGGCATTGGATACAGGGGTGATACTTTGCACAAAGTATCACTAATGAGTCTTTTTAGTTTTTTTTTTTTTTGCTCATTTGTGATGAGTGGATGCTGCAGATGATCACGAAAGCCGAAAAGAGAGAGAGAGAGAGAGAGAGAGAGAGAGAGAGAGAGAGAGAGAGAGAGAGAGAGAGAGAGAGAGCGAAGGTGGAGTCAATTTGGTCGGAGTAACAGTGATATCTGCAGCTAATGGAACGGTGTACGGATGATGTTATGGAGGATACGCTGCAGTAAAAGTGACAAAGAGAGATGATATTATGAAAAACAAACGGATAGAGAGACAGATATACACACACCTGACAGACAGATACACAGACAGAGAGATAGCTAGAGATAGACACCTGATGGAGGGGTAGATAGATAGACACCTGACAGACAGATAGTGTCTGACAAACAGGCACACACTGGATGGATGGATACACAGATTAAAAACCTGAGAGACAGACAGACACTTGATGGATGGATGGATGGATGGATGGATGGATGGATGGATGGATGGATGGATAGATAGACAGACACCTGATAGACAGACAGATGTATACACAGACATCTGATTGATAAACAGAGAGAGATAGACACTTGATGGATGGATAGATAGACACAACAGATAGACAGACAGATCAAATGGACAGAGTGATGGATGGACAGACAGATCAAAAACCTGACAGACAGACATACAGACAGACAGACAGATAGATAGACAGACAGACAGACAGACATAGACAGACAGACACTGATCTGATGGATGGGTGGATGGATAGACAGACACCTGATAGACAGACAGATACATACACAGACATCTGATTGATAGACAGACAGGGTGGGTGGATGGATGGATGGATGGATGGATTGATAGATAGATGGATAGATAGATAGATAGACAGTCTCCCCGCTATCTCAAAAAGAAAAAGAAAGAAGACAGGTAGACAGACAGACACTGGATGGATGGAAGGATATATATATATATATATATATATATATATATATATATATATATATATATATATATATATATATATATATATATAGAGAGAGAGAGAGAGAGAGAGAGAGAGAGAGAGAGAGAGAGAGAGAGAGATAGATAGACAGACAGATAGATAGATAGACAGACAGACTGCATACACCATATGGACTGTATAACGACTGTATGTATTTTGACGTCCAATTCCACATGAATTTTTCCAGTTTTCCGAGCTAGAACACGACACGTGTGTGTACACAGTCTATCGCTGCACGTTCTCTCTCATGTATAATTCCTGGTAGGTGAAGACAGTTGTGAGGATCAGAAGTCGGAATGTTCCGGTTCTTAAGTGGTCACTGAAGGGGAACGTACGTGTTTTCCTCTCCCACTATGCAGATGGCGGAGAGCAGCTTGACGACGTCCGTCATCATGGCGGGTTGATGAGGATCCATAGCTCGGGCCAGCAGTGCCAGGCTCTTCTCCTCCCCGAGGATCCGCTCCAGTCCATACTGACAACACAGAGGGACATCCACATCAGACTTCATCTACAATAATTCCTAACAAAAAAAAAAAACAACATGTTCTTTACTGCATTCCTTTTCTACTCTCTACTGCCCTCTACAGAGCAAGTGCTATACTGTCCAATTATAATCTCTTTTAGATTTATCTTTAAATTTAAACCCTGCTCAGGAGAACGCAAGTTGTAATGGAACAGAACAAGCACACATCAGTAGGATTTGAGTTCAAATCCCGATGACACACTCTGCTCTTCATCTATCAATCAGATACAGACAGACAGACAGACAGACATATAGGCAGACGGATAGATACAGAAATAGTAGATAGATAGAAAATAGATAGAAATAGTTAGATAGATATATAGATATACAGATAGGCAGATACCGACAGAGATAGATAGATAGATAGATAGATAGATAGATAGATAGATAGATAGATAGATAGATAGATAGATAGATAGATAGATAGATAGATAGATAGACAGACAGATACCTGATGGATGGACGGACGGATAGAAAGACAGACAGACAGACAGACAGATAGATCTGTGTTGGAAAGATGTGGAAGATATCTCGAGTGGCCTGCTATCGAGCTCTGACCTCAACCCTACTGGAATGAATAGAAACACTGATTGCGTCCGCAGCCTCATCACTTCCTCCTACATCACTATCTGACTTTACTTTAACACCTTTTTTTTGGGCCCCTAAATGAACCCAAATCTCCTATAAGCGCACTCCAAAATCAAGAGGGAGACGTCTTCCATCTTACTAATGGGAGTGGGGAGGTTATTATTACAGAAACACGGGGGAGGAATATGCAAGATCATCGCGCCGCGCACGTGAACGAATGCATTAGCATGAGTGATATTCAAGAAAGTACAGCAGGAGACAAAAATAAATAAATAAATAAATAAATCGGAGAGGCTTTGATATTAACATTTGAGGCCTACTAGCAGTTTGGCAGCTTTGCTTTTATTTAACAGGAAAAATCTTGCATTTCTGCAGCGCTTTAAGGTCAGAACCGAGCGATGATTGACGGCAGAGCGGAGAACGTGGTGGAATTTGCACTTATATCGAACTCCATGTCATCTGCATAACAAAGGGAGGAGGGGAGAGGGGGGAGGGGCCTAATTACGGATCGTCGGTCGAACAGGTAGCACATACGCACTAAAGGACGTGGAGAAGAACTAAGCCTTGGGGAAAGATGGAGAATGACAACAGGGTGGATGATTAACGTTGGATAGACACTTAAATCCCTTTGTTCGCATGTAAAATATTTCAATGTATTATTATTTTTTTTCCTTTTGCACGACAAGTGTATTTTTATTCTTTTCGCCCGAGCGCCGCGTGTAATCTCGAGCTAATAAAAGCATACGATGTGCTTAATTTAACAGATCCTAGATTACACTTCATGTCTTTCACACATAAATCAAAAGGCTGCTTCTTTTCTTTTTTTTTTTAATTCCCCTAACATTTAAATTGACGATGATCTTTATGCTGGGAGGCATAATGAGCGATGCATGTGGGAATTTTGTTTTAAAAAAAAAAAGAATATGGGAAAGCGTCTACAGTACCGAGTTTGAAATTCATGATGATGCGTCTTTCAAAAAAAAAAAAAAAAAAAAGATAAGAAGAACAAAGAAAGAAGGGGGGGAGGGGGTCGGGGGTAATAAAAGAAAACCAAGGACATGAGTTCGGGGCTGGAGGCAGTGCTGCTCGGTAGCCTGGTGCTCCGTCCTTGGAATAATGACAACAGCACAAATGCGATCAGGGATATGCAAATGTCAGAATAAAAGAAATGAAAGAAAGATAGAGAAAGGGAGAGAAAGGGAGAGATAGAGAGAGAGAGCGACACAAGACAGTAAAATCTCTATGGTCTGGAATGACAAGAGCGGAATGGACTCCTTACAGAACAGCCGAAGAGTCAAAAAGGACATCAAAAAGAACAGACTAAAGGGTGTAAATGTGCTGACAAGGACTTCCTTGATAAAAGCTGTTCATTTAATCTTCTAATCATGTCTGTATGAGTCAAAAGAAGGTTTTATGGGATGTATATGAAGTCGGGCTTTTTAGTAAATGTTCAATTGAATTTTTTTTTTTTTTGTCAGTGTAAAAAATGTGCACGGATCAAAATCGCGTGGCTCCTGAGACGCGTCTGTGTTTCTCAATGAAAAGAAAGTGAAACATTTGTCTACATTTATCTAATTATTGGGTCACAGACACTTAGAGGTCGCCGATTCGTTAGTTTCGCCGATTAATCAGTTGATTGCTGGAAAGATCGGCTAATGGAAAAATACATACAAAAGTGTCCCCTAGAGGCGAATCCCTGCTATTACATGCGAGACTGAACGCTGCATGAAGAGCACTGTATTATAATTAGCATTCGTTCTATAACTAGATTTATTGATTAATGTATTCATTTAGAACATCATGATTCAGCCATGATGGGTTTTTTTGTAGCATGGAGGGTTTTTATTGAGTATTGATTGATGGATCGGTTCTCGTCCCTCCCTAGTGGCTGTCTAGGATTGTGTACAACTTGTGTATAGGCGTGTGTATAGACCTGTGTACAGACTTGTGTATAGGCGTGTGTATAGACCTGTGTACAGACTTGTGTATAGGCGTGTGTATAGACTTGTGTATAGGCTGTGCACTGTGTAGAGACTTGTGTATAGGCGTGTGTATAGACCTGTGTACAGACTTGTGTATAGGCGTGTGTATAGACCTGTGTACAGACTTGTGTATAGGCGTGTGTATAGACCTGTGCACAGACTTGTGTAAAGACGCATGTATAGACCTGTTTATAGACGTGTGTATAGCCGTGTGTACAGACGAGTGTACAGACGTGTGTATAGACCTGTCTATAGACCTGTGTACAGACCTGTGTACAGACCTGTGTACAGACCTGTGTATAGATGTGTGTACAGATGTGTGTATATACCTGTGTACAGATTTGTGTATAGATTTGTGTACCTGTGTACTTGTGTATAGCTGTGTATATGTGTAGACGTGTGTACAGGCGTGTGTACAGGCGTGTGTATAGGCGTGTGTATAGACCTGTGTACAGACCTGTGTACAGACCTGTGTACAGACCTGTGTACGTGTGTACAGGTGTGTACAGACGTGTGTATAGGCGTGTGTACAGACTGTGTACAGACTGTGTACAGACTGTGTGTACAGACTTGTGTACAGACTTGTGTACAGACGTGTGTACAGACTGTGTGTACAGACTTGTGTACAGACTTGTGTACAGACTTGTGTACAGACGTGTGTACAGACCTGTGTACAGACTGTGTGTACAGACTGTGTGTACACGTGTGACGTGTGTACAGGCGTGTGTATAGGCGTGTGTACAGACGTGTGTACAGACGTGTGTACAGACCTGTGTACAGACTTGTGTACAGACGTGTGTACAGACGTGTGTACAGACTTGTGTACAGACTTGTGTACAGACTTGTGTACAGACGTGTGTACAGACGTGTGTACAGACGTGTGTACAGACGTGTGTACAGACGTGTGTCTCTCACTTTGTGGTTACAGTTTGTCAGGTGGTAAAGCGTTCCAATGTTTTTTTTTTTAAAGCTGGACGAGTGTGTTCATGTGCACCGAGGTCTTTAACAGGCTTTTTTTCTTTTTCTTCTGCTTCTTGTTATCTTAATTCTGAAGGACACAATGCCAGCTGGGTGGGAACACCTGATTGGCAGGAGCCGTGGGTGGAACATGTCCCAGGATGCCACAGGGATGAGAAGGCGCGAGAAGTCTGGAGTGGCAAACGGGCCTGTGGGTAAATAACACCGTCCCTACTTGATTATAAAGAAGGCTGAAGGCTGACACTGTCTACATGTGTGTGTGTGTGTAGGAGACAGGTTTAGAATGAACTGTAGCACTTTTTTTAGTCCAAAAGTTTATCATAAGACTTTCTAAATGCTGTCAACTCCGTGCCGCTTGATGTCGGCAAGGGAGGCTGTGAATAAATAGACGCTATTTACAGCAAACAAGAGTCAAAAGTTTATCCACAGCTTCTCCTGGATCACAAAGCTAAAGCTGGATGAGATTTTAGAGATCATTTGTACATCTGAAAGAATCCCATGAAAATTTATTTCACTGTGGAGCGCTGGAAGGTGTTATAGCGCAGTCATAATTGGTTACTATAACTATCGGATAGCAACAAAAACCAATACGGGTAGTTTTTCCAGGTTGCATCCATCGCTGGATCTGCTATATTCACCCTAGTGGTGAGTCACTTGCATTACATGCTGTTTTTTTGTTTGTTTGTTTGTTTGTTTTTTAATGAGAATACCAGGAGAATAAAAGCATTCTTTTTTTTATTAATTAATTTATACATATGTATTTCATTTGTAATGTTTTTTTTTTAATGATTTTGTACTTTTTTGGTAATAAAGTTCGGTACTATTTAACATGGAATGCTTGATTTTCATCAATTGAGCCAATTAATATCAGTAAAATCCAATCAATAAAAAAAACAATAATAAATAAATACAATCTAATAAACAGTTAACAATACAAATGATGCTAGAAAAAATAAATAAATAATGTGGGAAAACAACAACCCCACAGACGTAAGAGAAAGAATCCAGACATGTTGTTCAGTGTTATAATTAAATTTGTCCTCCTTTTGTAGATTTGATTCGGCGCAACAACGGCGACGCATACTGATGTAATCAAATGGCAGGTATTCTCTGCGAGACGCTGATGGGTATATCAATTAGCGCAAATGAGACATTAATAAATCCGAAGGCGCGCCGTCTAATCGAATTAAACAAACAGCCGCGTGACTGGCAGCGGAGGGAAAAAATACGCAAAGGAGCTCGCACCATTGAATTGGGATCAGAGAGTGTTTTTTTTTTTGTGTCTCAGAGATAGATATTTTAAGTATTTAATAAATAATATAATCTGACCAGAGCAGACAGTAGATAAAGGGTTAATGGGGGGGAGTAAAACTGCTCCATCAACAGGCTCCTGGAGCAGGAGGAACCTTCTTCATCAGATCAAATGGGATCACATGTGGACATGAGGCAGAAATAAATAGATCCAATTTTAGCTTTTTTTTTTTTTTTTTTTTTTTTTTTAATAGTTGGAGAACCTTGTCCTCCTCTTGTTGACTTTCCACCCAATCCCATTCCAGATGCCAAACAGCTGGATGTAACTGCCTCTGCTGTGCGGCTGAGAGAATCAGATTGCGGTGTGTGTGTGCGTGTGTGTGTGTGTGTGTGTGGGTCTATATATATATATATATATATATATATATATATATATATTATATATATATCTATATATATATATATATATATATATATATATATATATATATATATATATATATAAGAAAGAAAGAAAGAAAGAAAGTGATAGAGATGCAGCCTCTTCAGAATGCAGCACATCAGAAGACCCACTGGAGACCTACTTCTATCAGGCTTTTCTAACAGTGGTAGCCAAATCATTAAACGCCCCTCCAGACCTGTCTAACAGCCGTGCCCAGCGCCCCCCTCCCGAGTTCAGAAAAGTGGACATGAGACGGGCCCGTTCCTCTGGAGATCGCCTCTTATCAGCTTTGTCCATACGAAAACCGCAGAGATCACGGGGTCTTTTCCGATCCGCGTTAATCAGGCGCTCGTGGCGGGCCCCAGACACGAGAGGATTACAGGTGTGGATGTGAAATTTCACTCGCTTCCATTACACAACCCCCCCCCCCCTTCCCCCCCCCCCCCCAGCAACCTCCGTTCCTCCAGTAAACAGAGTTATTTATGTTTAACACACTATATTGTTCTGGGACTGACCTTTAGTGCCCCGAAGCACAGCGCACACTAATCATTCCGTATCCCAGGTTCAACCCCCGCCTGCGATCCCGTCGTTCTGTCGCCCGAAAATAAACGCCAACACGCCTGTGCTTTCATTACTATATAGGATTTCTTTTTATTTTTTACATAATCGATCTACACCTGAAGTCCTGAAGAACAAAAAAATCTGTTTAGATACAAAACTATTATTGATTAAAAAATCCAAATTTAATTAACTTTTTTTTTTCAATTTCCAAGAAGACATGCAACAGGTTCAGCGAATTAATGGTTTAAGCTCCCTTAATGGAAAAGGAAGGAAAATACCGAGCAAGTTTTTTTTTTTTTTTTTTTTTTTTTTTTTTTTTTAAATGATACATAAAGGGAAAAACATGCCATTGTAAATTAGTACTAAACTACAAAATAGAAAAAAATCATTATTTAAGCACAAAAATGTTCTAAATAAATGTGCAATTAATATGAATCTATGAATGAACGAATAAATTAATACAGTTAAGAAACTATAAATATAAGCGTGCACTCTCGTGTATAAAAATACAAATACAACTGACCTCTAGAGGGCGCTCTTGTAAATGACGGCGAACTGGAAACCTTATCATTGAGTTTTTGAGGGTTTTTTTTTTTCGGATAGTTTCAACAATGGATTGTATTATGGTATTGATTAATTAGCGAAAACGATTAATCAATCGACCTCTAATGGTGATAACGTAGAGAAGGACATTGAGATAATGTTTTATCTCCTGAGCGTACGGTGTAAAGATAAATTAGACAGCAAATCGATGGCGCCCTCAAAATTTCGTCGGCAAATGCGAGTGCCGAGAGCATCGAGCGCCGGCGTGTTGGATTATTTTCGGCGAGGAACAGCTCCAAACCGTGTGCATTTTTACACCGCTAAGAGGATTTACTTGGAAATGGAACAAGGTCTGCCGTGGCCAAAGATCTTTCGAGACCCCTGACTGCAAGTAGACGAAGCCTGAAAATGCTTTGCTATGCAGCAAAAAGGCTGTAAAAATGCATATGCAGGGTTTAAAAAAGCAATCTGGCAACCAGTACGTGTGTGTATCTGTAATTGTCCAAGACGTGTTTAGTGGTATTACCTTGTTGTTCATGAACGCCTTTAGGCACTGGATGACTTTGTGCTGACTCCTCTTATCAACCTTTTCTTGGCTGTGAAGGAGCGCAAAGGCACAGATGAAAGAAACACGGAATTAAATACTACACTCCAGTAACATGCAGTAGTTCTTAATAAGGCCGGAGAACGTCACCTTAACCTTCAAACCTTCACCTTTATTTTGGTCATTGACTGACTTTTTGGATGTTCGATTCAAGTCAAGACTATATTTCATTACAGATTGCGAACAATTGCAAAAACAAACAAACAAACAAACGCATTCTTTCGCAAAGCCGTGTTTACAAACCTCTATTACGCAACTAGTGAAGAAGCGAGTGAAGAAAAGAAGGCTTTCTTACTGTTTCTTGCGCAGCAGTCGCTCCAGTGTGTCCATAAGCAGTCCCAAACCTTCATGACCGAAACTCTGCACCCAGCTGGCGACACACACAACGTACAGAAATATGAATAAACAACGATTTATTTTCCCCGATAAAAACAAAAAGTATTTAGAAAGTAAACCGACTCCCGTTGATGTGCTGAGCGTTTAGACCTACGAGTGGATATGTCACATGTGCATGTCGGGCGAACACGGGCTGAACAGCAGAGTCTCATATTTACCCATTAATTCTCAATGGGGCCGGAATGTCGCGGATTTCCCGAAATTCCGAACAGGTGTATGGTTTAGGAGATATATGATTGTGATCCACTCCGGACCCCCTACGAGTGCATTTGCCATATGTGCATGTCGGACGCTCACAGGCCGAACTGTGAGGCATGAAAATTCAGCCCCATTCATTTCCTATGGGGAAAAAATTTTTGTCCCCGGGTTCGGAATTCCACTGGGACGATTCGTTATAAAAGTAACAGGAAACCTGACACCATCGGGCCGCACGATATGAGGTATGATTCGTGACGATCAGACAAAAAACGCGGGATGAGTTACGCGCCGAAAATTTGACCGAAGCGTGAGAGATTATAATAGTGCTGCTTTTGCACACGTCACTAATAAATAAAAGAAGGACTATATCAATGAAACATATGAGGGTCTTATAATCTCAATCAAACGTCTTTCTCTATAGAGTTCATGTCGGGTGTGTTCTCATATTAGCGAGATCAAACCATAACCGGGAATGTGGGGGTGGGGGGAGGGGGGGGGGGGGGGGGGAGAAGAAGAAGGGGGGGGGGGGGGGGGGGGGGGGGGGAAGGGGGGGGGGGGGGGGAAAAAAAAATAAATAAATAAAAACAGACGCAATGATCAAACGAGTCTTGTTTCGGCGTAGTGTTTGTTCGACAGCAGGACCTGAGAGTGAAATGCATGGATAATGGTCCTCTAATGGGTTTAATTCCATCGGCATTCAAAACACCGCGGCGCGGCTCGACGTCTACAATTGATTTGGCCTCGGTCGTGTTTTTTGAGGATATTTCGATGGGGGGAATAAATGTGGAATTGAGAAAAAGCGTTGCGTATATTGATTCATCCGGTGCAGAAGGTTCGGGATCAAGCATAAGTTTGCACGTCCGGAAAAGTTAAATAAATAAATAAATAAATGGATGGATGGAAAATATGATGTATGGATGGATGGATGGAAAGATGGATAGACGGAAATATAAGATGGATGGATGGAATGGATGGATGGATGGATGGATGGATGGGATGGATAGATGGATGGATGGAAAATATGATAGATGGGTGGGTGGGTGGATGGATGGAGAGGGAGAGATAGGGATAGATAGATCGAATAGATAGATAGATAGATAGATAGATGGAGATAGATAGATAGATAGATCGATAGATAGATAGATAGATAGATAGAGATAGAGAGATAGATAGATAGATAGATAGATAGATAGATAGGATAGATAGAAGAGAGAGATTAGATAGATAGATAGATAGATAGATAGATAGATAGATAGATAGATAGATAGATAGATAGATAGATAGATAGATAGATAGATAGATAGATAGATAGATAGATAGATAGATAGATAGATAGATAGATAGACAGACAGACAGACAGACAGACAGACATACAGACAGACAGACAAATAAATAAATCTTCAGATCATGTAACGGATATCGAAAGTCTCTGTGGAAAAAACGTTGGGATAACGTTAGGAAAACCCCCAAGAGAAGCTCCGGGTGCAGCGAAAAGTCAAAAGAAGGCATCCGTTGCACGAATTAACGAGCACCCGCTATTAAAACGATACCCGGATGCGTCGCAGAAAAGCGTGGGTGTAAACGCACCGGTACGGCTGAGGATCCGGTTCACGTCTCTCCGAATCGCTTGTATCTTTTTTTTTCCCCTCCATTCGCCAAAAGCTTCGAGGCCCTGGGCTGTTCATCAAGTCACTTGCGGCGCGTCGGGGAGGACGGCGATCCGCGACGGCCGTGCAAAAAATTGCCTCGGCACAAGTGAAGAAGTGCGACGAGCATCAATAGCCAATTTTGCGAAAGCCGGTGTGGAGAGGCGTGGGTGCACTTCAGAGGCTAAATTACAGCTGAAATTGACCACGAGACGGAGACGGAAAACGAAAACTGTGGGACGGAGGAGGAGGAGGAGGAGAAGAGAAAGGAAGGGAGAGGATCACACCATCTAGATGAAAAACAGAAGGAGCGGTGCGAGCGGGTTAATCCTCGGAGACCGTGCATCACTGCGAGGCAGGCCTGGCAGGATTGAGGAGAAGCAGGATTGATGGCTCTAGACTTTTCCAGACACACTCTCAAAATGACTGAATCATGCTGCCAGTGCAGAAGAGCGATGGTACACAGAGCAATAACCCTGACGCTGAACTTGTTTTCTTCACATTGCAGAGGTGAGAATGTTATACTGTCCATTTGATGGCTCCGTCGTCTCTCTCTCTCTCTCTCTCTCTCTCTCTCTCTCTCTCTCTCCGTGCTTCATGCACAAGTTGAAAATGTGATCCCTTTATAGAAAATCCTGCACGTCTCCACTTCCTTTCCACTTCCCCTCGTGTTAGATTAACTCCATCGCCGAGCGGTCGGATCCGCCGCCAGGAATAAGACTCATGGGAAATCGGAATGCCGGCGACATCGCCATCGGAAACATCCCCCCAAAACACCCCCCCCCCCAAAAAAAAAAATAAAAAATACGCATCCGGTCTTTGGTCTCGTATCGGTGCGAAAGTATTGGGACACCTGACTAAGGGTCATATCTATCCATTCTTCTATCCATCTATTCTTCTATCCATTCGTTCTGTAATCCATCTATTCTTCTATCAAGTCCTTCTGTAATCCATCTATTCTTCTATCCAGTCATTCTGTCATTCGTAGATTCGTCTATCCATTCGTTCTGTAATCCATCTATTCTTCTATCCAGTCATTCTGTAATCCATCTATTCTTCTACCCATTCATTCTGTCATTCATAGATTCGTCGATCCATTCGTTCTGTAATCCATCTATTCTTCTACCCATTCATTCTGTCATTCATAGTAATCCATCTACTCTTCATTCATTCGTTCTGTCATTCATATATTTTTCTATCCATTCGTTCTGTAATCCATCTATTCTTCTATCCAGTCATTCTGTAATCCATCTATTCTTCTATCCAGTCATTCTGTAATCCATCTATTCTTCTACCCATTCGTTCTGTCATTCATATATTCGTCTATCCATTCGTTCTGTAATCCATCTATTCTTCTGTAATTCATTCCGTCATCCATCTGTGTTCGATCCCTTCTTCCTAAAATCCATCTACTCTTCTATTCATCTCATTCATATATTTTTCTATTCATTCTTCTATTCATTCGTTCTGTAATCCATCTATTCTTCTCCATTCGTTCTGTAATCCATCTATTCTTCTACCCATTCGTTCTGTCATTCATATATTTGTCTATCCATTCGTTCGGTCATTCAGATTAGTCTATCCATTCGTTCTGTAATCCATCTATTCTTCTGTAATTCATTCTGTCATCCATCTGTGTTCTATCCATTCTTCCTAAGACATCTCTTCTTCTATTCAATCATTCTGTAATCCATCTATTCTTCTATCCATTCGTTCTGTCATTCATAAATTCGTCTATCCAGTCACCCTGTAATCCATCTATTCTTCTTTAATTCATTCTGTCATCCATCTGTGTTCTATCCATTCTTCCTAAGCCATCTCTCTGTAATCCATCTATTCTTCTATCCAGTCATTTTATAATCCATCTGTTCTTTTAGCCATTCGTTCTGTCACCCATCTATTCTTCTATCAATTCATTCTGTAATCCATCTATCCGTCTATCCATTCGTTCTTTAAGCCATCTATTCTTCTATCCATTCATTCAGTAATCCATCTATTCTTCCATCTATCCATTCAGTAATCCATCTATTCATCCATCCATTCATTCAGTAATAAATCTATTCGTCCATTCGTTCCATCATTCATCTATTCTTCCATCCATTAATTCTTTCATCCATTCATTTTGTAACCGTCTATTCTTCCATACATTCGTGTTGTCATCCATCTATTCTTCTATCCAGTATCTATCCCTCTATCCATTCCTCCTGCTATCCATTAATTTTTTCATATCCATCCTATCTCTCATTCTACCCATTCATTCTTCTATCAACTCATCCTTTCATCCATCGGTATACTATCCTTCTATCCATTCATTATTCTAGGACCTATTCAGTATCTATCAATGTGTTATCTATCCCTCTATCCATTTATCATTCTACACATTCATACTTCTCTCTATTGAACCATCCGTGTTGTTTACCGAGAGACAAATTAAGACTAAATGTCGTACGTTCACAAAGTACACACACCGTCTTATTCTCCACAATAATCTCCTAGCCAGTGCAGGGGTGGGGGGCAAGTAAATAAATAAATAAAAATTGCAGCATCTTTTGCTGGCTTAAATGAATTGTACGCCCATGTATGTTTCTTTACGGCGCTCATAATGACGGCGATACTGAAACTCCGTACGCTCGATGTTGAAAATCGGACGGCCTTGAATTCTTTTGTCGGAGACACTAAATAGGAGACGTGTTGTGAGGATAATTGTATTGTAAAGCAAGCAGTCGCTGCCCTTGATGTTTCCACCGAGAACAAACATCGCGTCGATTGTTGGGTAATGAACACTCTGTGTACGTATGGGGAAAAAAAAGAAACGCTAGACTTAGACGTATTCATGTCCCAATACGTCAGACATTAATCTCTCTCTCTTCTCTCTCTGTCCTCGTTTCAGCAATGCGGGATTTCTTTCAAATATATTCGGATCTCAGCCGGAGACGAACTGGTGGGTTTGTTCCTGCTGATTGAGGTGTTCGCGTTGGACCGCGGGTCCCTGTACGCTGTTTAATCGCAGCGATGGGAAACGCGAGTAAACAACAGCTCCGACTACAGTGACGGTCGCTCGGCCAGATTGGAGAAAAGGAGACGCGAGGATCAAAGTGCGACCGAAAAGAGGAATGCAAGACCAAGAAAGAAGGGATGGGCTGGGACGGGAAAGAAAAAAAAAAGGTAGAGAGAAGAGGGGGGGGTTGTAAGCGGCGAGGCGTCCAATGGTATCGTCATGCAGTCCTCGTACAGTTCTAATCAACAAGCTGCATGCCTCCCAGCATCTACTAATCAAATTCCAGCATGTATGTCTTGGTGACTCCTCAAGGTAAAAACGAAAGGAGGTCTCAACCTGACTGGAATTTGCCCAAGCAGAAACGAGACGAGTCGGAAGTTTGTCTTTGGAGCCGACGGAAATCCTCTCGCCGGAGCCGGGCTTGACAAAACGGCCCAGTCGCTGTAAAGCGCAATACGAACGCTACGGAACGGGCGCGCGGCCTTTCCGATCGAAGTTCAAATGAACAACAGCAGCGTTCAGAGAACGAACGGCGTTCCGGATATTCCCGGGTATAATAACGCCAAATTCCTCCTGGTGGATTTCTTCATTCCTGGGCCAAGCGGAATAAATCACTTTTTCGCCAGGAATGAGGGAACGCTGACGAGTAATGAAATGCTATCCGGATCAATATATACCGAGTGTGTGTGTGTGTGTGGTGGGAATTATTTTTTTTCCGAAGTCATCTGGGAATCACCTCTTAAAACGTCAGTCCTTTTAGTCAGATAGTTTCTCTGTATTCTCATTATTAGGGCACTTTTGAGGTGGAAAAACGTATTTGTATAAGGCAGATGAATGTTTAGCGAGTGTGAAATGGAAACCATAATGACCGCCAACGTTTTCCCCAACTGGAAACATTTCCAAGACGAAGAATGATGGATGAGGAGGTGAAGCAGTGCGTGATACCGGGATTATATCACGCCGCTGTCGAATTTTCAATTCTGCGTAAACTGATTCAATAGGATCATTTGGGATGGGAGTCGACGCTTTATACGATAGGCGGGAATATCCGGAACGCTGCGCTTTTACGCTTATTGTGTCGCTTATTATTCCTTTCAACTTTGAACGGAAAGGCCGCGTTTTCTATTGCGCTTACGGCGTTCCGGCTTGCAGATGAACTTCCAAAAAACACGCTATAAACATAAGTATTGGCACACCTTGCCAAAAAAAAACAGCAGTTGATGATTAAAGGGCCTTTCTCAAGGGCCCAGCATTGGCAGTGTGGTGGTGTCGTGACCTCCCGAGCGTCTTAATCACTGATCTATCGCTTCTATAATCTGGAACCACAAATTCACTGCCTCACAATTGTATAGAATGTGTTTCAACGACGTGGCAAGTCATTCATTCATTCATCTTCTACCGCTTTATCCGATCTTCCCTCGGGTCACGGGGAGTCTGTGTCTATCTCAAGCGTCTATGGGCATTAAGGCAGGATACACCCTGGATGGAATGCCAACCCATTGCAGGACACACACACACACACACACACATTCATACACTAGGGACAATGTTCCAAGGTACCAATCAACCTACCGTGCATGTTTTTGGACCGGGGAGGAAACCGGAGAACTTGAAGAAAAACCCCTGAGGCACGGGGAGAACATGCACAAACTCCACACACACATGGCCGAGACGGGAATCGAACCCGGACCCTGGCGGTGTGAGGCGAACGTGCTAACCACTAAGCGTGGCAAGTCACTTTTGTAACCTTCGTACACTACTTAAAAATAAAAATGTCAATTGGTTGATAGTTTTTCCGGGTGTCGATACGAGAGCGGCCTCTAGAGGCGAACCACTGACACTGCTTACGACCTGTTTACATAGGTGAGACTATGGTCTACAAATAGAGCACTGTATGATATTTAATTTTTGTAAGTGATCAAGTATATCATTATATTTATTAATTAATATACTGATTTGTTTCATCTAGCACATCTTCATGACTTTTGTTCCTTTTTTATGCTTGTTATTTTTGTTTGTTTTTAATCCAGTATCCATTATAAATCAATAAACCAGTTACAAAACCAGCTTCATGAATATAAGATCGTCAGTCTGACCTCAAGCCAGTTTTGGGATGACAATGCATGACATCACTCCAGGCCTCCTCAAAACAAGGGTCTGACTTTACTGGAGGTATGAGCAACAAATCTGCTCACTCCCACTGGTAAATGGAAAACCATTTTCCCAGTAGAGTGGAGTTCACCCTAATTGCCATCTGGGATTAAATGTGGATTGGGATGTTGAAAAGCACATAATCTAATAACTACAATAAATATAAGTGTGCGATGAGTAAAAGTTGGCTGGCGTCTGCGAATCCGACTTATTAGCCCCCCCCCCCTCGGTGTCTCGGAATGATCTAACGACATCAGGTTATTACATCAGTTACCACTTTTACAATTAGGTTTCTAGGCAACCGGATCATGAGCCAGGCCCCGGCGCTGCGGAGTGATGGCTTGTCAGGTGGGATAGCTAATGGATTTATAACTCGTCCACCTCTGCACGCGGCACAAAACTGCAGCGCTCAAGCGTGCCGTGACGATATCGCCGTCGGATCGGGGAAATAAAGCGTTTTAGTATTTCAAACACTGTGATAATATCGAATATATAAGGTTTTTTACCCCTCGGTGCCTCTCTCTCTCTCTCTCTCTCTCTCTCTCTCTCTCTCTATATATATATATATATATATATATATATATATATAATATATATATATATATATATATATATACATACACAACACACACACACACACACACACACACACGTACACACACACAGATATTCGGCATTTTCCCCATGATTTTTCTTCAATAGCGCCGGGTGTGAAGGGGGTCAGTAATGAGAGTCCCTGACACCGACTGGGGGGGTGTCACCCGTCTGCTGACGGCTGAGGAATGAAGCTCCTGAGCTGGAGAGAAAATTCAATTTAGTGCCCTGCTCCCTGGGAAGGATGGGGCCGAGGCGGGCGAGCGATATTGAGTGGGCAGGGCCTGGGCTCCTGACAAGCGCTTCATTGAAATGCATAGCTCATGAGCGAGCAGCCATATTTCCCAATCATCAGCAGGTGAAGCAGAGTGCAGGAGGGGAAAATAATCAGTTGATGCATCGGCGGCGAATACGCGTGAGGGGAAAAACCAATGGGAGCTAGCGGGGCGCGAGGACGGGGCGCCGATTCTCGTGAATGCGGCGCGACGGAGAGAAGGGGAACGAGGGAAAGGAAAGAAAGAAAGAAAGAAAGAAAGGAAAGAAAAAAAAACGCAGAGGTAACGCTCTATAGCGCGCGTCAAGATCCGCGATCCGGTCGTCGGTCAGATGTGGGGGCACGTGGGGAAATTAGCCGCGATGTTCGCCGGCCTCGTTTTCTTATTCTTCTTCCTACGAGGGGAGTGGATGCAGCTGGGTTGATCAGCCCGTGGAAAGCAATCAGCGACAGGCCTTTTGTGCATCACTAGGGCCGATATTAAACAGCGTCTACCTCCTCTATCTCTCTCTCAATTTGTATCTCCTTTTTCCCAGAGAGGAGTGCTCGATTACAAAAAAAAAAGGGGAACATCTGGAGACCCACGCTTCGGAATAACAATATCTATCATTGCCTCAAGTGGCGGCAGAGCTGGAGCCTTAAACAAAAGGCAGCACACTTCACCATGGGAGGCGCCAATCAAGAGAGGCTACATCGAGTGCCGTGTTCCTACCGATCATAATCACGCTAAGTGCTACTTTGGTTCCTGGGGGGGGGGGGGGGGGGGGGGGGGGGGGGGGGGGGGGGGGGGGGGGGGGGGGGGGGGGGGGGGGGGGGGGGGGGGGGGGGGGGGGGGGGGGGGGGGGGGGGGGGGGGGGGGGGGGGGGGGGGGGGGGGGGGGGGGGGGGAGGACATGTTAAAAACAAGCACAGGGGTGGTTTTGGCTTCACGCGCTACCCCCTCTGCGGGCCTCGGATCCGCCGGTGAATCAATCATTTATTGTACTTGTTTTATTTTGGGGAGGGGGGGAGGGGTAATTGACACTTTTTCCGAGGCTGGGAGACAGGAGACATACTAATAAACACATCCACTATCGCGGCCCGTTTAGTGTTCCATGTTCCACTTGGCGCAGTGTCTCGGTGTCTTTACAGCTTGTGAAAAAGAAATAAATAATGGAAAGATTAAGGATGGGGCGGAGGCGGCGGCTGGGCGTCCCACAATTAAACCGCCGCGTTAAAGAACGACGTCTTCAGGATAATATCTCCCTCGTGCAAGTAGCCCTCAGATAAGAGAAATGTTCCGATGCGTGCGAGCCCCGCGAGGTGCCCGACTCGAGCCTTTAACAAATCGTTCTCATTTGCGAGAGAATGTTATGTAAACTTCCTTTTTTTCCCCCCCTCTTTAAATTGCACGGATGTCCAGAGGCACGCCGTTGTACGGGACGTGTTTGAATGCTTTCCCTTCAATAAAACCACCAAATGCAAACAGGGTGCTGTCATAATAATAATAATAATAATAATAATAAGAAGAAGAAGAAGAAGAAGAAGAACCCTGTGCACAGTTCCCGTGACATTATGCTTTACATGGTTTGGAAGTGGAAGATCTCCTTTTATAATGTTCTGACCCTCGATCCCATTAGGAGGAATGTGAATGCCGACTGCACTGAAGGCCTCCTAACCATCTCATCCTACATCAGTACCTCACCAGTACAGTACTATGTGTACACCTTCGAACCAGTCTCCACACTAGTGGAACATCTTCCCAGAAGAGTGGAAGTTGGAGAATAAATGTGGAAAGTCACGATAAGTTGCACATAGTCACAGGGAGCACCAACCTTGATATATATATATATATATATATATATATA
The DNA here is from genome assembly GCA_030449085.1 of Kryptopterus vitreolus. NCBI lineage: Eukaryota > Metazoa > Chordata > Actinopteri > Siluriformes > Siluridae > Kryptopterus > Kryptopterus vitreolus. Next base: position 10,079,210 of record JACRUU010000005.1, on the reverse strand, counting down.
TCTATATATATATATATATATATATATATATATATATATATGTATATATAATATATATATATATATATATATATATATATATATATATATTCATCCATCCATCTTCTACCGCTCTATATTCCGATCTTCCCTCGGGTCACGGGGAGTCTGTGCCTATCTCAGGTATCTATGGGCATTAAAGGCAGGATACACCCTGGATGGAATGCCAACCCATCGCAGGGCACACACACACACAATCACACACACACACACACATTCACAATCACACATTCATACACAGTAGGGACAATTTTTCCAAGGTGCCAATCAACCTACCGTGCATGTTTTTGGACCGGGGGGGGGGGGAAACCGGAGAACAACCCCTTGAGGCACGGGGGGAGAACCATGCAAACTCCACACACACATGGCCGAGACGGAAATCAAACCCGGACTTTGGTGGTGTGAGGTGAACGTGATAACAACTAAACCACCGTGCCCCCCTACATATATACATATATATATATATATATATATATATATATATATATATATATAGGCCAACAGATGGCAGCACAAAGATGCGCACACAGTCACAGGGAGCACCGATCTTCATAAGTCAGTGCAACAAAAGACATCGTCCCGTCTACACTGCATTCTGTTAAGCTACTTCTATTCGAACCATGTGCATTACAGCACCTGCTACTATGACCATGTTCTCACTAGAGTTGGTCTCGTGTGCCAGTTTACCGGCGCATACGAGGTGACGTAGGAAACTTCAGAGATGAAGATCCAGATCCGGTGAGAAATGCAGAAGGTGCTATGAGAAATGGAGCTAGTCTGGAAACTTCTACTCAGCCTCTTGTTCTAAGCATGTCCTCACACACAAAGGAGAAACCCGATGGATCGGAAGCGTGCACAAAAAACACCTTGAATGCACATGAATGCAAGAGCGACCTGCTTTCGCTGCCCCATAAACACATCCTGAGAAAGAAGAATGAAAAGGTAGAGCCTTGTTCTTCATCCGCAGGTCATAAAGCAAGCGTACAGAATGACTTTCTACCTTTCCCACTCTCCTCCGAGAGCCCAGTTGCTTGCCCTCTTTGCCATGTCGGCCCGAGCGCACCAGTAAAAAAAAGTGGCACATCCCTGCATCGTTTCTTTTCATTTCAACCTGTTCCGACGGCGAGCGGTCGCAAGGTTACGGCGTGTAAACCGCCCTTGAAACCCAGTGCGGTCGGGACGAAGGCCTGTGCGTGGAATGAAACATGGCAGTCTGGAGATTTGCGTCGAGCGAGCGTTAAATATTAATGAGTTTCGGTGTAATTTATGCTTGCGGCGGGAATACACGTCAGTCACGGCGGTGAAAAAGAGAAAAAGTGTCGCCTAAGCAACATATGTGCGATCATTCACCTGTTAGAGCTGGCAAGATAAGAGTGTAAAAACTCTCTCTCTCTCTCGCTCTTTCTCTCTCTCACAGCCTGAGCATTAAAAACACTGAAAAACAAATTCATCACTCCATTCCCAGGAAACAATAACAGCCATAAATCAAAGAGAAAAATGAGCCATCTTATCTGGCTAACTTCATGGCTAAGGTAGCTTGACTTCCTTTCTCCCTCAGGAGAGACCTTCCCGAGGCTGCGCTAGCCGCCTTCGAACCGCACTGTGTCACAGTCGCGCCGAGACAAAAATAAAATATTAACTCCAATCGTCCCGCGGTCGCCTCAGGACTAACGTGTCCGTCTCGGCCTATTTATTTATTTAGTTATTTATTTATTTATTTTCCTCCCCCTGCATCGACTACGGAGAAGAAAGCAGCCCGAGATCATTCACTCAGAGGTGACTCGCCAACCCACATAGTGAAGCAGGAAAACGCCAGAAATAGGCACATATTTATACACCAGGCATGATTTATAATGGAGGGGGGGGGGAAGCCATCGAGAGATCTCTGAGGAGAGATAAAGACGGTGCTGGGATGCGAGATGGTTGTGGGGACTGATGAGGAAGGGTCATGATCAGCATGTGTGATACATAACACACAGAGATGTAAAGCAAGTGGAGAAAAACACTGGTTAATAAAGAGATGAATGAATTTAAAGAGGTGACGTCCTTCAAGAAAATTGGATCCAGGATGAGTAATTCACAGGATTTGTGTGTGTGTGTGTGTGTGTGTGTGAGATTACAAGGGTTTTTTGTTTCTTATTGTTAACTTCTAAATAAATAAATAAGACTATCATGATTAAAAAGTATAACAAAAATGCATGAAAGTAAATAATAATACAAAAAAAATGCAACATTAATAATCATAAAAATTATACTTAAATAAATAAATAAGAAGGATTATTTAGTAGTAGTATTATGATTATTAATTGTTATACGTATTGCAAATATAAAAATATATTAAATTAAATAAACATACAAAAAAAAAAACAATGAACAATGCAACAATGAAACCAATCCAAATAAAACTAATGAGAAAATCAATTACAATGAAAGGTAATAAATAACAAAAATTAAGCAAATAAAAACAGGGAAAATTACACTAAATAATACAATAAAAAAATAAAAATGAAAATTTCATAAATAATTTTTTACAATCTAATAAATAATGTATGATCATGATAATTGTAAAATAATAAAATAACACAAACAGGGCCAACAAGTGAGTAAATAAAGCAAATAAATATTTGATAAATCGTTTAATTCGTCAGCCGTCGAAATGAAATATTTCTTCTGCGATATTATTTGTTCTGTCAGAAGGAAATTAAAGCAGTAATAAATTGAGGTACTGAACAGACGAGGGCGGTGGCGGCTCAGTGGTTAAAGGACAAGACTGGAAGATTGCAGGTTCAAATCCCACAACCACCACCACTGAGCTGCCACTAGAGGGCCATTGAGAGCGGCCTTTAATTTTTATGTTGCTCTGGATAAGGGCGTCTACCGAAATGCCTTAAATGTGAAGGTGGGAGTGCCGTGGTTAAGGCATTGGAGTCAGAAGATCGCAGGTTCAAATCTCATCACCACCTAGTGGGCGTTTGAGCAAAGTCCTTAACCTTCAATGTCTCAGTTTGTAAGTTTGTAAGTCGCTGCCTTAAATATAAATGCTGCATTAATAAAGAAAAAAAAAAAAATCAGCCAATCAGATTTCAGATCTGAATCAATTATCAATAACACTCAGAATCGTTCGAGAACCAAGAGACAGTCTTTATCATCACACAGGTCTAATCGGGATCTTTACTTGGTTTCATGCATTTTAATATAAACCCTATGCTAAAAAATCAATTAAATCAATCAATCAATCAATCACCAGGTGTATTGGATCAGCAAAAAATGTGCAAGCATCTACATGTGAACAGAATGATACGAATTAGCAAAAGAATGTCGCCGTGCTTATTAAATCCAATATGGGATATACAAAGAAACACTGTGCTGTAATGTATGTGAGACAAATAAAGGCTATACTATACTATAAAGCATCTCTGAAAAAGAGATGCCTATGCGTGGCCAAAAGTATTGGGACACCCGACTCTTCCAAGCTATGTATGGATTCCACCGACCCCCATGCCCCCTCCCCAACCTGACAACATATAGTAAATGCCTAGGATGTCTTCAGATGCGATAAGGAAAGAGAAGGAGTGAGAGGGATGGAAGAATGTATAGAGAGAGAGAGAGAGAGAGAGAGAGAGAGAGAGAGAGAGAGAGAGAAAGAGAGAGAATGCAATATGGCGACTTTCTTTCAACATTATGTTATAGCAGGCTTGTGATTGGTAAATCCACCCTCTGGGTAACTGATACAGTCAGCTGTGTGTTTAGTGGCCCATCGCGCTGTAATAGAGCGGACGTGAAGAAAGCACTGACGTCAAGCACTTTGCTCCGTCGCAAGATCGATTCTAGCTCCTCGTTTGACCTTTAGAAGTTGATGCTTTAAGACGGGGAAAAAAAAAAAAAAAAAGTTTTCATGCCGAGAAGCGGAGGCCCGTCGGGATTCGGCAGGAAGAGATTTTTTTTCCGTTTTTTTCCATATAGCCAACAGTAAAAGAAAAGATGATACGGGATCATGTTCTCGGGAGTTCAGCCGTCGCATCAAATGCTTTGTAATGGGGCGTTGGATTCTATAGGATCACACAGAACCCTAAAAAGGGCAATGCAAGCATTTATGTTATTTTTTTCACTTCACGCTTGACCTGACCATAATATTCGTCTTTTCTTTTTCTTTTCCACATTTGTTCCCAATTTTATGTTAATATAAGCTCTGCTGCTCTTCAAAAGATGTCCCAGTAGGTTTTGTGATCATTCAGCTTCAAGGGAGTCGAGCACTGATGTAGGTGGAAGTCAAGAATCTGTGCATTCCAATCCACTCCACTGAGGTGGAGGTCAAAGCCCTGTAGGTGGTCAAAGCCCTGTAGGAAGCCACGCAAGATCTTTTCCAACTACGGCACATTTCCATGGCTTTGTGTGCAGTCGGGCCTCATCCCAATAAGGTCAGAGCTCTATGGCAGACCATACAAGATCTCCCGACATATCTTCAAGGAGCTGGGATTTGTGCACGACAGGTTCTGGTAATTCAAAGGAAGGGAAATTTCATGCCACTACATCCAGAGACGCACTTTGCGAGGGAGAAATATACATGGCTGGAAAAGTGTCAATGCTGTTGCATGTATATACACATAACTAACTGATAGTGAAGAACAAAATACAAACATCAGCTCCAGGTGAATCCGCTCGGGCGTAATTTATCTCCGTGAAGCCGAACCGATCCGATCGGGTAATTTCAAAGCGTCGGATTAAAATCGGCGCCCTGTGCCCGCCGTCGCGAGGCGTCCGGGTTATCCGAAACGTTCGAGTTAATCGGGTTCGTTTCAATTACGACAAGTTAATAAACTTCAAAGTAACATGTTAATTTAAATTAGTGATCTTTACTCATTTTCATTTTCCCCATCAGACACGCAGTCTGTTTTTATTCCCTCCAGTGTAACCGCTATTATATATATTTTTTTAATTCAGATGTGTTTATTTAAAGGCAGAGCAGCAAATAATAATAATAATAATAAGTAATATGTGGTGGGATTTTCCGCCAACACAAACGATGAAAAAAAAAAAACCCTTCACATTTGTTTAACAATGCTGGCTTCATCTTTAGTACATTATTTGTATAAATGTGGCACATACATGGTGTTTATTTTTTTTAGCGCTTTATAATACACTAGCGTACGAGTAAAAGTGTTGGGACGCCCGACGTTTGCGGATCCCAGTCTGTCCTTACAAACACATCTGCATAGGAAGTCTATACATCTTTCCATCCACTAGAGATCTGGAACCTGTTCCAGCATGACGATGTTGTGTACCTGTGTACAAATAACATGGGTTTGAAGATATTTCAGATCTTGAATTGAACGGACCTCAACAAACATGAACCGATAAATAATCACAAACAATCTCCAAAATACAAGTAGAATACCGTCCCAGAAGAATGGAGCTCATAATATGAGCAAGGAATGGGATGGAAGCAGATCAAGTCGGGTGTCTACAAACAATGTGTTGCACGATATACCGGTACTAGAAAGGTATCGCGATACCCTGCTATTAAAAATGATATTATTGTTCATTTTATTCGCACAAAAAGTACAAATTTGCAAAAGTTAGTATATATGTACAGAGAAACATGTGTGTGTGTATATATATATATATATATATATATATATATATATATATATATATTTTTTTTTTTTAGTCTTTGTTTCAGCAGACAGCAAACATTTGGTTGTTTATTAATAAATAGAAACAAAGTCTTTTTTTGTCATAGTATTGATTTGATATTGGGCTCGTGATATTTAACCTAGAAATCGTATTCAAGTCCGAATTTTGTTATCCTGAGGACTCGCGCACATAAATTGTTGTATTTTCAAACTTTGCTTCCTTTCTGTTGTTTTGAATGTTTCCAAATGGTTTTCAATAAAACATCAACAAAAACAACAATATCAACAAAAATGTTCCAAGACACCATATGCCCCTGACCGCGAAAAATAAATACAAATACGAATGAAAGACTTCGTTTGCAAGCGAAAGATCCTCCTGTTGTAAAAACAAGGCAATCAAATCTTTATCAACACGAACGTTCTTCCTCCGGAAGCACCTTAACCTGCAGATCATCCCGTTTTCTTTCCCTTACTGTTCTCTCCTTCAGGATACCAAACCCACCGCACCCAATTCTTTTGTACCGCAGACAGCAGCAAACAGAAACTCAATAAGCTGTTTGAATTGCAGGTCAAATGAGGCTGAAATGGCCGGATTAGACATTCAGATAAGTCAGACCTACCCCAGTGCACACTGGGAAATCAGCCTTTTCTTTGTGAAAGAAGCATTTTTGTAGAAGTCTATATATAAATCCGCGGAGGAGAGGGAAAAAAAGGGCTCTGAATTGATGCGTGTACTTTGAGTGAGAATTAATCTTGAAAAGAAAAAGGAAAAAAAGAAAGAAATAAAAAGAACGCAAGTGACCAAAAGCACTATTGGAGTTTTGGTATTCAGTGTGCAGAAGCCGGTTGCCAGGACAGACGAAAGCGACTAAATGACATCGCCAGCCTTTTGCGTGATACTCCATTTATCATCGCGTCCGTATGTGAACAAATGAGGCGATTCAAAGACGGAAGACCGAGTGGAGGGGGGGTCGGGGGGGGGGGGGGGGGGGGGGGGGGGTGGGGGGCAAATGCCCTGAAATAAACCTGAATGTTGGGAGGAAAGTATCGAGACGGTTGACTTTTCTCAACTATATGTGGCTCTTTCCCAAAACTATAACTTTAGAAGGTCATAGGTGTGTATGTGATGTCATTGGATGAGCATGAAATTGACCCGGACATGCTCCGGCATCAGCATGCTCCATGAGCCATCCTGGATACAAATGGTTTAAAAGATCTCGAGTGTCCTGTTATAGAGCTCTGATCCTCCACCCTATTAACCACCTGTTTGGATGAACCCCGAGCCTCCTCCTCTACATCACTACCCGCCTTAGAAGTGGAACATCTTCCCAGAAGAGTTTATAATGTCGAATGCGATGTGCCAATCTTATATACAGGCGTCCACATACATGTTGGTCTTTACTGATCTCAAAGAGTTTGTGGCCTCGGATCCTCGGCTGTTTTTTTTTAATGCCTTTTTTTAACCAATATATACTTCTTCATGCTTATTAACACTAAATATAGTGTAATAATAATAATAATAATAATATAGCATAGTGCTACAGAAATAAATGACCTTAAATCATTCATAACATTCAATATTGGTACCCAATAGAAATAGAACAGACTTGTCATATATATAATATATATATATATATATATATATATATATATATATATATATATCACACACACACACACACACACACACACACACACACACAACACACACACACACACACACACACACACACACACACACACACACACACACACAACGCATTACAGCACAGTGACATTCTTCCTTTCTATCCCAGCTTGTTATGATAAAGCCATGCTACAGCGCCCCCTGGAGCACACAAAGACCCAAGAGTGGCAGTTTGATGATTCCCCCCTCCCGGGATTCGAACCCCGACCATTCCGATCAGTAGCCCAAGTGCCTTAAACCACTGAGCTAAACCACCCTACCCCATTTTAACCCCTTTATTATACTGTATTTTTATTACATTACATTTTATTACAATGATTAGAGAAATGATTACTGTATTTACGCTATTTACAGAGAAGAAAACGACAGCACACATGAAAAATGGTGGTACATATCGGAGTAAAGTCTGCATTTTACATTCCAGCAATGCGGCAGACACAGTACTGCACCTTATACACCTTTACCTTTACATTCTGTTATTTTTTAGGGTATTAAAGTAGATTAAAATGAAATTTTAGGGGCATGGTTAGGGTTCGAACAAAAAAAATTGCAGATTTTCATAATGGGGGGGGGGGGTGTCGTCTGTATAACAAACATATATTTTACAGCATTAATTACAACACTAATGTGAGAGTGGGGGTAGCTCAGTGGTCTAAGGTGCTGAGCTGCTGATCGGAAGATCCAGGTTCGAGCCCCAGTATGACCAAGCTGCTGCCCTTGGGTCCTTGAGCAAGACCCTTAACCCTCTGTGCTCCAGGGGGCGCCGTATCATGGCCGATGCGCTCTGACAACAAGCTGGGATATGCGAAGAAAGAATTTCCCTGTGCTGTAATGTATATGTGATATAAATATAAATAAAGGCTGTTCTAATCTACTGTTGGTACATCAATACATGACTTGAATCCTTTCGAATCCATATAGATGAGTAACGTTTGCACACACCACATGCATTCCTCCACCAGAACATGACACGGTCCTTTTCCTTCCAAGTTTTACCACAAATACATATTAGCAGAAGAACTTTCTTAAATCTTAATAATTCTAAGAATTAACATATATCGAATCAGGGTCGATGGGAGATATATCCCACGAAATCTAGCGCGATCATCTTCCCAGAAAAGTTATTAGAACCTAGAAAGATGGCAAGAGGCCGGTGTCCAAAGAACTTTTATTTTTTTTCCCCTCCTTATAGTAAATCTTGCACAATTAATCAGCAAAACAAGTGATCAAGATTCGCTATTATTCAAAACGCAGGCAGAAAGATGATGGGATAATCTATCGGCGTGCTGATAAAAACGCGGCGGCGATCTCGCCTTGCCCAAGACATAAACATGGAGCTACTTTAATGAGCTCCATCCGAGTCGGGCTGGATCGATAGCGCCGTGTCCGACATCAATAAAGTCGAAGGTGAGGAGAGACAGAGCTGCTTAAATCCGCATAACGAAGGGATTCTGAAATGCTTTCCGACCACGGCGCGGCTTGCTGATTACAAATTCCTTGTTATGGTTGTTTTTTTTTGTTGTTGTTTTTTTAATTTAAGTGATTAGAATGGAAAGGAAATGACAACAGAACTGTTTACAGTAAGCCATTAGGTTTTGAGAACAGCCACTGCTTAATTGAAATAACTCTGAAGTGTGGGGGGGCCGTGCTTATTAAAAGTATCGCTTGTCATACTCCTTTCCCATTACCGTGACAAATAATCCGGAATGAAAAAAGGAGGAAAAAAAAAAAAAGAAAAAAAAAAAAAAAAAAAAATATAAATATATATACTTGGCAAGCACAGTATGCATTTATACAAAGGCCCACACACACACACACACACACACATAACCCTGAGGCTGAAAAGTTAGAGAGCCTGCTTGCAGCGAGCCTGGGGAAAAGCCTGAGGAACAATATACAAACTCAAGTCACCTGCTTGGGACACACACCACACCACACACACACAACACACACACACACACACACACACACACACACACACACACACACACACACACACACACACACACACACATTTCTATTTACGTGGTTAAAACCTTAATATTTTGAAATCCCGGACTGCAGAATAGCTTACATATGACTTTTCATTTACATTTATATTTACATTTGCAGTATTTGGCAAACGCCCTTATACAGAGCGACTTACAAGTGAGCAATTGCGTGTTAAGGGCCTTGCTCAAGGGCCCACTAGTGGCAGCTTGGTGGTGGTGGTGGTGGTGGTGGGGTTTGAACCTGTGATCTTCCGGTCCAGAGTCCAACACCTTAACCACTGGTCTACTACCTCCCATAGTGGTTTTCAAACCACCATGTGTAGAAATCTCAGTGAAGATAAGACTTTTTGAACAAGTTAATCCTGTTATTAAAAGCTCCCCAGATCTCCTGAGATGATGTTCCAATTGATTTTGGAGTGTGCTTGTGGTAGATTCATCTACTAGGTTGTGATGTAGGTGAGGGTGAGGGTGAGGAGATCTGGTTTCACATGTTCACTGAGGTTGAGATCTGAGCGGTAGAGCAGGACACACAAGATCTTCCGTGCGGGATCTTTCCCGGATTAGGCTTGATCACGCTGGACCAGGATGGGGTATTATTATTATTTAAAAACCCAACCACTATGGAGAGCTGTGAGAGCTTCAGACACCAAACAAACCCTGGTGGAACATCTTCCCAGGAGCATGAAGGATATTGTGGGAGGTGGTGGCTTAGTGGTAAGGTGTTGGCCTCTGGACCAGAAGATCGCAGGTTCAAACCCCACATCCACCAAGCTACTACTAGTGGGCCCTTGAGCAAGGCCCTTAAACCGCAAATGCTCAGTTGTTAAGTCGCTCTGGATAAGGGCATCTGCTAAATGCTGTAAATGTAAATTTAAATATTATAACAGAAAGCATGTCTTTCATTCACCAGCCAATCCATATAGGGTGAGTCCTTTCCCAGGTTCATGGCGTGACGTCTAAGCAAAGCGTATTCTCGCAGACGCGCTCGCGGACCGCTGCGAATTCAGATGGTGTTGTTTGGCGGAATGAAATATCGCGTCACTTATCACAGCCAGGCGTCTCACGTGTCGTCCCGATAAGATGACCACTTACGAGCTTAGTGCATTACAGTGTTACTTTTTCTAGTCAAAACCCAGCGTTAGAGTTTTTTCTCCCTCTGGGATGGAGTGAGACCCGTTTTGATGGAGTGGGACCGTTTCTTCCCTCCATTAGCAAAATGCTCGAATGCGAAATTCCATACTAAACAGTGTCGCCCCCTTGTGGCTCGTCTTTGTAAGAAAAATTGCGAAGATGTAGGGAAAAGACATGTGCGGAGATCACTCCTAGGGATCAGGACCACGGACAAGGGGCAGAAATCGGGTAACGATGGATTAGACGTCCGGTGTGTCAGGACGAAATGTGTGATTTAAAGAGCGATTTAAAGAGTCGAAGCGTAAAGTCACAACATGACATGACATGACATGTAGACGGTATTTAAAGTGCGGGGGGAAAAGGCTAGGAGTTGAGCGTCTGATCATAAGCGCTGGCCGGAGTGATTCACACATCGCTAAGACGCATCTGTTTGCGCCCGAAGACCTTTATGGAGCGTATCGGTGCGCAGGAGAAAGCTGCGAGGGAAAGGAATTAGCTCCTCAGCTTGAGCTTGACATCGCACATTATGTTAGCCGTATGAGCGAGAACAAACCGAATCAATCACTATATCTGGGACTTGTGCGAGCTGCAGCCGGATTCCGGCACAAGTCAAGTCTGAACAGCACATATTGTTTTCGCAGCAGCAGAAAATATACACTATATGATGGGGGGGGGGGGGGGGGGTTGGGGGTTGGGGTTTGGGGGGGGAGGGGGGGGGGGGTGGGGGGGGGGCGGGGGGATGTTGGGGTTGGGTTGGGGGGATGGGGGGGGGGGGGGGGGGGTTATTTGCGATTATTTTTTGTTGTTTTGTTATTTCTGACGTTTGCATCCATGTGTTTCATTCTCATGCTGGGATGCGACATGACATTTTCGCATGACAATGATCTGGAGTGTTCGTCTGATCGCAACCCCGGTCCGCCCCTTCATCACTTCCAGACTAGCACACTCTCGTCCCCAGAAGTTTATTGTAACAGGGACTAAAATGTAGACGTCTAAAAAGCATCGTACGGACGGGTGTCGTGATCGCGGCCGCACAGAATCTAAATGGCTTTTACACGTAATTGCACGTTTTGCTTTTTTTTTTTTTTTATGGCCCAAAATAAATACGTAAACATAACGGTGCTAGCTAGCACAAATGACTTTCCCAATCCGCGTGAAAATGCCTTTTCCTTTTAGCACGTTATTTTGTCCTGATTGCTTAGTTGGAACGCTGTGATCACAATTAACAGATATAAATTACAAGCGGCAGTCGTGGGAATTGGCTCGCGGCTCTCGGGAACGAGAGAGACACTCTTTTGGACAATGGGGAAAAGTGGGTTTGATGGCCCACTGATGCGTCCTCATTTTCACTCCGAGTCCCCAAGGCCTGAGCTCTCTACGCTAGCGCTCCTGTTTTTGTTTTCGCCTCTCCGTAGCGTCCGGCCGCCGTCTTAAAAGCCGGCCTTCCATTTCCCTCTCTCGTCCTCTCCACTCAAGCACTCTTTTGTCTATCTCAATGAGCTCGGCCCGATTGAATCCCGAGCTCTGACGAGACATAATCAGATACGAGACCAATTATTGCCAGTAGCGCCGCGGTCCTATGATTTGTCCGTCTAAATGTGACCAAAAAAAACAAACAAACAAAAACAAACAAACACAAAAAGGCGTATTGCGGCGGATATCAGATCTCTGTCTTGTTGTAGAAAATTCTGGAACGAGCGGTGGAATCGAAGCGCTTGTCATGGATAATGAATAGGAAAGGCGCCGGAAAAGAAGAGGAGAGGCAAAACGGGGCGGCATGAGCGGGGTTTGTATTCCTGCCGTGTCACAAAGTCGGAGCTCAGGCTCTCCCTGAATAGCATATTGAGTTTGTTCCAACACAAGCTATTATGTTCTGACAAAATAACAAATCTCAAGCCTTAAACCTGAAGGTCAGGTTTAATATAATATCTAAAGAAAAACAATTTCCACCTGTTTGTTGGTGCCATTTATCACGACGGGGGGGGGGGGTTTGGGGTGTACAATTATGCTTTGTGTCTCAGGAAGTTTCGGAAGCTACGGCGGGAAACTTATGAGCGTAAAGTCCTACGGTACTGGGAAGAAATGATCCGAGGTTCACCAGCAGTCTCGCTTGGATTCGGTAGAAATGCACGTAATAAATGAGGCTGTAATTAGAACATCTGTTCCGCACACTCGATTGTGTCTGACTCGCCACCTGCACAGCTGCGAAAGCGTCACCGTTACATAACCCCTTTTAAACTCCGGAGTTTTCCGAACGCTCCCGTTTCCACCTTGTTTCTTCTCAAGGTGTTTAACGGTCCAAAGTTTAGTAAAACAAGTTCATCACGTGCATCTTCCTGGAGCACGCAGGTGTAACCGATAATCCATAGCTCCATCTCTCTGTATATTTACATATATCTATTACACCCCCCCCCCTCCACCGATTGCATTATAGCGACTATAAACCATACCTCCTTCCGCAGCTTCTTCTTTCTTTTTTCCTAAGTTAATAAGACCTAAAAGACTCCACTTGTCATGTGACTAAGGAACTGGAAAGCACTTACGAGTCTCCCTGAAGACTTAGCCCCGTCTCGTACATGTTTCTCTTTGTTAAGCGCTTGCTCCGTTTAATATTAGCCTTTAGATTAGGGCCGGCTGTACGACACAGGAACGACACAGTGCTGGATCGAGAGTTATTGTAAGCGTCAATTTTGGTCGGACGGAAATTATACGGCTATAAAACGTGGTTTTCGGTTTATTGCCAGTCACCCAAGTCA
>JACRUU010000005.1:10060973-10063473 GCA_030449085.1 Kryptopterus vitreolus | reverse complement strand
ACTGAATCCAAACACGTCCTCCGTATTTGCCGTTTGATGAAGAACCTCGCTGTCCATATTGTGTGAACGAGAGCATGAAAACAACCCAGTGCTTGCTGTGACCTCCTGAACGGAGTGTGAAAACGGTTGGAAAGCCGGCGAACGCTAGCCTCTTGTCATAACACGCATCACGACACCTCGTCGTCCTGACGCTGATTAGCAATTAACGCTCGCTCTCTAACGAGTCAGATACGCTCTCGATAAACAGAGACAAACAAAAGCAGGCAGATCCTCTGGCTGGCGTTCAAACGCGGACGAGGTGCGAGACCTTCCGAGAATCCCGTGTCTTGTGCGGCGCTTAAACAGTGTCATGTTGAAGGCGATAACACCCCGGATAACACCCTATTCATAGCCAAATGTATTTAAACAGGTTGGAAACAGTCGCCTGCCGTGCAAACTCCGCCCAGTTTACATGGGCATAATGCGCTTTGGGGAAAAGGGGAGGGGCCTTGAATAACATAACTATAAAGCTGAATAAAAGAGCCTTTAATTGTACACATAATGTTTATTTGTATATATTCCAGATTGTCAGGAAGCGGGGTTCAGATCCCGCCGTGATACAGCGACCCCTGGTGTTTGGCCACCCGGGGCTCTTGCTTAGTGCCTTAACTACGTATTGTTTCACATTTACAGAATTTGGTAGACGCGCTTATCCAGAGCGACTTACAAGTGACGGTTAAGGGCCTTGCTCAAGGGCCCACTAGTGGCAGGGTGGTGGTGGTGGTGGGATTTGAACCTGCAATCTTCCGCTCTAGAGGCCAATGCCTTAACCACGTCATCCTATTGTCAGAATACAGGGTCAGCCATGGTAAAGCGCTCCCTGGAGGCTCAAAAGTGGAGGTGCTAGGGGCTTGAACCCCCAACCTTATGGTCAATAACCCCAGACTGGACCAAACCCAGCGCCCTAGAATAGAGTGGCGGCGATGGCAAAAATAAATAAATAAATAAATAAATAACGTCAGACAACGAGGATTAAAAGACATTTGTGTAGACGGCTCACTCTCTTTGTTGAGTTTTACAGGGCCCTGGGAAAATTACCCACTTTCCTTTCCGTCATACTCGGCAGGACAGAACACATCTGATACCGCGGTAAAAGGGGAAAATGAGGAAGGATGCTCAGCATGAGCGAGTGGGAGTAAAAAAAAAAAAAAAAAGGGTGAGGGGGGGGACGAGTGTGGGAGAAATACAAAGAATGTGAGAACGGTCGGCTTGTTCTGGACGTCTGCACATGTTAATGGCTTTCTTGTTCACGAGTGCTGAAGGAGAACGTTTCTCTACGACTCCGCGAGACCTCGTTCCTTTTGTGGGAATCAAGTCCTCCTGGTTAATTTAGCGATATCTCGGGTTTTAATTGTAGTTCTTGAGTGAAAGAGGAGGTAAGAGGGGGAGATTACACCAAATTAGACCTCCATGCCTTGCATTCTGATCTAAGCATTGGAAGAAAAGAAATCCATGAATTCCCTTCTGGGAGGAAATCCGATTGTAATATCACATACGCGCGATCGAGTCGCTTCGACGGGTTTTTTTTTTCTTTTTTCTTTTTCTCCCCCCCACCGATACGAACGCAACTACCGGAGCAATCATCGCCGAGATTGTTTCTTCACCCGATCGGTTTTCATGAAGCGAGAGGTGAGAGGTCTGGGCTCATTTAAAAGCCATCCTGAAGACGAGCTGGTGCTCTAATCTAGGGGAAGGAGTGAACGATTGGAGGAAAGGTCATCATCCAGTCCATCCATTTGGGCCCAATCCTCGTTAGGTGCAACATATTCAATATTTAACCAGTCATGACCAGTGGAGCGCGATGAAGCCAAATCTGAACAGGTGTCGTTTCAGAACCATTTAGCATCCCGCGCGGTGATGGGAGGATGAACTTCTGAACTCGTATATTAAAAAAGAGGGAAGAGGGAAAAAGAGAGTAAAACAGAAAGATAGAGAGACCGGGAGAGAAGGAGATGAAGAGACCAAGGATCCGGGGAGAAATCAGTGTCACTCATGGTAACATGGGCAGGTATTGGAAACATCACTCACTAGACCAATCAGACACTTCGCCTGAGTGGAAAAGAGGAGTATAGGAATAAATTATGCCTCTGCTGCAAGTTGGCCATGGTCCAATGCCAAAACGCCCTCTGACTAAGGACATGAAGGTAGAGAAATGGAGCGAGAGAGAGAGAGAGAGAGAGAGAGAGAGTAATAAAGTATCACATATTATATATATATATATATATATATATATATATATATTATATATATAGAGAGAGAGAGAGAGAGAGAGAGAGAGAGAGAGAGAACGAATGAGGTAGAGAGAGAGCATTGGGGTGACGACAAAAAAAGAAAGAAAGAAAGCAAAGAAAACAAAAGAAAAGAAGAGGGAAAAAATGACAAAATGACAGTAAAAAAGGAAGAGAAAAGAAAAAAGTAAAAAGAAGTAAAGAAAAAAGAAAAAGACAGTAAAAATGATCAA
>JACRUU010000005.1:10055973-10058473 GCA_030449085.1 Kryptopterus vitreolus | reverse complement strand
GCAATCCATCTATCAATCCATCCATTCATCTAGTTATCTATTCATCCAATTATCTATGCATCTATCTATCTATTCATCTATTAATCCATCTATCAATCCATCCATTCATTTAGTTATCTATTCATACAATTCTCTATGCATCTATCTATCCATCTAGCTATCCATCCATTCATCTAGTTATCTATTCATCCAATTATCTATGCATCTATCTATCGATCCATCTAGCAATCCATCTATCAGTCCATCCATTAATCTAGTTATCTATCCATCCAGTTATCTATGCATCCATCTATCCATCTAGCTATCCATCATCATCTATCCATCCATATCATCTATCATCCATCCATCTATTCATCTAGTTATGTATGCATCCATCCATCGATCAATCCATTCATCTAGTTATCTATTCATCCATCTATCTATCTATCCATCCATCTATCCATCCATCTAGACATCTATCAATTCATCAATGCATCTAGTTATCCATATATCTATCTATCCATCCATCTATCTATCCATCCATCTATTCATCTAGTTACCTATGCATCCATCCATCTATTCATGTAGCCATCCATCCATCTATGCATCCATCTGACTATACATCCATCTATTCATCTAGTTATCTATGCACCCATCTATCCCATCCATCCATCTATCCATGTATCCATCCATCCATCCATTCATCTATCTATCCATCGATCCATCTAACTATACATCCATCTATTCATCTAGTTATCTATGTACCCATCAATCGATCTATGTATCTAGTTACCATCTATCTAGTCATCTTTCTATTTATCTACTATCTATCTACCTATCAATCTACCTGTCTACCTATCCCTCAGCTTATCCACCTACATATCAATCTATCTATATATCAGTCTATCTATCTACCCATCTACCCATCCATCGGCTATATATCAATCAATCTATCTATTTATGTCTACCCACCCATCTACCTGTCTTATTATCCGTTTCTCTACCAACCAATATGTCTGTCCACCCGTCTGTCTATCTACCTGTCTGTCCATCTCTCTACCTACCCAAATGTCTGTTTAACTAATCTCACACCTGGAGTTCAAAAAGGCCACAGCACTTCTGCTCCTTGGCGTCTCTCTCTCTCTCTCTCTCTCTCTCTCTCTCTCTCTCTCTCTCTCTCTCTCTCTCTCTCTCTCTCTCTCTCTCTCTCTCTCTCTCTCTCTCTCTCTCTCTCTCTCTCTCCTCTCTCCCGACATGCTAAAAGTGGCTGCAGCATTTGGACACGGTTTCTATGTGAAGAGTCCAAGAATTTTTTTTCCCCTCTAAGGATTTTCTACGGTTCGAACCTATTAATGAAATCTTAAAGATAAGAGTGGAAAATTGTTCCAATTATGTCCAAACCCAACACATGTCTCCCTCCAACACACACTCACACACACACGATATATACATGCGTTCATGTTCAAATCGAATTATTATTATTTTATTTTTTTTCTGAGTCAACTGTGGCAACATTTCGAGCTGGGCGTCGTCGCTGTGAGATGAATAACAAGCAAGCGAACTAAATGAACTCTGTCTCTAGGACACTGCGGACTTTAATCAGCAGACGGGACAGAAATAAAGTGGATTAATCAAAAGAGCAGAGCCAGCTTCGCGTAGCTGTAGTGGCACTAGAAGCCGGACGGCGCATGCTAAAAGCGAGATTGGATTGCTGAACGGCTTTCCGTGAAGTTTTTTAACCTTGCGAGCGGAACAAAACAGGGAGGCACGCCGAACCAGGAGTAATAGCCGGGCTTCAAAAGGGGGGCCGGGCCTTGCGCTGCTGCTGATTGTGGATCGCTCGGAGAGGGGTAAGAGAGAGAGAGGGGGGGGGAAGAAAAAAATAGGTGTCCAAACAACGAACAGAGTGCTAATAGAAATCATGACATTTCATGAATTACTCCAATAAAGGATGTAGAGAGGATGAAAAGCCTTTCGACTTCTACAACCTGGGTCTAAGGATAGCACGAAGATGAATGACTTTATAATAATGAAAAAATGTAAAAAAAAAAAAAAAAAAAAAGAGTGATAAAAAATTGACCATGGTGCTTAGCGGGGTCGGTGAAATTAGCTTAAAATGGAGGTGATAATATTATCTATACAAACACATTCAGAGCACACGAGCGGCGTGCCTAATGGATTCCTGTGATCAAAGTTACTGGAATACCTTGTATGACAAAGACCACAGCGAGGAGCACAAAGGCGGACTTTCACATTTTTCCATTTGGTATTGTTTAATTTGTATTTCAAATGCTTTGTAATGAATTCTTTTTCAGTTGAACACGGGAGCAAAGAAGTCATCAAAGGAAACAAACCCCGCGAAAACTATTTATTTGATTATTTATTTATTTGTTTATTTGTGTTGGGTTTTTTTTTTTCATTTATTTATATTTTTTGGTAAATTATTCTTTCTTTGTCCTCCGAAAGCACACACCTATCGGACCACCCACTGCGCAAATTGCATCTTGAAAGCAAGTTTTGG
>JACRUU010000005.1:10045973-10053473 GCA_030449085.1 Kryptopterus vitreolus | reverse complement strand
GTGTGAGTAAGATTTAAGGAGCTGCATCCAAGCCGGAAGGGGGGGGGGTATGAGCCAACAAGGACGCAACAATGCACTGAATCCTGTTTTGTCAAAGTATTTCCACAGTCGATGCTTGTCTGAAGAGGAATCTCAGCATTTTTCCCCAGGGCAGAAATAAGAGACACCGTATGGAGGGTTAATAACAGTGTTGAAAGATGATTAGACGGGTATCGCAATACACCAGTTTTTAAAAAAACGATACAATTCTTCATTTTATTAGTACCAGTGATTAATAAATGATGGTTGTAGTTCCAGGTGATGGACTATAGGGGGCAGCGGGTGCAAAACAAATTTTATTTATTTTTTCTCAGACTTTCATGCCTGATTTTCCTTAAGGTGTGAAACTTTGTAAATGATTAAAAATGCATTTAAAATTTGCCATTTATTTTATTTTTAGTTTAAACAGTTCTACTTTGTTTTAGCAGACTGCAAGTGTTTATTAATAAATAAAAACACTTCCATTATTCAATTTGTGTACATTTTTGCCATAGTATCGGTTTGGTATCGTGAAATTGTATCTAGGTATCGTATTGAAGGCAATATTTTTACCGTGATAAAGAGTTCTTACTTCTAAACTAAGGTGCACCAAAAGATCTGAAGACCAGACAAACATTTTCTGCGATTTTTTTCAAGTAATTCAAATTTGCATTTCAAGATGATTTTATCTTGTTACTTTTTAATTGCATCCAATCAGATTCATATCGTCATTGCACCAACGGTGGTGTAATTAAGAGACAATATCAGCCGATTACACGATGGCGCTCAAGACTTAACCTCTCACAGGTGAGAGCATCTATGAAAGAATGCGGTATAGAAATAGCGTCATAAAGATGGAAAAAAAAAACGTGTGCCAAAGAAAGGTAGCGACAACGATGTTTAGGATTCGAGACGTCGTGTGTTGATCCGGTGCGAAATATTCCGCAAGTCGGTGACACTAATTTATTCCGGGTTGTGCGATAAAAAAACACCAAGCTGAATGGGCCGAATTGATCAAAGACAAGAGATGAAAAAACAAGCGCAAAAAGGTCCACCGAGTGTAAAATGTGCGAAACGCCGGATGTCATTAGCGGTATTATTGATTAACGTGGACGAATAGCTAATTAATCATTAAGTAAATAAATAAATAAATAACTTTCTGGCTGGATCTCTACAATATAATGTTCCCCCGTCCTCGCTGAGAGTAAAGCATTGAACACACTTGGTAGACGCACAGTGGGACGGGGGGGGGGCTTGGATCCGTGGTTACGGTCTTCACGGCCCTTGCGCTCTAATGAGGAATGTGATGATGCGTGATTTGTACAAAGTAGATGCGTTGTTTTATCTATGGAAGCACTGGCCAAGAACCAATTACTTTGTTTCTGCTTGACGATCCCTTAAGCGCAGGAGCGTTTCTTCTCCCAGGATACGCCGTCCTACGCGTCACGTGTGGCGTCGCGTGTAAGCGGACGCTTCCCATGTAGCCACGGAAAGAGATTTTCATATTGTGCGATGACCTTACGGATGTTCATAAGAATGAAAAAGCAGGAGGTGGATTTCTTGTGGGATTTGTGTAGAAGGCCAATTTTTCAAGAACGTGAAAGGAAAAAAAGAGCAAGCCAGCGAGCGAGGAACCCCCACCCCCATGGCGCCCCGAGAAAAAGGCTTTTTGCTCCTCTTCATGTCGCAGTAGAGAGTACTTTGACTTACAGATTGAACAGCAAGCCAAAATGTACTGAAGGACCTTTTTTGCGCTAACGGTGCTTTCATATATGAAGCGTTTGCTCCACGCGACTCCTTCCAAGGCCGGATCGAAGACGGAGGTGGTCTCCGGCATGATTTGAACCTGAATCAACTCGGAGTGAAGAAACCTCAGGGTGGCGTAAAGCTGTTTTTTTTTTTTTTTTGTTTTTTTTTTTTTTTTTTTTTTGGGAGATCTGCGAGGGCAAACTCTGACGAAGACTCCTGAAATGTTTTATATCAGGGTGGCAACGTGCACATGGCGGAGCGCCAGTTTCCGAATGAAGGTTGAAGCCAAAGGACAAAAGGAGACGAGCGCTTTAATAGAAATTATGCACAGGTGCATAAATCCTTACCCCTCGCTTCCTCTGGCTCCGCCCTTAATTAAGTTACATTTTATAACAATAAATGCGAAAAAAAAAAGAATCGGAATTCGTGACGCAAGTTACCGATAACTCGGCTGAATCGTACTTGTGATGTCCGTGATCCGCCTCTAGAGGGCACTACAAAGAATAACTATTGCCGATGATTTATCGCCAAAACCAAACCGATAAATCTCTAGCGATTAGTTGCAATCATTATACGGAATAATACGTAGGTACGTCGTATTAGAAAATTGTATCTAGCGTTTACACAGTACAAACCGAAATAAAAATAAAAAATAATAATAATAATTCAGTGAGAGGGGCGGGTGCGGGGTGGTTTAGTGGTTAGCACGTTCGCCTCACACCGCCAGGGTCCGGGTTCGATTCCCGTCTCGGCCATGTGTGTGTGGAGTTTGTGCATGTTCTCCCCGTGCCTCAGGGGTTTTTTCTCCGGGTTCTCCGGTTTCCTCCCCCGGTTCAAAAACATGCACGGTAGGTTGATTGGCACCTTGGAAAATTGTCCCTAGTGTATGAATGTGTGTGTGTGTGTCCTGCGATGGGTTGGCATTTCATCCAGGGTGTATCCTGCCTTAATGCCCATAGCCGCCTGAGATAGACACAGACTCCCCGTGACCCGAGGGAAGATCGTATAAAGTGGTAGAAGATGAATGAATGAATGAATAATTCAGTGAGCAACAATTTTGTGATTTGAAACGGTCCAGATGTTCAAGGATGCCAGGATATACAGTAGAATAACCAACTCTGTACACCCAAAGTGAGCAGAAAAGCATCTCGAAGTGAACCAAGCATCGACCCTTGAGGTAGATGGACTACAACAGCACCGCCCCTGTATAAGAATCTGAAGTTACCAGGAGCACAGACTCCACCCAAACTCCCCAGTCTGTTCCCACACAAGGTGTAGTAGATGTTACTATTCCAAAACTTCGGAAGTCTAGACGAAAAAAAAACAAGAGACGTTTTCCGTCTGACAAATGAATGAATGTAACGACCGTGTCCTTCCAAGTTTTTTTTTTGTTTTTTTTTTTTGTGCTCCGGTTTGTTTTGGTTAATTATGCGCAGTGTGAAACCGAATCAAAACGGCAAACAAGAAGTATCAATTTTGCTCTGATTGGGCCTCGGAAAAACAGACTAATTGGTGCAAAAGCGTCTTGATGTGATAGGACGGTAAAATATTTTGTGTCGCTTGAAATTTCTGCCTTTTGTCCAAAAAAAAAATAGGCTGTTTTTTTTCCCCCCGGTTTTATTTTCTTTACCTCCGAATGTGCTTCTTTTGAAGCAGGAATAAGGTGAGCGTCAGTTCTAAGCAGGCCATTTCACCACAGGACCTGGTCAGCTCCATCCTTTTGCATAATGCATTTGGCCTGTGAGCAGTGTCCCTTTCCGCCACCTACGCCATGGGAGACTGAGGTCTTAATCACTAGGTACATGAGGTGCAGCTGCTCCCAACAAAATAATAACTCCCTATTGAATCTCTCCCTCTCTCTCTCTCTCTCTATCTTTTCTTCTTGTCATTTCTTCCCTTTTTAGCAAACAGAACTCCTTTGTCACCATAGTGACTGCTTTCGTGACAACAGAGAACCAAATATTTGCTTTTTTTCCACGTTTTTTGGAGCCCCCCCGCAAACCTCCCCACCCCCGACTATTCCTGTTTATTTTCCCCTCTATCAGATGCTAGCAGGTGATCTGAGTGTGCTGGAGGATAGAACAAGGCATGTTTAAATAGCGCTGAAATACATTTCCGCGCCACGCCTCGGCATTTCTAATCCGGATAACGTCGAAAAGACGTGCGTTTGCATTTCCGTTACACACGCGGCTTTCTCGCTGACCGTCCCGGTCTAGAGCTCCATGACAGTCATTCCTCGCCTCAGCAGCGACCGAACCAGAGCCCACACCGTGTATACCAGTGTGTGGGAGACGGAGGGGAGGAAAGTTCACGGTAAAAGTTGTAGGTGTTGATGGCGTGTCAATGTTTTTCGGCTACATTAAAAAGGAATACCGTACATTCCCGGTGTTATGACACTGACTGTAAACTATGGAGGTCGGATTAACAAAAAAAAAAAAAAAAAAAACACGCCAGGAGACACTAATAAGCATAGATGAATCTCAGCAGGTCTTTGAAAGAGGTTTCGGCGCTCACCGAGCCCCGCGCCCACACCTGCACGCCGGACACCTGCTAATTTACAATCTGCTTTATGATGACAAACACGACCGAACTGTTATCGTGGTGTTTGAAGGTTTGGTGACGGTGCTGCCCCCCCCCCCCCCCCCACCCCCCCCCCCCCAATCCTCCTCCTGATGACGCTGTGTTACGCAACTCAGACAAGATTTACATCCCCGGTGAGCAAGGCCCGAGGAAACCGAAAGAAAGGAAAAAACCCCTCACAAAGACTCTCAGGAAGTCAGACGATCGTTATCTGGTGACGGAGGATAATGGGTTATACAATACAAGATACGATTTCTGATACACTAAAGCCACAGCCCTGAGTAGAGGAGAGCATGAGTAATCATACAGATCACATGTTAATCACACTCTAACAGAAAAGCTGGCCCAATCCCAGAAACTCCCGGAAATTCCACAAAAAATCCCACAGAAAATCTCAGCAATCCTAAAAACCTTTTGCAGAAATTCCGACTAATCCCGCCAAATTTCACAGAGGCGAACCAATCCCGTATCCAGGGTTGAGAAACCGAAAAATCAATTCCGATTCAGGAATCGGAAACTTAAGATTAAAAAGCTTATCGGAATCCTCTTATTGATTCCTGGATGCATCTTTTCTTTTTTTTTCACCTGGCAACGTGCCAGGACCTTATGTGGTAATCTAAACATCAGTTTACAAGATGGACCTGTTGGGATCCTACCGGTCTCAAAGGCACGAATATCTGGTTTCGGGATGCGCACTTCGGGGTTTGCTGAGTGCGGATCTGATTCGGCGGCCTTGTTGCAGTGTTTTCCGTGCTTGTGTCTTGGATTCTTTATTTACCCCGTTGATAACAGGACCGCAGGAAGGGTTCAAAATTGTGCCTACAATTGTTTTAAACAATAGGTTATATATAAGGTGTCACGGCCAACATGACTAAGCATCTGTGATGCGTTCGCCGTTCGGAATCTACAACCCTAATCCAATCATTTCACACAGACATTCTGTCCAATTCCACCAATTTTCATAGAAATTGGCTAATCCCATCAAATTTAGGAAAAATGACACCAACATTCATAGAATTCCTGACCAATCCCACTAGCTCTTTCACTAATTATAACCAATCCACCCATTTCCCATAGAATTCCTGACCAATCCCACCAGATCACATACTAATTATAACCAATCCAACCATTTCCCATAAAATTCCTGATCAATCCCACCAGCTTTCATACTAATTATAAACAATCAATCCGTTTCCCATAGAATTCCTAACCAATCCCACCAGATCTCATACTAATTATAACCCCAATCCATCCATTTCCCGTAGAATTCCTGACCAATCCCACCAGATCTCATACTAATTATAACCAATCCAACCATTTCCCATAAAATTCCTACAATCCCACCAGCTTTCATACTAATAAACAATCAATCCATTTCCCATAGAATTCCTAACCAATCCCACCAGATCTCATACTAATTATAACCCCAATAACCCCATCCATCCGTTTCCCGTAGAATTCCTGACCAATCCCACCAGATCACATACTAATTATAACCAATCCAACCATTTCCCATAAAATTCCTGATCAATCCCACCAGCTTTCATACTAATTATAAACAATCAATCCATTTCCCATAGAATTCCTAACCAATCCCACCAGATCTCATACTAATTATAACCCCAATCCATCCATTTCCCGTAGAATTCCTGACCAATCCCACCAGATCTCATACTAATTATAATCCCAATCCATCCGTTTCCCATAGAATTCCTGACCAATCCCACCAGCTTTCATACTAATTTTAACTAATTGACCCATGTCCCATAGAATTCCTGACCAATCCCACCAGATCTCATACTAATTATAACCCCAATCCATCCGTTTCCCATAGAATTCCTGACCAATCCCACCAGATCTCATACTAATTATAACCCCAATCCATCCGTTACCCATAGAATTCCTGACCAATCCCACCAGCTTTCATACTAATTATAAACAATCAATCCATTTCCCATAGAATTCCTAACCAATCCCACCAGATCTCATACTAATTATAACCCCAATCCATCCATTTCCCGTAGAATTCCTGACCAATCCCACCAGATCTCATACTAATTATAATCCCAATCCATCCGTTTCCCATAGAATTCCTGACCAATCCCACCAGCTTTCATACTAATTTTAACTAATTGACCCATGTCCCATAGAATTCCTGACCAATCCCACCAGATCTCATACTAATTATAACCCCAATCCATCCGTTACCCATAAATTCCTGACTAATCCCATCAGCTCATACTAATTATGACCAATCCACCCATTTCCCATAGAATACCTGACTAATCCCACTAGATCTCAAACTAATTATAACTAATTGACCCATTTCCCATAGAATTCCTGACCAATCCCACCAGCTCCCTCAGTAATTATGACCAATCCAATCATTTCCCATAGAATTCCTGACCAATCCCACCAAATTTCACATAAATTCAGACGGCTCTCATCATTTTCCACAAGACAAATCCTGCAGAAATTACACCTAATGTACCGGTGATATTTCCTAGTAAATCGAATTTGCTCTTGGTCTGAACGAGAGCTGTTCCAGGCACCTGCACCCCGACATCCGATTCTACTTTCGCTTTCAAAAACACCGCCGTATAATAAATGAATGACAATTCTGTATTAATATTACACCGATTTGTTTGAGGGGGGCTGAAAAAAAAGAAATCTATTTTGCTATTTTATTCCTTTACAGGGAGCCGACTCAAAAACCCCAAAACAACAACAATCAGTTGCGTTCCGGAAGATATTCGGCAAGAATATTACGAACGAACGATGGAATCCTATAGTGCTTCCTCACCGCCGGAGACTGGCGGGATAAATCAGACCTGTGATCAATATTAAGACGGGACGAAATTTTTTCCGAAGACTCACGAAGACTGGAAGAACACCTTGAGTTGATTAAACAGAGAGGATATTTCACGAGCCGGTGATGACTATGATGGAAAGGTCAAATCCGGTTGGGGGGGGGGGGGTTGAAGGCATTGTGTCGCCTGTAGAAAGGATCCAAGAAGAATTTAAAAGCGAACATTTTTGGTAAGTGGGAGCAAATTTTATTTATTTTTTTTTTGGATTGAAAGCAACCAAACAAAGGCATGTGAAAAGGCTGTGAGGATTAAAGAAATAAATAATATGACTGCCGAGTGTCAT
>JACRUU010000005.1:9998473-10040973 GCA_030449085.1 Kryptopterus vitreolus | reverse complement strand
TTTTGCTCATAAACCGAATCCCGGCTCGTAATGTGAATTTCTCGTATACTGATACGCTCGTAAACAGAGGTTCCTCTGTACTGCTACTGCTCAGGCATGTCTTAGAAATCTGTCTCCAAAATCATTATTTTTTTAAAAATCTGTAGTAAATAAATAAAAATTAATTAGCAAGCATGGAGGTTAGACTCGTCATTTTCAGGAAGCCGGAGCGAAGAGCGGGAGCTGACTGCAAAACATGACGCTTCATCATTAAACAAGTATACTTCCACATTCCTGGCCTTCAGATATTCTACTGATCAGAGCGCAAGAACATGTAAACGAGGAGGCACGGGTCCCGGAGGAGAGGAAGCCGAGCAGACCATCAAAAAGCGAAAACAGGCATCGGCAACAAAAGGAAGAAAAAAAAAACAAAACAGGGGAGTAAATGAAACTCTTGAGCTCCTGATCAGAAGTGGTGTCTTAGTGTTGATCGTACTGCAGTGCAGAAAATGCCGGCAGCAAACAGGTGCATCCATCGTCATGCTGTATCTATACAGCGCCATCTAGAGGTCGTTATCGAGAGGATTTAAATGCAACCACATGGAAAATGAAAATAATAATATATTATAATAATAAGGTTTTCAATATGACACACTTGGAGGTTATTTATAACCTTATTGTTGTTTATTAACAGTCTTCAAGCTTTTCCATGATGTAAAAAACACTCCTGTGCATATATCAGAGGCTCCTCTCATAACCGCTAGATCTCAATGAGAATATTTCACCGTGTTCATTATTTTGTTGCTTTATGCTTAATTTATCGGCAATCTACGATTAAGTTGCCTATTACTTGCACTAAGAAAGGAATTAACAGTCGTTCGGAAGTTCCGAAGAAACAAACCAGTCCCTAAAACACATTATTCCCAACAAACCAGTCCCTAAACAAAATTATTCCCAACAAACCAGTCCCTAAACACCATTATTCCCAACAAAACTTCAACACTATTCCCTACAAAGCAGTCCCTGCCTACCGGTATACTCAACAAACCAGTCCCTAAACACCATTATTCCCAACAAACCAGTACCTACACAAAATTATTCCCAACAAACCAGTCCCTAAACATCATTATTCCCAACAAAACTTCAGCACTATTCCCTACAAAGCAGTCCCTGCCTACCGGTATACTCAACAAACCAGTCCCTAAACACCATTATTCCCAACAAACCAATCCCTAAACACCATTATTCCCAACAAACCAGTCCCTAAACACCATTATTCCCAACAAACCAGTCCTTAAACACCATTATTCCCAACAAAACTTCAACGTTATTTCCTAAAAAGCGGTCCCTGCCTACCTGTATACTCAACAATCCAGTCCCTAAACACCATTATTCCCAACAAACCAGTATCTAAACACTATTATTCCCAACAAAACGGTTCCTGCCTACCGCTATAATCAACAAACCAGTCCCTACAACCCATTATTCCCAACAAACCAATCCCTAAACACCATTATTCCCAACAAACCAGTCCCTGAGCACCAGTATTCCCAACAAACTACTTCATGAGCACCATTATTCCCAACAAACCTGTTGCTTACGCCGGATAACAGTTGGTTACCGGTATTCCCAACAAACACATTTCCCAACACATTTACTTGACCACCAGTATTCCTAATAAACCCGTCCCTGACCACAGGTATTCCACATACAAACCAGTCCATAACCAACAGTATTCCGAACAAACTATTGACTGACCACCAGTATTCTCAAAAACCTCAGTTCCAGGAATGGACTGATCACCGGCGTCGATTCGATCGGAGAAATCACCAGCGCGCTGCTGTAACAAATCGCACGTGCCTCCCTAAATGAGGCGGGCTTCTGGAAATGAATATGAAAAGACTCGGGAATCGACACTTCATCCTCCTACCACCACCATCATCCTCCTGACACGCTTTGACCGCAGCAGCAACATCGTGCTGATTGCCATGGCAACAGGTCGTCAAGAAGATCTTATCATCGGAGTGTGTTGTGCTGAGAAGGCTTGATATAATCCATGTGTCTGTTGACAGAAGAGGCGAGGCCGATGTCAGATGCTTGCAGCTCTCAGCCCCCCCCCCCCCCCCCTTACCCAGCCCCCCCCCCCCCCTTCCCCCACACACACACACACACACACACACCTCTGTTATTGTGAAGTCGGAAGTCGAAGTGTCCTTTCTGGACTGTACATCTTTTTTTTTTTTTTTTTTTTCTTTTTTAAATCTCTCTCTCTCCAGACTCACTCCATCTCCAGCTCACGTAGTGCACGAGCGTGTGCACCCAATCCAAAGGCAACCGGATTAAGCGCTTGCCATTCACAGCAACAAGGAGGAACCTGTTATCCCTTTCGGCACAATGAGCTCGTCCTGGATGCGCTCGCCCGTCTCCGATACCGGAGATCCAGAAGCCATCGGCTGATTTACAGGCAAGACAGTAAACAGATAAAGCCTGGAGATAAGCGCAATTAAGAGCTATTTAGTATTCATTGTTTCGGTGCTGCGTGCGTTCGCTTGAAGGGCCAGGTGTTTGTTTTTACTCCTTTAGTGATTAAGAAAATCCATGATCAATCATTTTAATTGTGGTCTCGGATGCTGCGAGCGGAATAGGGAAAAGCGGCTTTAGCGCATCGTGTGCGGGAGGGGAGATAAATAAAAAAATAAAAATAACAACAGATCAATGTCGAAGCAGCTCGTTCTCTCTACAGGATTGTAACACGCAGGGGAAGAAAAACACACCGCGCACGAACGCGCCCCCCCCCCCCCCCCCCCCGATATCGGCATCCTGCCGTGCAGAATAAGAAAACAATTACGGGTGGAAATTACATATAAGGAACAGGAACGGACCGGTTTGTCAACACCTGAGCACAAGATTCACTTTCTGAACATCTCGTTTTCATATTTGCGCCGGACGCCCTTATACAGAGCGACTTACAAGTGAGCAGATGAAGGGTTAAGGGCCTTGCTGGAGGGCGCACTAGAGGCAGCAAGATGGTGGTGGTGGTGGTGGTAAGATTTGAACCTGCGATCTTCCGGTTCCAGAGGCCACACTGTTTCCCGTACATTTCGTCTCACATCCCACTCTACTGGGAGGATTTTCCACTCCATTTTTAACTGGGCGGGGGGCCTGCGGTGCAGTGAGCGTTCACATTCATCCCAATTCTTAGGACACTCTAGATCAAAGTGTACGATTAAAATAAGGCCATGTTGATTTAAAGCGTGCATTGACAATAAACTACATCTTCCACAATGCATGAGACTTTTTGTTACACGCGAAGTGACGGCGTCCCGCCACTAGGGTGCACTGTATTGAGAAATGTCAGCGAAAAATTGCTGCAAGAAAGATAGAAAGATAGACATGTTAGTGCTTCAAGGAGAAAAAGCGATATGCGTTTTGTGTTATGAGGAGGCGTCGACCATCGAACACTATATACTGTCTTATAGTTACACATGGCCTTCTATATTCTATATAAGTGTACATGAACGGACATCCGGTAATGTGTGTGTGTGTGTGGGGGGGGGGGGGTGGGGTGGACATGCTAAACAGCCATGTTTATTTATTACGTGACTCAGGAAAACTACACAGGGAAACGGAATGGTTCATATAATGAGTCCTCTCGTATACGATTCGTCCGTTCTTTTGTCACATGACTCCCACGAACGTGACGCAATCCAACATACCGGATGTGTTTGTTTATTTATTTATTTATTTATTGGGGTTTTTTTTTTTTTAGTTAAGATTGCTACAATTATCGTACGTGGCAAAACAACAAAAACACGAATATTGAGCCACTTATTCTGTTTCATTACTGGGACAATAGTCAAGGTTAGATTCTGCTTATTGACGACATTTGATATTATTTATGATTTCACGGTCAACACCGTGAAAATTCGTGCATCGCCGTGTCTATGGGAACGCCACTATCTGCATTACTATAGCCAGATGGAATGGGTTCGTTGAAAAGCTCCGGCCGGCGTCGTCCTGTAGGGAGTCGTGAACGATGAGAGGAACATGCACCGGGGGCCGTGCACCCTGGCTCAGGCAAGGCTGGATTCTTTCAGCGTACACACGCGCCTTACACACTTCTTGTTAGCGGAGCCTGGGAAAGGTGAAGCGAGGCTCTCGGTAGCCGTGTCAGAAATGATTTGGGCTCGTCAGTCGGCCATGCGGTATGTGTGTATGTATGTGCCCCGGTTTGGCAAACTGTCTCCCACTTTCCTCTCCTGTGTCGAGATGTGCGAGGTTGTTTATTATTTATCCCCCCATCCCCCAGTGTCAGGTTCGATCCGTTCCTACATAAGCTCAGGAGAATGTCCAGCTGGACGGGTCTGGGTCGAACACGGACAGGAAAATGGACAGATTGCAAAGGCAATGCTGCTCCTACTTACAACATGGGAATCGTTTGCGCTCCGTCGTCTGCAGATCTTATGAGCTTATGATGAGGGGGGAAAAAAAAGACTAAAGACTGGAGTTAATGTTTTTTTTTTTGTTTTTGTTTTTTCCGATCATACAGGTACAGTGCAGAACCCATTTATAAGCCTTATTTAATTCATAAGTAAGGGATCTTGTGCAATTTATATGTTTAAAATCAACTGATCGACTGATTTATCATTTTGTTTGTTTGTTTGTTACTGTAGCTGATTGCAGGAACCATCAGCAAAAACTCATACTGATAGTTTTTCCGGGTTGCGTTATGAAGTACAAAAGCGGCCTCTAGAGGCGAATCACAGACGCCACATGCTGTCATTGGGTTTTGTTTTAGCATGTTTTTATTTATTTTAATTGATATTTTGCGTTTCAAACCGAATACACTTCTTATCTGATATATTTATTTACTTTAATCGATTATCCACGAGAACCTAAATCCCATTGCACACTTTTTTTTTTTTGGTAAATCGATGAGTCACCTTCGTTACCTTTTACGCCGACGCGGCTCGCCGACTCGTCCCGTACCAAGTAAACAAGCCTAATGTGTAATCATTACAGCAAAGAACTGACTGGAGGTGCAGAAATAAAGGCGCCCTCTTTTCCCCCGGTACACTCAGGACTGAGAGGAGGCTGCAGGTCGACTATTATAATCCTTCCCAAATTACACGAGAGAGAGAGAGAGAGAGAACGTGAGGAAGTGGAGGAAAGAGGAGGAAAAAAAACATCACAAAGCTGCCATCTTTGACGAGAGAGAGAGAGAGAGAGAGAGACAGAGAGACCCTTTAGAAACTGCAATTTCGATAAATTGGAGTGCGGCTGGAGTTGAAGAAGGGATTGAATGAAGGCAGCGGTGAAAAGGTGCGAGCATTACAGGCGGGCTTTGAACTGGTTAAGATCCTGCTCGTCGCATGCGACCGAACGCAAGATATGCGGTGTGTTCAGAAAGCCTTTTTTTTTTTTACGCCATTGAGGTTCGCCATTTATCCTGCAATTATCTCGTACGAGTCGCAGGGATAGATACCGCTGAAATAAATGTAAAAATTAAAATACACCCATTCACTGTAAAGGAACACTGAGCTATTTAAACATGCTGCTTTGAAAAGCGTTCTTGCAGGAAGAAAAAAATTCAATTACTTGGTAACATGAGCAAAAAGAAAAAAAAAAGACTTTTTTAGCGGTAAACAGGTGTTTTCTGTACATAAAAAGCAACGTATAGACCTAAAAACATTGATAATGCGAATACCTTTTTTTTCCTAATTAGAATAGTTGGATTATTAACAAAAGACTTCTCTGTATAAAAAAAAAATAAAAATTCATTATCACCGCGACTGGTAAAGATGCCTCCTGGCACTAATTACGTGGGGGGGGGGGACCATGAAAAATGGCACGGATGATAAATGCGGCATTCGCATTAGCATAGTCTCGTTTAAACGTTCGCAGGTGTGCGCAGACGTTACGGCAACAGTGTATCTCCGGATGACGATACTGAAGACTCCCCGGATGCCGCGTGCGTTTCTGTGGTCTTGTATCTACTTTTAAAATCGCTTCTGGGAGCGTCAATCAGAGAGAGAGACCGCGCACACACAATCTACTTGATTTGTACGCCGGTCGGGTTATTAAGGGGAAACCGAACAGTAGGAAAGGGTCACGTTCTGGGTGATTAATCAGAAGGCCGGAGGTTCAAGACCATGGCTGGGTTCTTGGTCTCCCTCTCTGGTGTAGGGGTGACGTAACCCTGTGCTCTCACCCAGACCGAGCTGAGATATGCGGAGGAAAAATAAATGGGCTGGATGGTACGATGCATTCGGTTAGTATTTAACGCCTGCACATGCATCTGGCAATTCTATCGGATTTTATATATAAAACCCAGATCAGGCATAACATTATGACCACCTGCTTCTTAATGTGTTGGTCCCCATTTTTGCTGCAAAAATTGCTGACCCTTCTTGAGTAGTTCTGGAGCTACAAGATGTCCCTTCATTGGACCACTTTTGATAGATATTGACCGATGCACACAAGAGCTGCAGTTTTGGACCCAGTCTTCTAGACAGCACAATTTGTTCACTTAAAACCATACAAACATCCATTTTTCCCTCTTTATAAGACATCAAAGTAGTGCAGCACACCCAATAACAAATGTCATGATGAAGAGAAGTCAATAATTCATAATGTCAATGTTATGCCTGGGCTGTGTATATAATATAGCTCAGGTGGTTGTATAAATAAATATACTGTGTGTGTATGGTGTGTATATATATATATATATATATATATATAGTTTTCCAAGAAAATGTTCGGCAAGTTTGTTGCATAGAAACAAAAAGGGATATGCACGTGTATTAAAAAATAAACAAATAAATATATAAATAAACTCGAGACAAGGGCCATGTATACATATATAGATCGTATTCTATATTATATTGTGTTCAAAGTTCAACCGCATGTATTATTTCCCTCCACAGGGATTTTTCACACGTGCAATTTCCTGACGGCTGAGCACAAACAAAGTCAGGGATTTTATTTTTGTGCCATATAAGTTTCCTAAAGTATATAGAAACTTCAGACTTGGTGAAAACCAAGGCATAAAAGCGTGACGGGTCAATCTGCAACCTCTGAGATCTTTGAGATACGGCGCAGGTCCACAATCAGCTCGAGTGTTTCTGATCACGACAGGTTTTTTTTTGTTGTTGTTGGGTTTTTTTCGTCCCCCTGTGCTCTGCCTGATCAGTTTGTACCAGCACACCCTAACACCCACCACTAATCGCTCTATTTTCTCTCGACGCCACTTCATGAATGGAATGGCGTGCGGTGCATAAACGTGATTATCATGTGTAGACGTCTCGTTCCTGACATTTAGCGCTCCGAATTAGAAGTCTATAGGCGTGAACAAGCAAGTCCCACGCGCTTCTTATAATGATTTAATTTGTTTAAACGTGTGTTAGGCGTTCGGGGGGGAAAAAAACGTCGCAGTATGATACACTTCTTATCCTAGATTGCACTTTAATTATTTATGTATTATTATATATATCACTATCTATTTATAATCATGAAATATTTGAGAATCACATGCCAACACTACAAGGAATGTGCTTTTGTGTGGAACTTCTTTAACATTGTTGGCGTGAGGCCTTTCTCCCTGCGACGTCGACTCAATGATGCGTGATAATGAACTTGATTCCCATTAAAGAGATGATCACATTCGGAGAGACATTATACAACTTACGCACACCACTCTACATACTGGTACATGTGGGATTTTGGTCGGAAGGTCAAGAGTCAGACCTCAAAACACGTCCATCGGGTCTCGGATGGGCCCTTGAGCAAGGAGGGACACGGAGGCGCATTGTCGCATAGGACCAGCATTTATGTTCTAGCATGGGTTGGAGTGGAAGATCTACAACATACACCGTACGGACAAAAGTATTGGGACACTTCACTTTTCCAGCCATGTTGTATAGGATAAATAAGTCCAGCT
This sequence comes from Kryptopterus vitreolus, assembly GCA_030449085.1. NCBI lineage: Eukaryota > Metazoa > Chordata > Actinopteri > Siluriformes > Siluridae > Kryptopterus > Kryptopterus vitreolus. The sequence goes on along the minus strand of JACRUU010000005.1, from coordinate 10,033,055 downwards.
GATCCATTGCATCTACAGACTACTCCGGAAAACCATATACGGGACATATACGGCTTCGTTAAATTCTACCCTATACATTTACTAATAATGCACAAAGCATGCTACATGAAGATATACATTACATGGGTTGATGTGTGTGTGTGTACTATAGTAAATATATATATATATATATATATATATATATATATATATATATATATATATATATATATATATATATATATATATATACATACCATACATACACACACACGTATGTATGTATGTGTGTGTGTGTGTGTGTGTGTGTGTGTGTGTGTGTGTATATATATATATATATATATATATATATATATATATATATATATATATATACACATACATACACACACACACACACACACACACACACACACACACATATATATATACACATATATACACGTATATATACATACAAACATGCACGTATGGACGGATAGATAGATAGATAGATAGATAAAAAACAAAACATCTATAGGTATTTTAAACATAAAACATCTATAGATAGATAGATAGATAGATAGATAGATAGATAGATAGATAATCTTATTCACATATGTATGGGGAGGGGATAGAAAATGTAATGTAATGCGCCATCACAAAAATAATTAACTCTGTATTTAGTTGCCTTTGGGTAAAGAAAAAACACGATGTGCATAAAGAACTTTATTTGGCAAAAAAGTTGCATCAAATCCCTGCCCTGCTCCCCCTACCTTCAATTTGAGTGCTCTCACCTGGATACCCGCTTATTAATGAATGCGGAGTCATTTGGCGTAAACAACCCAATTAAAAGACAGAAATCCCCTGGGGAGATTTCACACGGCGACACTGCGAGTCTGAAACCTCGGCGCCGCTGATCGGTACCGGATAAATAAATATATATAACGGTGAGGAAGCAGAAGGAGAGATTTTATAAGGACAGGAGAGGATCTAGTGCAGCGGTGTCTGGCTGGAAAAGGACAGTGTGTCTGAAGAGGGACGAGTGCGTTACTGTTACTGTCTGCCAAAGCCGGTGATGTGAAGTCTCAATAACACAGACGAAGCCCTGCTGAACTTTACAATGTTGCTCACTGGTCACTCCACGTCTTACAGCTTAGCCTTACCCTTTTCCCCCCGTCCGAAGCGAATTAGTTTCGCCGCCCGCCGCTGGGGTGGCGTAAAGGTTTAGGCGAGTAAATGCGGTTTTGATTGCTTGGTCTTGTCCACCAGAGTCGTGCTGGTCAGAAAGAATCAAGAAGAGGATCGGGATGACCCCCCCCGGGGTCTTTCTGAGCCCCGAGAAACAGAGACTGAACCGGGAATAAGAATCACACACACGCACACACGCACACACGCACACACGCACACACACACACACACACACACCAATCTAGTAACTGCTGGGGTTTTTTCATTTCTTTAGTACTGACGCTGGCTGTGAGGACCTCTTCGGATACTCCGACTCCACTGACATTTTACGCTCTGGTGCTGAGCCTAAAATGACAAACACCACGCTGGTGCGACTCTCACGTCCGAGATCACGTTTTTTTTTTCCTCCGCTAGGATTACATATGAGCTCTGTCTTTCTCTCTGTATTCCTTTAAACTCATTTATTACTAAAACCAGGGACGCGAGTTTATCTTTATTAGGCTTAGAGAATGAGAAAAAAATAATGTTTATGCGGAATTTATTTGTTTTTACTTTTAAAACTCACCGCAGCAGCGCTAAAAATGACCACGACAGCGTGAGAGGGAAGTGTTTGTTAGCTTCATCAAGGGCTTGTACGAGCGTTGCAACTAACGAAGTGAAAAAATAAACATCTAAAGTTTAGCTACGATTATGAGGTTCTATTTACAATAGTTGTATTTACAGTAGGTCGTTTATTTAAAGCAATTACCACCTTAACCCTAATCCAGCAAATATTAACAGCATTAACTTCTAGAGACGCCTACAGTGACTATATGATACGCATCACGATACAGGCGTCGCGATACGTTATTTAGCGACGCATTGCGATACCGATAGCACGCCGATATATTCTGTTTTCATGTAAGGAATAGGACATAATATTAGGAAATGTGGAATTTGGAGCACACCTCCATTAGAGCAGAGAGATTAATCATTATTATCGTTTTATATGGCGATTTTTATGACATATCGCCCAGATCTCGCCTCCATATATGACATTATTTTTACCAACATTTTCATTAATTAGATCACTTTGGACTCGAATCCCTTAATACTATGAATCCTGTGCCAGATTTTTTAATATCACATGAAACATGAGTATCACAATTAGTATCGTTGTGTCTAATCATTTTTATAAATGATTATTTCTTTAATTATTGGTCTACGTCTGGTATGAAGTGATGAGAGTGTTTATCGATAACCTCTTACACCTCTCAATGCTGTGTAAAAGCAGATTGAAAACCGCAGAAAGGAAAAAATGCGACGCTGCATGCCTCGAATCCCTCTCAAGGCCAAAATGATGCTTTTACAAAATTCATCAATATTCAGATGTCACCGGCTGCCTTGAAGGAAGCCTTTCAGTGAGGCCAGGACAGAAAACAGTCTTCAATCTGACCTTCACCATGAAGTCTCAATTGTGCGATGAAAAAAAAAAAAACATTAAATAAAAAAAAAATAAAAAGTGTCATTAAAGTTATTCACATTTTCCCTGCCATTTTTGACACCTTTTCGCTGGTCCGGGTCTCCAGAACGACCCGAAGAAAGAAAAAAAATCGCTCTGAAATGTGTGACGACATCGCGGCAGGTTTACGAAGGGCAGAAATCTTCACTGTGTATATTCTGAAGGCTGGATTGCGGTACACTCGGGTGCTGGTAGGGTTTTTTTTTTGTGCTCCGAGGGTCGACGAATGTACCTGACAATGTATTCCGTATTGAATAAAAACACTTCTGAATGTATCAGTAAAATGTTCAGATCGGTTGAAAAAAAAAAAAAGAACTTTTTTTTTGCGGTCAAATAGGTCAGGGCGCCGTTTCGTGTTGTCACGATTCCAAAAGTTTGACTTCGATACAATACCTAGATTAAATATCACGATACCGATACCAAATTGATACTATGGCAAAAATATAAATAATAAACTAAAAAGAGAAACTGAACAATGGAATTTTTGTATATATAATTAGAAATAAAGACCCACTGTTTGCTGAAACAACGTAGTTTAAACTAAAAACGAAATAAATATAAAAATAAAACGTCATTTTTAATTACATACAAAGTTTCATTCCTCAAATTTCATCAGCATGAAAATCCGGGAGGGGGGAAAAAAAAAATAGGCACACACAATGTGCACACACTGCCCCCTATAGTCCAACAATCAAAACTACAGCAGTCTTTTTTTTATATAGTGCCACTATTAATAAAATGAGGAATTGTATCGTTTTAAAAGCAGGGTATTGTGATATCTGTACCCGGTATATTGCTGGAACTCTACTCAAACTTTAACACAATGTTTTATTAGAGTCTTACATTTTATATTCATGGGATTTGGCAGATGGCTTTATCCAAGCTGAGCAGCAATTGGTTTGGAAAAGGAATTTTCCAAGACAAGTGTCTGGGATTTGAACCCATAACCATCCGATACAGAACAGAATACATACAGAACCGAATCGTACACCATTTCCAATCCATGCCTTTGTTCCTACATCATACTGTACACCATGATGGTCGTGCAGTCCATACTCACAAGGTGAGTAGTCCAATCCAGATTCATAATTTACATAAGGTTGGAAGGATTTTGAAGAATTCTAACCCCACTAAGTTTAGGAAAGTGCGAAAGAAAACACCCCCATTTTGCTCCTTCTGAAAGTTTTACTTCGAGTCTCCTCCCGTTATATTAAATACAACCAGGTTCACCGCCGTCCCTGTCGGACCAATCGGAGCGCGCGCTCTCCTGCAGAGGCGTAACGAGGCTGACTAACGGATTGATCAGCGGATCGGTTCCAGCCCGGGGTCGGGCCGAGCCACTCTGTGCACCCGGTCTGAACTCGCTCATTAGATGTCCTGACCGCGAGTCAACTGTTAGTCCGAATTGTCTCTGAATCCTTCATCGCTGTTTATTTATCCTTCCTAGTGTCGGGACTGCGTATCCCGGATCCGTTCGTGGAAATTCCGCGGAGACGTTCTTCTCTAACCTTGAAATCCCACGTGCATCATGGAATAAGTTTATAAATAAATAAATAAATAAATGTGATAAAGTGCAGATGGCAGCACTTGCAAGGTGAAACAATGGTAATTATGCATTCTGTAATGTTGATTGCGAGGGGAAGAGAGAGCTTTACGATCAGAGAGAGAGAGAGAGAGAGAGAGTGAGAGAGAGTGAGTGTGATGTGATGCCGTGCCAGAATCTATAGTTTATATTAGCATCCTGGCATCTTGAATAGCAAACCTGGCCAAGTAGGAAGGACTTCATTGTAAGGCAATTATTTGGTCTTAAGCACAAGTCTTTGGGGGGGAAGGGTGGAGATAAACAACCCCGGTCTGAATGTCACAGAAAGGACAAGGAAAGCAAAGAAAGACGATGAAGGGGGCGGAGCTACCCATAATTTACACACATTTTCCGTATTCAATTTCTCATCCACCTTATTATGGATGTTGAGGCTGATACGCTTCACATCTCGGTGCTTTGTCAAAGATACGATTCGTTCATTTTACGACGAAGCGAGTCCCGATTCATTGGGAAAAATTATGCATTTACTAATAATTCCATATAAATAAAATTTTTACAAATGCATATATCTTTAAATAAATAAATAAATAAATAAATAAATAAATAAAAACATGCATAGGGACATACATAGTTCCAGATGCAGACTTTAATTTGATGCATCACGTGCCATTTATGCTAAAAACAAACGTATGGACCCAAACCAAAGGAGTATTTTGAATTTATAATGATCAAAAAAGTCGTTAATTGATTAGTTAAAAGTCGTTAAGTGATTAGGTACAAGTCGTTAATTGATTAGGTACACCAGAGCGATTACGATACTCAAACATCGTGACTCCCTTACATACAGCTTCATAGTCTAGACATTCGAGTTAACACAAATAAACCTTGCACAATGCCAACGCGCTCTCTATTTATATGTGAAAATTATAAGAACTTTCCGGGTTTTTACGGTGGGAAATCGGCGCTCCTGAAGCACTGCGAAGCGAGATAAAGTTCGGTAAACAATTAAGACGCAGGCATAAATTGAACCGTCCCCAAAAAAGGGACGGGGGAAAAAAAAAAAGAAAAATCTCCCAGGACTCCAAAAAATAATTGAATTTACAGAGGAGTTAATGGTATGCCACTCCAATTAAATTCTCCCTCTCTCTCTCTCTCTTCTACAAATGAACACATGAGCAAGTGACGAGGGCATTAAATCGGAAAATTTATTTCAGTTGGGGGGGGGGGTGGATTATTCGTCAGGCTCTTGGTGCGTTGCATGGAGATTTTCTGCTCGGTGGAGTACGCTGGTACGGCGGTGGCGCTAGAAGATTCGTTTCACATGCTAGATTAAAACTCACACAGGCTTATCGTCCTGCTTTGACTATAAAAATACAGGAAAACACCGTCCTGAGAAACTACCTATATTTTCCCCGTCCCCAACACCGACACGATTATTTCTCGGTGCAGGTCGACCTATTCGCCGGGAGCTAGACTAGCTAATTGCGAAGGCGCGCGGCGAGCATTGGCGCTTTAAACCTTGGGACGATAAAGAGTGCAATTAGAGGCGCAACAGCTTTAAACATTAAGCGTCAATTAAAAAAAGTTTTAGAGTTCTGCAGCATTTCAAGGGTTAATCATGAGAGCCAAATAAAAACAAGAAAAAAAGGAAAAAATAAAATTAAATATAAATTTTTAAAAAATTTATATATATATATATATATATATATATATATATATATATATATATATATATATATATATATATATATATATATATATATAAAGAGAGAGTCGTTATTACTGCTAACACAAACATTTTTCATTTGTTGAATTATTTATCTGATGTCATGAAACATCAGCTTAATGACTTAAAGCGATGATGTTTAAAGGGAAGAAAAAAAAAAGAGAAATAAATAGTCCTGAGGTCCTTTAATCCAAAATGTCATCACAACGTTCAGGAGAAAACCTCTGCCAGAACAGAACGGGCCGTCCAAAATTTTATTTGACATGTTTAAATATTTGTATTAATGTTATTAAAACAATTAAATATTAAATAAATTATCTCTACCTCTTCAATGTTTTTTGAAATTATTTATTTAGTATGTATTTGTTTATTTTTGATCAGGACTTTTTTTTAGGATAACCTAGCAATCGGTATCCGTAAAAACCCACCGGTATTAATACCTCAAACACACTTACTGCAAAGTAGTGTGTGTGTGTGTTTGTGTGTGTGTGGGTGACAGACTTACAGATTTAGCCGCTGTGACAATGTACTGAAGGACCATCTCTCTCTTCATGCTCAGGTCCTTCTCTCTGAGTGGAGCTCTCTTATCTTCATTCAGGTTCATATCCTCCTAGAAAACACAGAGCGATAGAGGGAGGGGGGGGTCAGTGTAAAGCACACAGAGGCACACGTATCCAGCAGGGTAAGGTAAATATTTAATATGGAGAAAGGAAAAAAAAACGGTCTGTGGATTAAAGGGGGGGACGCTCACTAATTGCTGGCCTGGTGTGGGTTTGTACTGCAAGTGTTTCCTGTCTTGAATGTAAATATTGTAGCATTGATCTATGGGAACGTTCACTTCCTTGCCTACGATTCCTCCGCAAGACGCTCAGTCACCCCGTGATAAAAGGGGTGAAAAAGGGGCGGGGAAGCTGCATCGCCGATCAAATCCGCATCGATGCAAACCTGAGCGGCTGGGAATCTCGAATCGTAATTAAGATCCTCATAATAGAAGAATTCCTGATTCGTTTTTTCCAAGAAAAACATTTTCCACAGGGTTACAACACAGCAGTCTCCTAAACCTGCACATATTTATTCTACTCGACTTTTATTTCCTGACACCAATTTACACAGGGAACATTTTCCTTTCTGTGCTCCGAGACGATCCTGCTGACGGAGAACGGAACGGTGCATCCTTAACGTCGACAATATGAAGGTTAATAAAGCGTGAATGAGGACGCGCTGTTCCGAATGCATTTTTCCAAATCTCGTATTCCTGGGTGCCTCGCCTTCAAATCCGTTCGCTTTAATTCCTTCCGGAATGCGGTTTAGGATTCGAAGGCTGGACGGCAGAGCGGTTTGGGTCAGCTTGGCGCTGAGGAAGGAGCACGTCGCATGGGGAAGAAAGGCACCAATTATCGCCAGCCGGCCCTGTCACCATGTCTGGCACATCCATGATGCATTCCATAAACCCTGGCTGGCGTGTGTGTGTGTGTGAGAGCGCGTTACAAGCACTGATGTTCCTGTCACATAAACCTGGGCTCGGTGACAAACTTGACTGCAAAATGTGCTAAATGCACTTACGCTCAACACCGCTGTGTGCCTCGACTCTCAGATACGGCGCAGACCATCAAAACTTCAGAACATTTTTTTTTGGATGGACGAGAAGTCGGTTTTCCAGGTTTTTCGGGTTGCACGAAAATTTGAAAAAAAAACTTCATTCTTTCAGGATGAGCATTTGCTTGATTTTGGTTGTAGAGAATATATTCCAAAACATTCATTCATTCATCTTCTACCGCTATATCCGATCTTCCCTCGGGTCACGGGGTGTCTGTGCCTATCTCAGGCTTCTATGCACATTAAAGCAGGATACACCCTGGATGGAATGCCAACCCATCACAGGACACACACACACACACACACATTCATACACTAAGAACAATTTTCCAAGGTGCCAATCAACCTACCGTGCATGTTTTTGGACCAGGGAGGAAACCGGAGAACCCGGAGAAAAACTCCCCCGAGGCACGGGGAGAACTTGCACAAACTCCACACACACATGGCCGAGACAGGAATCGAACCCGGATCCTGGAGGTGTGAGACGAACGTTCTACCCACTAATCCACCAGTGCCCCACTATTCCAAACCATGTAAAACAATATCTTTTTTAATGAAGCTGTGTAGAGGGACATCACGCTGGGAATTTTCCCTTCACTCCTGCATCCAAATACATCCTCCACAAATCACGTGCCTCCAAGTTAGCATTGAAGAACTACCGACTTTGGTGTCCAAATACTTTTGGCTATACAGACGGATCATTAGGAATATCCGAAGATAAACAGAACCACGTACGGCTGGAACGAGATGTCCCAAAACTTTTGCCCATATCGGTGCAAGGTAAGTGTAGGTATGTCAGCTCGCCATGAGAACATGCACACGCACACACACACACACACACACACACACACACAGACCAGAAAAGCTTCTTCTTGTATTACTGCTTCCTGTTTATAAAAATCATCTTTTCATTCTCTACCACAGGGAACCTCCTGTTCTCTATGCCATTGCTGCAAGCTGGTGACAAACAATTTGTGGCTTCGCACCAACCAGAGGCACGGAGTATAAAAAAATAAATAAATAAATAAATAAATAAAAGTCACAATGGCCTTTTGAGGCTGCTTTAATAATGAAGTAAAAAAAGAACAAATAAAAAAAAAAAAGAAACCCTCATAATTCCAGAATTCCAATTATTCCATGGGTTGCCTTGTTGCACTCTACTTTGAGATCTTCCACTCCAAAAAAAGAAAATGAAACATTGTCAGCATTTTATGAGGGAATATAAGGGAAGTATAAGGGAATACTTGGCAACCCGGGATACCCCTGTGTTTAATACCTGGATCAGTTTCGATCAGTGTGATGAGTATCCGTTAGCGACATGATGAAAAGTGGTATAAGATCTTTTACATACTGAAATACATGGAGAACCACCTCATGATATTAAATTTTGTTTATCGTGTACACCCCTATAAACGTAGAGACATCTAGGACGCCCGAGCAGGTCCCCGTTGTCAGTGATCAGGGTTATTGATATCCGTCCGAGAGCAGCATGGCTTTCTGTTCGATGAAAACATCAGATTCGATTTGTCGGCCGAGGCTTACCATCATTTTCTCGAAGAGAGCGAGAATCTCCTTTTCCGACGTGATCCTGGAGGACAGGTCCTCAAACTCGGACGAGGTGGACCAGTCGCAAGAGGACTGCTTGGTCATGGGGGGAATCTGCGCCCTGTCCTTCTTACTGCCCGGGATCCGGATACTCGCGAATCGGTCCAGCTGGGTGTAGAAGAAAAACAAACATTGCAAAAAAAAAAGGGGGTGTTTATTAGTTTATAACATTAAAAAAAGAAACATGTGCAATGATACAGCTTCAATTAGGAAATTTTACAGACTGGAAACGTTCCATGGGAATTAAAAGGGAAAATATTGGAATGAAAAGGGAACTGAATGGGAATTCTAGCCAATAACAGTGCACTGATCTACATGCAAGATCCTGCAGGATAATCTTGGATAAAGCATCTACATTTACTGCCGTTTCAGCTGGATTTCTACCCTGCATATTCAATCATGCTTTACAGAGCCAGAGGAATTTTTAAAGCCACAGCATGAGAGTCCAAATTTTAAAGCAACTTTTGATATTATTTGGGTAAACATGGTATTAAATGTTTAACTAGCAAATCCCAGTGTGTGTTTATAACGTTAGCTATCCAGCCAGTAAATCAGATACGCTAAATGTAAGCACTTTTCCATTGGTAATTTATGAGGCTGGATAACTCAAGCTGTGATGCTCTTTCTTCTACCTTCTGCCTGCCAGTTTTCTGTTATCTTAGCACTGCTCAAAAGTTTGGACGCGTTACCGGCTTTAATTAGGGCTGTCAAATGCACTAACGCAAATTCACTTTGAACTTTTTTTATTCGCCATTAGTTTCAATAATACGTGATTAAAGCAGCACGCGAACAAACAAAAAAAAACCAAATGAATAAACCTTTCCTCAGCTTACCGACTTATAATGTTAGAATGGCTTATAAAAGAGGTATAAATTACGCCTTCTAGAGCCACATTCGCAACAGAGTTCTTCACTGTATTACTGAATGGAAGCTAAACGTCTCACCAGTTTATATGGAAAGCAACCAAAACCGGAACATAATTCTTAAAGGAGCCACGTAACATATTTACCAATTAAAACAACCGCAAAAAAAAAATACACAGAAATGAAGTAATTAACAAGAAATTAATATTAGCAGAATAATTTCTAGAGCGAAATAAATATCAAATAACTAATTTTTTTTAAAGAGAGAGATTTTTGATTAAATGTATATATAACATTGGACACAATTAGCAGACAAATAAAAAAAAAAAATATATATATATATATATATATATATATATATATATATATATAGATATATATACACTACATATACACACACACACACACACACACACACATACACATATATATATATATATATATATATATATATATATATATATATACATACACATATATATATAACTATATATATATATATATACTATATACGATTATTTATTATATTATATATATATATATATATATATATATATATATAGATATATATATATAACTACCACACACACACACATATTTAGCAGCAATAAATATTACGACTATGGCAGTGAAACGTCTGAGATGGCATGTCTAATGCAGATCCCAGGGCGCGTGTACAATCGCTCGGTAAACCCGGGATTGATTTATCGGATTCAGAGCGTCGACGCCCACATGGCAGAGATAACGAGTTCCTAATTGGATCATATTTGTCAGCAAGCTGTTTGCTCTCTGGGTCCCTCAGCTGCACCTGCAGGGAGGTGAGATGTTATTCCTAGGTTGGTGACGTCTTGTGTGTTTGTTTTTTTTATGCTAATAACGGCTTGCAGAACATTGTCACAAAGTCCACCAGTTGCGCATTGGTGTGACGTGTGCAACATTTACATGCGACAGCATCCAACGCCGGGAATAAAGCTTCAAAGAGAAGGCGCGGTTTCGTCCCGGATCATGAACTTCAAGACTCTTATTAAAACACATGTTTGTTCACGCGCTGCTCAGTCGCCGTGCCGGGCCTAAAAGTGACGTACACAATAAACTTACTTATTCGTTTTATTTAATGTCTTGAATGCGGTCGGGGAAGCAGCCCTAAATCACACTCGGAATTGGTTACGCTTGAATATTGCGGCTGTCACTTTCTTTCTTCTTCACAGCTTTTTCAGCGGCTCGATGTCGTATTTCTCGACTATAGAAGGCAAACGTTCTGAGCTGGTGGACTCCAGGTTTTACACCTCAAGATTACAGATGTCTGCTCAAGGAATATTTTGCTGAACAGGATCCATATTCCAAGGGGGTCACGGTGGTCAGGACGTTCGCCTCACACCGCCACTGTGTGTGTGTGTGTGTGTGTGTGTATGAATGTGTGTGTGTGCCCTGCGATGGGTTGGCATTCTATCCAGGGTGTATCCTGCCTTAATGCCCATAGGGACCTGAGACCTGAGAGGCATATGGGGGGGGGGCGGTTGGGTCATTTATAATATGTACTATACATTTTAGATGCATGAGATTTGGCATGTGCTGAACCGTAATAAGCATCTATGGGGTTAAGGGCCTTGGTCAGGGGCCCAGGAAAGTGTGGCTGGGATTTAAACTCACGCCCTCCTGTTCCAAAGCCCAATGCTTTAACCACTAAATTGCAACCTCTGAATGTGGGATTGAACTTTTTTCTTGTTTTTTTTTTTTTTTTTACCTTTACAAGAAGCCCCAATGTGCATATGTTTTACATATAGTATTTACAAACAGTAACAGGTATGTAGTTGTTACAGAGCAACGCGCGGAAGATCGTCAGTCTCGACAGCTTAATTTAGTTTGCAGCTGCCCTGAAGCTCATATACCAGCGTTGACTGATGGCCAGAATCGGTTTTAATCACGCGCTTTCGCACGCGGCGAATGAAGGACGGAGTATTTGCTATTCAGACCTCATTACCAGGAACAGATAAATAAATAAATACGCCGAGCCATCGCCTTGATAACAGCGGCAGGCATCAGAGCGCACGTAATCTGGGCTGCTCAGAAAAAGAGGAGAGGGAAAAAAAAAAACAAAAAAAAAAAGATGAAGTGCTTTTTCGGGGCTGTTTAGGTGTTTGTCTGTCTCTCGGCTCGCTCGGCCACAATATCCTCCCCTCTTTCTTTCTTTCTGTCTTTCTTTCTCTCTCTCGAAGAGCCTTTGATGTTACTACTAATGGTTCCATTTCCTTTCATTCCTTCCACCCACTCCATCAGACACCTCTTAAGTAATTCTGCCTCCGAAACAAATCCGCCCTATTCCGCCATCCAGGTCCACAAACACCCCTCCATTACCACACAGCACATCAAACACGCCCTGGAAATCGTCACCCCCTTTGGCGCATCCAAAAGCTACACCGCAAAGTCTTTACGTTGTGCGCACGGGTATACGCGAGTACATCCGGAGCTCGGCGTCGCGTTCCTGCTGAGCTGAACAACCATAATAAAGCTGATTATCCTATTCCAGTGACTTCTTCTCCCTACGGTATTAAAAAGACTGTGCGAATCAATAGCTAACCCAAGACGAACAAACAAACAAACAAAAAAAAATACATTTTTGCCGATCGATACGACAGGGGGAGGAAAAAAAGGGAACACATTATTAAAAAAAAAAAAAAAAAAACAACAACAATTTAGAACAAAGGAGAACACCAGAAATCACGAAATAATACAAAATGGCTCAGTGGGGGTGGAATTAAAGGGAAAAAATTGATATGGACAAATAGTGTGGAAAACAAGACCGGACGCTGGATTCCAAACAATCAGAAAGACGATGATTACGGTGTGAAATAGTGACTTCGCTAAGTGCCGTCGTTTCTCAGCCTCCTGGTAACATTCGTGTCTTTAGTGTCCATATAGATGCAGCATTACTTGGAGCTAGGGCTAGGAAAATTCCTGGAATTTTTAAAACGGGAAAATGTCAATGGGAATTACTCCACGTGCAAATTTCCAATTAACGGGGCAATTCAATGAATTCCCAATAATTGCTTTAGAAATTGGGGGAAATTTTGGAATATTTCCCCAAATTCCCCAAGATGTAGTGCCCATGGAAAGTTTACAGGAATTTCCCAACCCTATTTGACACTTTCAGTCTGTTATAGTATGTACACAAACATGGACGTCCTAAAGACCAGGGTGACGTTTCAAATAGTCCCGGTTGTTCATTTCCCAAATTGGTGCAACATAAAGTCTTGGTGTTCTGTAGAAAGATCCAGATACACGGGTTTTTACGGTTGCTACGGTGGAGCGTAACTTCTTACGCAAATCCCTGACCTCCTCGACCCCACCGAGCAACCGGAACGCCGAATCATGACGGAAATATCCCCATTCAGGAAAGACGCGTTCAGTTAACGGTAATTCACCTAGAATCAGCGAGCCAAACGAACACGAGGAACAAACCCTTAAAGACAAGGCTCTTTTGCCGTCACAGTCCATTTTACCGTCTAATGACTCGCATTAAGGTAAAGGTAAATGGTGGACACAAAAAAGAAATGCTAGGAGATGCGTGCTGAAGCTGATGATCTCACATCTGTGATGTTGCATCGGACGACGCCATGTGGCTAAAACAATGTGGAGTGAGCGCTTCAGAACATACAAACAGGATAAACACTGATTATAAAGTGTTATAAAGTGTTTATATTATATAGAGAACACATTGTATTAATACATATTGCTTGACCAAAAACACACACTCCTCACACACACACACACCTAAAACATACACAGGGGTTTATGCCTCTGGAACACAGAGGGTTAAGGGCCTTGCTCAAGGACCCACCTTATCTGGCAGCCAGGGTTCGGACCCCTGACCTTCAGATCAGTATCCCTATCTCTATCTATCTATATATCTATCTGGTATCAATCCATCTAATCCATCTATCATTCAGATATCAATCTATCCATACATCCATTCATCCATTTATCCATCCATCCATATATCCATTCATCTATCCATCCATCCATCTCTCTTTCAGGTATCCATCTATCTATCCATCTCTCTTTCAGGTATCCATCCATCCATCTATCTATTCATCTATCCATCCATCTCTCTCTGTTTCAGGTATCTATCATCCATCCACCTCTATTTCAAGTATATATCCATCCATCCATTCATCTATTGATCCATCCATCCATCTCTATTTCAGGTATCCATCCATCTATCCATCTCTCTTTCAGGTATCCATCCATCTATCTATTCCTCTATCCATCCATCCATCTCTCTCTCTATTTCAGGTATCTATCCATCCATCCGTTCATCTATCTATACATCCATCTCTCTCTATTTCAGGTATCTATCCATCTATCCATCTCTCTTTCAGGTATCTATCCATCTATCTATTCATCTATTAATCTATTCATCAATCTCTATTTCAGGTATCAATCGTCCAGCCGTTCATCTATCCATCCATCCATCCACCCATCTCCATTTCAGGTATCCATCCATCTCTCAGATATCTATCCATCTATCTATTCATCTATACATCCATCTATCTCTATTTCAGGTATCTATCCATTCAACCATTCACCTATCCATCCATCCATCCATCTCCCTCTCTCCATTTCAGGTATCCATCCATTCATCTATCTCTATTTCAGGTATCTATCTATCTATCTATCTATCTATCTATCCATCTATCCATCTATCCATCCATTCATCCATGTGTATGCCTAACAGGTCTCTGCTTAACAGGAGTCTTTTGTTTTTGTTTGTTTTGGACTAAATATTGCACATGTGCACTTGGTGCCACATGAATGTATGGCGTGTGGTGTCGCACTGGTCCTGAGGAAATGTTTCATGTTGATAAATCTTCCCTGACTACATAATAAACGAGGAGACGGGAATTCACGTGGGAAACTCCGGCTGGTTCCTCTCTATAACCGTGCAGGCGATCAAAACCTACAAGCCAGGCGTTCATTCAAGCAGCAGCATTACGCCTATTGTGTGCTGTCCGAGACCTTCATGAACCACGTCGGCATATCTGTCTGTATCTGTGAGACACTCCGAGATCCTATTGAGCTCTGCACTTACGAGATGCTAATTTTCAAACACCCTTTTTCTCTGAATGCATAAGCGGACTCTTCGATCTCCCCACGTCTAACTTCTAACCCTTGCAGGATGCTTCCCACTGAATACGTGAGTCACTTTAGATGGTTTTAAAGCGCATGTTAAGTCGTAATTCACTCGTTCAAGTGCACTAAAAATAACACGAGAGGCTTTTGTAGACACTTTTCTGCGCATTTTTATTTGTATTTTTTCAGGGAGTTCATTGCTGGATTTACTTTCCTATACGTCTATACCGCCGTTCTATGGTTAAGAGGACAATGAGTCATGATGCTGTTTGCCTTTAAAAAGCATAAAGGACCAAATATACCACCCCCCCCCCTTTAACACCCCTCAGAGGCTAGAGAGCAACGTTACGCATTAACACATGGAGCTCTCTGAAGTTTATCTATTGGGAGATAATATTTATATCAACATAAAACCTGATTACTGATCTTTCATTATCAGAGGTCAAAGGTTTGTGGACACCTGGGCACTATTATTGCATCTTAATGAACATCCCATTCCACGTTTAGCTCCGCCCCTTTGTGCACAGACCAATCACATCCAAGCCGTGTACCTCTAAACCTCTTAATAAAGTAGTGAGAATGATCTCCACACACACACACACACACACACACACACACACACACACACACACACACACACACGCACACACAACACACACACACACACACACACTCTCATGGAACATCATCCCGGACGGAGACTAAACGTGGAATGGGATGTTTTAAAAAAAAAAGGAGCGATAGCATTGCCCGGGTGTCCACTAACTTTTGACCTTCGGGACGTCTCAGCATATATATATATATATATATATATATATATATATATATATATATATATATATATATATAATATATACTAAAATAAAGTCCGGGTAAAGTCCGGATACTTTTGGCCGTAGAGTGTATGAAACTTCCGAAAGTCAAAATGAACAGTCAACTTTAATACGCGCGGAAATTATTCACTTAACGTATTAGCAAGCTGATTTCCACTCCTAATAACCTGCTGGAGCGAACGGCGCCCGACGCGTACGCTGCACCGCTAATGAGACCGGGCGCATTGAAATTCTGAATTTGTCGCCTAGATACAAAGTGATTCACACACGCGGACGTGTTTCCGGCTAGCTTTCGGCCTTCGAATATTCCTTCAACTAAACCCTCCCCCCCCCCCCGCCCCTCGAGATAAGGTGCATTGGAAAGATCACTACACCCCTTATGCACAAAGCATAGTCCATGAAGATGTGCTCTGTATGGGGCGGGAAAATCCGAGAAGCTCCAAACCTATAGATGATCTTTTCTTATGACCTTGTGGCTGATTGAGCCAAAACGGAGCGGACTTTATTAGAATGGGAAATAATCTGGTCTGTATAAGAATTATAATATATTTAGCTTCCGGGAGCTGCAGGAATTATTTGTGCTTTTTTTTCCTGACCAACAATCGTGTTTGAAAGTTTCACCGGAAGACAAAACGGACGGTTTTCATGCACACGCTTCAAAACACAGACCAAAGTCCCGGGCAACAAATCCACTGTAGTCGCAGTGAAAATGAAACCAACACGCAGGATGTTCAGATGCAGTCTCAAGGTCAGCCCATAATGCATGCTTTAGAAGCCAGCGTTTTTATTACCAGGACATTGGACGGCGTTAGCGGAAGAGCAAGGACACTTAAGAGTGGACAAAAAGCCTGTTATGAGTCGACACAAAGGACTTTTCAGAAGTACGCAGCTGCCGCGCTGCCTACGTGAAAATCAGTTAATTAGCTACCATGCGTTCACGCTGCGAACCTTTTTATTTTTTTTAATAAATAAAGCAGTTAGTAAAGAAGAGAGACGTTTTTGGGGGCTAATAAACAGACGGAGCTCATCAGAGACGGAAGCGTGGTGTTAGTGATTTCAGCACCAAAAGAATCAATGAACAATCGGGGGTGGGAAGAGGGGGAGGTGTAAATAATAAGAATAATAATAAAAGGATCTTACCACATCATCGGTAAGTGTTCTGATGTTTAGGGGCTACAAACAGAGAGAAGCAACGTGATTAGAGCATCACAAGCACCGGAGCTTCACGTGGAGGAGAAACATGACGAGACCTTTTAAAGGATTAGAGTGTCATTCACAAACCCACCAGCACTCACGCTTATAAAAATAAACCCTGAGACACAGACATGTATGGAAAGCAGTGATCTCGCACAGGACCGGGTGAACTGATGATGATGATGATGATGATGATGATGAAGGTTGTACAGGGACAGAAACAAACTGTTATGCTGCACTATATTTATACTACTGTGTATTGCATTTTTTAATGCCAATCATGATTGTCTACTGTATTGTTTATTAGTGTATTGTTTTTTTTTACTGCTGTAACCGTGCCAACCATGCCAAAAAAAAATTAAATCATCAGATTTAAAGAGAGAGAGAGAGAGATAGAGAGATAGAGATATAGATAGAGAGATAGAGCTATAGATAGAGAGATAGATCAATAGATAGAGATAGATAGATCAATAGATCGATAGATAACATACAGAAAAGGTATACATACAGAGAGAAGGAACATAAAAACAATCAAAAAGAGAAACAAACTGACAGAGAGAAAAATAGAGATAAGAATGGGGGGCCAGAGAGAGAAGAATTAAGGGACTGACAGGCAAAGATGGAAAACAGAGGGACAGGCAAGTAGACAGAGAGAGAGAGGGAGATAGAGAATAGAGGGACAGGCAGAAAGGAGAGAGAGAGAGAGAGAGAGAGAGAGAGAGGGAGGGAGTGTGTTAGAGAAAACACTGAAGCAAAGAGGCAGAAATAAGAAGGGGAAATAAAACAGACAGAAAGAGAGAGGAAGAAACTGAGAAAGAGGGAGAAACGTATGGAGAAAGATAGACAGAGGGAGAACGAGCGAGACAGATAAAAAGGGAAAGTTTTTGTGTGTATATATATATATATATATATATATATATATATATATATATATATATATATATATATATATGTATGTATATATAAAATACTGCTATAAAGCTTTTTATTTCTTTACATTTCAACTCACAGAACACCGGGGGAAACTTTTCTGGACTTTAAATTAAAACCACAATTCATCTGTGTGTGTATGTCTGTGTGTGTGTGTGTGAGAGAGTGTGAGAGAGACAGAGAGAGAGAGAGAGAGAGATCAGAGAGAGACAGAGATCGCTAGAGCCCCAGGAGCAGTATCTCTCTCTCTCTCTCTAAGCCTGGGCTCCATGACTGACTGGGATCAGTTCCAGAGGAAGAAGAGTCCTTGAATATTTCTCTGTATGTGAGCTCTCTCTACATACATTATTATATATATATATATATATATATATATATATATATATATATATATCTATATATAATATATATATATATATATATGTGTGTGCGCACACACGTTGATTATTTTATTTTTTTACAGTATCGATGTTCCCTCAGACATGTTAATCGATGCGGCTGACTCTCATTAGCATAATCACACGAGGAAGAACACGAGCGTCCGCCTGTCTAATGAAGTGTGTGGGATTAATGAGTGTATTCCGTTTTGTTGTTTGTTTTTCGTTTATTTTTTTGTTTTTTTTGCAAGAGACGGACAGGAAATTACAGTTGAGCGCTTTTTATTAAACGCTAATTCTGCTCATTAGTGCTATTCTCACCATGACCAATAAACACACGTTCACATCTGGAGTTCTTCTCTTTTCTAGTCACTTACTCCAGATGTTCACATCTTTTCTCTGTGCATGTTTTTTTTTTCCTTGTTCGTCGTAATATTCCAAAGTGTTACAACAGTCATGACGATAAAGCTCAATAAGACAAATGAGAGACAGAGAGAGAGAGACAGAGAGAGAGAGAGACGGGAGAGATACGGGAGATTGTTTCCACACTGTGATATGAACCAGACTGAAACTGCACAAAATTTAAGTACGTCATCACACATTTGAAGCTTTAACATTAGAACACAAGGACCACTGTGTGTTAGTGCCACTAAATAAATGTGTAAATAAATGAAAGGATAAAACAGCGAAAAACAGAAAGAGCAGAGAACGAGGGATAAAGAGAAAGACGAAAAGACAAGAGAAAAGGAAATAGAAAGAGAGAGAGAGAGACAGAGAGATAGAATAGAAAGAGAGAGAAAGAAAAAAAGAAAGAGAGAGAGACAAAGAGAGATAATAGAGAGAAAAGGAAGAGAGAGAGAGATAGACTGCAATAGAGACACTGACACTGATAGAGGGAAAAAGAAGAGAGAGAGAGAGATAGGGGACAAAGAGAGATAGAGAGAAAAGGAAATAAAGAGAGACTAATATAGAGAAAAGGAAAAGAGAGAGAGAGATTGCAATAGAGACACTGACACTGATAGAGGGAAAAGGAAAGAGAGAGAGGGAGAGAGAGAAATTAACTACAAGACCAGTAAATACGGTAAAGGCACAAAAAAACAACTACAACAGAAAACGCGGCAAAAATAATAAGGACGACAAAATAACGTCAATAACAACAATAATAATAGCAATAATAAAAAAAATAATAATAATTTAAATAATAATAAAAGCACGTCATGCGACGGCACAAATCAAGCGCCTGACAGTCAGAGTGAAGCAGGAACAATGTACCGTCATCACATTCACACAGAACAACAAAGTTCAGCATGACAAAGGCAGCCGGAGCATCAAGTCCCAGACGCCCGACTCTGACATCCTGTCATTCAAGTGCTGAAAACACAACAATCAGCATTTACAACACTAAATAAATAAAAAAGTCGAAGAAACAAATTCACACAAAGAGACACCGTGTGTGAGAGAGAGAGAGAGAGAGAGAGAGAGAGAGAGAGATGGGGAAGAGAGAGAGAAGAGAAGAAAACATAAAAAAAAAAAAAAAACAAGAAAGAAAAATAAAGCAGGAAAGAAAGAAATTCTTTAATTCTCTGATTCTGTTCCCACCTACCTATCTATCCATCCATCCATCCATCCATCTGTCTTTTGTACTCTATTTTTTCCTCTCTTTTCCCTCTGTATCTTTATTTCCCCATTTCTTATTTCTTCTTATTCTCCATTTCATTGCGCAACCCGAACGAAAGAAAGACAGAAAGAAAAAGAAAGAAAGACAGACAGACAGACAGAAAGAAAGAAAGAAAGAAAGAAAACAAGAAAGAAAAAGAGAACAAAAACCAGAAAAAAGAAAGAAAAAAAACAAGAATGAAAGAAAAAGAAAGAAAGAAAATGAAAACAAGAAAGAAATTAAGAAAGAAAACAAGAAAGAAATTAAGAATGAAACAAAAAGAAATAAAGAATAACAAGAAAGAAAAATGAAGGAAAGAAAGAAAAGAAGAAAGAAAAAAGAAAGAAAACAAGAAAGAAAGAAAACAATTAAGAAAGAAAACAAGAAAGAAAGAAAACTATCAAGAAAGAAGGAAAGAAAGAAATAGATGTGGGGGGAAAAAGTATATACATATAAAAATACATAGAAAGAGAGAAAAAGACAGGGTGGTAACAAAAAACCCCAAACTTTGTCAAACTCTGTTCAAACGGTTATAGAGAGGGAAGGAGAGAAGGAGAGAGGAGGGAGAGAGAGAGAGAGAGAGAGAGAATATTTCCCCCCTTCATATACCATGTGGTTGTGTGAAACCCAGTGCAGATGGTTAGCGTTATATAAAATCAATGTCAGGTCATTATAAATGGGAAAGAAAGAAGAATAGACGTCCACACTGGGCTTATGGGAAGTTCCCAGCACGCGGCACCTGCGCCGATCCGACTTCATTAATACACACACGACCAACCGACACGCCGCAAAATAAACGTGTGGAAGATGGAGATCAATCACACGGCCTGTGTGGCACAAACACCTTTCATTACCTCCCAACGGGTCACAAACCCACCTTCATTACTGCTGGAACACGCCGCACCTCAACAGCCTTCTATTTAATGAAGAAAACACATTACAACTGTGGGAGAACATCATCAACACACACACACACACACACACACACACACACACACACACACACACACATACACATCAGGAGAGCATAACTGGTGTGGACCGTTTTCTCCATTCAGCCATCTATCGTTCTATCCATCTACCTATCTATCTATCCATCAATCACTCATTTCTCTATCTATCTATCTCTCAATCTCTCTGTCTCTATCTATATTACCCGTCTATGTAATCTATCTACCCGTCTATTCTACCGTCTATTCTATCTATCCATCTATGTATCTATCCATCTATCCATCCACCTACCCATCATTTTCCATTTCTCTATCTATCTATCTATCCATCCATCCATCCAACCAACACTCACCTACCCACCATTCTCCATCCATCCACCTACCGTTTTCCATTTCTCTATCTATCTACCGATTCATCCATCCATCCATCCATCCATCCAGCACTCACCTACCCACCATTCTCCATTCCTCTATCTATCTATCTATCTATCTATCTATCTATCTATCTATCTATCTATCTTTATATAGTTTTATATAAATGTATATATTTATGTCTCTCTGGTTCTATACCTACCTATCTATCTAACTCCACATCTGTCTATCCATCCATATTTAATTCTTTATCTCTCTCCGGTTCTATTCCTGCCTACCTATCCATCTATCTTTGTCCACCCATCCCTTCTTTGTTCTCTATTTTTCCTCTCTTTTACCACTTTCTAACTATCTTTATTTCCTTATTTCTTCTCTTCCATTCTCCGTCTCATTGCGAGACCCGATCCCCGTTCCAGCATCACAATGCCCCTGTGTGTGTGTGTGTGTGGCACGATATTGAAAATATAAAAGGTAGGAGACGAGTGCGAACGGTTGATCTGTGTTTCTCTCTCTACACACGGAAAAAAAAAGAAAATTCCTACAAAGACTCGACAGCATTTCACCAAATATTTACTATTCTGAGCGGCGTTTCTATAAACCCACTTAGTGCATTATAAGCATTTATCACGCTTTCATTAGGAGATGGAAGCGAGAGTGGCTGCGAGGCGGAAAAAAAGTCGGAGAAAAGGAATTTAATATCATTTAATGTAAAAATAAATAAATAAATAAATAAAACCTCAGAGTGGTTAGGTAACTGTGAAAGTGACACTGTATCAACGCTGAAGGAGACGAAACTTTGGCTAATGGGAACGAGGACTATGGAGACGAGTATTGCTACGTGCTTTTAACATCTCATTCCGCATATAGTCTTATAAGCCATTTGTTCTTATTATAACCTCCACTCTTCTGGGTAGATGTTCCTCTAGATTTGTGCTCAGTCAGCCACAAGGGTGTTATAAAAGTCAGGAAGAAAATGCATTGGGATGCAGTCGGAATTCCAATTCATCCCGAATTGGTTTTGAGGTCCGAGCTCTTCCACATCTGTTAACCCCTGAGAATCAGATCACCACAGAGATCACTTTGTAATTCTGGAACAGATACGATTCTTGGTTGATGGAGAATCGGATAGTGCTGGTGTCCCAATACTTTTGGACATACAATGGAAGGAAGGAGGGGAAGGTAAGGAAAGAAAGAAAAAGAAAACAAGAATGAAAGAAAAAGCAAGAAAGAATACCAAGATAGAAAGAATAACAAGAAAGCAAGAAAGGAAAGAAAGCAAGAAAGAATGAACGAAAGAAAGAACAAAAGAAAGAACAAAAGAAAGAAAAAGAAAGAAAAAAGAAAGAAAAAAACAATGAAAGAAAAAAAAAAAAAAAAAAACAAGAAAAAGACAAAGAAAAACAAGATAGAAAGAATAACAGGAAAGAAAAAAGAAAGAAATAGATGGGAAAAAGTATATAAATATAAAAATATATAGAAAGAGAGAATTAAAAAGACAGTGTGGTAACAAAAAACCCCAAACTTTGTCAAACTGTTCAAATGGTTATAGAGAAGGAAGGAGAGAGAGAAAGAGAGAGAAAGAGAGAGCAAGAGAATATTTCCCCCCTACATTTACCATGTGGACGTGTGAAACCCGGTGCAGATGGTTAGCGTTATATAAAATCAATGTCAGGTCTTTTATAAATGGGAGAGAAAGAAGAATGGACGTCCACACTGGGCTTATGGGAAGTAGGGTAGCGCTGGTGTCCCAATACTTTTGAACACACAATGGATTGGGGCCGATTCGTTTTCAAAGTTTCGACACGCGAGTCACGTGACATCACCATTGTGCTGTGGAGAAAAGAAAGGAAAAAACCTCACGTGCACCGTCGCTCCAGGGACACAAACAAATCCGGAAATAAATTGAAGGCGCAAAACAAAACCGAGGGTTCGAAAAGCCACGCGACACAGCGCACCGGGGGGGGGGGGGGGGGGGTTAGGGGGGGGTCAGAAGAGGTGCGTTTTTAGAAATTAATTTCTCGCACAACAATGAAGACTTTTCGATGCGGAGGAACTCCCAGCGGCCGGCGTCTTTCTTCGCTCTGCAACTCAATGCTGCCTTCCTCCGACGACGGTGGCGGCAGTGAACCGCGTACGCGGCATGCAAATTACACGCATCTCACAACTGTAAAACAAACAAAAGTGAGAAAAAAAAAAAGAATCTAACGCGATCGATCTGAAGCGTTCAGAGACGGCACGGCGGCTACGTGGCGCGAGTGCAGACGCGGCGAGACGAGATTATTCGGCGGAGTTTCGGGAGGTCAGACGGTAGGAGGTGCTCATTAAAAGTGTGCAACGACGGAGGACGAATTCGTGTTCGCTGATGGATCAGCATAAGCGGAACTCCGAACCTGGGTCACGCTTCACCTCGGCGCCGTAGAGCAACGACCACCTACGGTTTCATCCCTGGAACAGGCTAAAAGATACGAGATGTGCTTCGCGGGGGTTCGTTTGTGTGTGTGTGTGTGTGTGTGTGTGTGTGTGTGTGTGTGTTTATTTTATTCCCTTCCCCGCCGGCTTGTGTAAAGAAATAATCGTATTCATGCGTGCACCTTGAAGGTAGAGCAGGTTTGCTGGATGTGACCTCCGGGTCAGGATGCTGATGATGCATCACACATTAAAACCAGCATCCTGAGAAGATCATAATGAGAGTCTGGGTCTTTTTTTTTCCTCCTTTACAACACTGTATCACCACACACACACACACACACACAACACACACACACACACACACACACAAACAAAGGGCTTGGATCATTAAACACCCTCAGCAACGGTGTCCGATACAATGGCTGTGTTTCGATACAATGGCCCTGCAGCATTAAAGCCTATTAAAAGCACCTAGTGGTCGACAGCTCATTAGAAACACAGGCAGGCTCCGCTCTGAACCCAATGACATCGGGTAATTCATGCTGAACTTCATTAGGGTAAATACAACCGCCAACTGTACGACGCCTGCACTGGAGGGACACTACAGCAGACACATGGACATGTTGCCCTTTATTTATTTATTTATTTATTTTCCATCTAGATCCAAAAACACACACACACACACACACACACACGTTGCTTTTTCTTTCAATCTACATAAAAAAAAAAAAAAACAATGATCCACATGTTTCTATGTTTCTAAACAAGTACGATCTATACATAATCCGGTTCCGCCGTATTGACCGGGTCCTTCAGGAAGCCTAACAGCAAGGAACAACGATACGACAATAACAGGTCGATCCAGCGCGTTCTCACGCGCGCCGTACATTTGTGTACCAACTAACTAGAAATGAATTCTTCCCTGGCTTTGACAAACGCACCCAGCTGATCTGTTGTCTGTGTAGACAATGCAAATAGAACCAGCGCAATTTCCAGCACACGGTTGTTAATTCAATGTGTGGGTATATAGGTAGCAATTTTCACTTTCACCCCAAAAAATGTTCCCGTCCACATTCCATGTCCATATGACGCCTTTATATCATCTTATTATATATCAAAGCATGACTCGGCCGTGTGTGTGTGGAGTTTGTGCATGTTCTCCCCGTGTCTCAGGGGGTTTTTCTCCGGGTTCTCCGGTTTCCTCCCCCGGTCCAAAAACATGCACGGTAGGTTGATTGGACACCTTGGAAAATTGTCCCTAGTGTGTGAATGTGTGTGTGTGTGTGTGCCCTGCGATGGGTTGGCATTTCATCCAGGGTGTATCCTGCCTTAATGCCCATAGACGCCTGAGATAGGCACAGACTCCCCGTGACCCGAGGGAAGATCGGATAAAGCGCTAGAAGATGAGTGAATCTTCTCGGAAAAGAACAGAGGGTAATAAGGGAGAATTAAAGGTGTTGTAAGATAGTCCGTATACAGTTACTTCAACTGGAAGAAGTCTGGTGTCCATGAAACATTAAAGCAAAATGAAAACTGGTAGACAAGTGGTAATGACGGGTAAAAAAAACATGTTGCATTAAAGAGTGCAACAAAGTGCTTTGCCATTCTATAACAAAGGGCTGATCTTCAGGCCAATCATCGTGAACCTTCATCGTGTCCTTCAAAATGTCTCGGAGCAGAGTGGAGGGGGTTACAATATGCTTCTGGCCTGCATCACGTGTTCAGGTAGATCTCAATGCAGCATCCAGATCTTCCCCAGAACATCACATTGCCCCCA
This sequence comes from Kryptopterus vitreolus, assembly GCA_030449085.1. Lineage (NCBI taxonomy): Eukaryota > Metazoa > Chordata > Actinopteri > Siluriformes > Siluridae > Kryptopterus > Kryptopterus vitreolus. The sequence continues at coordinate 10,007,443 of JACRUU010000005.1, read as the reverse complement.
CCAGCCTTGCCTTTTTTTCCCATTTTGCATCCTTTTCTTTCCCAAAGAGTGAAACCTGATTGGATATGTAATTCCTCATACAAGGCCTTTTTTTTTTTAAACATGGTTTTATGGTGATGGACGAATGTCAGAGCAGGTTTTGTGCCTGCAGCAAGCTCCGATGTAATGCGCATTCTCAAACATGCCCCCACAAGCCTTCTTCTTCTTCTTCTTCTTGTGCTCCGACCCCATCTAGCGATTTAGCTCTTGTCAAAGTCGATCAAGTCTTCAAGCTTGCTCATTTGTCTTGCATCCAGGACGGCGCGATTGTTTGCTTAGCGCCTAATATATCCCGGACCTTGACGTGCGCCGCCGTTACAAGATAATTAACGTTATTCGCTTCATCTGCGAACGCTCATATTGTTTTGGCTCATCAGCCTACATAGTGGCATGTTATTTAGACTCTGAAAGTCATTTGAAATAATAAGTGGCTGTGAAACTCGGCAAAAAATAAAATAAAATAAATAAATAAAAAAGACACAGCAATAAACCTTGGACCTTGAGAGGTTTTTCAACTTGCTTTTCAATTTCCTGCGCTTGTCATTCTGGCCGTATCGGGTCTCGCCTTGAGTGGAGGCTAGTTCCCTCGTTCAGATAAAGCAGCGGGAGCAAGAGGTGAGGGGTTAAGCCTTCTGGATAGAAACAAGTCGGGCGCAAGTCCTTATCGAGGGCGGTACGGAATAATAAACTTTTTAAACGAATAAATGAATAAATATCGTATGCCAGAAACACATGCTCCCTTTTCCCCCCGTGCACTTTTTAACCGTTCCCTGGTAGCACCTGTCTAATTAACACGACTTATCGCTGTAATTAGCAACATTAGCCCGTTTCGGCTGCATGCATTATTAATAATTATACGTGTTTATTGGGTCACTGCGATCGGTCGTCTATCATAATAATCTCCAATAAAAGGTCATCTCTGTCAAAGTCAAATGTGGCAGACTGATACATTTCCCCCAGTCAAAAATTTGTCAAATGTCAAGCGTGGCAGTTAGTGTGCGGAACGTTAGACATCTGATGAATTTTAATTTATATGTCGAGGCATGCAAGATGAGCTTCCATGTACTAGAGGACCCTCTGAGATCTCCAAGCATCTCTGTGTGGAAGCTGCAGGATGCCGCCTTCGATTTACAAACGTTTGCTTTGATCAATGCACATGTTTTCTGCTTGCTTCTTCTTCTTTTTTCTCTTTCCCCAAAATCAAAAAAAAAAAAACAGAGTGACTGATATCGGAAGAGCGGTTAGGAAAAATCCTGCTCACAATATAATAAGAAAAGGCAGGTGATGTGGGTCCGTTAAGTGCAAAATAACAACAAGAATACAAAAAAAAAGATGATCAATAAACAAGCTATCGTTCTGTTGAAACAAGCTTCGGAATGGGCCAGATATAAAATAATATACCAAGTGGTCACAAGTGTGACCATAATATCAGGATGCGTTTTCGAACTCTCCATTGGATATGAAGGGAAGTCTGGGATACAGTCGGCATTCCGAACCATTTCTATTCACGCCAGACACCCTTATCCAGAGCAACTGAGTAGTTCAGGGCCTTGTTCAAGGGCCCACTAGTGGTGGTGCTGGGATTTAAACCTGCAGCCATCCGATCCAGAGCCCGATGCCTTAACCACTGGCTAACCACGAGACTTTGTGATGGTTTAGTAAAGTACTGTATAGTATAGTAATAGTATAATAGTGTAGGAAATACTATAATATGCCATATTACAGTAGAATAAGAGTATATAATAGGACAGTATAGTATTACATGGTATACTAGAATAGGAAATGGTGAAGAAAATATAGTAGTATAGTCGGAGACAGTATAGAATAGTATACTAGAATAATACAGAAGTGTTTTTTCTCCGGGTTCTCCGGTTTCCTCCCCCGGTCCAAAAACATGCACGGTAGGTTGATTGGCACCTTGGAAAATTGTCCCTAGTGTATGAATGTGTGTGTGTGTATGTGTGTGTGTGTGTGTGTGTGTGTCCTGCGATGGGTTGGCATTCCATCCAGGGTGTATCCTGCCTTAATGCCCATAGACGCCGGAGATAGGCACAGACTCCCCGTGACCCGAGGGAAGATCGGATATAGCGGTAGAAGATGAATGAATGAATGAATGAATAATACAGAAGTATAGAAGGACTTTTGCTGAGCCAATCAGCATACATTTACTCAGCGTAGACTGTGCAATGATGACGCAAATTGATCACACATCAATCCCATTGGCCGGAGCTAAACACAAGAATAAGGAGAACTACACTTTATGCGTTCAAAAAAAAGAGGAGGCAGCAGAGGAAGATGGACAAGGTCACAGCTAGGGAAAAGAGTCCAGATTGTGATGCAAAGGGAGCGTGAGGTAGGCATACATAAACATAAGCCTTGGCAATATAAGCCACAGTCCAACTGCAGCGGTATGATAACCATTTATAGATTTCCATCTTTATGCAAATCCTAAATACCGGTAATTCCTTTTGGAGCTTATTGCCTGCGTAGTATTTTAATTTTAATGTTAGCAGGAAACACACTGTGAGATGATTAATCTTCACGTCCTAACCCATAAGCAACCGTGTTCCCGGTGAACGAGCGGACTGAGATTCCCTCTAGCAGTTGTCTCCAGCTCTGAAATACAATACAAATGAAAGGTACTCGGTGCTGTTATTCTCCCCAGTCCCGAAATCAAACAACAATGTTTTGCAAGCGTGCCGATAATATTGAAATCAGGGTTTTGTAGAAGGCGGCCGGTGGTGGTGGTGGGGGGGGGGGGGGGGTTGGGGGGTAGTCAAGTGTCAGTGCCATAAACGTGCCAGCCATTCTAAAGGAAAAGGCACTGCAACAAAAGACAAAATAAAACATGGGGGGGGGGCCCTCAGACCACCTTCAGTAACGGACATTAAGAAAAACAGTGCTATTACGACAACCTGATAGTGTTATAAATGAACAGCGAGCTGCTACTCGGAATGCGGCCCTGAGAGCCAAGTCAGCGCTAGGTCATTCAATAGGGCCGATGCTGAAAAGTTCGCGAGAGATCCATTTCAGCCAGGGCCGGTTATCTCTTTCCGGCCTCTTTAATTGCATACGATAACGTATCTTTCAATTACAGCCTATTCCATGAGCATTTTCCAAGCGAAGGGAAAGCGCTGCAACATGAGGCCTGCTCAAATTAATGAGGTGAACCAAGGACATTAAGATTTGAATATGTAGGAAGGAAGGAGTCAGCACAAAGAAGGTGAGAACGTATGAATGCCAAACGGATTCCTCAAATCGGCCCTTTGTGAGGCATGGACATTAAAGTCGATGTGACAGTACCTTAGCGGGCACGAGGGTCGCTAATCACTTCGACTGGTGTCCATTAAGCTCAATCACACCCAGCTGCCACGGACTGTCTTAACCTCCGACGTCAGGATCGGCGCAGCAGCTTGACAGTCGGGCCCTGGACACGCCATCAACACCTGTCAGACTGCTGTGTCAAATAGTGTTGCGTGATATACCGGTAGTAGAAAGGATATCGCGATACCTTTTAAAAACGATTCATTAGTACCGGTACTTAAAAAAGATTCCGGCTGTAGTTCCGGGTGTTGGCGTATAGGGGGCAGTGTGTTTCAATTTAAACCACTCTACTTTGTTTCAGCAGACAACAAAGACTGAGTGTTTACTAATAAATAAAAACAAAGTTCCATTATTCAATTTCTGTATTGTATTGTGATGTTTAGGTTTTGGTATTGTGACAACGTTGTCTCATTATATCAAACCTAAAGCGTGGGATTTATGTATTTCCGTAAATAATTAACAGGGTCTATAATGTGTGCAAATGATGTAATAATTGTTTACACAAATCTAATATAAATGTTCATTCTGTGACTGCCCTCTCTTGTGGTAACAGAGACTCCAGACACAAACCATTCTGACTTCTGAAAGTCCCCTGGAGAATACTAGGTAGTGCAAAGGCACGCCAGTAGATGGCAGCACAAGGCTGCACGCATAGTCATAAGGAAAGTCCGACCTTCATAAGACAACCTTCAACGGTGGTCTGGAAGACCAGATACATCCCAAGGAGCAATGACGGACCACCCAAAAACCCTGCATCGGGGTTTTGGTTTTGTAAATGAGCTTTAATAAGAAAGCGAATAATGTTTTAAGACTCGAGATCACGAGTTTGAATCCTGACTGTGCCACAGCCTGGAGCCAAGCAGGTTGAAACTGGGAGTCATACTGGGTAGGAACGGTGTAGCCTGCTCCGCCTGTCAATCACAGCGAAACACTTGACTAGCTTCACGTATCTTCACGGAAGCGTCACCGCTGCACGTGTCTGCTGAAAGGACGGAATGCAAATGCAAGTTTTGAGACTTCCAACATGGACTTGTTAGGAAAGGAGTTCCACCTGGTCTCGTGTGACAAGTGTAACTGCGGGGATTCGCACTCAATCATCCACCAGAGCGTACTTGATGACAGCCTCGGATATTGGACAAGGCGGAATTCAACTTCTGGTTTATCCCAAAAGTGTTCACGGGGCATGAGAAGGGCACTTTGTAAGATCTCTTTATTGTGCGCTTGGAGAAGAACTACAGACGGGTTTTGTAGAAATGATGTACCTGCGTCGTGTCCAGGCCTTGTAGCACCTCCGACAAGTTATAACGAAGCGATGTGAGTGGCGCTTCAAGAGCAGAAGAACGTTGAGGGAAGATCAGATCAGATTAGATGTTCAACAACTTGTCCCCAAAAAAAAACACCCCCCCCCCTCCCATGCACTTTGTAAAGAAGATTTCCTGGACAGATTCCAGGATTTGGGAGCGCTGTATTGTTGTGCGTGTCTACACGATCCATTTACAAGCGGTCAGAATGCATGAAGAATGATTTGGTATTGTTGGGAGGACTGACAGTACACCGGTCTCCAGAGAGAGTAGGAAGGGGGGGGGGGGACTTCTCCGATAATTATATTAAATACAAAACCACGGAAGAGGGAAAGAATATTTCTGTAACAGATGGTGAAGCCTGATCAAGCAAGCAAGTGTGGATTTCATGATTACTGGATGTCAGCGAGGAAAAACAAGATGGAAGCTGCATATTGATGTCCGTAATTTTTTTTTTTGTTGTTGTTGTTTTGTTTTGGGTGGGGGAAACGCAGGCGGCTGTTGTGTAGCCGGTAAGGAAGACAATACCACTCGGCTCTTTAATTATATCGGATGACTGACGCGAAGTCATAAAGTGACTGGAAATCAAACAGTTGGTGATCAAGTGGACTACAAGCGGAAAATGTTGTTGAGAGCGCTGATGTAAATACGATGTGCTTATTTCTGCTTAGACAAAAAACGCATTTCATGCGACGGTGTACGTTAAAATATAAGCGCGTATTAATCTAACTGCATCCTGTGCTTGAGGGAGCCAATTAAGAATCCCTCGAGCCGCCGCCGCCGACGATGTAAAGCGGAGATATGGGACAACTCTCTTCCACATTTCTATTTTATGTCCATCCTGATAGCAGATATAATGGTGTTGATCATCAGATAAACTATAGGAAGAAAAGTTCTATTCCACACTTGCTATTATAGGAACATCCGGTGAGGTCCTCGATATTCCAATACGATACCTAGATTAAATATCACGATACCAAGATCAAGCGATACTATGGCAAAAAAAAAAATTTCACTTTGTTTTTAGTTATTAATAAACACCCAATAATTGTCTGCTGAAACAAAGTAGAACTGTAAATAAAGTAAATATAAAAATAAAAAATATATACACTTTTTAAATTATCTACAATGATTCACACCTCAGGTTTTATCAGCATTAAAGTCGGAGTGCATCAGAGAGAGGAATAACAAAAAAATAATAATAATAATAATAATAATAATAACAACAAAATTATATAAAATAAAAAAGTGTGCTCACACTGCCCCCTATAGTCCAACCACCATACAGCCGTCCTTTTTTAAGTGCTGGTACAAATAAAATGAAGATCGTTTTTTTAAAGCATCGCTACTTTCCTAGTAGCGATATATCGTGCAACACTAATCTGTTCTACATTCTACTTCATATTAGTTTGTTTTACTGCAACATTAAAACGTTCAAGCAGCAGAAAACTTTCCTTCACATTCAAATCCAAAAACAAACGAGCCCAGTCCGTCCTTCTCTAATCACTTTAATTAGCTACATGGTTTACAAAGGCTGGTCACAGTTTTAGTCCCTTGGCTAACTTGGCTAATCTTAGGTAAATACCCGGCGCTTTGTGAAATATTAAACATCGGAAGCACGGAGGGGGAAAATCCCTTCCGGGGAGAGCGGACGTTCTCAAACATAGGGATCTTATTAAGCCTTATAAGACAAGCTGGTGTTTAATTGAATTGATTTCATTAATTGCATACTTCATTCATTCAGGATAGAAAGTCGGATTACTGTTTAACACAATGTCTACGGCACACAATGCTTTCTGACACTAACACGCTACTAAAGAAAAACCTGAAGGAGGGGAGGGAGGGGGAAAAAAAAAAAGAAATACAATAAAAAAAATAAATAAAAAGGATAACTGACTTGTTCGATAGCCCGAGCCTACACGCGTTAATAATAAAAGTGTCTCGCGTCAAACAAACCTTCTCACAGAAACAGCGAGAACACAGAATTAGCTCTGGCACCATCGCAAATATTTCACAAAAGTAGTCAAAATCATTTTGGATGTTTCACGGTGCGGCTTCTTTTCAACCTTTGGTTCGGCGAGGGGTGTACGAGTCGGAGCAAATCCTTATTTCAGCTCGCTATCCCCTGCTGGCTGACACTCAGTCTGTAAAAGTGAGGAAAGAGACACCTCTGTTCCATATTTAACAGCCGATAGAAGTGTGTGAGGAACTTTTTGTTGCTTTTTTTCTTTTTCCTCGAGAAATCCTGCTTGCTCATGAGGAATTCACATTTGAGGATCTTTTTTTTTTTTTTTGGAAGGGGCCTGGACGATTCCATTTCCCAGGGTATGAAGAATAATTCATTCAAAAACACTACTATTCTCAAAAGCATTTCTATATGTAGTGGAACTCCTACAAGAAAATATTATTACTAGGGGCATTTAGCAATCGATTAAAAGATTTGATCTCGATTACTCGCACCATTGCCATAAGTTAATCGCACAACAATTATATTTAATTGCTCAACAACTAAACATTTCAACGCACCATAAATGAATACTTTGTTTATAATATTGTAACGAACTGTAACAGATATTAATTATATACATTTCTCTCAAAAACTCTCCATTTAATAAAATGATTGATTAATATTTATTTTACTCCAGAAATTATTCTTTAATATGATTTTCTGGTTCATTACAATGTTATTTGTTTAGTGTTGGTTTGAAGTGTAAAATATGGGACGTGGCTCCTTTAAGAATTGTGTTCCGGTTGCTTTTCCATATAAACTGGTGATACGGTGTTTAGGTTATACGGAAGTGCTTTATTACGTTCAGTAAAAATGCGCTTTATTGTGTAATACAGATTTGGGAATGCGATGCGCTTGCGCAAGGTTCCATACGTAATATACGCTAATATAGTGAGGAGATCGTACCTGGTGTGAATGCGCAGCTAGTAGGTGTAATTCGGGGGGAAATTTAGGAAGCGTTAGTGGATGCACTGAACGTTTCTTTATTCATTTATTCGGGTTTCGTTCATTCGCCAACACGACGCAGAGTGAAGGAGCAAAATCACTCATATAGTAATGCACACTGCATTGATCCCACGTTAATAACATTAGCGCCGTTAATTTGCGTTAAATCTGACAGTCCAAATTATTACATTAAAAAAAAAACGTATGGTCATTTATAAGCAGTATAATAATATGTGAATAACAGGATTATTACAATGATAGGCTTTACATGGTTTACTTGATTAACACCGTGAATGTGACTTTACTACCGGGATGATGAATATTCAAGAATTAAAGGTTCATTTTTGATTAAAAGTAAAAAAAAAAAAAAAAAAAAAAAAAAAAAAAAAAAAAAGAATAAGACATGTGTCCGTTACGTCCCCGACTTATCGCTTATGCATTCTCAGGCCTGCTTGTTTGTGTTCCAGTGTTTGTCAGGACCGCTGGCTCGAGTCCAACGTCTAGTTATGCATCCTAAACGCCATGCGGTCGGTCTTAATGAGTCGACTGGGCTGACGCAGCGTCTCGGCGGACCTTGCAAAGGGTCATTGTTAGAGGCGAAAGCAAGGTCCGAGCGCTGCATAGCAGTGCACACAGAAAAGCAAGTGACTGATAGGAATACAGGGAGGGGGGGGTTAAGAATGAGGGAGAGAAAGCACTCATAAATGATGGTTCATTAAAGCATCCAGCGTGACCCTGAACAGCACGAAGCCCTTGCTGAAATGGGAGGCGAACAGCTTTACAAAGGCCTTCTCCCGTTCCTGCCTCGGAGCTCATTTGAATGCGTTTGAGTAACGTGATGCGTGTTACTTCTGCATGCTGCTCTGCGTTAAACAATGCAGCTGCAAAATGGAAAACGGTGGATTGTGTTTAAAAGGGGGGGGGGGTTTAATTCTTTTCATGTGCAGAAGAACTATAAACAAATTACACCGACCCATCAAGCGCTGTTTATGATAAGAGTGGGAGGAATGAAAGCATTATAGCCGCTCAGGTAGCAGGTGTTCGAAATAATCCTATTTTTCATTTATTTACCCAAAGAACAAAACTCGCTTCAAAGGCCTGGAATCATGATGCCTAATAATGCATCTCATTCCTGACATGACTCGGGTAACTGTTCCTGCAGACGAACATCCAACAGCAACGTCCTCGTCATAATGCGTGTCCTTTTTATACATCGAACGGTCAGCATCGATAAAAAAAAAAAAAAAAAAAAAAAAAAAGAGCCTGCATATCTACCGAACACCAACCCCCCCCCGCAATCCTGGTTTCATGGACAGCTAAAGGTCTCTCTACTGACCTGAAAGAGTGAGAGCT
>JACRUU010000005.1:9948473-9990973 GCA_030449085.1 Kryptopterus vitreolus | reverse complement strand
CGTAGAGGAATAAAAGAACACGCGGGACGTGCGAAAGTGACAAAGAGGTGTGTGATAAAAAGTATGTGCACCCCCTGACCCCATCCTGCACGTTCTTTTTCCAATGATACGCGCGTCAACGTACGCCCATAGTGCGCATGCGCAGAGGAGTAGCGCAATCGAAAATCCCTCGTACTTGTTAGCATTCTGTACATATGTATTATTTCTTGTTATATTATATTATATTATTATTATTATTATTATTATTATTATTATTATTATTATTATATGATCTATTATATATACTTACAAATTTGGGCTTTTTCTCGGCCTCGTCGCTTCCCCAGGTGGGATATGGCGAGGCTCCACCGAAAGCCTTCCTCCGGTGCGGTTTGTTCTCTCGTCCGGACGAGTCACAACGGTGCCGGTTCTGGTTCTGGTTCCCGTCCATTTTTATCAGCGTACGTGTCCCTTAGAACCAAACACGAACACACTTGTTATTAGAAGCTAACGGCTAACTCTCCGACAGATCCGCGTTTCCCTCATCCAAATTATTTTTTGCTAGTTTTATTCACTTCAAATACCTTACGCGAATCCGACTGTCTGTTGATTACCACAGGAAATGTAAATATATTAGAAATAATGCCTGTCAGTAAACCTGCCTGAGAGGAAAATATCTGCGGAGTCTGAAAATCCCGCCGTGTTGCCCGAGACTGACGCGCCTCGACCGACCAATCCGATTCAACGCGATCGAACGATGAGGCTTCTGATTGGTCTAGCTAGGTCTGGCCCGCCATGTTGTTTCTGAGGCGAAGAGCGCCCATTTCTGTCACTGCCTGTCAGCTGTGGCGGGAGGGCGTGTGCTGTGTGTGCGCTATACCAAATAACACACCGAATTCTACCACAGACCTTCTTCAAGGCTGATTCACACCACCATTTTACCTAACCAAGTCAACCTAACCCTAAAGCAAAGATTGGTGTGATAAATGTCACAAGAACATTTCAAGTCAAGAGGTTTTATTGTCGTTTCAACCACATATATCTGAGTGTGTACACAGTGAAATGAGACAACGTTTCACCAGGACCCTGGTGCTGCTACACAAAACAACATATAACACAAACACAAGAACACAATGGTGAGGACGAGACTAAGTTTGTCCTAGGTACATAAAGTGCATCGTGTGCAACCTAGTGCAAACAGCGCAAAAACAGAATAGGACTGTGTTGACAACACAAGACAGTGCACAACAAACAACTAACACGTTCATTCATTCATTCATCCATCTTCTACCGCTATATCCGATCTTCCCTCGGGTCACGGTGAGCCTGTGCCTATCTCAGATCTCACATTCATACACTAGGGACAATTTTCCAAGGTGCCAATCAACCTACCGTGCATGTTTTTGGACCGGGAGGAAACCGGAGAACCCGGAGAAAAACCCCCTGAGGCACGGGGAGAACATGCAAACTCCACACACACATGGCCGAGACAGGAATCGAACCCGGACTCTGGAGGTGTTAGGCGAACATGCTAACCACTAAGCCACCGTGCCTCTACAACTAACACAATATAAAATAAAATTTAAAAAAACACAACAACGACCTAGTGCAGAGTATAGTAAACAATTGTAACACAGTTTGGCTAGTGTGCAAATAACAAGTAGAGCAGCAGCGATAAAAAGTGGATGTGCAAAATGTGCATGTAAACAGTAACACTGTCAGTGAGAGCAGTATTTACAATAAACATGTAAAGGCCAGTAATGAGGCAGATAAATAAATAAAGCAATGGAATGGTGTGTGAGTGTGTGTGTGAGTCCAGTTCCAACTCACACTTACTCCAACTTATTTCATTCATTCTCCATGTGTTTATTTTTTTGTTTACTCTAATGCAAAGTCAACCCTGATTGTCATATAACATTAGAAAGAACATGCAGAACATGGAAAAATGTGGCACGTTCTTGTGACAGAACAAGTGCACATATCTTTTTTTGATTGAAGACCTACCTCTTCCTGATAACACCTATCCTGACATTTCTTTTTATTCTCTTTTTATATTTCACTGTCCAGAAATCCCTTAAAAAAGTTCATTGTCTATGCTTGTGTACTTAAATTTGTATTTACCCTTCATGAATGAATCTTATCCTTAGTTCGAGACCTAAAGCACTTCTTGTAGGTCGTCCTGGATAAGGGTGTCTCCTTAATACTGCAAATGTAAATGAAAATGTGTTCACATTCTTTCACACTGGTCAGATTTGCATTTGTTTTGCCACATAAAACTTACACAGGTTCTGCATGTTCTTTCTTATTCTGATGTATAGTCAGGGCACCTCTATCCATCTTATAGAGTAAGAAACAACATGTGTTACATAATAGACATGTGCATGTTCTTTCTCACACATGTGAGAAACATTGTACATGTTCTTTTATTTATATATATTATATATATATATATATATATATATATATATATATATATATATATATATATATATATATTGGAAAATTGTCCCTAGTGTGTGAGTGTATTTGTGTATTTAATGTGTGCATGTGAGTGTGTGTGTGTGTCCTGCGACGGGTTGGCATTCCATTCCAGTGTGTATCCTGCCTTAATGGCCCATAGACACCTGAGATAGGCACAGACTCCCGTGACCCGAGGGAAAATCGGATATAACGATATAGAAGATGAATGGAAAAAAAAAAAAAATATATCTATATATATATATATATATATATATATATATATATATATATATATATATATATATATATATATTATATATTGTAACCAAAAACCAAACCTGGACCTCTATCGACTGCTCTTTATCCAACATGTTTGAGCGTATATGTTCAAGAGCTTCAAATGAGCACATGGAATAGTCCATGTATATTTGTAAGCAAAGAACAGGTTGGCTAAGGTCGGTCCGTGGTTCAATTATGGAAAAAAAATCCATCAGAAATATAAACCCCCGGAGGAATCATTATTAACTGAGACATAATGAGCTCACTTAAAAATGTACAGAAATAGAGCTCCAAAGTAGACTAAAATGCCTGATTTCCCAGGCACCATGCAAAGCAGAGATGTAAGGATAGTATAGGTTGAAATCTTCTGAAAAAATATTTTTATGGGATTTTGTATATATGATAAGGTAAGATGATTCTTGTTTTTCTCTCAATGAAGGAAGACTACCATGTGACCAGTGAGGTCTACAGTAGATGCAGCATAACTCCACGTTTACTCTTCAAATTTCACTTGCATCCCTTTTGAAAGACAAAAAGTGGGCCTTCAGTATAAATAATTTTGAGGGCAATAAGGCGAATCTTCTCGGCTTTAGATTGAACTGTTTGTTTAATGGAATTTATTGAGAGGTTAAAACAAACCCACAGTTACTCCGCTCACAAACCGAGTCGAGTCCAATTCAATGACATTTTTCCACAATGTGTCACCTGCTATTCACGACACTTAATCGTTTATAGATGAGACATGGCATTGCATACCAACGCTGCATTCAATACAGAACTTTTTCTCGTCACAACAAGCAGTCCTTTTTACTCCGTGACCTTGGGCTGCCTTGCAATTTCCCGATGCTTGCTACATAATATTTTCTACATTCTAGTGTTTGAAAAGGTTGAATAATTCGTCTGATTTACTATCATCAATGGCACCAGGACTCAAGGTCCCTTTCATTGTACGCTTTTCTTTTAAATGTAATTATCATATCAGAACACTGCGTGCATTTTTTTTTTTGCGACATCGAAAAACTCTGTGTGTTTAATTCTTGATGAGAATTTCACTCGCCATGTATCATGATGTAAAAATATACAGTAATGTCTTTAAGTTGACAGCTGATCGTATATACACAAATACCCTGCATCTTTGTACGTCCGTATAAGTACAGCTATTTATATCCCAACACCAGCATTTAATTTATTGATTGTTTACCAGTACCCTCACCTATGACATTTGGTATGTTACTTATAACACTGCCATAGTCACCGAGAGTTCCCCCATTCTAACAGTTCCGGGTGTAATAAATAAATAAATAAACAAACACCTTTCTGATATATTTATTCGTCACTGAAGAGATCAATCTTCAAGCAATATAGAGATCTTGTCACAGCATATATCTCTTCCTATCTTACAATATTCATTTACATAAATACACATTTTGTTTTCAAGATATAAACTCTCTTCCAAGAATAGACTCTATTCATTAGACAACGTGGCTTCTTTGAGGTTTGGGGAATTTCAGTAGCACAGACAACACAAGCAAGATCGATCTATAGCGTTCACGGCAGGAGAAATCCAAGCGGGTTCTTTAAAAGTCCCCCCGCAAAGCGTCTCACGTTTCCGACTCTTTGGATCGTCATGCATCATCAGGCTGCTTGTCGTTGAGTCCTTCATACGACTGTCAGGTATGTTTTGTGATGATGCAGCAAGTTTCCTTTGTATATATATATATATATATATATATATATATATATATATATATATATATATATATATATATATATATGCTATGGCACATTATCTGGATCAAAAAACATGTCTTTCTCCTGCAAAAACTGCCAGTGCATAATTGTAAATTCTTCACTTTATGTACACAGACATGCACAAACACGCACACATACACACCTCTCATATGCTACAGCCACTGAACATATACAACGACATGCGCATACACATGCACGATATTTCAGTCGACACACACACACACACACACACACACATACACACACACGATCACACCGAGAGAGACACAGATTTGCCTACACTTGTGATATAATCTGCATATTAAAACTGGATGAGCGAGACTGTTTGGATAGAGGACTTGCCGAGGAAAACGGACTTCCAGGCGAGAGCAGATCCTGGCTTCGTGATGCCCGCCTCAGTTGCATTTCCTGCAGGCTGATGGCGGACAAACAGTGAGCCCTATCTGTACTCAGGCTCCCAAACGACAAACTATCTGTGGGTCTGGATGACCCGTTGAACCCCGTGCAGTCCAGGGATTTGCTGGAAGGTGTGCTAGCAGTTCTGGCTGGAGGTCCAGTGAACGGAGGCAGGTAATGCGGGTCTAGGAACCTCTTGGCCATGCTGGGGCTGGGACTGGGACTGTTGTCAGCGGTGCGCAGCGTAATAGCTGGAGGAGGCGAGTGGTGGTAGTGGTGTTGGTGGTGGCGTTGGTGCCGTGTGCATACTCCTGCTCTCGTCTCAACAGATGTGCTTTCTTTCTGCCAAACCCCTGGATCCCGGGGCTGACGTCCCCCTGCCACCCGGTCCCTTTTCATACTGCTGGGCTGACTACTGCTGGAGGCCCCAGAGGAAAAACCCTCATCTGGGTCAAACGAGTCTTCACCACAGCTTCCACCATCAGCTTCTGGGGTGTAAACGGGCAAGAGGAAAAGAACATTGAGATTTTTGGAAAGATATTTATAATAGAAAGCCATCAATGACTGGCATGCCCTCTAATCACAGGCATATACAGTACACTAGGCAAAGGGAAAGTGGGACACTTTCGCATCTAAGGGGCCAAAAGAATTCGGGAAAGAGAGAAGGAAACCAGCAGCGCTACCACTATTTTTCATATCTGCATATCTATCTATAAGTATTTTACATGTGCGTTTCATAATAATGAAAAAGTAAAAAAAAAATATGTTTTTTGTTTTGTTTTGTTTTATTCATTCATTCATTCATCTTCTACCGCTTTATCCGATCTTCCATCGGGTCACGGAGAGCCTGTGCCTATCTCAGGCGTCTATGGGCATTAAGGCAGGATACACCCTGGATGGAATGCCAACCCATCGCAGGGCACACACACACACATTCACACACACATTCATACACTAGGGACAATTTTCCAAGGTGCCAATCAACCTACCATGCATGTTTTTGGACCGGGGGGAAACCGGAGAACCCGGAGAAAAACCCCCTGAGGCACGGGGAGAACATGCAAACTCCACACACACATGACCGAGACGGGAATCGAACCCGGATCCTGGCGGTGTGAGGCGAACGTGCTAACCACTAAAAACGGTGCTAAAAACACCGTGTTTTGTTTTATGTCCTATTTAAATACCCTATTCCACAACAAAATGGATTGAGACAAACATTCAGATAGCTTGATCAGTAAATACTTATTCAGTAGATAGGGTTTGTCTAAGGATTCTACAGTCAATATAAAGGTTCAACAGCAGGAGTTTCTACTGGATTAGATCTTCGTCAGCCCTGCCTACCCCCTCTCATCGTACGATGGTCGGTGCACTTTGTGGACCAACAGGACATCGGGCTCGGTGGGTTTTTCAGGGACGAGAAGCGACTCAGCGCGACCGAGGAATAGAAGTCGGCCGAGGTTGAGAAATCAAAGCAGCCTGAGATGAAAGATAGAAGGAACGCTCGCTACAAAGAACAGTAGAACGGCTGCCCTTGTCGGGGAAACGAACTGAATCTTTTTTTAAACACACTACAGGCTTGTAATACGTTTGCAATGTCATCAGATCAACAGGGGTTTTGGGAGGCCGGGGGGGGGGTGATTGGGGAGTGGTAGTCAGATCAAATGATCAGAATGAAAAGAATATGAAGGGAGTTTGTACCCTCTCGCTTCCAGCGGAGTCTACGGATGGAGGCGGCCGTGATGGCCGTCAGGGAGACGCGTTTGTTTGTGGGCGTGGCTTCGACCTCCAGAAGATTCCGTGTCCCTTCTGGTGGTCGTGGTGGCAAAGAACATCTCATGGCATCGGCTACCTAAAGCAAGTGCATGTTAATTAGATCCGATCTCGATATCTATAAATATATGAACCTCCGGACAGGCTTTAATATATAAATATATTCATTTTTTTATGTGCCGATTATAAAATTGACGCTGCCAATCATGTGGCCACATTATATTATTATTATTATTTACTGTAAGAAAAATTGGCTGTTACTAGTAATGGCTTGGCATAAAGCTCAAGTTGTGCTCTATACAAGATATCCTCCAAAGCTTCTCTTCCGAGATCCCATTGGCCATTGTAGCTGCAACAGAAGACGCACGCAGCATTAGAACATTTTCGGTGTAATATACATTCAATAAAACAAACATTCTGTTGTTGGAGTGTGTTTGAGAAGATTGTTATGGTTATTCATCATTACTAAAGTCAGATAATGATGTCGGGTGAGATGTCCTGGGGTGCGTCAACGTTCCAATTCATCTGAGCCCACTCGATATCGTCGAACCCATGAAAACCAGATCTTCATGGAGCTTGCTTTGGACAATTGTTTATGATCACCTATTATATTTGTATTTTTCAATTCCACATATAGTGCTCCAATCCACCCTAAAGGTGTTCAGTAGGATTGAAATCAGATCTAAGATTGGACCAAGATTTTCTAGTCCAATCTTCATGGAGATAGCTGTGTGCACTCTTGGTTTGGGTCTCTATGTTCAAGTGCGGGAATAATTAAGATTCTAACACATCTAAACGCATCTTATACAATCAGTGGAACAGTTGGGAAACGAACCACCTATGGCTGGAAAAGTACTTTTGTCCATATAGTGCATTTAATGTATTGTATTTTTAAAGAGAGTTCATGTTCATGTGTATAGTCTGTTCATGCATTTTGCACTGTGAAAACTAATTTATCTCCATATTGCACTGGAGGAGAAAGGCTACACCCTGTTGAAAAAGGGGGCAGATTTGCATTTTGGCTAATCAAATGGAGAAGAATAAAGCAGTGTCAAGAATTATTCCTCCCATTAAATTGGACGATGGCTTTTTATAGACTCACATGGCATGATATACAGCAGTCAGCATTTGCACCATGAACTCGGGATCCAGACGCACGCGGTTGCAGGATTCCCTCCACAGTTTCTGCTGCTGACGTGGATATCCACACACGCACAATCTGAGCAAATCAAAAAAAAAACACAACTGAAATCCAGGTTTGTGACAAGGGAAAGAGCATGCAACTCCCCATATCAATCTGTACTGGCTTATTTGGGAAACCCTTTTCTTCAGAAATGAAAGGGGGAAAGAAATTCAGGATAGAGGACACAGTATTACCGGGAACTCATCCTGCAGACTGACTGATGAGAGGACGCCGGCATGTAGACCAAGGCAGAGTTGTAGCACAGCATGAGGAAAGACAGCACTTCAAACCTACATCAACACAGAAACATCACCATGAAAAAACCTAACATACAAAACAACAGTCTTATATTTTTAAGTTGGATATATATATATATATATATATATATATATATATATATATATACATACCTGTTTTGAGAAGTAAAAGTCTCTCTCTGGGGCAGCAGGCCACTGTACAGCACCCTGATCAGGTCATGTTGACTAAGTGCTCCTTCTGTCAGAGCCATGGAGCCCAGACTGGAAGGCTACAACAGACACACAGTACATAATATAAAGCACAAAACAGGAATTAGCAGGATTATGTGTAGGGATCATTCGTTCATCTTCTACCGCTTTATCCGATCTTCTCTCGGGTCACGGGGAGTCTGTGTCTATCTCAGGCGTCTATGGGCATTAAGGCAGGATACACACTGGATGGAATGCCAACCCATTGCAGGGCACACACACACACACAGACACACATTCATACACTTGGGAAAATTTTCCAAGTTGCCAATTAACCTACAGTGCATGTATTTGGACCGGGGGAGGAAACCGGAGAACCCGGAAAAAAAAACGCCTGAGGCACAGGGAAAACATGCAAGCTCCACACACACACATGGCCGAGATGAGAATCGAACCCAGACCGTGGCGGTGTGAGGCAAACGTGCTAACCACAAGGCACCACGCCCCGTATGTGTAGGGATGGAAGAATTAAAATAAAATCAGGTCACCACGGTGGTAATAGTTTGCCTAAAGACCTACACGTGGTGCTTTTCCCAGGATAAACTGTTGCACTGGCACAGTTTTACATTGATAAATGCGCTTCAGATTTCTATAGCCACTTGCCAGTGAAGTTTATGGTTGGCTCAATACGAGAACACGAGAAAACTTTTCTCTCTATAAGGCACTGCTGTGTTATATTACCTCATGGTATATGGAAGGTTTAGAAAGAGACGGAATGGTGAAGGACAAAAGCTTGCTGTTCCCTTTACTGTCCACAGTCTCCTACAAAAACAAATAAAAATATATAGAAGTCACAAAACAGCCAAGTATTCATTTTTTGATTCTTTGATTCTTTAGTTGCTCACCAGGTTGTAAATCCCCAGCAATAGAGCCTCGACACAGCCGTTGCGGTGGCGCTCTCTGCTGGTTGTATAGTGCAGGTACACCCAGATCAGATCGGGTAGGAACTGCAGGGTGAAGCGGCGTAATCCCACCTCTGTGCTCCGGTATAGTTCAAAGAGCTGGTGACAAACTGGAGCCAAAAGCTGTGGGGGGGGGAGAAGAAACTAATATTCAAAAAAGCGTCTTGGCCAATTCTCACCCAGACATTTGGGTCGTTTCCGTCAGACCAAACCAGCAGCAAACCAGGTAGGGTGAAGACGAGAACATGCATCCACCAGCATTAAAAGCGTTTTAGTCCGCCAACCGGGTTTCCAGGAGCTTTACCTCACTGCTCGGCTGCTCCTGTAAGACAGCATATAGTGCTGGAACCAGACCTTTCTTCAGACGAAGGCAGCAAGTATAGCCAGGGATCAGATCATCAGGTAAAGTCTACAGGGGGGAAGAAAAAAAAAGAGAACCTGAATAAAGTCTGGGATTATTGAGTCATATTATGTACAGTATGATCTCTGCAATCAGAAGTCTATAATGTATTAGCTCTCCTGGGGCTACCAAAGCACAGTTCTCACCTTGAATTCTGAGAGCCACTCCTCCACCACCCCACGCTCTGGACAGAGCATGGCCCACCTGAATAAACAACACGGAGCAAACAGAAATACATCCTGAAGCGCTTAGAACAGAAACACAACTCCTAGAAGATACACTTCAAGGCAAAATAAGAAACTCAGACGTGGCTCAGACCTCACCTCTCTCGCTCAACGTCTCAGACGTGTAAAGGAAGGAAGACTGGATTCTGATTCTTCACCATGATGTCTGCTGATCCAGCGATTGCTGATCAAACCATCTGAGGAGACAGATCAGAGAGAAATACTGCACCGACTGCAACGACAGGATCGCAACTAGTCATTCTGGTTGTGTAACTTGGGTGTGTTTGCATGTCTGTCTGAGGCTGAAATGAAGGGAGGAAGTGTCCTTATTGTTAATGTCCAGATCTAACTGAGAGATCTAATTATGGTGTGGGATACAAATACATTCTATAAGCAAGCGGACCATAAAAATAGTGTTTTATCATATTTAGACTAAATATAGGCTTTGATAAGATAGATCGATAGATAGATAGGTGGATAGACAGATACTAACAGAAACAGACAGATGGATGGATGGACAGAGCACAATATAGACAGACATAGTATGGCAGGGTTCCAAGAGAGGAGTTGTGGTATTGTATGAGGAAGTCAGGTGTGGCAGAGAAGTATGTGAGGGTGGTGCAGGACATATATGAGGATGGTGTGGACAGCCGGAACGGCACTGCGATTCAATGTAGAGGTGGGATTGCATCAAGGATCGGCCCTGAGCCCTTTTATGTTTGCATTGGTGATGGACGGACGAAGTCAGATAGGAGACTCCGTGGATTATGAGTGCAGGCAGGGTGGAGTGGGTGGAGAAGGGTTGCAGGAGTGATTTATACATAGCTAGCTAGGCTTACAAAAGCAACATGGCAACCCAAATGTGTGTTCCTGCACTTACATTTACCCCATTTTAGCAAACACTCTTATCCAGAGTGACCTACAAAAAGTGTTTAGAGTCTCTGTCAAGGAACATTACTCAATTTTATTCAAGTTAAAGTAAAGAAGTTTGGCCTCTGACATGGATTTAAGCAAAAATCAGCCGTTACTGGACCTTAATATCATTCATCATTCATTCATCTTCTACCGCTTTGTCCGATCTTCCCTCGGGTCATGGGGAGTCTGTGCCTATCTCAGGCGTCTATGGGCATTAAGGCAGGATACAACCTGGATGGAATGCCTACCCATCACAGGGCACACACACACACACATTCACACACTAGGGACAATTTTTCCAAGGTGCCAATCAACCTACCGTGCAAAATTTTGGACCGGGGAGGAAACCGGAGAAAAACCCCCTGAGACACGGGGAGAACATGCACAAACTCCACACACACATGGCCGAGACGGAACCCGGACCCTGGCGGTGTGAGGCGAACGTGCTAACCACTAAACCACCGTGCCCCGAACCTTAATATATTAATACAAAACCCATTTCACATTTTGTTCCCTAAGAGAAAAGATGACTGTTCTCAGTCATGCTACATCACTGACTCCCTGACTCTCCATACGTGATGACTTCTACAACCGCCGTCATTCCCCGGTAGCAATTCAAGACATCAATATATGCAATCAGGAAAAAACTTGCATGTAAGCAGCCAATCAATCAATTACCATCATCTCTACCCTGTACAAATGCTGAGTGTTGTTCATATGGACGTGAGTGTGCTCTTTAGCAAATAGCTCGCGTTCTCCTTCAAACTTGACAAATAGGGCCAAAAAACAGAACATAATGAGAATAATACTCGTTTATGCAGGGTGAAGCAATTAAAATATAGGTCAACAATGCTAGGTATGTTAGTGCTGTTAGTGCTCCACATGCTTTTGCAATCTCTTCCACTGATTCTTCATAACAGCACATAAATAGAGCATTTTTTTTCCTCACGTATCACCAAATGAACAACACGTGCAAAACAAAAATGGAAAACAGAAGCTTTCGGAAGCCCATGCAAAACAGCCTAATAGGTTTATTAGCGGTTCAGGTTGAAATGAAACTAATAACTGCAGATGCATTAGAGATGATACAGAATTCTTTAAGGAGTAGGCTGGTGTGCGAGTTTAAAAAAGAAAAAAAGAAAAAAAAAAAAAAAAAAGAAAAGAACACCTACAGATTAAAGTGCTGTAATTTTCTATTGAATCCGTTTAGCTCCATAAGAAGATAAGAATGGAAAAGTGGACGTGTGTGTGTGTGTGTGTGTGTGTGTGTGTGTGCGTGTGTGAGATGTAGTAGGGCGGTGTTGTATAGAGCTTTTCAGGGCCGGTCACAGTTACAATCTGTGCCTTTAGTCGGTGTGTAAGGAAAAAGCGAATAGAAAAGCTACTTTTATAATGATCCCAGTCCTCCTGTCACAGAAACACATTATAAAAACCCAAGTGCATTATTATGAGCCAAAGAACTGGTTTCAGTTGAATGCTGATGTTTGTTTAGGGTGAAGGTTTGGATCAACGAGCCAAATTGTCTTTCCAGATTCAATTAATGTTAAATAGAGTTTATAGTATCTCAGTAGAGTAGGTGAAGTTCAATCTAAACCGTTGCATAGGACTCAGCCACTCTCGGGTCCTTGAGCAAGGCTCTTACCCCAAGTGCCCTAAGGGCGCTGTATCACGGCTGACCCTGTGCTCTGACCCCCAGCTTCCAAATAAGCTTGGATATGCGAAGATAAGAATTTGACTGTGCTTTAATGTACATGCGACAATTTGCAGCTTGTCGCATTACTTGATGACATCATTAAGGAAGGAACAAGTGTTTATTCTAAGAGCAGCTCTCCTTGTGTCTACATGTGACAGTATTACAGCTGTAAAATGACCAACAACCATCATCAGAGGTCCAAAAGTAGTACGCTATACTTACTCGCACTGATCCTGAGGTTAGTCAAGGAGCATTCACAAGCTAGTCCACACTCCAGGAGAACTACACTGCATGGATGACCGTCTGTTGATACGTGATTTATATATAATATGTACATATTTATTGCTGTGCAAAATATAAGGCTTTTGGATAAAGGAAGACTACATTAAGAAAAAGCCCCAAGAACCTAATAATGGCTTTTTTGTTGATTAATTTGGGGCTCTTTAAAATCACTGATAATGAATTAATCATTATTTCGCCTTAATTCCATTATCCAAAACTGACCTGATCTCTGCATATGGGTTCAGACTGGACAGACTTTCACTCGTAGCATACATCCATAAAACTGGTGACACAAAGTTCAAGGTGGAAAGATTGTAGCATGAAATTTTCCCTTTGTTTTAACACAGAGAACATGTTCCGGGCACAAAGACAGCTCCATGAAGATATGGGTTGGATTCTGAGATTCTATAAAGATCTGACCGCAAACACCTTTGGAGTGAATAACGCTCCCTAGACCTCTTCACTTCTTCCTTCATCAGTACCTGACTAATAACACTTTTGTGGCTGAATAAGCACATATTTCTAGTGGAAGAGGGGGGTATTATTATAACACCAAATGGTGACTAATGCCAATCTAATAGTCAGGAGTCCACAAACTTTTCTCCATTTAGTGGGATTAATCTCTTAATTAATCCAATCTCTTTTATAAAGACGGTCACTTTCAACCTAAATGCAGCTTGAGCAGAAAAGCAATTTGCTCCGTTACCCAAAGGTTAGTAAAACAATTAAGGCAAGCGTGCCCCCTGCAGTCTATTGTGCATTCTTAAAGTTGTTAATGCGCCATGATTTCGGCATGCAGTTCGGATTTACAGGGTAAAAGCTTAACCTTGGGAATCCCATTAACACACAGTTTACTAACATCACGCGTATGAGCATCTGTTTATCCCGAATGCATCCAGGAATTAAGGTACCTATGGATCATGAGAATAATATCTATATTTGTCTATCCGGTGTGTATGTGTGTGTGTATTAATCGAGGTTAAAATGGGAAACGGAGCCCTGTTATTGGAAGCGGCTGAAGATCCTGCTCCAGCTCTGTAAGGAGCTTAAACGTGTGTGTGCCAGATAATTAAGTGTATACAGTGCCTTAAATGGGGACTTAGCACATGGCCTAAAATAGACGTCGCTAAAAAGAGCTCAATGGGAAGAGACGGACGAATTAGAGAAGTGTACAGAGATCCACGAAAAGCACTGGAACTGGAATTGATATGCCGTTATCAAGGAGGCGGCTCAGGGGCATGAAGTAATGCCCACATGTACATACACCTGATAAATTTACTGTACAAACATACAATTTACTGTACAAAAAGCTGGCACATGCTGACATACAAGCTCCAGGGCTGAACCGAACAGCAAGGTGCTTCTAATCACTCAATCCTGTTAAGTTATCCAGCCTGCGTGCACTCTGCCCTGTAGGTTGCCCCTTGCAGGAATCTGCACCACCCTCGGTGCACTGAAGTCCTAGTCTTCTTAAGCACTTGGCTGGATAGAAAGGTGGAAGGATGCATACAGAGAGCGATAGAACATCCTGTTCTCACACACACCATCAAGCCCAGGTGTCTTCTCCTGTCTTCTTCTGTGGAGTCTCCAGTCTCACAGGGTCTCCCACTGACATGGTCTGCATTGCAGCCTCACGTGTGAGCTTGTGTGAGTAAACATCTCTGTACACTCTGGTCTCAGGATAAGGACAAAACCGTGACTCTGGGCATGCATGCATACATCTCAGCATGATGCTACAGGTCGATATTCACTGCACAATCCGCAAATAGAAACTACTAGACGATGTCTACGGATCGTGCTGGGATTTTCTTTTCACGCCAGTCACGTTTCCTGTAAAAACCACGCACATGCGTGTCGGTTGTTTGTTTACATTATTTATATTTATTTCCCCCTTTCATGTCAATGCGGTCGTGTGTTTGTATACATACCGGCGGGATGCTGCAGGGGAAGCGCAGAGGAACAGGGCAGGCTGTTTCAGGATGCTGATGGGAGCCCCCTCCCTCCCTGGGGTGCACCGGCCCAGTCTGCAGTGCGCAGAACCGGAGCGTCCACGCAAAAACAAATACCCCGCGGACCGCGCGCATCCACGCATAGCATCACTGCGCACCCGGGCACCACCGCGAGCGCATCACAGTCGGGATGTGACCATGCTGTCGTGTTGACACGCGTTGTCGCGTCACTCCTCTATTGCAGCTCTGCACCTGACCGGTCATGCTCGACTCTTAGAAAGATCCGGATCACCAATGGAGTCGACTCCTGAACCCCGACAAATATCCTCCCGAGGTTTAATCCGAATTAATGGACATCCGGCCAGTGGGAATGCGTTAAAGTTGGGCATTATGTAGGCGATAAATCACACAACGCTACATTTCCATAAAACTTGCTCGGAATCAAATCGATTTAGCAGCTCCTTGTAATGAAGCTCGGATCAGAGTCGGTGCGCAATGCGCCGCTATTGGTCTGCCGAGAACACCGCGCGAGCTGATTGGACACGCGCTCTCTCTCGCACCTTGATCCCTGTCCATAGAATACTGAGCGTCTCATTGGTGCATGCTTCGATACACAATATAAACGAAAGTGTAGCCATGTGTGGTTCTTCTCCAAACCAAATTCAAAGGCACATGGATTAAATTTCCCCTTCGCTTAGGGATGCAAACTTGTTCCAGGATGATGTGCACCTGCGCAAAAAGCCAGCTCCATGAAGATATGCTTTACAGAGGTTAAAAACATCTGACTGCACCCCAGACCTCCTTATGTCTTCCAAAAGTCGCCCTTGTGGGACAATAATCAGCCCAAAACCAAGAGGCACAGGTTCCCAGAAAATGTACTTTTGCACATACAGTATGCTTAAAGCTAAAGCCAGAACAAGAATTAAATTTTTTTATTCAACCAACTTGCTTCATATTAACCTAAAATCAAATATAATCATTGTTGCTTCATATTTATAATACACTATGTAACAAAAGTGCGGGACAAGATTTAATGGGTAAACGCGGGTACGGGGAGAAAACGCCCCGTGGAGGTCCTTTATTTTATACTTACTGAAATTAAGGAAAATGCATAAAAAAATAAATTAATGCAAATTCGCAAACAACCTTTTCAACCTTGAGAATTTTCTGTCTTAAACCATATTTATTAAATATTGATTACATTTGCAATATATATATATATATATATATATATATATATATATATATATATATACATACACACATATACACACATGCATATATATATACATATGTGTGTGTACTATATATATATATATATATATATATATATATCTATATATATATATATATATATATATATATATATATATATATATATATATATATACACACACATATACACACACACATACATACGCGCACATTTAGTGCTTTATATTCAGAGAGATCATATATTATCATCTAATCATATACTGTATGGCAAAAATTTTGTCGACACCGAATCATCAGTTCCATATTTCATATTTACACCCCATTCCAAACTGAGACCATCTTTTGTAGCTATAATAAACTTTATTCATAACCAAGGGTTTTTTTTAATGTAAAGCCATTTTATTTGATCAGTCACTAATTTTTCAAACTGTGCAATTATTTCGAATGAGGATCAGCAGGGTTGAGGAAGTCAGGAATCTGTGCAGGAAACCATCATGGAGCTCACAGCTGCATTGAGAGTTCATATTCATTAGGCCACAAAGTGCGGATCTGTACGATAAGGTGCATTAATTCAAAATATATATATATATATATAAAAAAAGAAATAAATCAGGTTTTTCCATTCAGTTCCTTCAAGTAACTTGAGTACAATGATCATTTTCCATTGCAATTGTTAGTTCAAACTAAATCAACTCTTTATATTTGTTACTTCATATTAGAAATGTAATATCTAAATGATTCATTAATACTAGTCATAGAATTCTTGTTTGGGGAATTCTTCTATCGTTTTCTTTTTGGGGTTACCATCCACGTGTAGGTTTCCAAGTGCCTACAACTTTTCCTTTGGAATGGACAACGTAGACGGGATGCATCATAGCTGTGGCACAAGACTGTAAAATCACAATAATGTAGTAGTGGCTTTAGCAGTATATTCCTGGCGGGACACACATTAAAATAAACTTCATAAAAACAACTACACATCCCTGTGTTTTAATACTTCAAAATCAAATAAATACATGATCATCTCAGACTCCTTTCAACCATTCAACCATTCAACAGAGTGGGGGTGGGGGGGGGGGGGGGGGGGGGGGGGGGGGGTTAGAGGGGCTTGATGATGCCTCCAAAAGGAAATGAAATAATTCACATTTTCAAATTCACATTTCAATTTCTTATTGAATAATAATTTTTGGTTTGTTTTAATATCCTTGCATTATTGGCTGTAATCGCTTTGAGTTTATGAACTTTATTTTGAATACAGAAGAAATTGAATTAACTTCAACTCATTCATTCATTCATCTTCTACCGCTTTATCCGATCTTCCCTCGGGTCACGGGGAGTCTGTGTCTATCTCAGGCGTCTATGGGCATTAAGGCAGGATACACCCTGGATGGAATGCCAACCCATCACAGGGCACACACACACACACACTCACATTTACACAATAGGGACAATTTTCCAAGGTGCCAATCAACCTACCGTGCATGTTTTTCGACTGGGGGAGGAAACCGGAAAACCCGGAGGAAAACCCCCTGAGGCACGGGGAGAACATGCACAAACTCCACACACACATGGCCGAGACAGGAATTGAACCCAGACCCTGTCGGTGTGAGGCGAACCTGCTAACCACTAAGGCACCGTGCCCCCCACAGGGATGTCCATAATTCCATAAATGTAGCCGGGCACGTTCATATTCAGTACACATTAATCTACACCAGAGGGCAGTATTTCACTGCTCATGGTTCATTTCTCATCCCTGTGCTCATTTTGTCAGGTGCTTGTAGGAATGACAGTGACCCAAATTGCAGGTGAGCCATTGCAATGGTGAGTCGAGAGTACAATGTTAATTATTGATAAGCTATGTCTACTGAACATTAATAATGACGCACAAAAGACTAGTGCAGAAATGTAGATTTTAAATATAACCAATTTTTATGGAAAAAGAAAACTTAAATATACATGTTTTGAATGTACAATAAATTTCCGACAAGTTATGACTAAAAATCTGCGAAATTTTGTAGCAGTTTGAATGTAATTTGGTCTGCACGATAACTAACCCCCCCCTCAGTGGCTATTGTGTTTCTATTGCCTGCCTTTGCTACTAGGTGGCGCTATCCAAAGAAAAATTTAAAGTTTTAGAACCGTTAATTAGCAAAAACACAATTATAGGTGAGCCATTGCAACGGTGAGTCGAAAGTGAATTGTTCTTTTGTTAATTATTGATTGAACTTTTGTACACTTCGTATTTGTATTTTATGCTGATGCGGCAAAAAAAAAAAAACCTGTCCGAAATGGCTTGAGACTTTGTCACTCTGTCCCCAAAATGAGCTCTACGATCTTTCCAAATTTCAAGTCTCTATGACTTACGGTTTAGTCTACACGATAACTTTTAGGGCAGAATAATAATAATATTAATAATAATGATAGCAATCACGCCAATAACAATAGGGTTTGCATGCAGTGTATTAAACAAGTATCCACAGTAAACGGACCTCAGGTTCTCTGTAAATCCTACTTAATAGCAAATGTATCGTTACCCAGATTGTGAACATGTGACTTACGTGGTAGGGTATGAGGGACAGCATGGTGCCCAGAGGGAACTGACTGAAATCCAGAATTCCGGATACAGGTTCTACTTTGCCATGTTCCTGGGTCATTGACACCAATCTACCAAACAAATAAAAATAATAAATAAATAAATCACTGAAAGTTAAGAACGAATGTTTAGATGAATAGGTGGAAACAGTGCACGGTGAAGTCAAAGAAACAAAATACTCTCTTTAATGAAGGGGGTTGGGATAAGGATTTGAAAAGGATAAATAAATAAACAAATAAATAAATAGATACAAATAAGGATTTGGAGTGAAGTCCTGATTTGAACCCTATTGAGTTGCTGAAATCTGAAATGGGTTCGAAAGCGCCCCCACGTGGCTGAAAATGGAATGAAATTGCTCTCGATAATTGGGAAATTATCGCAAGTGTTTAGTCATGTTGAGTCATGTGACCTGGTAAATTGGCTGGATCGATAAGTTTCACAACTCGTCTGAGCAGCGCCTTTTACCGGGTTGGAAAAACCCGATAATTTCAGGCAGGACGGCTTTCTCCCTTGATCAATATCGAATCACGTTCAATTTTCATGGCTAATTTACGGTCCAGCGATTATGAACTTTTAAAACTCCTTACTTGAGTTCTGGATGGTTCTCGATGATGGCGTAGCCTGTTGGCAAACGTCCTCCACCATCGTGACTCAGAGCAGCCCACCCGCAATCCACCAGGACCTGGTTCCTATGCGGGTAATGACCTATGACCCTCGTCAGCACCCGTACAGCGACGTCCTCGAGTTTGCAGGATCCAATCAGTGACTGCTGCACATCTACGCAACACAGGAAGTTCTTACAAAAATGCACGCAAAACGTCCAAAGAATACACAATGGCACACCACTGACCGTAAAATGCATAATTTCCAGGATGGACCTCGTTTAGCATAGCCATGTCTAAAACCGGGTGACTGCAGGAAGGGGTGGAGCCAATGCTCGACTTCACGTCCCGGATCCCGGCAGCTTCTAGCCTTTTTAACACAGGACTGCGATCAGAAACAAGATTCGACTCGCTAAGAAGCACGACACGGGACACGGCGAGCATACTTCTCTACAAACTGCAACACCATATTCGTGGTTTTTTGGGCGACCGCCTTGATTTGCTCCTCGCCCTTGCATCCGTAGGTGTTTCCACAGTGGGCGTAGATTCCTGTAAGCTCCACCCCTTCGGTCCTGGAAATTTCCTTGGCTAGATGAAGGGCGGCGGGATCGGCGTGAGGAATGCCCACTGATGCGAGAAAGCAAAAAAAATAAAGAACATTTTATTTACATTTTAATGCACTTTCTGGATAAACTCCGAGCTTCTAGGTTCAGTTGCTTTTTTATTCTTTTTGGACCTGTCCGAATCGTTTCCATGACCTAACTACAGATGGCGCTCTTTCAAATTTAGACCACTTGCTGCAGTGTCTAAAGATCCACGAGGATACTATGAAGTGAAATGAATATTACTTTCTAGAATGGCTTTGGGGCTTCAAGTGTCAAATCCCTTGAAAAAAAAACCTCTCCTTTACCTCTACCATTGTCACAATCCAGCTTCATCCACACGTGCCAGAGTTTGCCCTCCTTTAGCGGTCTCGCCTTTAGGGCCTGCAGGGCAACGCCATTGTCCACCAGGATGTGAAACAGAGAAAGCCTCTCCGATAGCTCGGCGCAGCGTTTTACTTTGTCAGCGGTGAGTGGGTACGCGTAGAGGATGTCATCATAACCACCATCGGCATAGAAACACGCCTCGGCCAGAGTGGACACCACGATGCACCTCCGCAAGCCCCGGGTCATGATGTCAGCACACTCGCTGAGAGACCCAAGGAGACGGAAAAATACAAAATACAGCATTATACTGAAGCAATATTAAGAGTTTTTCCCTTATATAGAGCAACACATATTGAGATATGGGGTTTAGGGGCTCAGCGTGGTGTGGTTGGGTTCTGAACTCATGATCTATAGTCTCACTTCCCCCAGCGAGCAGGGGAAAAATACAACACAGGAAATGGGGTTAATCCAGAGCAATGGCTGTGGAAGTGCGCATGTGAAGTCGTCCTTGACATTATGTTGGTTATATTACATCTGCAGAGTCTGTCAAAAAATTTGACTTTTATAGTTATGGTTTCTATGCAATAAACAAAAACACACAGAAATGCAAAAACACTGGGCAGTGAACGATCGGTTCTGTAGTGGTGGAAACACGTTTTGGAGCAGAAAACCTTGGAGACTTATTTTGAACCAACATGGCAACCATTTGCAAAGTAAACATCTGGACTGTAGCTCATTGGAAGTCAAATTGCTCTGTAAATGTTATTTTCAAGCTCAAAGGTGGGGGGAAAAAAACTGGCGTGTTGTCCATCATGGAACATTTCGTCCAGTCACCGGATCAAAATCTGCTCCAGGATGAACTGGATCACACTCTCCGACTAGAGAAGAACATCTGTGGAAAGTTTTCCAAGAGGAACAACTGAGTATTTCACCTGAATGTTTGGAGAAACAAACAGTCCGGATGTAGGGAGTGTGGAAAACCGGGATGCATGCTAAATGAGGATTTATTTTTCCAATGCAAATTAATTGTCTGTGTATATATATATATATATATATATATATATATATATATATATATATATATATATATATATATATATTGGTCAAAGTAAATATTCATACTGTTACTTATTTGTTGCATGGAACGAAACAAACACACAAACAAAGCATGCACACAGTGTCTCACATTGTCTTATGGGTTTTCATGTGAGGTCGGAGTTGCACCCCGAGCTTCCCGAAGCGCTCCAGCATTGCCTCCGAGTTCCTTTTCACGATATCCAGGTCAACGACGAAAGCCGGAGTGCAAAAGTCCTGCTGGAAATCGGTGTTTGTGGCCATCTTCGGGAGAGGATCAGATCAGAAACAGCGTTAAGAGGTCCTCCTGCAGGACATGCGTTTACAAATAAATCTATTGCATGAAGAAAAACAAGCATTGAACAACGGAAAGCTAAAGTCATACTCACGGTCTCTTCTCCAGAAAGCGCTTCTGCTCAGTAAGCTGACAAACAGCCTACCAGCACGCATGCGCAAAATGAGAGCATAACCTGAGACCAAGGCTTCGTACTTCCTACTGCGGACCAAAGGGACTGGCGATACCGAGGACGGTATCGTCGATGACGATAGTAATATCGATATCAGTACCGATATTTTTCAATTCAATGCTTTTTAACGTGCGTTTAAAAAATGGACATTGTCTCAAAGCAGCTTTACATACAATGTAGACATTATAAGATTGGCATGTACATGTTTAATGCCTGTTACTTTGTTTTTTATAAGTTTTATACAGTCCCTAATAATAAAGTGTACCAAGGATTAAAATCTCCCCGAGGAAGAAAAACAGACTTCATGTTCATTCATTGGAGTTTTGTTAAAGAAAAAACATCATTAGACTACAATTGACCGGTTTAACCCTTTCATCCCTGAAACTTTTTTTTGCTGATCAATTCTCAATTTAGTTGCTGAAGCAATCACAAGATGTGATGCTTGGACAGTGAATGGACGCACAAAGAAGAAATGGCTCCTAATCATGTTAAATAAATAGATGCACACCTTTACTAGTTTTGAATATATTGTTATTATTGTACATTTTTTAATGTCACAGGAACTGTTGTATTATTTTTTAACAATAGTTATGGGTGCTTGATGACTCTAAATACCTTCTTATGGACCACCACATAATGTGGACATATATATACAGTACATTATATATATATATATATATATATATATATATATATATATAATTGGGAGCTTGGATTGGGAGATTGGGCAGTATTGGGAGCTTGGAGGTACTGAAATTTGATCGGGAAATCTTCCGATCTGAAGTTTAGATCAACTCGAATGAGCATGTGACTGTATGTGACGATGCCTAAGTTTTTAATGTCATGCATGTGGAAGAATACAAAGACAACCAAACAGCAGCATGTTTACCACAACCTGATTTATTGTGTACTAACACTGAAGTTGACAAAGTGTACTGGATTCATCCTTCAAGTGTACAGAAAAAGTTCCAAATAAACTCCCTCGGAAATCTTTTTTTCCCCTAATCTAATCAGAGTGTGTGCTGACTCGAAGACGGCATATCCATCGTGGTAGGACATGAACATACCCTTTAATAATCATTTTATATGATTTTTTTTTTCTTATTTGTGACTCATACATGAAGATGTCTGACTGGTTCCCTGTGTTACGCAAGTACAAAAAAAGAAAAAAAAAATGACGATGACAAACTTGAATCTGACATTGGACCTGACGACGACACACGGAGATAAAAATGTTTTCCGCCCATGTATGGAATCTCGTGGGAACGTCTCGCCTAGTTCTACAGGAAAATCTCCAGTCTTGCTCTAGGCTTAGCACCTTTAGTGTGTATACAAAACGATTCAGGTAATTCGGTTAAAAATACAGAGAATTTACCAAAAAGCAGTAGACAAGTTTAACATTCAGTCAAAAGTGTTTGTCAATTTAACTTTAGTGTCTTCATGTTCCCTTGTTTTCCCAAATCCATTGGTACAATATGAAGTAAACGTACGAAACCCATTCTATCAAACCTGAAACGTCGGCCAGTTAAAAAAAAAAAAAAAACTCTAATTCAGGACCATACATGAAAGATACATATTGCAAATTCAGATAATGACCCCACCAATGACACACCAATCCCCCCCCCCTCCCCCACCACCCCCCTAACACGAGTGTGAACCTAGGACAAGCCCCTAAGGAATCTCCTTCAGCAGACCCACCGAATGAAACGTTCAAAGAAACTGGGATTGGACAGTTGGGAGTAATCCTTTCCCCTGAAAATCGCTGTCTGGTCTCCCAGAGCGAGCTTGGTCAGCACTTCCTTGTCGACGGCTTCATCTCTGCCCATGGCGATCACAGTGGGTACGCCTTCTGCCCGGCGCATCGAGCTTAAGCCTTCTTCCAGGTTCTTCATGTCGGTGATTCCGTCGGTGATGAAGACGAAGGAGATCTCGGCGTTGTTGCGAGCCAAGCGGGTGTTGCCGCTCAGCAGGATGTTGTTAATGGCGTAGATGATGGCGCTGCCCACGTTGGAAGAGGAATCCATGTACTTCAACTTTGAGAGGCCGTCAGTGATCTCGGTGAAATTGTGAGTAAGTTTGAAGGCCACATCCTGCCGGGTTTCACCGCCGTACTCTAGCAGAGCAATGCGGGCATTATTCTTGTCCCTGGCATTCTGAGCCAAAGACAGGCGATAGGCCACATTCTCCACAAACTCACGCACGCTACGGAAGTTGTCCGAGCCCATGCGCTCAGAGCCGTCCACCAAGAATACGAGCTCAACAGGGCGCTGAAGGCAACTGGCCACCGCCGGCTCTGTGGGAGAGAAAAATACAACAGATCGATAGGCATTAGCAAATTAGCAATTAGCAAATTAGCAAAAATGGACGAGTTTGTACAGAACGGAGCGTTGAGATTTAAAACCCTATTTCACTTTTGCTCTCCAGTTTTGCTGTTAAGATCATTTCCACTCGTCTGAGAAGATTTATGCATGAGGGCATTAGCAAAGTCTGGGGTGCGTTCCTATTCATCCCAGTAAGGTTTGAGGTCAGAGCTCTATAGTGGATCACTCAAGATCTTCCACATCTTTCAAACCAGATCATCATGCTGGAACAGTTTTGGGTCTTCTAGTTAATTCACTATTAATATTATAGGAGTGAAAATTGGAAGAAGGGGGAAAAAAAAAAAAAAAAAAAAATATATATATATATATATATATATATATATATATATATATATATATAAATAAACACTCACTTGTATGCAACAGATGTTTATTTAATACGAGTTTGCAGTCCTCAAGCTACTTTTCTAATTGCACATTTAGAATTATTACATACAGCCGATATTTGCATCAACTACTATTCCTTTGCATATGACTTTAACCATATACAGAAATAATTACCCATGTTCCTAAAGTTTAACCCTCGCCTAGCTTCATTACAGCTTCAAATAAAGTTTCTTTATAGGTTATGGTTGTTGCAAGTTCATGCATTTATGTGCCATGCAAAACTATACAGTATGCATAATATATATCTTTTTATTTCCCAGATGGGCTTTCACATCTTTAACCTTACACTTACTTTATATTGAAAAGTAAAATAAATTTAATGGATGAATGGAAATGGCAGTCAGGTTACATATTCTATCATGAAAGCAGAATTTGGACTTTGTAACCAGGCGTAGGGCGTGAAGAACCATCTGTGCAAAGTGCAAAACTTGATGTGGTTTTAGTCAAAATGCAATATTTACATATAGCAGGAGTTCTGGTTATCACTATATCCTAAGGGTTTAAAAAGCAGCGTAGCGTTGTGCAGTTGTGCAGGAATGTAACGAACGGTCGGTCTCACAGTGGGTCAGGATGCTTTCATTTTATCCCTTGTTCAAGTAGACGAAATTCAGAATGTAAAAGTATATTTCTTTAAAGCAGCAGGCACTGAGGTCAGGAGAAAGAGGCGTCAATAACATTACGTTTTTTTGTTTGTTTCTTTAACTATATGTTAAAAAAAGGACCTTAACATGCATAGTACTGATCATCTGAACTGGCCATTGCGCATTAGTGTTCAAGTTTTAGAATAATAATAGCTGTCTCAAATGAAAGGTTAGTTCAGCAAGCTTTAGTTTTATAGTGATTACAATATCATTGTTTTCCCACACAATCCTACAGCGAGGCCAAGAACGAGCAGTTCTCAACACTGAAACCTATCAAGCCATAGCCACTTTCACTCTGCCTAGTAATCATTGCCTAACCATTGCCTAACACAACCCCAAGGCTTTGTTAGGGTCACCCAGGAGATCGCCATAGACAACTCTGAAAGAGTCAATGAACAAATTAGTCCACTGATGTTTCTCGGGCCCGGTGGCGAACTTTGCTCTCTGGGCTGTGTAGGCCATGGTGGCTACAGCCGTGGTGTAGGCATCGGGGGTCTGGACCTCCTGCAGGGAGTTGAGTAAGTTTGAGACGTTTGGGATAGTAGTTGGGACAACGCTGTTTGTCCCTTCCTCTGCACTGAATCCGTGTATGGGGTACCCATTCCAAAGGGATGACACATCTGCAAGTGAGCAGCGAGACAATAGTTTTAGGAGTCTCCAAGCGACTGGCTCCTCTCACAGAGCACAGTGCAGGATAAGCTTGGACTGACCGGTTAGTTTATTTATTTATTTATTTTCTTTTAGTTGTTTTAAAAGAATTTTCAGCAAATTTAATGGCCATTAAACCTGTTGTAGAGGTGATTTATTGTTTAACGGTATAGTAAATTGTATTATTTCGGGCCCTTCATATGTTTTATATATATAAAATATTCATTCATTCATTCATTCATTCATCTTCTACCGCTTTATCCGATCTTCCCTCGGGTCACGGGGAGTCTGTGCCTATCTCAGGCATCTATGGGCAATAAGGCAGGATACACCCTGGATGGAATGCCAACCCATCACACACAATCACACACACATTCGTACACTAGGGACCATTTTCCAAGGTGCCAATCAACCTACCGTGCATGTTTTTGGACCGGGAGGAAACCGGAGAACCCGCAGAAAAACCCCCTGAGGCACGGGGAGAACATGCACAAACTCCACACACACATGGCCGAGACGGGAATTGAACCCGGACCCTGGCGGTGTGAGGCAAACGTGCTAACCACTAAACCACCGTGCCCCCTATTTAAAATATCAGAAAGGGAATTTGTTTTTCGGGCTTCACAGGTTATGAAGCGACTTAAATCTGTAATATTTGTCTACTTTTGTACGATTTCCTAGGAGTTGCATTACCATTCATTATGTTTTTTTTGTTTTTTTTTTGCATGCTGTTTTAAAGGACAGTTTTCCCAGGAATCCTGTTAAAATTGAATAAAATCTTACCAGATTTGCAAGGAAGGTCAGGGCAGACAATCATAGGATCTAAAACAAAAAATATATATATTATTATAAATTATAATGCATTACAGAAACAGTATCAATAGTGTATAATGGCTATGAGAAAACAATGTGTGCCAGTGGACTTACTTGGGCACAGAACAGTCTCGATCCTATCAATGAACTCCTCTGCTACCAGGTCGGCGAAGCGCTTCATGCCCATCACCCTGTCTTGCTTGTCACAAGCAATGGACTTCAGGCTCTCGGACTCCTCTTCCTTTTCAAACATGTCTCCCACACCGATGGCGTTTACGTCGATGCTGCTATCCGTGCAGAGGTAATTCAAGAGCGCGTCTTGATCCCGGGGGTCGAAACGGCCGTCTGTGATCACCACAACGGTCACTTTAGCCTTGGAACGGCGGCTGTCGCGAATCAGGTTGTCGTAGGCGAATTTCAGGGCGGACGGTGTCCACGTGCCACCGGCGATCCACTCGAGATTCTTCACGGCGTCTTTGAAAGCGGAGAGGGAATCGATCTTGGAGTCGTTTAGCTGGATGGCCTGGAAGGTTCCACTGTGACTGTACTGGACCACGCCAACACGTGTTCCTGAAAAAAACAAAATAATAGTAATAATGACAACACACACACACACACACACACACACACAAAATGTCTTGTCCTTATTGTTTATGGATGATATTAGGTGTGATTATGTTCCCTGCCTGTCTCGGAGTGGGGGTCTTTAGCTATCGAGCCCAGTCTGTTGATGGTGTTGATTACGAAGTTCTTCTCCAGGGTGAAGTTTGTTAGTCCTACACTCTCAGAGCTGTCAATCACAAATACAATATCCAGCGCCCCACACCTCTTCTCACAGTCTGAAACGACACACATAATGTGAAATGGAGAGGGGGGGGTACACAATGGGAATTTTAAAAACACTTTTTTCATGAAAAAAGTCACTTACCACAACAACCACAGGTCTCTCGGATATAGTTCATAACATCACATTCCTGAATTGAAAAAGAAAGAGAGAGAGAGAGAGAGAGAGAGAGAGAACTGAGTCTATGTTTGGGAACGTAGAATACCCCAAGTTATTTTCCATATAGTGTAAAAAGTGATTGTAGAGCTTAACTTACTGTAAGGCCCGGGTCTCCCTCAGGACCAGGATCACCCTGTCAAAAAAGTAAGTGGAGATTGAAGTAGTCAAAATATACAGCGGCCATCATCTCGATTAACCTCATATGGTAGGCTTGTGATGATAAAAGGGTCCAATTAGCTCATTATTTAACAATCTAATCAGCCAATCATTTAAACAAAAGATTGCACAGATAAACAACAACATCTTCAATTAATATTCATAGTTGTGAATTCTTGGTACGGTTGTCATTAGTAGTGTTGGAACGATAGCAATACTTTGACTCTGATGCGACACCTAGGTTAAATATCATGATGCCGAATGCCAAATAGATACGATTGCAAATAAAAAGATAGATAAATAAATAACAGAAATTGAATAATGGAACTTTTAATTATCAATAAGATGTTTACTCTCTGCTGAAACAAAGTGTTTAAAGTAAAAAGAAATGAAACAGTAAAAGAAAAAATGCATTGAAAAGAAACAAAAATGTACACAATATGCACATACTGCCTCCTATAGTTCAACACTCCAAGTACCGGTACTAATAAAATAGTGTATTGCAATGCCTTTCTTGTACCGGTCTGTCATGCAATACTGCGAGATAGACGGTCTGGTTTGATTATTTCAGAGATTTGCTGGGAATTGTATAACCAATTATTTAATGGAATGATGGAAAAAAAAACAGTTCTGCATTTCTTTTCCATGAGGGGGTGCAGCGGAGCGGAATCCAGGGTTAAATAATTCACATGAGCACTCTTTACAACCTTGGTGTGCAGAAAAGCATCTCAAAATGCAGACAGATTGGTTTACAGTTCACATTAGGATCCACTTCTGTTAATTAGGAAAAGCATTAGTAATCTGAAGGATCAGTGCTTTAACATGACTGTGTTGTAAAAGACTATAATGTATTGTTTATATCACATGGATTTACCTCTCTCCCTGCATCTCCTATAGGTCCCCTTGGTCCAGGCTCACCTTGAGGTCCAGGCTCTCCCTAACAACCAAGATCAACATTATTCTTATTCTTCTAAAATTGAGTATAAATATTCTACAGGTTAGTCTATTAATGAAATAGTTTATGAGATGTTTTGCTCACAGGACTTCCTGGTAGTCCTTTCTGTCCCGGGTCTCCCTTTTGACCGCAGTCCCCTCTGCTTCCCCGAGCTCCAGGTCTACCTTTATCTCCAAGTTCACCCTGAAGAGGAAATGAACAAGTTGGCAAAAAACAAACAAACATGTAATGTATAAAGTACGATTAATGTGAGTTAAAATAAAGCAGTTACAGTACCGGTGGTCCTCTTGGTCCAGGGTAGCTGAATCCTGTTCTGCCGCTGTCACCCTGTGGAATTGGTGCCATTTTATTTTATTATATGAAAGCACGAGTAGAACATCAGG
The DNA here is from genome assembly GCA_030449085.1 of Kryptopterus vitreolus. Classification (NCBI taxonomy): domain Eukaryota; kingdom Metazoa; phylum Chordata; class Actinopteri; order Siluriformes; family Siluridae; genus Kryptopterus; species Kryptopterus vitreolus. The sequence goes on along the minus strand of JACRUU010000005.1, from coordinate 9,962,033 downwards.
TATATAATGAAAAAACAATATCATTTAAATATGTTTCTCTAATGCAGTCTCATAAATAAACCTGTATGTTGACTAGATGGAACCACTGATGCTGGTTTATTATAGCGAGTAGCGTACAGAACGTAATAAATAGCACATAATAGTGGTTTTAAAATAAATAAATAAATCGGTAAGAACTGAAGGAATTTTGTGTCCACAAACACGAATCAGTACATTTACGGTGTGAGATTATATAGGTGTACTGATTTTTTCAAGATTTGCAGGACGTACGATCGGTCCTGGAGGTCCGGGGTCGCCTCTTGGGCCAGCTTCACCAGGATCACCACGGCTCCCCTACGACAAAGCAGTCAAAACAACATCGTAATATTTCCCAGGTTTCACTAAATCACATTGCAGCAGTTAAGCAGTAGATTGGACTGTACAGTAGATTGGACTGTATTAGACGGTCTTACGTTTCTTCCTGGCTCTCCTATTGTTCCCGGTGGACCTCTTGGTCCTGGAAGTCCTTGGTCTCCCTAAACACATTCAGAAATTCATACACTTCATATGTATTTATAATCAAGTAAATAAAAACCCTCATGGTGATGATAATGACCTTGGTTCCTTTATTGCCGCTTTCACCTGAAAAACCCCGAACACCTTCAGGTCCTGGTTCGCCCTGAAACACATAACCATTACTGACTGCTGGTACACTGGAAACACTTGATGAGACAATATCAGTCCCCAAATACAGAGCTAAACTCTTTAACGGTCCGTACTTTTTCTCCCGGAGATCCATCTGGTCCTATACTGCCTTTTGGTCCATAGTCTCCTCTTCTTCCCTGTCGAGAAAACACAAACTTTTTAAACTTCTTTGTCCATATCCATCTAGAGACATGATAATACTTGCATTTGCACTTACAATGTCGCCTTTAGGACCAGGACCTCCAGCGGTCCCCTGAAAAACAACATACATGTTTAGTAGTAGATGCACATATATATATATATATATATATATATAAAAGAAAAAAAAAAAAAAAAAAATATATATATATATATATATATACATTTATAAATATGAAAGATACAAATACTAACTTTAGGGCCTTTCTGCCCAGGGGTGCCTGGTGTGCCTGGTGTTCCTCGTTCACCCTGCAGGAATTGTGATTGTAATGAGAATGATTATTATTTGTATAATTAATGAATAATTAGTCGTAGTTTACCTTAGGGCCAGCTTCTCCTGGTGGCCCAGGTGGTCCTGCTCTCCCCGGTCGACCAGGATCTCCCTAGGAACAAATGCGATTTTAGATCACCGCACGACAAAAGAACAAACAAACGTCTTTTCTTTTTTTCCGGTGAAATCACACACCTTCTCTCCATCAGCTCCTTTTGGACCACTATCTCCAACTTCTCCAGGATGTCCATCAGGACCCTGTCGGTAGAGTAAAAATTAGCCACGGTAATTACGCAGCACTTGTTGGATTATTGCTTAACGATTGCTTTACTGCACACACACACACACACACACACACACACACACACACACACACACACACTCTCATACCTTGTCACCTGGATCACCTTTAGCAAACAACAACCAGGAGCCCCAATACGCCCAATTTTACCCTGCAAAAAGCAAAACAATTATTTATTTATTTTTAATAGAAATCAGTGATTTAATTAGACTTTATTAACATTTGCTCAATCCAGGCTACACATACACACACACACACACACACACACACACACACACACACACACACACACACACTCTCACCTTGTGCCCGTCAGTACCGTTGCGTCCTGGCAGCCCTGAAACTCCCTGAAATAGGACAGAGCAAATACTGCTTAGGGAAAGACACACATTTAAATCAGTATTAAATAAAGGAGTTATAAAGATGATGTCCTTACCCTCCTTCCTTGTGAGCCAATTTCTCCCTATGGTTAAAAAATAAACAAACAAATAAATAAATAAACATTCTTCTCATTATTATTACTATTCTTCTTCTTATTATTATTATTATAATTATTATCACACACACACACACACACACACACACACACACACACACACACACACACACACACACACACAAAATGTTTAATTCTGATTTAAAAAAAACAAAACAAATACATTTAATACACCATATTACAACTCTTACCTTTTCACCTTTGGCACCACGCTCTCCCTAATAAAATAAAAAAAAAGGTAAAAAGAGATGTCGATCACATATCTGTAATCCAACAAATCTATAATTCTAAAAAAAAAAAAAAAAAAGAAAAAAGAATATTAAAATAAAAATACTTACTTTGGGACCAGGGAAACCAATAGGACCTTCAATACCAGGATCACCCTGTAAGAGAAAACATAAAATTCCTATTTAGAAATGTACGTTTATAGTATTTACTAGAGTCTATTTTTTGTTGTTTTTTTTTTGTTATAAAAACAGGTGCAGTTGCGGATTAAAGCCAGCAGGGGGAGCTTGGTGATACTGGGATTTGAACGCTCAATTCCTTGTTCTCGATATTTTCTCTTCTTAAACGCTCAATGCTTAATGGTTAAGGGTTGTTTTAGAGCAGGAATTCCAGGTGAAAGGAAATCCTGTTCCAACATTCCACATTTCAATATTTCCAATTCCGTCTGAACGGCCGCTCGTTATAACGTTCTCCCGAATGTCTGAGATTCATACGCAAAACACTGGATGGTTCCATGAAGTTACTACTGTATGGAAGGTGTTTGAAAGTGGCTTTTTAATGTAATGTTTGTGGGAAACAGTTTTGCATTACCATGCCAATTATTGAACAGATGATGCTCTTAACAATAATGGAACTGGATTTTCCTCGTATGAGGACGGGTTCGCTTTTGAGTCTTGTTCCTCGCAATAATTTTTCCTCGTAATCTACTCCCTTCCACAAAGCCATTGTTAAATGAGCTATACACATCAAATCGCTATTAATAGTTTGTACATACCTGCCGTCCTTTGTCACCTTTAGGGCCTGTCGGACCACCGTCTCCTTTGGCTCCCTGCAATCAGTATTCCAAATGTAAGCTGGAGCAACATTAAAACTTTGGTACTGTCAGGGAAATGTGATGGAACTTACTTTCTGTCCCCTGGGACCCTCTGGACCGGGAGGTCCACGGGTTTGGAGACATTTGACACTGTAGCACTGTTTAGAAAAGAAGTGATATGATTAAAGACAATTGAATATTCATGCATTAAGTAACCATCCGTTACAATATGGAGAGCATGTGATTGTGTTGTTGTATCAATGGATCTTACCTCTTGATAAGCCTGGTGTAGCTGGAGATGAAAAAAATGATGCAAAATTAAATCAAGTCGCTCACAAAGAACACGCTATAGAGTTCAATTGAAACCAATCCAAAGCCATTGCACAAAGGCCTTACCATGGTGTTTAAAATGCGGTCAATGTGCTTGGTCATGATCTCAGGTCTTCCCCTGGAGAGGTCGACAGCCATGTATTCGTCGCGGTAAACCCCGGCAGGAGAATTGGCGATTTCTCGAAGGCCCAGTTCATCCAGGTTGTTGGAGGCGGCTATGGAGAACAACTTAATGCCCTTGTCCCGAGCCCGTTCCGCCGCCACCTTGATGCCTTCGCACGGGCTCCCGGTCACGTGGCCGTCGGTGATGACGACGGCGAAGCGCTGCGTCTTGTTGTGTTTGTTAGCATCGAAGGCCATGATCTCCTCCGACATCCTCTTGATGGCGCAATCAATGAAGGTGCCCTTGCCCAAGTAGCGGACCTGCTTCAGTTTGGCAATGAACTCGTCCTTGGAGGTGAGTCTGCTAATGATGGACTGCGTCATGGAGAAGTGGAGGCCACCCACGGCCCAGCTGATCTTCACTTTGCCGTTGTACTCGTGGTCTTGCAGCTTTTCGACAAATAGCCTAGTGAAATTTGTGATGCTGTCAACCAAGCTGCCAGGTGGGGGCTCCTGCAGCGCGATGGTCTCGGACGTGTCGATGACGAAGTACAAGTCTATCGGGCATTCTTCCGTTGCTGGAGAACAGAATGCAGAAATGCTTTAATAATAGTGTTAAAAATGAGATATACACTAAATATATCAATCACAAATGCAATGGAGCGATCACGCAACACTCACTATGGCAGTCCAGCGCTTGGCCAAACAACGCCATGTGCAGCAAGCACAGGATGGTCGCCTTGAACAGCATCCTCCTCCTCCTCTTTCCACAAGTTCCTGACGCAAAATGCATGAAATCAAAAGCATATTTTTAAGTCATATTCAAAAGAATAATGACGAAATCACGGTAACATTTTTATTACCATTACTAATAAATGTAATATTCTTAATATAATTACTAATGCATATAATTGCATGGAAATAATTGCATGGAAAATTGTCCACATCGAATAAGATTACATGCATTAAAGGTCCTCCTAGTCGTAATTGTATGTGGTTATGAGTGGAAGGGTCAATGCCAATCTGCCACTTTTGGGCTTTGAACATAGTCTCAATGCTCTCTGCTCAAGGGAGCGCCATTAGGCTGACTCAGCTCTGACCCCTGCTGGCCAACAAGGGAAATGTAAATGAAAGCGGTTCATTTTCCACAATTTCCTCCTTACATTAGTGCTGAAAGATCAGGCAGCTCTCCCCTGTCTAACATTTTAGCCCTGCATGTTTGCCTGCTTTTTTCCCCCCAACGTGCTACTTATGCAACATTAGGGGGACGTGTAACACACTTAATTTTACTCAATGCATGAAAAAAAGAATCCTGCAATAGATTTACTAATCAATACCCTGCATCTGTTATTGTCTTCCAGCTTTATATCCTTTTTTATATCTGTCAGGCTCCGGAAGTATAAAACGTTGTTTTATTTCAATGTCTATAAAGCGTCGTTGCCTAAAGCGTTACCCAAATCAAATAGAAGAGAATTTTTGTTTACAAGAAGCTCGAGTGATTATACACCAGCTGCTCTCAAACCCCCGGTATGGAAAAGAAGAGCATTCCTCAGACACACCACCAAAGACTTCCCTGACCTTTTGCAGTTCATCTCCCAGACTAAGACATCGGTTTGACGATGTGCATCTGGAAGACGTCTCGCACACATGGACTGTATGTGAAGGTCTACAGCAAATTTGGTGACTTCAGAGCTACCCATTCAAACTTGGACACCAAAATAAAACTAATGTAAACTAAAACTAAACACTAAACTTCTGAACTCTTCCTGATGGACAGATCGTGAGGATGTGTGTGTGTATATCTACCTAGAAAATAATACCAAACCATTTCTAAAAAAGAAAACGCCATTATTTGGAATTGGAAATATTTAAAAAGAAAAAATAAATAAGAATTATGTATGGTTTCTATCGTGTGTGTGTGTGTGTGTGTGTGTGTGCTGAGCATTTTATTTCCCGCTCAATTCGCTACTAACAAATGATTCCTGCCCAGTAGGCCTGTTAGCCCTTGTAGTTCTCATTTCTAACCACTAGGTGTCATCTGTCATTTGCCATTTCAAAAAGGTTATTTAGTATAAGATAGCTAATATAATATATATATATATATATATATATATATATATATATATATATATATATATATATATAAGATGCCACTATTCTACGAATACAAATAATGTGGATATGTAATTCCATCCTAGAATATTTTACATGATGTTATGGCAGAAATAAAACATGCATGGACAGAAATGGGAATAGAGGTGATTGCAGGAGTGCGCTTGTTTGATTATTGCATATAAATTACAGCGTCTAGATCTTAACAATAAATGCGGCATATAAACAGAAATGTCTTGTTGACCAGAGGAGTCTGTGGTAACTTGAATAAACACTCTTGAAAGCTTGTGGAACGCATCTCAGAGCTTTCTCAAGATATATAAATACAGGACGATCGAGGATGAAGGATAAAGATCAGAGAACCATTTAGCAGATAAAAGGATAAGAGTGTATAAGGTTGTCCTATAAGTCCAATTTTAATATATTCATTCAAACCCGTGACCTTTTTATATTGGCAGAAAAACTGCACCGCCTGCATTGAGGGTCACGAGGACACCTTGTATATAAACATTAAATATCAAGGCCAATAAAAAGAAATCTGTCATTAAACTGGACCCAGAACAACCAGTTATATATTACATACATTACTGGTATCTCAGATACACTGACAGATCTCAAGTACTTTATGGAAGTGTCTTTTAAACATGAAACACACTTATACTTTATGGATTGTATTAAAATGTTGTAGACACTGGAGCATGAGGTTCTCATGCATCTCCTTAACATCCCATTCTAAACCTAGTCCTGTTCTAAACCTAGTCCTGTTCTAAACCTAGTCCTGTTCTAAACCTAGTCCTGTTCTAAACCTAGTCTTGTTCTAAACCTAGTCCTGTTCTAATCCTAGTCCTATTCAAATCCTTGTCGTGTTCTAAACCTAGTCCTGTTCTAATCCTAGTTGTGTTCTAAACCTAGTCCTGTTCTAATCCTAGTCGTGTTCTAAACCTAGTCCTGTTCTAAACCTAGTCCTGTTCTAATCCTAGTCCTGTTCTAATCCTAGTCCTGTTCTAATCCTAGTCCTGTTCTAGTCCTGTTCTAATCCTAGTCCTGTTCTAATCCTAGTCCTGTTCTAAACCTAGTCCTGTTCTAATCCTAGTCCTGTTCTAATCCTAGTCCTGTTCTAACCCTAGTCCTTCTGAGATGTTTTTTCACTTGATTGCTTTGTAGATTTGAGCTCATCCAGCTACAAGCTTTATCCAGAATGGGTTGAGGTCAGAGCCCAATAGCAGGCCACTGATGATCCGATATAATATATCGAACCATATATGGATCATTTTCTTAGGTGACCTATTATTTATGTCATTGAGACTTAAATCGTTTGATTTCATTAATGAAGGGTGTTGGATCACGACCCCGACAAGCCTTCTGGATTGGGCCCTTAAGGAAGGCCCTTAACTTTCAGCTGCTCCAAGGGTGCTGTCTCATGGCTGGCTGTTACTGTTAAATAAATTTCTGATTTATAAGCACTATATGGGATGTCCAGTATATCGAGTTGCTTCATCTATACTATATAGATGAATATCAGGTCACCTGACTTTTCCAGGCGAGTGTATTTCTTTCCAAACTTTTCCCACACAAGGTCTATAGACCCGGTGGCTGTAGATCATCTTCAGGTGTAGAACGGAATCTCGTGCACTTCATGAAGATGTGCTGAGGTTGCGATAGAGATTTGACCTCTGACGCCTCACTTCAAGAATTACCTTCGGGATTACCAAACTTTGATCTTATTTTACCCCAAGGAGTGGACGTTATAAAAATAAATAGCGATTAAGAACGGATGTTTCATTAAAAACAAATAAACAATGGACTTTTGTCGATTTCTAGTATAGTAAGGTATTATTATGCAGAGTTCAAAACCCCTTAAAAATGAAGCTAAAGATAGGACTATGCTGGGATTTGAACAGACCACCTGTAACTCAATTAACCTTGCAAACGTTTAACTTTAACTCCCTGGCAAATGTTTAACTTTAACTTGAAGTGGCTCAGTGGGTGATCATGTAAGAAGGCTCAGAAGTTGTTGTGTGTTCATTATCCCCCAACCCCCCCCCCCCCCCCCCACTATTAAAGTGTCATATTTGGGTCTTTGAAAGTAAAACACTTAAATCTCAGCCAGCAATTGCATTGTTTAAAAAAGCTTTCGTTGTTTAAAAAAGCTTAAAATGTTTATAATGGGACAGTGCAGATTATACAGCACTTTAGCTCTCATCAACTGCCAATGATTTAGTGTTCTTCGCTGCAGGATGCTTGTCCGGGATTTACTCAGAATATATATATATATATATATATATATATATATATATATATATATATATATATATATATTCATTTTGGGATCAGATTGGGCCTAAAACTGCACTCCATTTGGTGCTTATACAGAATGGAAATGACATGATAAATGTTTAACCATGTCAACTATAAAAAGAATAAAAGAATAAAAGAAAAGTTAACTCATTCCTCACCTTGTACTGTGCATTATCTCCTGTTTATATGATCCAGTGTCGAAATTCCCCCCAAAAACCACTCACAGATTTCAGTTTTGGTAATGAAGAGTTAATTCATCTAGGCTAAGCAAAGGACCAACTCTTTAATACAATACAGTGGATCTCATGCACATAAAGGAACAGCATTGTTTTATCCAGTCGGTTGCATGAGGTTTGCACATTCATAATGCACAGCTTAATATTTTTCCAACAAGCACACACACACACACACACACACACACATATGAAGGCTTACAGCCACAAAGACTAGTGAGAATCTTTTCTCCATCATCCTGCCTGGGAGATCCTTAATTAGAAAGTAGTTTAAAAGAATTAAATGACTTGACACTCACCTTACCCAGAACCGGATCAGAAATCCTTCAGGAAATCCGGGAATAATTACGAAATACTGTCTATCTAGCGTACATTCCGACAAAAAGTGAGGCTGGAAAAGGGAAGGGGCTCAGAGGCAGAAGGCAAGAGGACTCACTCTGTGTATGTGTGTGTGTGTGTGTGTGTGTGTGTGTGTGTTCCTCCTCCTTGATACTCCCCTCCTTCCTTGTGAAGACCGGTGGAGAACTTTGTACACACACACGGGGGAGCTGTGTGTCCACACAGCCGAACTCATATCCTTCTCCCATTTTACATTCCCTACTCTGTTTATTGCGTGAAGTGGAGTAGAGGCTTGAGATGGCGGGACACGGAAGGGGTTCGCAAATCAATTTCTGTCTACCTGACCCTCAAAACCCATGGCGGGAAAGGAAATGTCGAGGGTCCTCCTGCTCCAACAAAAAAAAACAAAACCATCTTGTTTAATGAAGGCTTCTCACTTGGGCCCTTATGGAAGGCCCTTAACTTTCAGGTGCTCTCTCATGGCTGGGCGTTAATGTTAAATAAAGTGTTGATTTATAAGCACTACATGGGTTTCACTACATGAGTTGCTTCTCTGAACATCTCTTGCATTTCCCTCATTCGTACAATTGAGTAGCTATGGGATGGGGGTGAGGGGCCTTGATCAGGGGCCCAAAACATGATCCATAACTACCACTTCTCTCCATAAAACACATACACACACGATATTCCCAAATGTTTGTTGACAACCTGATCATCATCACTTCCATATGTGGTTCCTTCCCAAATTGGTCCATCAGCTTGTATTTCCCTTCATTACGGTAACTGATCCCAAAGCAATCACCACGAAGACACCCCTTTGAAATGAACCGGAACACTAACCGAGGTCTGACCTCGACCCTGCGGAAGACTTTTTTAGGATGAACCCAAGATTGAGACAGAAAATCCAAAACACAAGTCCCACACTATGGCTGAAGTTAAAGCATCAAAGGCTCGCAGCTTCACCATGTGCTAGACACATGATACTCTTTAAACCCCAACCGTCATAAAAGGGGACAGAGGAGCGTAGGCACCGGTTTTGGGATCGTTTCCTGTTACACCAGCACATTTATCAGCTTTTATGCTAAAAACAAAAAAAAGAAAAGAAAGGGAATTTAAGGAATAACTCAGTCAGTTTGAGATGAACAGCCTCGTACAATCTCAAGTGTAATGTTTTGTGTCGGGCAGGAAGAGAAGGAAGGTTTTAGCGAACAATTTAGACTTATCGCGAGGCCAAGACTAACCTCTTTTGTTTTTCGTAGGGGAAAAAAAAACCCCGTAGAGCAGGCGTTCGGGAGATGAAAGCGTTGGATATTGGTCAAGTTTTATCAAGTGAAGGGAGTTTTTATTGGACCGAGCATACGGACCTGAGAGAGAGACAGACAGAGTGCCGGTGTTTGGCGTGGTGACGGTGTTAGAGGTGCTGATAATCCTGACAATCTGAAGTCTTCCAGTCTAACATTAACTGATAGAGTTATGGAAAAAAAAAGAGCCGGGATTTCAACAAATGCACCGGAATTTTGTGTAATGGAGCATCCTATTTGAACCTGGGAAGGTAGTTAATGTCTAAACAAATATTGGAATGGCTCGGCTTGCATATGAAATGATCTGGTGACAGCTGAAGACATGAGATAGTAGTGTTGGGAATATCGTGAGCAGAATGTTCTCTGGCTGTGACCGGTGTATGTGTCAAGCTTGATTAAAAACGTTTAGTGGAAAGTACTGCAGTGCCTTCGGGGGGGTTTGTGCTGCAGTGCCCTTTTTCCTTCCCCAAACAACCGCTTGAAAGCTACATAGAGATGCGAGACAAGATCCGATATTATTTATTTATTTATTTTTGTTTACTGGTTATGATGGATAACCTGATCTTACTCTAGTATGCAACACAACGGATTTACATGTGGCCGCCTCCTTCTAATCGTGAACAGATGAAGCCTTGTGATCTTCAAATTAGAAATCGATGCTCCGGGTTTGATCACATTATTAACAGTACAACTGCAAAGATGAGTCGCCATGTAAATGTTGGTTATATATGTGCACGATTATTTTGCGCGAGTTCATTTGCATACCAAAAAAAAAAACAGCCAAGATATGTAATATGGAAAACAGCATGTAGCAAAACAGAGCCATACATGGACCAACCAAAGGTGAAATATGGATAAACTTACTGTTGGATGGATTTGTGTTGCCAATGGAGCATTAAGAGAAGATCCATTAATGCCATACGGCGTACTGCGTTAACTCGTACAGTGGTATTAAATACAAAATTTATTTGCTGGTTTGATATTTTGTGACCAGCATGTTCATAAACACCACATAGAAGAGTTCATAGACACCATGTTGACACCATATTTACCTAAAAACCCATTCAATTGGTTGAGCTGGCTAAAAACATCCTAAATACAAAAGACATGGATTTCTAACCATTGCTTAAATATATGAATAAATATATAACCATTGCTTAAATATATTTTTCCAAAGCACATAAATTTCCTACATGGTCAACAAGCCAGTGCTGGGGATTTGAACTTGCAACCATCCGATTTTAACCACAAAGCTTCCACTTCAAATCCACAGTTGGTCTACACCTGTCCGCATATCTATGGGAAAAGGAAGCTCCAATAGTTCCAGCAGGAAACCACACTGGTGCAGCACTCGCACTGATCCTGGACCACAAATGCCTTCAGTGCCTTCCTTTAGGCTTCAGGGTTTTTTTGACAACCTTCCAAACTAGCAGGGATCACGGATCCGGTGTCGGATCAAGTCACCACAAAAGCTTGTAATACATTCCAATGGTGCTCCTTTCCAAAAAAAAAAACCCACAACATTCAGATGAGTGTGCACATGTATACTTGTACAGAGAATGGGAATACGAAGAGGAGAATCATTCCCTAAATCATTATAACTCTGTTCCTTGCGTATGAAATGTACTCTCCTGCTGATATCAAGAATGCCCTAATATAGGTTTGTTCAAATTCAACCACAAATTCCTATAAAGTACATTAATATAAAATACATAATAGCATTGGTTATGTAAAACCCATGACACTGAATTTGGTGAATTCCAGCAGACGGCGTCTCTAATAACGTGCATTCAAGGGGATTTTAATATATACAATATTTATACATTACTACAATGTAATCAAGATTTTCATTAACCTGCAAAAAAAAAGCAAACTTACACTGGGATTACACTGGAAATCATGACTGGGTGCTTTAGGACTGTCCTTGGAATCCATTTATATAGCAGAAATTTATCCCATGTATGTATAACATTTATATTTATTTTTTACATTTGACATTAAAAAAAGAAATAAAAAGTTGCAGTATGGCTTCACTTAAGAATTTCATTGCACAAAAGCTTCCTGCCATCTGCACATCACACGTCACAAAAAATCCAGATGCGACCATGTTTTTTGGCGATGCTCAGGTGAATTTGTATCACTATTGTGGGACTATGAGGGCGTGCGAATCAGAGGGAATGTTGAATCTCTGGGGGATGTTCCTGCTTGGAAAACCTCGCGTCCTGGCGCTCTTGTGGACGTTACAGACACGTAGCATCTTCCTCGACAATGTTGCCTACACAATGCAGCAATCTCACGGCAACAAACTGTGCAGGAATGGTTTCAGGAATAAAGATTCCACATTCTCCCTATATGTCCTGGTGTCAGTTTATTTATTTACTGCATAATAGACACAAAGACAACAAATGAGTTGCAGCGCTGCTGATTTGGGAGTTTCTCCGGAGGAGCAATTTTCACAGAGAGCAACCATGCCCTGTTTCAATTACAGCGACTCACGGAAACACTTCATTTTAAGAGCATTTCCTGAGAGACATTATTAAGAATTTGCCAAACATACAAGTTTCTGAAGCAGCTGGGATGTTTTTTTTTTGTCATGCTGCAGAGAAAAGCCGTGTCGGTGCGTTATGCGTTTCTGTTGCTTTTGCACGGAAAACAACGCCATCGCCGGGGCAGAGTTTTTCCCAGACAGAATGTTTACACCACTTGTGTACAGCAAAATATCAATGATACCAATGAGCGTATAATATAGTTTAATAAGGTGTGCGCATGAGGACATCGGTGGTCAATTCCCATGCATCACTCATAGGGAGAATCTGGCAAAAAGAAATACTGAAGATGTGTGAATGCAATTTAAAATTTACCAGACAAACATTATAATGCATTTAGTCTGGAAAAGTAAATATACTAATTTTGTCGTGTAGCATAAAAGACCCTACGGCGTTAACATTTCTAAAACGGACGCTGGAGAATGAAGAACACTTGGAATGAAGGACGGATATCTCCTGTTTGCACTCCAGGACTCAGCTGGACCTCTTCTAATCATGTCTTACATAAGAGCGTGGAGGAGTCTGGCACTCATTACAATCTCGTCCGCGGAGACCGAGGAGGCTACATGATATATTACGCAGAACATAGGAGATATATATATATATATATACATACACATATATGCCCTGGTTTATGTAGCTCTCCCCCTATAGCATGTTTCTGGCCCTGTGTAACTGACATCTCCTTATACGGTGCACCATCACGTCATGAGCAAAGTCCTACACGGACAAAGCCGCGAGCTGTGGAGCAGATTGCGGTAATTAAGTGCACTCGGCTCAAGTTGTTTTAGTACGCTTTAAACAAAATGCAGGCCGGGATGCCAAAAAATGTGAGCGGGGCTGTACAGTGCTTATAACTGCGGCAACCAGAAGGCAGTAGATAACATATACAAGCAATGCATCAAGTGAAACACAAACACTCTTTACACGGAGATTCAGTTCTCTCTACTCATCCAGCCCGTCAAACAATTATAATTACATAGTGCGTGTTTAACCCCTGATGTTCGTACACTTTCAAACACACCGTGTGAGTGTGTGTGTGGGGGGGGGGGGGGGGGGGGGGGGTTGGAAACACATGGGACCTACAGGACAGGGTTGTTTACATGCAAGCTTTTGAGGAACAGATTTTGCCTCCGCAGCTATTGAGGCCGTGGTTTTTTCCAGAACATTGAGATGTGTGCTGAGGTTTACTCTTGATGTAACCACCAAAGAGCAACGTCCATATAACATCTCATACCTGGCGCTCCAATACAATGATGTCCAAACATCATTTTCACCTGCCAAACATGATCAGATACCCTGATGAGTGT
>JACRUU010000005.1:9865973-9943473 GCA_030449085.1 Kryptopterus vitreolus | reverse complement strand
CCTCACTCCCCTTACAGTACATAAAATATAAACAATTTTTTTTAATCGTTATTTTTGGTCTATAACGTCTTTTTTTATGGTTTTCTTTTCTCCACTGTGTTGCTTTTTTTTTCCTTTCAGTTCAGCAAAAGCATTTTTTTTCTAGGTTACTTTCATCCATCATCCTTAAAGTCCTTCTGGAGACGATCTCTTGCAGATGTTGGGATCTTGTTGCTTGGAGACACGGCAGCTGGGACTTGTTAGCCTGGTCTGTTCTGCCAGACCTCCACCTCTTCCTAAACCACTCCCACACCCCGAGTTCCACGGAATATCAACAGTCAACCTTTTGCAGAATTGTGTGTGGATGTAGGAATGAATTATGCTTGCTCAGGAATAATAACAAAAAAAAATGAATATTGCAATGTAAGAATGGTATCATTCCCATCGCCAGGGTCCGGGTTCGATTCCCGTCTTGGCCATGTGTGTGTGGAGTTTGTGCATGTTCTCCCCGTGCCTCAGGGGGTTTCTCTCCGGGTTCTCCGGTTTCCTCCCGGTCCAAAAACATGCACGGTAGGTTGATTGGCACCTTGGAAAATTGTCCCTAGTGTATGAATGTGTGTGTGTGCCCGCCGATGGGTTGGCATTCCATCCAGGGTGTATTCTGCCTTAATGCCCATAGACGCCTGAGATAGGCACAGACACCCCGTGATCCGAGGGAAGATAGAGATAGCGGTAGAAGATGAATGAATGAGTGAATGTTGTAGAAGTAAAGTTATTATAACTTACAATATCTATCTAAGGGGCATGGTGGCTTAGTGGTTAGCACGTTCGCCTTACACCGCCAGGGTCCGGGTTCGATTCCCGTCTCGGCCATGTGTGTGTGGAGTTTGTGCATGTTCTCCCCGTGCCTCAGGGGAGTTTTTCTCCGGGTTCTCCGGTTTCCTCCCCCGGTCCAAAAACATGCACGGTAGGTTGATTGGCACCTTGGAAAATTGTCCCTAGTTTATGAATGTGTGTGTGTGTGTGTGTGTGTGTGTGTGCCCTGCGATGGGTTTGCATTCCATCCAGGGTGTATCCTGCCTTAATGCCCATAGATGCCTGAGATAGGCACAGACTCCCCGTGACCCAAGAGGATCGGATATAGCGGTAGAAGATGAATGAATGAATGAATATCTATCTACAGAAAATCCAAATCTTATATCAACAAACGTTTATGCTTGTAGTGTAAATTAGTCTCTTGTCTCAAACACCACTCATGGCATTATTTTATTTATTTATTTATTTTATTCAAATGTAAGGCAACAATAATATAATAACCTTATTTTTTCAAATCGGTTTGAAATAAATATTAAAAATAATATAAAAAGTCTACACATTTTATCAACAATATACTATCGATACTACTAGGTACTTATACTTTAAGATGGGTTAAATAGAATTGCGATACTAAAAAGAGACTATGATACAATTTTCATTGACTAAAACTAGACTGAAATGTCACCAGTTTTTATCGATTAAAACTAGACGAAAGTAGTCATGGATAATTCTGACTAAAATACGACTAAAAACTAAAAAGACCAGACTAAAAAGAATATAAACGGGACTAAAACTAATAAAAACTAAAATGACAGCTCCACACAAAAGAATAGGCTATATATATATATATATATATATATATATATATATATATATATATATATATATATATATACACACACATTATATAATATACTACTTCTATAACTCTATGCCATGTTACATTTTCCTCAATAAAGGGTTTTACGAGCATTTCCAGGGTTGCCGTAGAAACTCTCCAAATGAATTGGCTGAGACTTTTCCGTACAGTAATCCAACCAGCTCGGAGACACCGGGCATTTAGCCCTGGTACTTTGGGATGTGGGTTTTCTCTGCATGCGAACGCAGCTTGTAATGCCCACACAGTTTGCCTGGGTAACGTCCATGTGGTGAAGCCTGAAGCTTAGATCACACTAGAGCTACAAAATTTGAGAATGGGTCGAAACTGGATATCATGGGAGCCAGTGTTATAATGTTCACCGCGAAGCAGGCAGCTGTGTTGTGTAAAGCGGGATGATTCTAGATTCTTGGATTCCGAAGAGGTGATGTTGGATTTCTCTCTTTTGCGTCGAGCTTCCGGTCTTTTTTTTCCCGTAACTATGAAAGGATGCGCGACTGAACGGAAATGGTGCTTTCGCAATCATCTCTTTGTAGAGTTCCGTAGAGTTTTGCAATTTCTTAGAGCCGCCAAGATTGTGCACAACGAGGCAGATAATTCCTCATTTGTGCCGTTTCGTTATGTAGCGCAAAGGCTGGTTTGGCGTAGATTGCTCTGACTCAGAGAGAAAAAATTAAGAAATGCACAATTCCAGCCCTAATTACAGAGAGACACACACACACACATCTGCTTGGGGTTATAGAATTTGTCACAGTTTTGACCTCATCCCCTCATTATACACACTCGTGTATATACACACTACCATACTGGACCTTGTACAAACCCTGACACTGCGATGGGTCCAAGGAGGCTGGGTTGCTAATTCTGCACCACAGTTAATTCAATCAACCCTTAGCTGCTCCTTTTGCTTTGCATCTGTTTAGAGCATGAAAAAGTGTCCCTAGTCAAGAGCGGTTCAGTCCAGTTTGCTCCAAAGCCATGGTCATAAGGAGCCGAACTGCCTCTAAGACGGAAAGAAACCCTTTACCTTACAGAATCTCATTTAAAGCTTATTGGGGGAAAAATGTAAGGGCTAAAGCATGTGGCATCCTTCCACACACACACCACCATGGATCATTATTATGGATCCATGGTTGTACCATTGAAACCATCCCTTGCACAGTGCACCAGAGAAGCCTAAGGGGCACTTTCTGAATTGTCTCTCACACCCTGTTTCTCAGTAAGACTTGTAACAAACAAATAGAGGGAGGTGGTAGCGCCGTGATTTACGCATTGGTCTCTGGACCGGAAGATTGCAGGTTCAAATCCCACCACCAACAAGCTGCTACCAATGGGTTAAGGGGCTCGAGTAATGCCTTTAATCCTCAACAGCTCAGATGTATGTCGCTTTGGATAAGGGCGTCTGTGCAAAGTGTAGAAAAACACAAGTTTCTGTCAAACTGAAAAAGAAACACTTCTGGAACAACGCTCACGGAGAGATCGACTGATAAACAAAGAGCTCCCGAAGCCAAAGTTGAACTACAGGGGAAAACTTCGGGAACGACTTCCAGGTGACCCTTAAGATGTTTTGTAGACACAAACTGTGATAAAGCGAGGAAAAGTCTTGACCCCAGACTACTTCTCCCATGTTAAAACATAATCAGGAAAAGGAACTAAACTCACTGGACCGCACTTTTATTCTACAAGGATTCCCAGAAGTCTTTGGGGCTTGGGAACCTATTTTTTTTTTGTTTTTGTGGCTGAAGTTTTGTTGGCATCTAGAAAACATCTTTGCTGTGGCTGCGATTCTGCCAGAGATGGAAATCGGAAACATTTTGCAGTCGATTTGGATTTCTTTCTATCAACGATGCAATTTAAACATTAAGCTTTATTTTCTGCTTCTCTTCACAGTCAAAACACACAGGTTTTTTTTTTTAGTGGGTGAAGCATTCTTTATTGAAAACTCCCTCTGCAGACATCCCCATTTCTAATGTCATATATTTCGTATAAAATTGTACACTTTCCCAGTGGTAAAAACAAAACAAAAAGAAATAGAATAGAAGGCACTATTGACAAACGTCAATGTTTTTTTGCTTTTGCATTTGTAAACGCCTGAGTGTACATTGGTAGCACCAAATTTACATTCAAGTGAAATTTTCCAAAAAAAAGAAAAAAAAAGAGAGAGAGAGAGAGAGAGAGAGGACATGAAGCATGGGAATGGAATTAATCAGGCTTCAGAAAGACGGGTATTTTTTTTTTTTCCCGAGGAGACGATGGAGACGAGGATGGCGATGGACGCGTTCTCTCAATAAAAGAATAGCGAACATTTTTCTGTACTATAGACAAGTTGTTTATAAACCAAAAAAAAAAAAAAACACAAACAAAAAAATAAAAGCAAAAAAGTAAAACATACGAATGGTCCTAACGTCTAGGAATCGATCCCTTAACTTGTTTTCCAAAGGCGTATAAAATGACATACCTCTCGTATATAACGCGGAGTAACTCTACTTGATGTAAAAATGAAATATGGATCAGGATCGAATTGGGAAGAAAAAATCAAATAAAATAAAAAAAATAAAAAAAAGTTACTTGTGCTCTATTGCCCCACCCCTTTACATACTTGTTATTATTCCCCCCCCCCTTCCCCCTACACAACTTCTGCATGCCTGCTTAATCCAGTGAAATCTTCCGAGACACAGTTTGGTAAAAGACTCCCCTAAGCAACGAGTGATAATCAGGAGCCCTGATTAGATGGCGGGATGCGTAGATGTTGTCGTCGGGCCGTCCGCGACTCGCCAGGACGTGCAGGTTGTATTGATTCAGCTGATTCTCAACAGCCAGAATGAAAAGCTCGATGCCTTGCTTGCTAACTTCCCCGACTGCCTCGACTAACTGCCTGGTGGTCAGGCCTTGCGAGCGGCCGTCGGAAAACAAGAGCAGCTTCTTCTTCCTGGTCGGCCCTCCCCGGAATTGGTTAATGGCCAGAGTGAGCGCCTCGGTCACCTGGGTGCCTGCGTTCTGGAACCTGGCCTCCTGCAGCTGAGCAGCCACTATGGTGAAATTGTCGGAAAAGGGCGCTTCGATCTTGGCGTTTTCGCTGTACTGGCCGACGGCGACGCGGACCCGGGCGTTCCTCGCCGTCTCGGCCGTCAGGAAACGTTTCACCAACTTCCGGGTGAAGTTTTGGGTCAGCTCGAAGTTTTTGGCGCCGACGCTAGCCGAGCTATCCATCATCACCAGGATGTCTGTGGAGCCCTTAAAGGAAACTGAAAATATGAAATAAAGCATACGCACAATGTGAACACCAGACAGGGTTTATCAATGTCCAATTACTATTTAATATATATATATATATATATATATATATATATATATATATATATATATATAAATGATTAGATTCTATTTTCATTCGACCTTTGCTGTTATAATAAGCTCCATTCCTTTGGAAAGACTTTCCTTTGGGATTTCGGCCAATTCGGCGTGTTATCTGACTTCTGGCAACGATTTCTGTCTATTTCAACGCTATATTTCAATGAAACGAGAGTCTGCCTTCATGAACTCTTCCCATTGCGCAATAAAATAAATATGTCCAATAATACTTTTTATATACAGATAAATATGTGCAATCTTTCTTGCTCCATTGGCTGCTCCCTGTAGGGGGCGCCGCGGTAGATCGTCGTTCTCCATGCATGTCTTCCCTCAGCCTTCCTCCATCCTCAGCATTTTCTCCTCCCTCTGTTCCCCATGTCTCTCCTCTGTACATCTCCAAACCATCTCTCCTACAAAACATCCTATATGTCCCTGAAATAAACTCATTTCTAATCCTGTCTCCCAGTGAACATCTCTACAGCTTCATATCCTTCACCTGCAGCTCCGCCCCCATGAGACAACGCCACCCACTGTCTTGAAAACGTACAACATTGCCACTATAAACGTTCCCTCTCCCATTAGACTAATTAAAGTGCTAGAAAATGTATCTCTAAACATTGCAGTACAATAACACTCATTATTATTATTGTTATTATTATTATTATTTTTTTATATATAATATGTGTGCAATTATATATTATATATATTATATATGTGCAATATCACTCTTTTGGGAGTTTATTTTTATTCTATTTATCATAAAATATAGACGTTTGGCTATAAAATGATCAAATGAATGATGGATCGAAAAGGATATTCTTAAATACTCACTCGGACACGCGTAATTCGGGCATTTCTTCTCTGAAAAAAATGATACAAAACAAAACGTTATTTTTATTCATGTCCTGAACAGATCACATACAAAAAGCAACACATGCTATGTTTATTTGCTCACCTTTACACATTTGCTCGGTCACGTTTTGGAGGAACGAGTCGTCCAGGAGCATGCCGAAGTTGTTCAGGACGAAGGAGGTGCCGGGTTTGGTCGGGTCGCTCGAACAGCTCACGTCTTCTACCTGATCGCTGTTGGGCTGTCGACCTGAATAATCCATCACACCTACACCAACAACCTAATAAATAAACAAATAAATAAACAATATAAATAAGTAAATAAACAAACAGACAAACAAGCAAATAAGTAAGTAAGTAAAGAAAGAAAGAAAGAAAGAAAGAAAGAAAAGGGGGCAGGGTGGTTTAGTGGTTAGCACATTCGCCTCACACCACCAGGGTCGGGGTTTAGATTCCCGTCTTGGCCATGTGTGTGTGGAGTTTGCATGTTCTCCCCGTGCCTCAGGGGGTTTTTCTCCGGGTTCTCAGATTTCCTCCCCGGTCCATAAACACGCACGGTAGGTTGATTGGCACCTTGGAAAAATTGTCCCTAGTGTATGAATGTATGTGTGTGTGATTATGAGTGTGTGTGCCCTGCGATGGGTTGGCATTCCATCCAGGGTGTATCCTACCTTAATGCCCATAGACGCCTGAGATAGGACACAGACTCCCCGTGACCCGAGAGAAGATCGGATATAGCGGTAGAAGATGAATGAATGAATGAATGGAAGGTTTTGTTTTTATTTGTTATTTGTAATTATGAGAACAGGGGACACGACGGTTTAGCGGTTAGCAAGTTTGCAGATAGGCACAGGTTCCCAGCGACCAGAGGGAAAATCAGATCGTCTTGGGGAAGTTAAATGAATGAATGAATGATGAGACCGGCTGTGTGTTGTTACCTGTAGGCCTCGGCGACACAGAGTGTCCAGCGGCACTTTATCTCGGCTGGTATCCGCACGGCCGTCAGTCAGCACCAGCACCACGCTGTTCGAATGGTTGGTGCCCAGCCGGTTGATCATGTTGTTCCATGAATACTCAAGAGCTTCTCCGGTGTAGGTGGCTTCAGCCAGCCAACGCAATTTTTTAATAGCTCTGAGTGTAAACAAAAAGCACATATATGAGATCATTCCGAGCAGATGGGTCCGACATAAGGCGTGACGCGTTTGTGATCAGCGTACTGTTTGAGCGATAGAATATCCTTGATGTCGGGGTCTCCGAGCTTCACAACCTCTTGAGCCTTGGCCCCGCTGTACTGCACCACACCGACATGACTCTCTGCCAAGCCGAACTACACACACACAAACACACACACAACACGACGTTTCACACAACATTTCGCTACCGAGCCTTCGTTTCTTCCTTTTATTGCTATTTCGGAGCCTTACTCGGACTTGCTGATCTCTGACGAGTCGGTCGATGACGGCGATGATGAAGTCCTTGGCGATGGCGAAGTTGCCAGCGCCGATACTCTCGGAGCTGTCCACGATAAAGGTGATGTTCAGGGGTCCGCACTTGCACTCTGGACAAACGCAGAAAGCATCGAAAGCGTCAATTTCCGACGTGAATTCCATCCAATTTCCGACCCGAAATAGCGTCCTCGAAAAAAGAGCAAGAAGAACAGTCTACTCACCACAACAAGCTGCAAGGGATCATGGAAAAAAGAAAGAAAGAAAGAAAGAAAAACACCCATGAGAATTCGACTTTCCACATGTTGTGTGTAATAAAAACAATAAAATCAAGATTTTATCTATGATTTTAATCAAGAACAGACGTTATTTACCCCACCCCCACCCCCTCCACCAAAAATGAATCGCTGAACCAACAGCTGACCCGCAGTCTGGTTTCCCAGCATGCCTTGTTGTCTTTCCTTACTTCAAGCAAGCAGCTTCCTCTAAGTCTGTCTAAAGTCGACAGTGTTTGCTCAGTTTGAATTTATAGAGCAGGCTTTGGAAAAATATCGCGGGTCAAAAAGACATCTAAAAGAAGGGGAAAGAAGCGGCAACGGTCACGGCGTACTCACAGCACATCCTCATGATGACATCCAGGATCTCACAGTCCTGCAAAATGGAAAAAAAGAAACAAACTCATTATCTGCTGACAATAAATCTTCCCTTTCGAACTCCATCTGACCGTAAACGTTCTCATCTGCTCCTAAAAGCATGATTCTTATTAAAAAGCATATTTTATAACTTGATTTACAGAGATCTTATGGAACAAACTCTCTCAAGTTGATTGGCATGTGCTTTTTTTTTGTTCTCCATTTACAGTTATAATAACCTCCAGTCTCCTGAGATGATGTTCCACTAGGTTGAGATTTTTGTGTTCTCATGCATTCAGGCACACGGGTGTTTCATCGATTGAGATCATACAATACAAGACCTTACAATCCATACAAACTTCAAGAAACTGGGTTTATGCATATATAGAGGTTTTTGCGTCCTCATCAAGTAGATCCAGAAGACATCTTTGTAACATCTTCACATGTGTGGTTCATTCGTTCATCTTCTACCGCTTTATCCGATCTTCCCTCGGGTCACGGGGAGTCTGTGCCTATCTCAGGTGTCTATAGGCATAAATGCAGGATACACCCTGGATGGAATGCCAACCCATTGCAGGACACACACACACACACACATTCACACACACATTCATACACTAGGGACAATTTTCCAAGGTGCCAATCAACCTACCGTGCATGTTTTTGTCCCGGGAGGAAACCGGAGAACCCGGAGAAAAACCCCCTAAGGCACGGGGAGAACATGCACACGACCGAGACGGGAATCGAACCTGGACGTTTGCATTGCATACTAAAAGGAACAGAAAGGAAATGTGTCCGAATACTTTTGGGACACCACAAGTTGACTTTCAAACCTGGTGTCATTACATTTTTGAACACATTCTTCGACCCGATACTCCACATTCAAACTGCGCAAAGTAGTTTTCCGAAGAAAATAAAAAAAGATCGCAACTATCTATCCAACTAATCATAACCAGATATCATTCATGGGAATCTATTCCAGCGTTTCAAGCAGTTTGAATACAAAAAAAGGCAGACAATTGGCTTGGGGCGAGGCAAACAGTTCCATTTAATTTCCACCGCATGGGAAAAAAAAAAAAAAAAGAAAAAAGCAAGCTCCTGGCCTGGAAACACGGTTCGGAAAAAAAAAGAAAAAAAAAAAGAGAGAGAATACTCCAGGCGATCTTTCCCAACACTCCTTTCTAATTAATTCTCAACGAGTGAATAATATTAGCACAACCGATTCGATCCTCGTTACTTCAGACCTGCTGCTGTAACCGTGTAATCATATTTAATGCTTTTATTTGTATATTTTTTCAGGAGTCATGGAGAACTTACATCGACACCAGGGGGTCCAGGAGGTCCCGGAGGTCCCTGGTCATTAGAAAGAAAGAAAGAGAAAACCCACAATGTATTATTGAAATAACAAATATTTGCACACACACACACTATTTATGCTTAACTTGTTGCCTAAACAAATCCTAAGGCTATTAGCTATGGCTTTCGTCTATAGCACTGGTACCGAGCAAGCCTTTTAGTCTCCTTACACAGCAGGATCTCTGCCAGGGAAAAACTGCTTCAAGAGACATCAAGCTCCAAATAAGAGCATTTTTGAGGTGGAGGAGTCTCCTCCTTTATGGACGTGGTCCAGAGCGGAGCATGGTGGAATTTCTGCCTGAGAGCAAGAAGGTTCTTCCCCCAGGCTTGTAACTCATAAGACAAGACCCATCCAGGATGTATATATATATAAGATATATATATATATATATATATATATATATATATATATATATATATATATATATATATATATATATATATATATATATATATATATATATATATATATATATATAAATTTGTTTTATATATATATATAAATCACATTTTTTGGGAAATATTAGACATAATACTAGAAAGGTTTATGGACTGAACCCCGTGTTCTCAAACGTCTCTCTGGTTTGTAATCCGTCCGTAAGTCTCTCAGGTTTAGTATTAGATCCATCAGTGAAGAATCCAGAATCGTCCGGAGCCGTCCATGAGAGCGAAGCAACACTAGATAATCATCTACACAAAAAGCATCCCGCATCCATAAATAAAAATAAAAATGAATTTATTCGAACTCACAGCTGCTCCTTCAGGTCCTCGATGTCCCTTTGGTCCTCTCGGTCCAGGCTGCCCTGGTCTGTTGTCCTGCAAAAAAAACAACAAACAACAAAGTCAATGAATGTTTCTTTTATTTGATGTTTTTGTAGAAATGCATACTAAAAATATGACGAGGTGTCTGTTACGTTTGGCTTCACTGTGACTTTGGTGGGAGATGTGTTTACTGAGTCATGAATTGAGAATCACTGGGTAAACATAGAGTATCATTAATCCTTAATAATACTATATAAATAAAGGTAAATTTGTTATTTCAGAGCAAACTGATAGCCCTTTGTATATCCATGAAGTAGCTCTCAGTTTCAAAAAGGTTGGCGACCCCTGTTTTATAATAATCTATTTCTGTAAACATGCATTTGACTAGATTACGTCCAGGCGAGTCGGATCATCGCGCTTCTTTTACAGCTCATGCTAGATTGTCCTGTTGTCCTCAAAAATTCCACATGCAAACCAACAAGAGACAGAGACACCACGTGAACGATAGTTTTGCTTTCTTCTGATTGCTTCCACAGACATGGGACAACGTGGGTATGTCACACGGACGAAATCGAAACCCCATGAAACGTCTCTAATCGCACAAGGACATTTGTAAATAGCCCGTTAATAGATCTTACACTTGGTACGAATGTTGAAATTTGTTCTACAGACTGACAGGAGATATTTTCCACGTTATAGTACATAGGCTTTTGCATTTGCTTTGGCATTTGAGGGCATCAAATTTGGTTGAAAGTGTCAGCTAGCATATAAACTGGCTAACAGCCCTTTGCTACGTTCATCAAGGTAATCACAGGAAAATGTCCTTCTGGATTTTACTAAAGGAACTGCGACCGTCGAACATTACTTTCGGAAAAGAGCTCTTCACGAGCAGAACGAGGTTAGAACATATGTCGGAGCAGAGGAAGACATTAGCCATATGGTCGGAATTTGTCATGTAGCTTAATGGAAAATCTCTCAACGACACGGTAAACAGTGTTAAACCTGCAGTCCACTAAAGGTTCGCGTCCAACATTCCAACATCTGCAGTAAAGGCTAGTGGTGAGATGTGTTGGAAGGAACATAATCTAATATTGATCAAAAGCACAATCTTGGCAACGAAACTGTTATGAAATCCTTTCGGTTCAAACCAAATAAACGCAGCATTCAGTTCTGTCCTTTCGAAGTCGTTTGCATTTGCACTCGGATTAAAAATCTGTTCCTCGTCCAAAAAAAACAAAATAAAACCAAAAGCTGGTCGCTTCATTACAGCTGTATTCTTCAATCCGGAGGTGTTCTGCTAGACCAGCAGTGTGGATTGAAAATGTCCGATGCGTGTAAAAATCGAGGGATTTGCCTTGTGTAAACAAAAGACACCACTGCCAGAATAGATGAATGAATCTACAGTCTGGGCTTGAAAGAAATCAGCCTTGTTTCGCTTCTTCATACCATTTCCATAACAGTACATTATTCGTACATGGTGGTGCGCGTCCCAAATAAACGGATCCTCGGGCCAAAAATGGAACTGTATTTCTGTCCTAGAAAAAGGCACAAACTACTTCACCCAGCGCCGCTCTCCACCGCCGCACACGGACCGATCACAGGCGTTTGTGTTTGTATATCGGGAACCTATGAAACCTGGTTATCAATACATGGTGACTTTGTTCTAATCTCCTGTTATAATATCAGGTCTGGCGCTAAAGCAAGCACAAATCAAGAGTAAGGACTCGAGTGAAACAACCTACCAGCACAACACAACATGAACAACGTTGCTTCTTCTTTATAATCGTGCGTACACGATGCCTCATTGTTATGGGACTTCTCTGGCATTGTAAAAAATACAACCCACAGATTTCATGGGGCCATTAAATAGAGCCAGAGACTTGGCTGTGGTCACGTATATTAATGCCCCAAATGCTTAGTTACATTTCTAAAAGACATTTTACTAGTGCTGAGACCTTCTGGATGGCATGTATTTAGAGGATGGCCTGTGATTGCTCTATAGCGCTTTATTTATTGTTTAGCTGTAGGGAGATCTAACAAGGCCTGAGCTTCCTTCTGCAAGATTATAAAACTTGCACTTAAGGAAGGGTCAAAATGTCAAAAAGGTTAATCACCCAGATCTTTTTACCTGCTGTGGGTCACAATAATCAACACAAACATCCTAAACTATTTCCATGACCATTCTAGTGCACGCCGGGTTGTAATAAACTCCATTCGTCCCTATGGAAAAGACCGACCAGAAATAAAAGTATCCAAAGGAATGAACAGTTTTGGAGGAAAATTTAGTGAACACCACAGAGATCACAATAATATGTGTGGGAGAAATGATAGAACGCTATACTTTAGAGCAGTCCTATATTTAACCTTTGCTTCATTCTTGAATCCATATTCAGTTTGCTGTCCTTCCGTAATTCCTTATTGACTGGTGAAGGAAAAGCTAGAAAAAGGGGAGGAGCTTCCAAACAAGTCTGACCCTAACCCTCAGACCCTTGGGAATGAAGCCTTATACCACGTGTCAAAAACTCGAGGCCCGCGGGCTGAATGCGGGCTGTCATTTTATGTCAGCTTTAAAGGTGTACAATCATCTAATCATACAATCATACAATCAATAAACTACATCTCCCACAAGGCATGCGACTATGTTACCTGCGACGTGACGGCATCCCGCCACTAGAGTGCAGTGTATCCCATTACCGATGGAGAGTTTTCCAATAAGCGGAATTTTCTACAAATTATCCCAAAATGTCCAAGAAGCCAAAGATCGATGCACTTCCAAGAAAGATGGGAAAAGCGCTGTGTGTTTTGTGTTACGAGGCGTCGTCGCTTATCAAACACTATATACTGTCTTATAGTATATACAACTGGCTCTTCGAGGCCCACCATCATGCTGATGTGGACCCACGGTGACAATGAGTTTCACACCCCTGCTCCAGACCCTCAGTCCTGTACACTTCTCCAAAGATCAACATCAACATCTGCATTTATTCTCTTCATCCAGTCTATTTCTACTCTGGTGCCTTCTGCCTGCAATTCTAAGCCTCTGGTCTTAATCTGTGATTTGTTTGTTGTTGTTTATTCTTGTTTTTTTATTTACTTAGGTTTTTTTTGTTCGACCTGCTTGATTCTTGTTCGAACGAACTTTGGATCCGACTTTGAACCTGAACACATAGGAAGACATGTCCATCTTCCAAAACTTATATTGCTATATAACTTTGCTATATAACTATATAACCAATCGTTTGTGTTGACTCGAAACGTTTCTCGACATTTTAACGCAAGACGACGGACGAGAACAGAATTGTTTCAGCATGTGCTCTTTGTGTCGTTAATGCAACCGTCAACATTTTAACCGATTTTTTTTCCTATGCCAAAAAAAAAAAAGGAAAGGGTTCGGCCAGACTTTTCTGGGCCGCGTTTGCAAAACCACATTTACAATCACAACAATTTTGCTAATCATTGTTTTTTTTTTTGTTGTTGCTTTTTTTGTTTTCTTCTGCTGCTCATTATGGGCCAAAAACAAGGCCCTTAATCAAGAGGCTTGTATGGATGGCTTTAATAATTTCCGGTTGTCCAGACGATTTGACTTAACTAAAGTTATGTAATAAAAAGCTTAACTCTCCCTTTTTTTTATTTCAGACACAACATTCCAGCTTTTCCAAAAACCCCTCTGATATCATACGTTATTATGAGGACTCGGTTAAATGCGGTGCAGCCGAAAGCACTAGGGAGGTACAGATGTTAAAGATAACGGGATTGTAATGTGTATAAGAAGTCTGAACATGAAAAAAAAAAACAAAAAAAAAAAACACGCTGTTTTACTGGAGTACTTCTGGCAGTCGGGTTCATGTGTGAGCACATAATGGCTTTTCATTATGACGAACAACAAATAACCAATCAGACCAAAGTGATCAAACCAAGATCTCGTTACTGGAACACAAACAAGTGTACCGGCTCATCAGACGCTTATTCGATGTACTCGTCGATTCGTTTAACCGGCTGTGAAGCCGGCAGATGGAGCCCATATGTGAGGCAACCTTGCATGACTTTACATTGTAAGGCAGATGACTCGTTGGCCCAAAGTCCCAGCTCGAGTGCCAGCCTACCTCGTTTCGCTATTACCTTATGAGGCTTAGAGAACCCAAACTTTATCCAACAGGCCAAATGTTTCATAATACACAGAAATCGTTCTAGCACTTCTTCAGAAGCAGACGTCCTCGGCTCGCATAACTCACGTATGAGACACATGACCTCGCCGAGCCGAACTTTTTCTCAGCCATCTTTCAACCCGGCGGGACTTTCATGTTTACTCGATTGGACTGGATTTCCAACATCATGTAAACACAGGCGGAGGAGGAAAAAAAAACCCTCAGTGTAATTCACAAGAGTTACACAACTACTAATGAGCGCAAACCACACAGCTATAAAGTAAACGAGTGTAGAATTCATCGCAAATTGCCGATATTATTATTACGATTATTTGTATTTTCTTTAGACAAAAATCACTCGATCTACGGGTTCGATAGAAATATCAATTTTACAATATTTCCCAAAGTTCACTATTATTGCAATGCAATGCATTTCAGCACAATGCCTGGAATCAAATTCAATCAAAATCACACCGCAATGCAATATATTAAAAAAATAAATAAATAATCTATTAAAAAACGACTTCTACAAATCCTCGGAGGTTATACACAGCTTCTAGTCTTGGTTTTGTACAGGAGCGGTTTATTTTTTCCCAAAGTCAACTTTATCGGACGAAGCGTATGCCGTGTCCGACTGCGCCGCGTTTTCTTGCGTCCAAAGATAAGATACACGCAGCTGTCTATACTCGAACCGGGAGCCAACAACCACACGGTCATCAAAGAGAAAAAATGCTGCTCAGGTCTCAGCAAACACTTCATATCTCAAAAATACTCGCGAGTTGCGTAAAAAAAGGACTGACGGATCGTCCGGGGAAGGGATGCGAGGGAAGTGATGGACAGATGGAGGTCAGATGGAGGACAGAGAGAGTGGGTGGAGGAAGGAAGGTATTTGCAATTCGGCTTTCGGGTGAGAAAACAGGATTTGATGATGCACCAGGTCACGGATACTCACGTCGGTTCCAGGTTCACCAGGTTCTCCGTCGTCGCCTTTAGGACCCGGAGTTCCTTTGCTTCCCTGAAAGGGACGGGAGAATAAATGACGCTTCAGAGTCTGGACATAATCACGTATAATCGTGTTATTGACCAATACAAGCGATCAAAGTGTTTTGCTTTTCTCCACCCAAACAAGGGTCTCCCCCACCAGGGAATTCAATTTCAATGCTCTTCCCATTGTGTAATAAAAATAAATCCAATAGGGATTTTTATTCATTCATTCCTGCATTTTTTTTTCCTCTGTGCAATAATATTACAAATAAATAATAAAAATGATCAATACCACATTGTTACTTATCTATTTCTGCATTTTTTTGTGTAGTAATACCTTTTTTCTGGGGGTAAAAAAATGCGCCACTACTTTTTATTGATCTATTTCTTCATTTTTCTGTGCAATAATACCTTTTATTGAAAATTGAAAAAATAAGAATAAAAATGTGCTTTTTATTGATATATTTCAACATTGTACTGTGCAATAATACCTTTATTTAAAAAAATAGAAATGTTCAGTACCACATTTTATTATATAAAATGTTTTTGTTATTTAAAAAAAAAAGAAGAAGAAAACATTTATTATTGAAATATTTCTTATTTTTTTACTGGAAACGTGCACGTGCAAACATTCTTTACAATAAAGCTCTTTCTGACCCCGATTCTGAATCAAGAACGAAAGAGGGACATTGTGGTACTTACAGGCTCTCCAGGATCTCCCCTAGGGCCATGATAACCCTATAAGTCAAACATACAAACAAAAACAATGACACATCAACCTTTTAGGAAACAACAGAGCGTTTTTATCGTCACA
Organism: Kryptopterus vitreolus; assembly: GCA_030449085.1. Taxonomy (NCBI): domain Eukaryota; kingdom Metazoa; phylum Chordata; class Actinopteri; order Siluriformes; family Siluridae; genus Kryptopterus; species Kryptopterus vitreolus. The sequence continues at coordinate 9,927,463 of JACRUU010000005.1, read as the reverse complement.
GTAATGATATATTATCCTGTACCTGGAAACCATGGCAACCCTCAGTTCCATTTCCTGGTGGTCCATCTGTTCCCTACAGATTAAAAACCAAAACGTAATCTCAGTGTTCGGAGTGTAATTCGTATCTTTGATTATTTTTTTATGTAAAAAACGAACATACTCTCTCTCCCATAAGGCCTCTGTCTCCTGGAGCGCCTTTGATTCCTCTGGGTCCTTTAGAACCCTAAAAATAAAGGGAAACGATAAACAGTGTGGTTTGTGCAAGACTGCAAAAAATGGCTTGTTTTAATTAAAAACATTTATTTTTTTTTACTTCTTGTCCTGGGGAACCTTCATCGCCACGATAACCTGGAGGGCCAGGCTTTCCGGTCTCACCCTGAAATTTAATAATAAAAAAACAACATTTTATTAAAATTGAAAATGACTGTCAATCTTCTTGATGAATCCATCAATCAAGCAATAAAAATACCCCATAATACATGCATAAGCATAAACTCATGCCCTATTAAAACCTTTCTAGACCTATTCAGACCTATTTTCAACATATGAAAGATGTTGAATCAAAACTTCTACTGAAACCCACTCCAAGCTCCTGTTTAGAAAGATCAACCTTGAGCAGGTTTTCCGCAATGATATCTCCGAACTGAGCTCTGTTCATCTCCTGCTCAATCCTCATAAACCCTCACAATCCCAGCTGTGGAAACAAAACATGGACTTGGCCAGGTGATGATCAGGACCTCGCTGAGATGTAACTGAGATATAAAATTTGGCAAAATCATAAACACAAGGTCATGTAAGAAGTTCTCCATAAAGACTCGCTTGTGCTTCGGACGCACACTCTGGGACATTTAGGGGACTTCCCTAATCAAAGTGTTTTTTTCCCTATTTTGCTGTTTGGCGCGCCAATCCTGGTCATGAATATTCCATTAAAAACGCCACGATGTTCTTTGGAAACGTGAAAAACAATACAATTTCCAGTTCCCATTTTCTCCAGACTCCGCTTCCAAAATCTTATCTTGGGAGGATCGTTTCGTTTTGTCGTCATGGCTGGCCGGTCTATAAAGGCACGTGTGTTTGTCAAATACAAATTTACCACATACAGACCTTAATCATAACTTCTCAAAGGATAAACAAAAAATGAATTGGGTGAATGCGAATTTCCAAAACAATCTCCATAAAACTATTATACTGGATATTAAAACAGTTCCAGAGAAGTCCAGATGTATTGCCGCTGTTCTCCTACATTTGGAATACATATGGAATTTGAAATATCCAATTACGTCCTTTATACAACTGAGGAGTTGAGATTTAAGGGCCTTGCTAAAGGGCCCGACAGCTGAAACTAGGCTGTGATTTGAACTATGCTAATGATGCTGTTTTTTTGTTGGTTTTATGATTGTTTTTAACATTTAACTGTCTGTAATTCAACAATAATTCGAGGCTATTCCAATCGTATATGTGTGATATATTTGTAATACAATACCATATAATATGTTGTATGTAAAGATCTCATCACTGGGATGGAAAATAATTAGCTTTTGCTTGCTTGGCGCAATGAGAGCAGCGTTTTAGGGAGGTGGGGTAGCCCAGTGGTTAAGGTGTTGGACTTTGGACCGGAAGATCACGGGTTCAAACCCCACCACCACCAAGCTGCCACTAGTGGGTCGTCCTTGAGCAAGGCCCTTAACCCTCAATTGCTCAGTTGTAAGTCGCTCTAGATAAGGGCGTCTGCCAAATGCTGTGAATGTAATTTAATGTAATGTTTTCTAAACTTGGGATTCCAAATCAAATCAGCAGTACAACATCAGATTTTCACCGCATTTTCCCAAGCCCTGAGAGATCAGACTTTTCCTGCCATCTATCGTTCTTTTCTCAGATAGTTAACACAAAGCTGGAGGCACACAATTATATGCAGTGTCTTTGGACCTGTTCCGGCATTCCAATGACCCAAAGCCAGCTCCATGAAGATATGCTTTGCATGGGTAGGAAGTTGGGAAAGGCTGCTCTGAAACTCAAACCCTACTGGGACGATTGGATCGCTGACTTCACCCCAGACTTTCCTCGTCTTCATCCTACATCACCTTACTAACACCATTATGTTACTCAATGTCTCAACAAATCTCCCACAATCCAAAATCAATCATGAATTCCAGGCGCGGGTCGAATTAAGCGACTAAATCTCGAATGGGATCTAAAACAAGCCGATATTTCACAAACTGTGTCGGGACACGTGTCTAGTGTTCAACTAACTTAATTAGTAATGCGTCATAAAGCAGAAACAAACTCGTGACTCCATCGAAACTGAACTGTTGGTTTTTTTCGTCCTTTTTATATGCGGCTTTTATTTTTCTTTTTTCGATTTTTATCTTAGTGTAGACAAGGAATATTAAATCTGCATTTTTATGTCCACAGCAATTATATTCCGGTGATTTTAGACTCGTATATGAATGTATGTTTGTAAAGTCAGGAGAAGGTAAGGAGATATGCTGAGTGTGTCAATTCATCCCAAAGGTGTTCAATTACTGTGAATTATGCTCAAGATCTCCAACATCTTTCAATCTGGGCATCGTCACGGAGCTGAATTTGTCATGTTGGAACAATTTGGGAAAAGGAGAAAGCCTATAAGGGGGCACGGTGGCTTAGTGGTTAGCACGTTCGCCTCACACTGCCAGGGTCCAGGTTCGATTCCCGTCTCGGCCATGTGTGTGTGGAGTTTGTGCATGTTCTCCCCGTGCCTCAGGGGGTTGTTCTCCGGTTTCCTCCCCCCGGTCCAAAAAAAAAAAAAAACATGCACGGTAGGTTGATTGGCACCTTGGAAAATTGTCCCTAGTGTATGAATGTGTGTGTGTGTGTGATGGGTTGGCATTCCATCCAGGGTGTATCCTGCCTTAATGCCCATAGACGCCTGAGATAGACACAGACTCCCCGTGACCCGAGAGAAGATCGGATATAGCGGTAGATGAATGAATGAATGAGAAAACCTATATTTTGTGTGAATCCACTTTTTTTTTTCACACACAGTTTGCAGTAAAGAATCTTTGACACTGGGAGAAGATTTAAAAAGATAATAGCTGGCAGTATTATTTTCTATATTATGATCTGATTTTGTATGAAATCCCGATTAGCATGGCTAAATATCGGTTTAGCAACGCTGCAACACGACACAATATGAACTCCAGCAGCTGGCCCCTGAGCGTGACAAGTCCATTTCGAACGGTCCAAACATGGGGACGATACGTGGACTAAATGCAGACTTGGATCAAACTATCAACTATGTTGAGAGATTAAAGCAGCAGAAAGAAAATATCTGCTAATATCTAAAGTCTCCCTTAGATTTGGATGGCGTTAACTGCGATCATCTGGAAATATCAGGAAATTGTAAATCTTCAAAACGAAATAAAGACATGATATTTGTTTTTTCAAATTTTCCCTTTCATATATCTGCTAATGGAAATCAGTATGTCTCCCTACAACATCCAACATCTGCGACTTTAGAAATATGGAGGAAGGGGGAGGTGAAGAAATTCCTGAGCTCTGAGATCATCTCCGTGCTTTCAGCTCTCTTCGAAGATTAGAAGACGCACAAATCACACGGCCTTCGCATATTTCATGTTTTTCATTATTTCATGGTCAAGAGTGATCGGGTGCATGTTAGAAAAAAGAGCAATTTGTTGCTTGAATTGATCACTTACTGGGTCACCACTTAGTCCAGCTGATCCCTCGCGGCCAGGCTCGCCCCGAGGACCTGGCTCACCCTGCGAAAAAAGGTCAAGTGGTCAATTTTATCTTGAGCTAGTTGGAACAGAATCACATGTTCGCCTTGAACTAAATAAAGCTCTTACAAATCGATGTATTTCATCCGAAATGTCTTACAAACCAATGGTGGGAGAAGCAAGGTTGGAATAGAATTGGCTTTTATTAGAATATCCTAAATTTGGCAGCATGTGGTATCAAGGTTGTCGCATTCCCAAATATAATATATTACATTCAACAATTTTCTTCCGTTTCTGTCCTTCCACAGATCCACATTGGTCTCCACAGGCATCATCAAACACACGGGACGCCAAGATACACAATAAACACTGCACTCCTACTGAGGTCTTACTGTTCTGCATGTGAATGAAGAACTCGCCCCCGCTAATCACCACTACATATTTTGATATATTATCATGTTGGAAATGTAATAGATTACAGATTACAAAAAACCCTATTCAAAGTAGTGTAACTTTTCAATGGCTTTATAAAAGTAAATTAATTTAGTACATTTGATTACTTTTGGATTACTTTCATTTGTCCACTAGGTGGCACTTTAAGTTAACATTGTAAGGAAAAAATGTTTCCGTTTACAGGCATGTTTTTTTCCATTTATTTTGTAATTAAATTACATAGTTACATGTAACAAGTTACTCCTCAACTATATATATATATATATATATATATATATATTTATATATAATATATTATATATATATATATATATATATATATATATATAATATAAGTTATGAAGATGCATAACAACTTACAGCTTCGCCTCTTTTTCCTCTGTTCCCACGGGCACCTTGTTCGCCTTTCTCCCCTGGTGTACCCTAAAAAAACGATATAAAAAACGCAATACCGTTTACACAGTACAAGTCTGGCTTGGTCGAATGCCCCGCTGAAAACACAGGTGTCGAAGTAACCGATAAAAAATATGGTAAATATTACTCTTTCGCCTTTCAGGCCGTCTGGTCCTTGTGGGCCCTAAAAGAAAACAGAGAAAACATATGGCTGTTAGATAAGCATTGGACAGAACTATCAAAAAAACTATCGAGCGTTAGCCTAACACAAACATACAAACAAAACACAAGACTTTACTGACACCTGGTGAAGGACAGCTATTAGGGCTGTCAAACGATTAAAATCATGATTAATCGAATGTTTTCAATGTGCCATAAATGAATACTTTTCATGTTTTTAATACTGTAACTAACTGTAACAGATGTTTTAATTATATACATTTCTCTCAAAATCACTTCCTTTAATACAATCATTAATTATTTAATTAATTTATTTATTTTACACTGGAAGTTATTCTTTTAATATTAATTTCTTGTTAATGAATTCATTTCTTGTAAATTTCAATGTTACTTGTTTAAGGGTGGTTTTAAGTGTCAAATATGGGACGTGGCTCCTTTAAGAATTCTGTTCCGGTTGCTTTCCATATAAACTGGTGATACGTTTAGGTTATATGGTAGCGCATTGCGTTCACAAATGAAAAATGCACTTCCATAATACGGATTTTTTAAAATATATATATATATATATATATATACACACACATACACACAAATATTTAATATATATATACATACATCATCTCCTCTTTCGCCCTTTTCCCCGTCAGCTCCTCTTGGTCCTCTGTCACCCTGAAAAATAACATACAAACAATTGAAACGTGGAGCTTGAAAATCGTGGATGTCATGGATTTAATACTACAGTATAAAGATGGATACATTGTGCCCTCAAGGACACAGAACTTGCAGCTTGTTAATGGTGGTGTTTGAACTCTTCCATCAAATCCAACAACCATGAAGTAACCATTTCCCAAAAAACAATGATTCTGCGCTTTGTACCTTCGGTCCATTGGGTCCATAATTCCCAGGTCTCCCTGCTCCACCAGCTAGTCCAGGCTCTCCCTAACAGGAACGCACAATCAGCGTAATTAAATGCCGCAATCTCAAGAAAATGGATTTTATTATCAATTATGGCGGATCAATTTCAGGATCAGAGCGATTTGTGTGTGTGTGTGTGTGTGTGTGTGTGTGTGTGTGTGTGTGTGTGTGTGTGTGTAAATTCCTTACTTTTGCGCCTTTTTGCCCGTAAGGACCAGAGTCTCCTTTTGGTCCAGGATCTCCTTGGCGACCCTTTAAAAAAATAGAGAGAGAGACAGAGAGATAGAGAGAGAGAGAGAGAGAGAGAGAAAAGAGAAATGAAAGAATGTCCTGTAGGATCTAGATTTCTGTCACTAGGTCAGGACTTAAAAGTGACACACAGACAGACAGTCATGCATTTCTATAATCGAGCTCATTAAAGAATGTAAATAAAGTATAAACAGTCTAGTGCATGATCTCAGAGAGTGGCCAGGATGTCAGGTCTGGTAAATGTTTGGCTCTCGGAGAGGCAAACATCCTCGGTCCTGCACTCCAGATGCACGCTGAGCATAAACAGCTGTTAATCGGTCCATAGTGTCTGATTGACAAATAAAAATGCAGGGCTTTGGCTGAAAGGGGGCGGGGCCTAGGGAAATGTATCTCATTCGGCAGTGGGATTAAAAAACGCTGCGTCTTGACCGGCTGTACTGTAGACGCTCCGTAGCCAGACGTAATTCAACAGGTGTTCGACTGATATACACTTCGAGGGGGTGTAAATATTTGTCACGTTCCCATGGCAACACATGCCATATATTAGTATTATAATGGATCGGTGCAGTCTGTTTTTTTTTTGTTTCCTAATGAGGTCATACTGCATAGCAGAACCTATGTGTAAACACAAACACACACACACACACACACACACACACACACACACACACACTTAAGGACAAGCTTTTCACACTTCCACAAAGACATTTCAGACTTACATCCTGCCCAGGTGACCCTTTGCAACCTCGTAGGCCGTCAAACCCTGGTTCCCCCTGTAAGACATAACAAACATAGTCCAGTGTAAATACTGACCTTGATACAGTTAGTACAATATGGAGGAACTGTGTCTCAACTTATTTATCTGAAGCAACTCCTGATTTGACAAACAATGGATTCTGTTTGAATTACAGTATTATGGTATATGATTGCTGGTATATGAGATTGTGTACAGTGTTGGAAATGTGAAAGAATGAATTTCAGTGCTGTAATGTTCATGGAATACCAATGCACAAATATGTGCATTTTTGTTTCCAAAATACAAAACACTCCATGTATGTCGCATTCAATCAAGCAATTTTTGTTTTAATTAATGCTATTTTGAGTTATTTGGTTTGGTGAGTGACAGGAAATGGGAGTCCCACACATTCTTACAATGTTATCACCAACAAAGCTCCGCCCCATCCTGTCCTGCCACGCCCTATCCAATCTGACCTTGCCCCACCCCTTTGTAATAACTATATATGATGTGATAAAAGAAAATAGAGACGATACATATACAATTAAGCCATTTTTTAATGGTTGTGAAACAATAAAAAATTATTTTTCCCCCTTTTTTCAATTTCTATATTTAATAAAAAAGGAAAAATGTGTCATAAATCAATTTTTCAGTCAGAAAAAACTCAACATACATGGGGCAAAAACGTGAACTAATAATTATGGTTTTATATATGAATTAGCAGATTTCTATTTTCATTCTTTTTACTCTACATTTTTTTTTCTCTCCCATTTATTTGTCTTTTAGTTTTTCTATTTTAACAAGTATTTCAATGTGCTCCAGCTGTTGTACAAAAACAGCACACATCTGTCCCTTTTATGTCTGTGTACGAAATATTAAGAACCCGGATCGTGTTGAAATAACGCATCGATTTCCATCAAATTCTACAATGTTGTTATGTTAGAAAAGGGGATTTTGCCGGTTCGTTTTGCACATTCTATCCTTGATCTTTTTACATTTTGCATTTTGCTGAAACATTCACAAAATCGACTAAATATCCAACAAGTCAAAAATTTAAACCCTGAACCTGCAGCAAGACTTTATACATATAAAAAAATGTACCTGAAGATGAACCTGTTTCTTTCTACATTTACTCCACATTTCCTTCTATAATAACCACCACACTTCCGGGAAGGTTGGAAATTCAGGACGTCTTTTTCTTTGTCAGAATTTCAGGTAATAGGGTCAAGTCAGAGTCAGCTCTATAGCAGCTCATTCGTTATCATGCTTTCCAACCCGTGTAAATCATATCTTCATGGATTTGTCCACAGCGGCATCGTCGTGCCCTAACAGAATTGGGTCTGACAGTTCAAGTGCATCCAAAGACGTCCTCTATAAATGCTACCAGATTAGGAAAGAATCCCATATGGATGTAAAAGTCAATACTGTCCCAATACTTTTGCCCATATAACGTAGCTCTCAGGTACAGGGCAGCAGATACGATGCTCATTATAAGGCGTGTACACAATAAGGAGTAATAATTGAACTAACACACACTATAATAGAACCCAAAAACAACCCTCACCTTACGCCCGTCGATTCCATCTCTTCCAGGATGTCCTTTCTCACCCTGCAAGGAATAACAAGACGATGTAACAACAAAACACGAGCTAAACATTTTGACCGCGTGCACATTTTCTTTTTCAGAACGGAAGCCTTACCTTAAATCCCTTGTGGCCTCTTTCTCCCTGAACGAGGAAAAAAAATCCGGATTATATATTATACAGGTATTTAAAATTAATAATAATAATCTCACGCATATGTGCCACATCAGGTCGAGCGTATTTTCTCACCTTGTGTCCTCGGTCTCCTTGGTCTCCCTACGAGAGCAGAAAACGACGCAAATATATGAGAAAGCAATTCCCAAAAGGATAAAAGGAAAAAAAAAACAGGATAAACCCAAATCCAAACCTTCATTCCTTGATAACCGACTGGACCGGTATCACCTGGTTTTCCCTATTAAAAAAAAGATAAAAAATGAAAAATGTTACCAATTATGGATTATCAGTCACTCAACAGATTAAAGGGGCGACTATGAAACCACGTCATCATAACACATTAGGGGGCAAATAAAATTGGTGCTTACAAGTAATAATAATAATAATATTTTTTAAAAATGGCCACGGTTACAACATTGTCTCCGTGTAATCCCTAGATTTGTGTAGGCTTACCCGGGATTAAGGTCCGCCATGTATTTAGAATTATTTTACACTATAAATCCTGGAGCATATACCCAGTTATAAACCACGGCCTTAAGGTAATGGAATTGCTGGCTTCGGAAACATATACTGTTTAATGAGGAACCTGGGTCTTTTCCAGGGCGCCGAGTGAACCTGTAGAACGTAAACGCTCTTACTGTAACAGCTGTCGCTGCTGCAATATGGCTTTTAAGCCGTTCCTAAGTCATTCCAGTGGATCCCACTTCGAAAGAGTCGGCCGGATATGAGATAACTGAAGTGCTGCAACTTGGATCGACTCCACCACGACGTAGAACAGTTCCTAAATGGGTAAAAGTGGGAATCTGTTCCGTGATGGGATGGAGATGTGTAATTGGAGACTTACCGGAGACCCAGCTTCTCCTTTTTCTCCTGGAAGGCCTTGTCTACCGGGCTCACCCTGTGAAAGACAGAACAGGAAGATCAGCGATGCAAAATCCCAAAAGCTGAAATAATGAGTGTGCAACACTTACATTATACCCCGGGGGACCAATGGGTCCAGCATCACCACTGGGTGCCTGTTAAAACAAAATATAATCATATCAAAAACATTATAATAATAATATAATACCACTAAAACCAATGCCAAAGTCTGTGGGAAACACTCACTGTGCAGTCAAAGGAGCAACACTGCAAAAGAAAAAGAAAGGATGTTTATGTATTTATTTATTTATTTATTTTACAAGATTAGAATTGTATTAAATATATATATAAAAAAAGAAAGTACGGACGATCGGAAGACAAAAACGTGACGTACCACATCCTTCGTTTCGTTGTTCTGTTAGAGACGAGAAACAAATGGAATGTTAGCGAGAAATAAAACCGTATTTAGTCCTTTATTATTATGGCTGTCGTGCAATAGAAATAACAATTGCATGATATAGACGGGATTAGAAACGATTTGTTTTTTTTTGTGGACTCACGATCATTTCGATAATCGTGCGGATGGTGTTGAGTTGTGGGGACGTGGTGCTGTCTACGGCGGTGAAGTTCTGCCGGTACCTCGTGTCCGTGGCAATGACGGCCAATCTGGATTCCTAAGAAACGCCATAAAGGGAGAAAAAGAACAAGAAAAGTCTGTGATTCATAATCCGTTTTTATTTAGTGGTTAAAATCCATATCTACAAATATCTCATTTATACTGTATTGTGGACCTTGGTGGTGCTGGGATTTGAACTCACAACTATCTGAATTAACTGTTTAATAGGAAGAGAAATAATCAGGACAAGCTCGGAGGCCGTACCTCCTGGTCGGGGGAGATGGCGACGGAAAACACTTTGATGCCGTGCTGCCGGGCCTCGTTCGCTGCCTCCTGGATCCCTCCACATGGCTCTTTATAACCGCTGATAGGGTGACCGTCCGTCACCACCACGATGTACTTATTCTCATTATAGTACGAGCCACTGGAAAACAGAGTTACTGAGTTATACACAAATATTAGTTCCAGTGTTTGTGGAGATAACAGGCAATATATTTATGTGTGTGTATGTGTGTGTGTGTGTGTGTGTATATGTGTGTGTGCTTTTTCATATTGAATCTATCACAACAGTCTCAATTATTGTACACACTACATTTAATTTATGCTTATTTAAGTTTGCTTAGCAAATTAAGCCCACATCTGGATAATTAGATTTATTAGTAATGTGGTGGATGTAAAGCGCTTTGAGCTTCCAGAAAAGAGCTCTAATTCATTATCATTTTATATAAAATGTAATGAATTAGTATTATTGTTATTAATAATATATTTAAGGATATTTAATGACTCCATGATTCCATGAACCATGATTAACCAATGATTAACCAGACATACAATGGATCTTAAAAGGATGGAAAAAAAGTTCTGATATATGGTGGCATATAGTGGTCTTTATGAGATTTTTTTTTTGGAGAAAATGTTGAGAAAATTGTGAGAAAAGTTTGAGAAACTATTGAGAAATTTTTGAAAAATGTTGAAAAATGTTTGAGAAAATGTTGAAAATTTTTTGAGAAAATGTTGAGAAAATTGTGAGAAAATGGTGAGAAAAAGGTGAGAAAATTGTGAGAAAATGGTGAGAAAATGTTGAGAAAAAGGTGAGAAAATGGTGAGAAAATGTTGAGAAAATGTTGAGAAAATGTTGAGAAAATGTTGAGAAAAGTTGGAGAAACTGTTGAGAAATTTTTGAAAACTTTTTGAGAAAATTGTGAGAAAATTGTGAGAAAAAAAGGCATAAAAAATGTTAAGGAAAAAAATAAACACTTAGCATTTTGTGCCTCAAAAATTGGTATTTTTATTTCCTCTGGAGTAAAAATGTTTTCTCAAAAGTTTCAAGTTATAAATAGTGATTCATAAAAATGTGACTTTTATACACTCTCTCTTTCCAACTTTTTAAAAAAGATCATCCGTAAAATATCGCTGCATATCAGACCCTGATCCTTTTATCTAGTCAAATTATATTTTTTACATCTGGACAGATGTCCATTTTTTTTATATAAAAGCATCCGAACTCAACTTAGTCGCCTTTAAACGCGTGAGGTGAAATTAGTTACTCGAAAGTACAACAAAAGCATTGAGACACATGAGTTTTCCAGTCTATGGTCTTCTTTTCCAAACTGTAAACACACTATTGTATAAAATGTCCCTTGTATAGAAATTCTATCTTTAAACAGAATGATAACTCCTCTCCTGTGCACAAAGCCGACTCCATCATGCTGCTTTGCTTTGCATGGGTTGCATGACTATAGGACTCTGACCTCGACCCCTAGCGGGATAAATTGGAACCAGACCTCCTCACATCAGTTCGTGACCTTAGTATTACATTTACAGCGTTTTTGCAGACGCTCGTATTCAGAGCTACTAAGTGAGAAATGAAGGCGGTGTTCAGGGGCCCACTAGTGGCATCTATATTGTATATGTTGCATTCTTTCATTGTGGGTCTGCAATTTGAATAGGAATATAAATATTCCGCAGGCCTTTACATACCCTATGAGCAGCTCTGCAACCCCCTGCTTAATGGCGCAGTCGGTGTACGTTCCCTTGCCGATGTACTTGATGGCGTCGATGGCGTTTTTCAGGGTGGTACGACCCGTAGGGGTCATCTCTGCCAAACCTCTCACCAGCTCCACCTCATCGCTGTAGTGCAGCGCTCCAGAATTCCAGGTTATGTAGCGGTCACATGGTTGGCGACTTGGTGATGCAACAAAAACAGGACACTCGTTAGTATCATAATGATGTTCAAATGGTAATTAGTGAGGCTGAGAACGCTGGGAGGATTCATTCGATTGGTTATTGCAGTGCATAATTGGGGTTTACATGGTGTATTTGTATACATACGTGTCCTTGAATTCGTCGATAAAACGCTTGGCGAAGTCTTTGATCTTGTTGACGTAGTACTGTGCCACTCCTCTGAGGGCCACGCTCTCCGACGTATCCAGCACAAAGAACAAGTCCACGGGGCATTCTGTATAACGAGAGGAATGATGAACAGTGAACACAAACCTGCAAACCTGCTAAATCTTACACTATGTACGTATTGACATATTCATTATAACTGTTCATAATGCTACTTTGGTGCAGAACGTCATGTTCATTCAGTTCACTGAAGAGTACCCAAAAAAATGATGCTCAATGACTCAATAACGATCGGCCACCATCTTTCCTAACTAATGATGGGATGTGCATCACATGATCTAGTCACGTGACTCCTAAGTGGTAGTAGAAGTCAAAGAAAATCAATGCACGCAAGTTTTGACTTGATGTTTTCTAACACGGGCCGTTTAATCTGTCGAGCAAAATAATAATAAGCAAAAAATAAATAAATAAATATTCTAATCCTGCTCACATCTCAAACCACAAATCATCATGATGATCACCACGTTCTTTTTTAACGTCCTTTGCTCTACCATAGGCTCTATATGAGATCTGGCGTCTCATCCATGCTTTACGCAGCATCACTGCAATCCCCGACTTCACCATTACATTGCAGGGTTTAATCCCCGCTCATCATACATTGTCTCAGAGCGCACCATGTATTTCTTTAAGCAGGTCGTGCTTAATTCTAACTCAGAAAACAGTGTAGATTAAAGCGATCAGTGCAGAAAATAGCGAGTGCGTATACGCGCAACGGAAACGTCTCCAAACGTAACGCATTTACGCTGAGGTTTTCAAACTCACACGCACAATAAATAAATAAATAAATAACTCGCATGCTAAAATAGAAAATAAGAAGACCATTACCTCTGAATTTAATTTTGTCCTGGGCCAACAATCCTGCCCACGCCGAGCAAAAGAGAAGAGCCGCTAGCAGGAGCCGATTTTGCGCCATGGCTCGTTGTGCGGTGTCTTTGCACGGCGGTGGTGACCGTGCAAAGCGGTGACTGGGGAAGAGCAGTGAAACCTCGTGATGTCGGAAAGGATTATTCTTATTTTGCTATTCTTTTTTTTTTGGTTTTTTGATGGGTTTTAATGGCTGAAGTAGCGGATTAAGGACGGCGGGATGGCGCGTCCGCTTCAGTACGCAGGACCACAGGAGCGACTTAAAGCCCAGCCCCAGGTTATCAAGGAGGAGGAGTTCAGCACCAACCTCCCTCCATTCTCAACTGCAATGGACTTATTTTCCCTCTTCACTACAGTTATTTTAAAGAAGAATAATAAGGGATTTTTTTAATATGTGGAAATGGTGTTTTGGTTGGTGTTGGTTTTAGTGTATATCTGGGGACCTCAGTAAGATTTCTGTGGGCCACTAATGAACCTGCAAGTCCTCCCCATTCATCTCCACACACACTTTCTTCATCATCCTGTCCTAAAAATCAATCTAAAGTAATTCTAATATCTTGTGCCAGACACATACGACTACTGATCGTAGACAGAAGTGTCAGTAAAAGAGCTGAAGTGTTTCTGGGACATCTCGGAATGTTAGATTAGTGAGGTAACAAGAAAAAAAAAGGATCCACAAACAGATTCCGAGAGAAAGAATGAAAAACGAGGCTTTCTGAAGACGGATCGCTGCTGCACAATGGATCAGCCTTCTGAACATCTGCTTCTCTTCAACATTAGGCCTGCAACCTGCAAGTCGCCGAGTGCCAAAAAGCGGGAGGGGACTGGCCGGGGAGAAACAGAAAAGTCACCCCTTGAGCTTTTACAATCCCGGTCTTGGAAGAGAAACAGCGCCACCAACATGTGCTTTATAAGTATGAGTCGTTCTATTTTTGCAAACCCATACAAACCCAATTACTTATTTCTATATTTCGATGTGTGGAGAGAGAGAGAGAGAGAGAGAGAGAGAGAAACGGGGGGGGGGGGGGTGGGGGATCTAATTAAAACATTGCGGCTTTTTTTCATGTTCGTTCCTATATTTATATGACAGATTAATTCTCAAAATGGCCATGAATATAGTATATATATATATATATATATATATATATATATATGTATATATATGTATATATATATATATATATATAATGTTTAATAGCAGCTAATAGCATTAAAAAAAACAAAAAAAAAACATATATCATTTGGGAGATGTAATGAAGTCAGGCTTGCCACACTGGGCCCATTATGTATGCGGCGTTATGAACAGTGAATAAAAACTGAAGGAAAGTCTGAACAGGACAGGAACGTTCCCATGCTAACCGTAAGCTGTGACTGTACCCAGGACTGCAATGGAAGATGAGGTAAAGGAGAAACTTATTGGTGGCGACGTCGCCTAAGGAAACAAGAAACGCCAGTGTGTGTGTTAAACCCTGTAGGTGGCATAAAAAAAACGAGCGTTCGTTCTGGTGTGTTTATGGCGAGATTTGTCTGTCACGGTACGCATGAACGGATACGCGATTGTCAGATTGCGCGTGAATCAGAATGTTTGTGTTGTTGTTTTTGAAGGAAACCAGTTGCTCGGTGGCGAGCAATTAGATCTCTCCCGGCACAACACGCTTTTTCTTTTTTTTTTTTTGGACAATTCTATTACTGACGAGAGCGGGCTTCTTTTTTTTTTTTTTTCCACTGATCTCATGCTTCTGCTGTTTTCTCTCTTTTTTTCAGCCCATGAAAGTTTTTTTGGACCGAGAAGGAAGAACAGGAAAGGAAAAGCCATCTGGTACTAATCAGCATTTAATACTGGAGGCTCAGTGTAAATCTGGAGAGATTCTGGCAGCTGCAGGCCGGCTTTCATTCACTGGAACTTTGCTGTGTGTCTACAGTAATGTGTGGGTGGACGAGCGGGGACGGAATACGGGGTCAGGAACATCAGTCGAATCGCCTTTTACTCGGATATTTTTCCTTTTTTTGTGTACACTTTTAGTAGCAGAATCCTATTTCTGCACTTGAACTACAGCAGCATGTCAAGTAAACAAGTATTACAAATCAAAGCTCTTCAAAATAATTGAAAAGTTTATATAAAAAAAAAAAAAACATTAATGCATCGAAAAATGCCTGTCCAGGCCCCTGCATGATTGAAACAGATTGTCCCTTCGCTGCACCGCAAAATAACCTATAAATTGTTTATCCCTCAAAGACAAGGATAAAACATCACATGTGTGTTTATACAGCGCTGTGTACATGAGCAGTCTCGGAATACATATACAATTACCTGGTGAGTATACATGACATGTTTCGCACATGTAAACACAGCGGCGTCCGTTTCTCCCGTAACGCCGGGAATGGGGAAGCCTGGACTCGATCCCAGGAATACCGCGAGTGACGTCGGAATATATCCTGAAAGAGACACACGGTTCGACAATATGCACGTTACGACCTGTAATAAAGTGGTAATGCGACACCCTTGCAACATGGCGTATTTCATAATAAAACCTGCCATCTTTTCTTTTCCCCACGTCTTACAATTGTCAGACCTTGTTACAATTATTATTATGCTCCCGGCATTTGTTTATCTCTATAAAACATGACTCCCATGCATTTAATCTTTTCATCCTGATTTTTTTTAGCTATCTAGCTAGCAGACGGTGGTTGAAATGTATTGATTGTATACCTCCACTGTCCATTTTTACGTTTTATTCTCCCTTGAGAGCTTCTTCGCGCACTCCTTCCAGCCAATCAGGCCTCCTGCTACTGCTATTTCAGAAATAGCCTATAAATGAGATCAAGGCTATGAATGGCTTTTTCCTCCACAGTGTGACTTTCCCCAAAAGTTGCTCATCCAACGACGCTTATTTACCGACCGCAGTATATTTACTTTACGGCTCATTTAAACTTTGTGGCAACGTCATCGTCGTTTCCCAAAGCATCCGTTTTCATGGTTCAACATTATGACACCAAAAAAAACCCCAAAACAACGGTGTTTCTAAATGTAGCAAATTTCAACGCCATATTAGTATGGACACGGCCTGATCGTGATCCTCAATCCTTCTGCCCATTCTAATCCTAATGCCCTGCTTATGCCCGGAACTTCCTGTACGTGTAAATTCACTTTAAATCTTTTCACGCCGAAAAAAACAAACAAAAACAAAGGAATGCCGCGGACAGAAATCGCTCAAATGACATCAAAACGCCTGTATTTTCACCCTGGATGACCTGAACTACCATGAAGAGAGGGATCCAATGGAAGAAAGAAGACATAGCACAAACAAACAAACATGGGCAACTATGGAAACCATGATAATGGGCTAGACTTATAGTTAGAACTATCTGGGAAACTTGGAACAGGAAAAAAAAATGCAGAATTTAAATTCTGTGAGTCAAAAATAACAAACAAACACAGGTGTGCAAAATTAAACAGGAAAGAGCATAGAAGGCAGAATTCAAATTGTCGGTACGGGTGTGTTCACCTGGTCTGGAGGGGAAAAGTCCAAGATGGCCTTGATGATGGGTGCCGTCTAGTAGTCTGGAGGGACTTTTTCTGACTAAGTGCTCTTCATTCATTCGTTTATCTTCTAGCGCTTTATCCGATCTTCCCTCGGGTCACGGGGAGTCTGTGCCTATCTCAAGCGTCTATGGGCATTAAGGCAGGATACACCCTGGATGGAATGCCAACCCATCGCAGGACACACACTCACAACCACACACACACACATTCATACACTAGGGACAATTTTACAAGGTGCCAATCAACCTACCGTGTATGTTTTTGGACCGGTGGGAGGAAACCGGAGAACCCGGAGAAAAACCCGCTGAGGCACGGGGAGAACATGCACAAACTCCACACACACATGGCCGAGACGGGAATCAAACCCGGATCCTGGCGGTGTGAGCCGAACGTACTAACCACTAAGTGCTCTTGTCATAAGCAATTTATGCCAAAGTCTACTTCACTAAAAAGTTGATGAGTTTTTGATTCCGGGTTTGAAGTAAATTACTTGAATAAAATCAAGGCAGAAAAAAATGGGATATAAATGTCCATTTAATTCATGTTGCAGTGAACGATGTCTCAAAGCAGCATTACAGATAATGAAGAATGAAATATCCGTGACATCCGTGACAGGGTCATGTGACATGTCTAACCGCTCGGCACACCGACGGGAGTCGGACGATGGATAATTTGATGATGTCACGTGCATCACTGGCCCCGCCCCCTCCAGTGCTTTTTTGGTGTCTAAAAACTCGTCGCTCTGAACGAGCTAGCATTTCGAAGTCAACGCTAAATATTAAAGGGACCAGGTTGTAAGGGGGTCACGCCCGGAGCTGCGCTTTGATCGGCAAACATCACTCATGTCTAGGCTTGTTTTTGATCTCCGGCTTGTTGCCATCACCAACATACAATTCAACTGCGTGCAGAACGTTTTGCGAGGAAGAACTGATGCAAAGATTCGCCACAAAACCCGCGCCTTCGATCTTTAATCAGCGTTTGAGTGATTAATATTATCCTTATAATAGGTTGGTTTGCTACGAGTCACTATGGAGTTTTTCCGAGCGAAACGATCATAGGAAAATCAGAGCCATAATAAATCATAACACACTGGATGCTGTTTGTATTTTTATTTGTCACTATTTTACGAGCATTAATTCCCTCTTTCTCAGCCCACTTGGAATTTTATGTACTAAAAGGAGCATCGTAGACGATTTGGACGCGAGCAACTTTTTCATTCTCAGGAGATCGATTCGTAAAAACTGAACGGGTTCAAATTCGACCAACAAATATGAACCAGACCACATTTTTATTTACTGCTTTCTTCGTTTGAGGGATACTAAGGAAATTCAGCAGAAAGAGAACTGATTTATTATGTGATATATTAAATCAGCACCATATGGAGCGCTCAGCTGTGAATAATTATCGCCAAGCGTTATTAAAAATGCAGAAGTTTTTGTTAGGACTAATTGCTCCATTATTAGCCATTATTGGAGATGATGATGACGGTCACATAAACATGCGTCATTCACACAAACAATGCGAACAAAAGTGTCGTCTTTCTAATCGACACGATCGATGCAGGGCTCACCAAAAGTTTGGGAAGCATGTTACGGTGTTTGGAAGACTCACGCCTGCCCCCTGTTGTTTCAACACGGTACAACAAGTATAAAACAAACACATAAAGATGACGGACTGGAAGGAAGTTCCGGAGAGACATTTCTGCATCGTATAGAAGCGCTTGATGATTATGATGATGATGATAATGATGATGCTCAAAAACTGTCTCACAGACACAAACAAACATGAAACTGGAATCGCAATGGTTGGATTTGGAGCAAAGACCTTTTTAAAGACTTGTCCGGGGTGAAAAGAACCAACATGGCAACCCATTCAACACCATGCAACATTCCAACCATTTATATGTATAGCACTTAGCAGATGCTCTTATCCAGAGCGACTTATAACTGAAGGTTAAAGGTCTTGCTCAAGGGCCCCCTAGTGGCCGCTCGGTGATGTTGGTGATTTAAACTTGCCCAAAGAAAATAAACGTAGAAGTTTTTATTTGAGCGGCAAGTATTCCACTTTCCATTTTCAGGGTTTGTATGATTTGTTATTGTCGTTTCGTATTTGTTATTTGCTTTTGTGTTTGTTGTTATTTTGTTTTCAGGTTTGTTCTTGTATTTGTTATTTCCTTTTTGCATATTTTATTTTTTTGTTTTTTTATTTTATCTTTGTTTTTCGTTTCTTTCCATTTTTTTTTCTTTTTTGTTTTGTGTGCATATTTATTTTGTGATTTGTTCACGTGTTTTGCCCTTTCTCATTACCTGCCCAGTCACTGCACCTAAATCCTAAATGAACCGCTCCGGGATTCCACCGGATCACAAGATACATAGTGAAAAACACTTTTGGCAAGTTTTCCCCAGAGGCGTCATTTCATCTTATTCTTCATTCCATATCATTGTCTGGTCTGAGTGAATCTTCTCATGAAACGCACAGATTGTGTACATGTGTGTGAAGACATTGGACGAGTATGTTTATTCGCCGTTTGCTGCCTAGTGTTCTAAAGGAAGATATCATTCCTGGAGAGTAATCCAAAAAAGCGACCGTAAACATTTATGGGATGTGAGAAAAACCAGGTACGTGAGCTGGACTATGAGAGAGAGAGAGAGAGAGAGAGAGAGAAGCGGTAATGGATTATAAAAATAAATAAATAAATGTACAGAAAACGTATCTGGTTTTAACACGCCTGGATACAACGCTACCTTCTCTTTAACGTCAGAGCTGCTCAGGCTTTGTGAGACTAGAAGCACCGCGATGGGTCTATTAATGCGGAGCTGCAATCTGTCAAACAGATGTGGAGACGCAGGAACGAAATGTCCCTTATTCTCCCCAGACGCTCCGTCCGATAGCCTGTTCAGGGCTGCAGAGCTCTGCCAAACACACACACACACACACACACACACACACACACACACACACACACAGGATTAACACTAGGTTAAGATCAGATGCCCACCAAGTTTCCCTCAGAAAAATCTCACTTGTGCCAAAATTCATTAAAACACAAAGTAAACATGTTGCGTTTGTTTGTTTGTTTTTCATCGAACACGAGTCCAATTAAGTTCTCTTGCTCAGAAATGCCCTTTTTCTGAAGAACCAATGAAAGAATGAAGGCCGAACATGTGTTCAGCGTGTGAAAGCTTCTGTTGTTGTTGTTGTTGTTGTGGTGAGGTTGAGGGACAAAGAAGCTCGTCAGGTTTGGCGCCAAATATTACAGCGGAAATAGTTCTAGATAAATGTGACGCTCCTATAGGAAGAAAAACGACTAAAAAAAAGTTTGTGGACACGTGATCGGGGTCGTACACGGGGTTTTTTTTTGTGGGGGGGGGGGGGGTCGTATGGGGGGTTCGGGGCTTTAGTCTCCTGCTGGTGTTACAGTCACCTCCACAATGAATTCTTCATTCTTCTGGGAGGACGGATAGCGGATTCTGGAATGTGCTTCTGGAGACTTGTGCTGATCCTAAAACAGTGTAGGAGTGATTCAGGGATAGGAGTACAGGTCCAATTCATCCCAAAAGAAGGAAGAGATGAGAAGAGAAGAAGAGGGAAGAGGAGAGGGGAGACGGTACAAAAAAGAGAAGAAAAAAGAGAAAGGGTGGGGGGAGAGAAGACAAGAGAGAAGGAGAAGAATAAAGAAGAGTTCAGGGGAAAAGAAGAAAATAAAACAGAGAAGATACGAGGAGAAGGAGAAAACGGGGGGAAAGAAGAGAAGGGACAAGAGATGAAAAGAGAAGAAGAGTAGAAACTACAAAGGAGAGGAGGTGAAGAGGAGAAAAGAAAGGGGGCATGAAAAGAAGAGGTAAAAAGAGAAGAAGAAGCAAAGAGATGAAAAGAAATGAGACAAGAGAAGGTAGAAAAAAGACTGGATGAAAAGAGAAGAAAAAAAGCGAATGGGGGAAGGAAAAAGAAGAGTCAAAAAGAGAAGACAACGGAGAAGAGAATGGGAAGGAAAGAATAAAGAAGAGGGGGAAAAAGAGATAGAATGGAGGAGAAAGAACAGATGGAAAGAAGAGGTCAAAAGAGAAGGATAAGCGATGAAAAGGAAAAGGGGAAATACGGAGATAAAAAGACACGGACTAAAGAAAGAAGAGAACAAAAAATAGGGACATGGATAAATATAGGGTAATATAAGGGCCGTGCTCAGGGGTCCGACAGTCGCTTGAACCCCAACCTTCTGATCACTAACACGGGGGTCACTGATCTCCTACATCCCTCATTCACATATGCCAACTGGTCTGGAAACTGGGAGCAGAGCGCAGCAGTGATACTGCGACCCCTGGGGCACACATAAGGGTTAAGGGCCTTGCTCAGGGGCCGATACCGGGCCCCCGACCTTAACCCGTGAAAAGTATGGAGGGAGTGTTTGAGGAGGAAAATTCAGAGACTTTATAGTGTACATGAACAAGTGCGTTCCTCCTCATGGAGCATTATAACACCACAGTGACATTATGAGCTTCTTCAGCAGGACCCGAGACCCCCGAATCCCCGCCGTATCGTCCCCTCTCGTACCCTCGCCAGAATTCATAGTCAAAACATCCTCACGATGTTCTTTTTCCACAAAAGTATCCCAAATGAAATAACGCTTGGGTTGGGAATATTCGTTTTTTTTTTTCTCCTTTTCTTTTCTTCCCCACCCTGTACAGTCCCGATTTCTTGTGTCGTCTGGCTCGCGAATTAAAAACAGGAAATGCACGTGAGGAGGCAATCAGGCGTTCGATTTCGATCTAACGAGCCGGCTCTGGGGAGACGGACTTCCTCTAGATAGTGCATCAGCCTTGAGAAAGTATGCAGCGAGGTTTCACTTTCGTCACATGAGAGTGAGGCTCCCCAGGTACCTCCTATACCAGGGGTCACCAACGTGGTGCCCTGGGCACCAGGTAGCCCCCAAGGAGCACATGAGTAGCTCTCAGGCTTGCTATAAAAAGTGCACAACTCATCAGTGAGATGCGTCTATAATGTAAAATGTAGTTAATTCGTTGTTGATAGTCACTGTCAAGTGTATTTACATAGATAAATGAGTATCATTAATAATAATAATAATAATAATAATATATAACTAAAGGTAAATTTGTTATTTCAGAGGAGTATTTCAAACTGGTAGCCCTTTATATGACTCGGTGTCCATGTAGTAGCTCTCAGTTACAAAAAGGTTGGTGATCCCTGTCCTATACAGATTCACTGCCTCCTAGTGGAAACAAGAGGAATTGCAGAGACCTGGAGCTTGTTACGATTCGAATAGCATTTATTTCTCACATATACGTTACAGCACAGATAAAATTGTATATCCCAGCTTGCTTTTGGAAGCGCAGGGTCATATATGATACACAGCCCCCCCCCCTGGAGCCCAAGGGCCTTGCTTGAGGACCCAATAGTGGCAGATTGGCAATACCGGAGCTGGTCGAGTTACCCTCTCCTTTACATTCTTTTCATACTGGTTCATCTTCAAGAAGTTCCCACAAACTCGGATCTGCCACTGATTAAGGCATTCGCTTCCGGGCCAGAAGGTCACATGTTCAAATCACCACCACCACCACCACCACGATGCCACTAGTGGGCCCATTATGGAACCATTCATTCATTCATCTTCTACCGCTTTATCTGATCTTCCGTCTTCCCTTCCCTATCTGTATAGGTGTCTATGGGCATTAAGGCAGGATACACCCTGGATGGAATGCCAACCCATCGCACACACACCCACATCACCAACCGACATCGCAGGACACACACCACACACACACACTCACACTCACAACACACATTCGTACACTAGGGACAATTTGCCAATCAACCTACCGTATGCATGTTTTTGGACCGGGGGAGGAAACCGGAGAAGAGAAAAAACCCCTGAGGCACGGGGAGAACATGCACAAACTCCACACACACATGGCCGAGACGGGAATCGAACCCGGACCCTGGCGGTGTGAGGTGAACGTGCTAACCACTAAGCCACCGTGCCTTATGGAACCAAATCCCATAAATATAAATTTACCGGGGCTCATCTAGCTCAAGTAAGGGAAAGAAAATACACATTTACATTTACAGCATTTGGCAGACGCCCTTATCCAGAGCGACTTACAACTGAGGGTTAAGGGCCTTGCTCAAGGGCCCACTAGTGGCAGCTTGGTGGTGGTGGTGGGGTTTGAACCCGTGATTTTCCGGTCCAGAGTCCAACACCTTAAGCACCTCCCTAAATGTATATGTAAATGTAAATAAAAATGTATTGCATGCATCCATAAGACCATAAGTAGTTGTGGGCCTCCAAATCTGTGGTTAAGTATGGCCGGGAAAATGCAGCTGTCCAAATACGTTTGCCCATATAGTGTATATGTATAAATACAAGCTGGATGATTATACACTGGGAGCTATAAATGTAAATTATAGCAGCTCTTTATAAACAGCGACTCCCGAGCGCTTCTAATATTCAACCTTATATAATACGCCTTCGCCGCTTATGCTTATACCCATCGCACGCTACAGCAGGAGTGTTCATCTCACCTCTCGCACACACTCGGTGGATTTGAATCTCGTTTTAGTGAAAAAAAATCCCGTCCTCGCCGTGATATTTTTCCACAGAAGCGTCAAAAAAAAAAAATAAATAAATAAATAAAGCCAGTGATTTCATTAGAAAATAGCTGGAAAGCATTGCTGTTTGAGAAATCCTTTTTTTGGCAGCGTGTCTTGCTGGAAAAGGTTTCCGGATTCTCATCCAAGCGAGGAAAAAAAAAAAATGTCATGCTACTGAAATCCAAAGACGTCCTTTTTTTTTTTACGATTGCTTCCAAGTTCAGAGATTACATTCAGTAGGATTAAAGAAAAAAAAGGTCATCTCATTGATGTCCTTTTCTTTAAGTCGTTGTAAGAATTTTTATTATATAAATGAGACGAATTAAAACCTTCAACATGACATTTACTGGGATTAGAAAAGTTTTTAATCACTAAACATTCATTTTATCGATGCGCCAAGTCTCCACCCTGACGCACTGATCCGGGAATTAGAACAGTCCGTGTGGAAACACGGCAAAAGCTCCGTTTGGTGATTTATGACATTTAAAATGACCTTCAAACATTTCAATATTAATAAAAAATATAGATTGTGTCTTCATGCTCAATGTTGTGTTTGGTTTCACTAATAATAATAATTATTATTATAAATGCAACTGATCACTAGTTACACAACCATAAACGAGGACGGCGGACTCTATTGCATAACTGTGAACGAGAACAAAAAAGTCAATGTTAATGAGTCTAGGATAAACATTAAGGATAAAGATCAAACACAAAGGTACCTGATAAGCAAAAGTGCAATGATGTTGTGGAGGGGAGAAATACACTGCGTTGTACAATGCAAA
Organism: Kryptopterus vitreolus; assembly: GCA_030449085.1. Classification (NCBI taxonomy): domain Eukaryota; kingdom Metazoa; phylum Chordata; class Actinopteri; order Siluriformes; family Siluridae; genus Kryptopterus; species Kryptopterus vitreolus. The sequence continues at coordinate 9,903,382 of JACRUU010000005.1, read as the reverse complement.
GGAAAGGAAAAAAGAAAAAAAAAACAGCCGTGTGGGTGTAAAAGATGAAAGTTCAAAACCCTTTAGCCCTTGATCATTTGTTTTCAATGGCGCAACACCAGCATCTTATATAATAGTTTGCTGAGTCTATAATGCTGCCATGATGGTATGGATGACGGACTTTTCCTTCATTTTCTTCATTCATTTTCTATCCAATCCTGACCCATTATTATTATTATTATTATTATTATTATTATCGCCTGGTCCCTGCTGCAGACGAACATCCTCATGACATAGTAGTGCCACCACCACCACCATGTTACAGTGCAGTCATGGTGTGTCCTGAGTGCCTTTACCTTTCATCCAAATAGGTTTCATTTTTGGTTTCATCCGAGAAAAAAAGTCTTCATCAGTGTTTTATGGAAACACTTCGGGATATTCAGGGCAGTTTTGTGTACAGCTTGGGAGAACGCGCTTTCAGGAACAGCCGATCGCACACAAAGTCCTAAATCCTAAAACAGTCTTTCCGTGATGTGGAAACGCCATGGTCATAACACGAAGGGCGTTGTGCTCAAGGCCACAACCCGGGTCCTAATGCCAAAAAGACCCAGAAGTTGGGATATGACCTTAAAAAAAAAAGACCTCAAACAGAGCAAAAGATGGGATTTGCCCTCAGGACCCCAAAGTCAAGACGTATAGAAACCCAGAAGCTGGGACTTGACCTCATAAACCCCAGAAGCTGGGACTTGACCTCATAAACCCCAGAAGCTGGGATTTGACCTTATAAAAAAAGACCTCAAAAAGACCAAAAGATGGGATTTGCCCTCAGAACCCCAAAATCAAGACATATAGAACCCCAGAAGCTGGGACTTGACCTCATAAACCCCAGAAGCTGGGACTTGACCTCATAAACCCCAGAAGCTGGGACTTGACCTCATAAACCTCAGAAGCTGGGACTTGACCTCATAAACCCCAGAAGCTGGGACTTGACCTCATAAACCTCAGAAGCTGGGACTTGACCTCATAAACCTCAGAAGCTGGGACTTGACCTCATAAACCCCAGCAGATGGGACTTGACCTCATAAATCCCAGAATCTGGGATTTGACCCTAACAAACCCCAAAATCCAGGACGTGACCTCATAAACGCCAGAAGCTGCGAGTTTATTGCATACAATGTTTTTTTTCTAACCTTACCATCAAACAAAATGATATTATATACTAATACTTATATACATGTTTAAATTGAGTACACATCCAGCCGTCACTGCGTTCTACCCCCGGTGAACTTCGGCCTTATGTTCTTGGCACATGCAGCGGCTGCGCGATAAGCGGCGGTCGCTCAACTCTCTACTGTGTACACATTTTGCATAACGTCAGAGCCTCCGTTCGATTTTGAGGCCGGACACAACACGAAACGCAATCCGAAACCATTCGGAGCAAAGTTTTATTACTGAACTCACAAAATAATAATAATAAAATATGACAATAAATCAGCATTTCGACTACAATAATATTATAAAACACATTTCTTCTACAGTGGTTGAACTACAGAGTCATAAAATACATATGTACAGAAGGATGACGGTAGTAAAGCACTGAGACTTTCTCCAGCCAAGTCCGGTTCAAATCCAGTTCCACGGATTTACACGGGTCGTAGAACTCGGCCCTCAGCACTATTGAACACTATATAAGCTTTTGGGACGAATTGGAAGGCACCCCAGGCCTCCTCCTCCTCCACGTCCTCCCACACCAAAAATCAATCGTGGAAAAACCATCCGGGAAGAGTTCGGATTACGACCGTGATTTAACGAGGAATAGGACATTAAAGAAAAATGGAATAAAAGCACACCGAGGTGTTTCACCAGCATTCGTCTATATAATGTATAGATCAAATTCACCATGGCACCCGGGCCCTATAGAGGTCTATATCATTGTTTGATTGAACTAATAAATAATATATACAAAAAAAAAAATACCACAATCAAATCAGCCCAATTATACATTACATATATTACAATTACGCGTTGGCGTTGGCGAGAGCGGGCGTGGTTAGTCTTCCTCGCTGCTGCACGAGCCGCTGGAGCTGTACGAGCTGTCGTTGCACTCGGCTATGTACGGAAACTTGTACACGGAGGGGTTGAGTTTGGGCACCCAGGCGCGCGGGACCAGGTACGTCGCCAGGTTAAACAAATCCACAAACACTTTGTAACGGTCACTACAAAGAAAGAAAAATAATAATATATATAATAATAATAATAATAATAATAATAATAATAATAACATTATAATAATTAGAGATCTATTATTGGACATTTTACTTAGTAGCAGTAATAATAATAATAATAATAATAATAATAATAATAATAATAATTCTGACAGATATATTTATTATGGGACAATTTGCTTAGTAGTAGCAATAAGAATTATAATAATAATAATAATAATAATAATAATAATAATAATAATAATAATAATAATTATTATTATTATTATTATTGTTCATTTATTTATGTATTTATTATTGTTATAATATAATAATAATAATAATAATAATAATAATAATAATAACAACAACAATGATAATAATAATAATAATAATAATAATAATAGTAATGATAGTTATAATAATTTTGACAGATATATTTATTTATGGGACATTTTGATTAGTAGTAATAATTAAATAATAATAATAATAATAATAATAATAATAATAATAACAACAACAACGATAATAATAATAGTAATAATAATTTTGACAGACCTATTTTTTATTGGACATTTTTTCCTAGTAGTACTAATAATAATAATAATAATAATAATAATAATAATAATAATAATAGCAATAACATTAATAATAATTATGACAGACCTATTTATTATGGGATATTTTGCTTAGTAACAACAACAACAACAACAACAATAATAATGGATTGGCAGACCAGTACAGTATTAGAAGGTGGGTCATGATGTTATGCCTGGTCATTACGGGTGAATATCGTACCCACCTGACAGTAGAGCGGAGATAATGGTATCCTGAAGATCCTCCCGTGCCTGCTTTATTTCCGATCATCCTGTGCACCATGCACACGTGATTGTCTGTACGGACAAAAGTATTAGCTCCCCAGGCATTTTGAGCTTCTAATGCCCAGACAATATCTTTTTGGACGTCTAGGTCTACGTCTCCCCTAAACCCCGCCTTCTGTACACAAATCCCACTTTATCTTATACAGACTTACATCTCCATTTAGTCATGAGGGTATCAACTTCCATCAGGTACGTCAGGAGCTGGAACGGGACCTGAAACCGAGGCTCCTCTCTGCAACAACCAAAAGAACCAAGTCTAAGGAGTCTGATCTAAGGAGTCTGATCTAAGGAGTCTGATCTAAGGAGTCTGATCTCCATCTATGAAACGCAGACCCTTTCTCAGTTTCAGTCTCTGACCTGTAAAAGTAGATCATTAGGGCTCCCTGGAGGGCTCTGTAGGACAAGCGGCGTTCTCCTATGTATAAAAGTAACAGGTTTATGTATCGCAGATCCTCAAAAGGCTCATGTCCAACGTCTTGGATGTGTGTGTGTGTGTGTGTGTGTGTGTGTGTGTGTGTGTGTGTGTGTGTGCGTACCTTTGCTTAAAAGGTGTTCATGGTGCTTGGAGTCGAACAGATACGTGAACACTTCCATCTGCTTGGTGAGATCCTCCAGCATGTCCTGCTTCTTCTCACAATCGGCCATTTTCTACAACAAAGTGTGTTTCAGATGGTGGATGCAGATCGATGAAGAAAAGTGTTTTTTGTTTATGTCTTTGTTTTTTTGTTTACATCAAGTGCCAACTTCTCCATCCGGTGACCTTCATCAATGTTCACTTGGAGTTTCCCCCAGAAGTTGAATCCATCCTTTTCCAGGCCAGGTGTTCGCTCCAACCATTTCTATAAATCAATCAATCAATCAATCAATCAACCAATCACATTGTCTGTCTATCTGTCTATCTACCCATCCCTCCATCCATCCACCCACTCACCAATCTATCCATCAATCTAACAAAGCATCCATATATCTACTGTATCCATCCATCTGCCCATCCATTAATCTGCCCATCCATCTGTTTACTCATCAAGTCATCTATCCATCTAACTATCCATCTGTCCATCAATCTATCTATCCATCTATTCATCTACCCATCCATCTATCTACTCAAGTCGTCTATCCATCTAACTATCCATCTGTCCATCAATCTATCTATCCATCAGTCCATCTATTCACCTACTCATCCATCTATCTATCCATCCATCCATCCATCTATCCATCTATCCATCCTATCCATCCATCCATCCATCCATCATCTATCCATCTATCTACTCATCAAGTCATCTATCCATCTATCTACTCAAGTCGTCTATCCATCTAACTATCCATCTATCTACTCAAGTCGTCTATCCATCTAACTATCCATCTGTCCATCAATCTATCTATCTATCCATCAGTCCATCTATTCATCTATCCATCCCTCTATGTATCGGTCCATCTGTCTGTACATCCATCCTTCCGTCCATCTACCCATACATCCACAAACCCACCCAACAGTCTAACGGTCAATATATCCATCAATCCACCCCTCAATCTTTCCGCCTATCCATCTGTCTATCTCTCCACTCATCCACAGGTACAGACTCCATGAATGACTGCGTCCCATGCGGTTGGTTATTGAGACGAAGAGAAGTATTACATCATACCTCGACGAGGTGCAGCAGCGTGGGCTCCTGCTCCGTCTGCACCAGCGACTCGCTCTCCTGCCCCTGGAACTTGTCCCTGTAGTGACGCCGGTTGTAGGGAACACGCAGTTTCTCAGAAACGCCAAACTTATTCTCAAGAAGACGAAACTGAAGACTTTGGAAGCCCGAAGCTGAGGATAAATACTCCCTAAAAACACACAAACACAAACAACAATAACGTATCGAGAGAGACACAGCCAATCAGAAGAAATGTGACATTATAACCCTTAAAATGCATCAACAAAAGTATTGGAACATCAGACAGACTCTATAAAGACACTTCGAACGCGGCGGCATGACATTTTCCACACGTCAGATCTTTTCGGACCCCACGGGACGTTCTTTAACGTGTTTGTTACCGAAAATCGAAGAAATCCAAAGCAGTCATGGTCTCCAGCACAGCAAACTGGTCCACCAGCAGCCTGAAGATCATGGTGATCCTGTGGATCCGGCTCACCACCTTCAGCATGTTCCGCTCATCACGAACCTGAAAAGTGGTATCAATCTTTTTTTAAAAAACAAAAAAAACCCTCCAGGACCTGATGATCATTCACACTTCGTTATTCTTTAACGTAACGTGTCTTTAACGCAACGTTTCTCGGACTCACGTGATTGTGGATGAACAGCTCACGCACAGAATCGAGCTCCCACATAATCTGCTTAAACCACAACTCGTACGCTGGAATGAAATAATAAATAATAAAAAATACAGATTTTATTTCATATATGTTATTTTATTATTTTATATATATATAATAAAGTATAGGAAGAAAAGAATAACAAAAAGAGGAAAATACAATTAGAAAATAGATATGGAGAAGAATAAAAAGAAAATAATAATAATAATAATAAATATAAAATAATAATAATAATAATAATAACAACAACAACAAACAACAAAAGAAGAAAATACAAAAGACAATTAAATAATAAAAAGAACAAGAAAAAGAAAGCAATTAAAAATAACGAAACAAGTTATAAGAAAAGGAATAACAAAAAAAAGAAAATAGAATTAGAAAATAGATAGATATGGAGAAGAATATACAACAAAAACCTTTTTTTTTTAATAATAGAAATATAGAAATAAGAAGAAGAAGAAGAAGAAGAAGAAGAAGAAGAGGAAGGAAAAGAAGAGGAAGAAGAAGAATAACTAACTATTAAATAAGAAAAAGAAAAAAAAAAAAGAAAAAGCAATATAAATAATGAAAAAAATACAAAACCCCCAAACAAACGCAAATTAAATATATATAATAATAAAAATATACAAATAATGAGACAAGTTATATGAAGAAGAAAAAAAACAACAACAAAGAAGAAAAATACAATAAAGAAATGTAAAAAAAAAAATCACAAAAATTATAAAGTACAAATAAGGCAAAGTAAAATGCAATAAAAATACACTAAAGCAAAGCAAAAAAGGAAAACTATAAAATACAATTTAAAAATATTATTAAAAAAATGTAAAATAAATAAATAAATAAACTATATATATATATATATATATATATATTTATAAAGAGGAATAAAGAAAGGTTTTAGTTACATTGATGGGTGACTATGAAAAGATGCTCATCGTGAATTTTGTTGCCCTTCAGTTCACTCTGCAGCGTCTGCGCAGTAATAATCTTATCCAGCTAAAATCAGATAATAAAAAAAATATATTTTTTTTTTCTCTAAATATTCCAAACATGCTTTTTTTTTTTTTTTTTTTTTTATTCACCCAAAAAAAAAACCCAACAGTATTATAATTTACCTGCAGGTAATCTCCGTAAACAATTTCGCCCTTGTTGGATTTGTCGGTGCCTTTTTGGGCATCATCGTCCTCCTCACTGCGTCCGCTTGGAAATCTGAGAGTTTGGAAATATGACAAATGTTTACAAAAAACAAAAACCATACAATTGTAGACCTCGAATCCTCCAATTAAAAATAAATGAATAAATAAATAAACAAATAATGTATTTATTTATTTTTTTTTTAAATACGCACTGCTGACTTTTGGCTAGAAACGGACATCCGCTCATGGTTCGTCACTGGATCGAATCTTTTCCACAGCCGAGCTCTGAAGATCAGACAAAAGAGCTGCTATATATATAAGGTTTGGCGCGTCCAATCAAGAGCCTGCAATCAAACCCCTGCCCATCAGGGGGAGGAAAAAAAGAAAAAAAGGCAAATATAAAGTCACGTTGTATGCACAAACAAGCGTTTCCAGTGAATTGGGATTTTTTTACGTAAAGAGGGAAAAAAAAGAAAGAAAAAAGCAATTCCGCGAGGGATCGATGTACTTTTAGATGTTTAACGTCTCATGAGGACCCGTGGGTTGATTTATAGACGGCTTGTAAATGTTTAAAAAACCCTCGTCGCTTCAGGGCGTCACGGAACCACCTTGAATGTCGGAGATGTTCCTTTGGTCTCCACAAATGTTTAATTTTGGTACATACCGGTGTTTAAACAGGAACGAGTCACGAGTCGTTCAACGAGAACGTGGGGCCGGAAATTCCGAGAGATACCGTTAATCACAAGAATATCGTTAAGGGATTTTAATCCTGTACATATTACAGGATTGAAATATGTATGTTGGGCTCGGACCAAAGGTCTGAGAAAAGCCGCATGTTTTTGTAACCCGGGTTAATGTTGCACTTTGTGTAAATGCCTGAGCAATAAACAATCCCCCAAAAATAACAAATACATGAGCTGTTCACAGGGGTCACATTATGCCAGGTCACAACCATGCTCTGAGGCCCGGTGGGAGCCGGTGACAGTTTGACACGTATGTACGTGCAAAGGGTTTTTTTTTTTTTTTCCCACAGTCTATAATGGCAACGGACCAAAACTAAGATTGCCATGTGCTTTTTAACATCACCTGTTCTAATAACTTGGATCGCTCCTCGAGGATTGCTGCAGCGGATTTCAGAGTGCGATTGTGTAGATGTGTGCTGAGGTTCTGATGATGGTTAGACGAGGAGGCCTTGGAGGGCGCTCGGTATTCCCCATTCGTCCCAATAGGGTTGAGGTTCGGATCAAGCCACCCGAGGACTTCCAGCTCCATGCAAAGGATCTCCATGGACCTGTGGATTTGTGCAGACGAACAGATTTGGGTCTCCTATCCACATCAAAAGCCAGCCAGTAGATCCGTGAACATGCAGTAGATGGCAGTGATAGTGATATGATATATATATATATATATATATATATATATATATTTTTTTTTTTTTTTTCATTCATTCATTCATCTTCTACCGCTTTATCCGATCTTCCCTCGGGTCACGGGGAGTCTGTGCCTATCTCAGGCGTCTATGGGCATTAAAGCAGGATACACCCTGGATGGAATGCCAACCCATCGCAGGACACACACACAAACACACACAATCACACACATTCACACACTAGGGACAATTTTCCAAGGTGCCAATCAACCTACCGTGCATGTTTTTGGACCGGGGGAGGAAAACCGGAGAACCCAGAGAAAAAAACCCCCTGAGGCACGGGGAGAACATACACAAACTCCACACACACATGGCCGAAACCCGGACCCTGGCGGTATTGAGGTATGAGGCGAACGTGCTAAAACCACGTGAGCCACCGTTCCTATATATATATATATATATATATATATACTATGATATATATTATTATTTATATATATGCGGTAATAATATATATCAGTATACTGAAATGAATGAAATACTTTCATCCATATAGTGGACATTCAACAGCACTGGGGAGTAACAAGTTACGTGTATGGAGTTTAATTCCAACATAAACTCGTTACAGTTAATGAGGAGGGAAAAAAAATAAATGTAAAAAAAATGTAATTAAAATAGTTACTTGCCGTGGAATTATAAAGTATAATTGCACATCCACTACAGTAGGTGGCATTGGTGCTCTCAGGCTCGGAGCATGAGCAGGGAGTATCATGACGGGATGCACCACAAAGTTTATATGGAAAAGCAACCGGAACACAATTCTTAAAGGAGCCACGTCCCATATTTTACACTTAAAACCACTTAAACAAATAATTGTTGTAATGAAGAAATTATTAATTAACAAGAATATTAAATGGATAATTAAAGCAAAATAATTATTAAAGGGAAAGATTTGGAGTGAAATGCATGTAATTATAACATTGTCCGTTAGTTGTCCGAGTTATCTCATGGCAAATGATGTGATTAATAGCGATTAAATATTGGAATCGATCAATAGTCCTATTTATTTATTTTTAACATTCTATTGAGTCATTACTTCCCAAGGGAACATTTATTTATTTATTTATTCTTTATCTTTCAGGTTGAATCTCCCAAAACTAGCCTGCACAGGGTCACGAGCAAACATTGAGAAATAATCGATTCGATTGGAGATAAGATTTGAGTCACTGGGATGTATCGAAATCACCGGCGCTTGTTTGCATTTGTGTGTGTGTGTGTGTGTGTGTGTGTGTGTCCAACTCTAGCTAACATCTCTTTGATATACCCGGATGTACGACTGACTCGCGGCACATGTACAGTACACCAGTAAAGTCCGTGACATCAGGAGGGGGTGCCGAGATTTTTCAGCAGTAAAATCAACATAAAATCGGTGCTTGTGAAAATAAAATTATATATATATATATATATATATACATATACATATATATATACAGACATACATATATATACATACATACATACATATATATATATATATATATATATATATATATATATATATATATATATATATATATATATATATATATATATATATAGTGAGGATTAAGAGTTTCTATTTCTATGGCAGAAGGCGAGCGGGTTTAGCTATTAAAATAGAACGTTCACATACTTGTTCTGCAGAAAGTACATATATAAGTAGAAGTACAGATACTGGATAAGATTAAAGTGCAGGCATTTGGGATCAGGACGGACAGACAAAAGAGAGAGATAGAGAGAGAGAGAGAGAGAAATATAGAAACAAACAAACAAAGAAAAAGAGAAAGAAAAAAAAGAGAGAGAGAGGAAAAAAAAAAAGGAAGGAAAGAAGGAAGAAATGAAAGATAGATAGGTAGATAGATAGACAGACAGATTTTAGTGTCACGCTGGTACGTGGACTTCACGTTTATTTGTTTGTTTGTTTACTTTATTGATCCCGAAGGCGAAATACTCTTCTTGGCATATCCCGACTTATTTGGAAGCTGGGGTCAGCCATGATACAGCGCCCCCTGGAGGAGGACAGAAGGTTCAGGGGATTTCATCAAGGATCCAAGAGTGGCAGCTTGGCGATACCGGGCCTCGAACCAGTGACCGTCTGATCAACAGCCCAGCGCCTTAAAACACTGAGCTGCCCCCTTTTAGTCCCTCCTAATTATTATATTAACACAAAACCGATTTTTTTGCCGATGTTTTTGGACCTGGGGAGGAAACCGGAGAGGACCCTGGTGTTCTCCTTCAACACAGCAAACACAGGCATTTAAGAAGAACACGGATTATGGGGTTAAAAATGCCCTACAGGCTGGTTTAGAGCGTGTGTGAGGTCTAACCAACACTATAAAATGCGAGCAAATTCCATGCATGCTTTTAATAAGCAATTGGGGATGGGAGGCGGATCTTTTCAGTGGGGGATGGGGGGGGGGGTCTCCAAACTATCTGGCATGGATGTTCAACATTTAAATACCTCCGAAAGTCTGAGAATGAACACACGGGAGGAAAAGTAAATGAAAGGATATTGAAGGGTCGTGTAGTTTCATATAAATACAGTTGTGTTTTAAAGCTTTGTGCTGTTGAGGTATCATCCTGTGACAGGATGGTGCAAGTGTATGTGGAGAAAGAATGTTCTCAAGGTCTGGAACATGTTATCAGTGTAACGCATAAGTTGTTTAGCAGAAGTTGCGTACGAATTTTAGGGCTCAGCAGAAGTTGCGTACGAGTTTCAGGGCTCAAACCGTTGGCCTGCTTCCTGACCGTTTTCTTTGCGTTCCTGTTTAGTATCCACACTCAAGATAAGCGCACACACATAGAGTTGCTCTGTACATCTGCTCCACATACACACTCACGGTGACACACACGGCCCCCACCTTTTTGTTTTCTTGCTTTCTCAAGCACGTCCTGTTTTTGTGGATATATATATTCCTTTCTGTGTAATCTTTTCTCTGAGCGGAACAAATAAACCTTGCTTGATCCATCTCCTTGGCGTGGTGTATTTGTGAAAGCTCCCGAGCGCTCGTATTGATCCTGTATCTCCGGTGATAGGCAGCAGACAACAGTGGGAGTGCTAAGGAAATTTTCCTTACAGTAAATAAAAAACAAACAAACACACCGCAATCACATACAAGACAATAACAATAATAAACAACCAGGCTATCGACTTGCACTCGTTTCATCTGGGTGTCAGTGTCGACCTTTTATTCATAACAATTTGAACATATTTCCCTGAGGAAATGAAACCAATAATAACAACAACAACAATTATTATTATTATTATTATTAATATTTTCTATAAGCACATCCACATGTAAAGAAAAACAAAACAAAAAAAACATTCAATGGTGTTTGGAGTAAAGCATAGATTATTGAGCAGATTTGACTTATTTTTCCGAAATCAAATAAATAAAATAAAAATAATAATGATTAATAATAATAATAATAATAATAATGTTGGCATTTTGAAGGTGGGTGGTGGTCAGGATGCGCAAATAAAGCATTAGAAACATTCGATTGTGGCTATGCAAAACAAAAAACAGACAAAAAAAAAAAAAAAAACACACAAACACACACACACACACACAGAAAAGCATGGCCTGTACTGACTTAAGCATGCTTCGTTAAAAAGGAGGCTCGAGTCAATGTATCTCTCTGTCCAACATTCGTTTCATGTACCTTTGTGTTTTTTAGGAATGAAGGACTATGGTAGGTTTTGAGGCGAGAAATAATAAAATAAAAAAAAAAAAAAAAAAAAGAAAAAAAAAAAAAAAAATGCAGGCTAATAATAAACACCAAGTCCTCCGTGTCATTGTGTCTGCGAACTCTCTTAGAGGAAGAATATTAATAATAATAATAATAAAAAAAGAAGAAGTGCTAAATACAAGGAGGGGGGAAAAAAATGCACATCAACTGATTTAAATAGAACAATACGATCCAAAATAATTTAACACGCATTTCCCCTCCTTATCCCTGAAAGTGTCCGGTCTCCGTCCAGTCCTCCATCCCGTTTCCTTCCCCGTCTCTTTATCAATTTAGGAATAGGGTCGGAATAAAGAATTTCAGTCACTCGTCTTATGATTCTGTCCTTGTGTCTTCTTCTATCCCTATCCTGTCCCTTTTCCTAAATACTGTATATACTGCCGCTGTCCCTATTCTTATCCCGTCCAGGATTCCATCCCCGTCTCTGTCTCTTCCCATCATTATCCTCTCCGTCCCTGTTCCCATCTCCATCCTGTTCCTAGCTCTGTCCCTAACTATATCCTGTCCCGGCCCTTATTCAGTCCCTGTCCCTGTCCTGTCCCAATCCTTAGCTTGTCCCCGTCTCTTAATTTCCTTATTCAGTCCGTCTTTATCCATTTAGTCTAGAATGTCCCGCTCCCTATTCTACCCCCATTTCTATCTCCATCCTGTATTTGTCTGACCAAACCCAATGTCGGACGATGTACATTTTCTTTTTTTTTATGTATCGACCAATGACATTTTTTTTTCAAGGGGTGTTTAAATAACGCTAGAAAATGGCTGCATTAATCTTCCAAAGGGAAGGGGAGGGACGGTGATGATGGACGGTGATTATGACCGCATACTTTTCAAGCCCATGCCAATCATTTAGACACAGTAACAGGGAAAAACAAGGAACGGGGGGGGAAGGGGGGATAAAAAAAGTAAAGCTATAGCCCTTAAACGATCCACAAATCAAAGAAAAGGCGTTTGAACAGAGACAGAGCCTGCACACAGTGTCCGAATATAAAACCCCAGTCGTTTAAAAACCCCGAGTCGGCATTGTGCTTTCACACCCGCGTTAGCGTCCGATCCAGATCTCGGGATCGATCACATTCGCGGATTAGAAAGAAGCCCTGGGGGGGGGGGGGTTGTTTATGGTATAATGGTATAATGCAAATCAAGTTCATTACTACATCATTACGTACTGAATGTTAAAAGCAGCATTTCATTCTGAAGGGCATGTGGGGGGGTTAAAGTGTTAAAAATGTTTATTTATTTATTTTTCATTAAGTCGACTTGTGAACTGGCATGAAACAGAAAAATGACATTTGATATGTCCGAACCTCTGTAAAAAAATTTTGTGAGATGGAGGACGGTGGATTCCGCAGCTCTTGCATTGGGGGGGGGGGGGGGGGGGGAGGGGGGGGGGGGGGGGAGGGGAAAAGGAAAAAAAAAAAAAACAAATAAATAATAAATTTTTTTTTTTTTTTTTTTTTTAAGAGAGAGATTTGTGCTCATTCAGCAAATTCTGACAGTGAGGAGGGGCTGTGATGCGTCCAGCGTTGAAAAAGATTTGGCGCTCAAAAGCACAAGCGTGGACCTTTGACGGGTGCGGAAGGGCCGCATACGGCGGCGTCCCAATACTTTTGTATAGTGTTTACGTTTCGGCATCTCGCCCGTTATTGTACGATAAAGGGTTTCCGACGCTGAAACGACGTGAAAAATTTCAAAAACACAAGTGCTGAACACTACGCAACACTAGGAATCATCATTCATAGGTGTCTGCTGATTGGCTGGTTAATACACTGCCCGCCTCCAAAAAAAACAAACAAACAAACAAACAAAAATCACTGTGATTTTGGCGTCCAACACCACCCCCCCTTCCTCCCTCCCTCAGGTTCCTTTGGCCCACCACGGCTCAATAATGATGACTCCGTTCTTCCATGGGAAGAAATACAACACAACCCTCATACGCTTTCTTTCTATCTGTTCTTTTTTTTTTAATTATTACAAAAACGACCGTAAATACTGCCGTTTACACATCGATCGGCTCCGCATGCGGGTTTGCTCAAGCATGCAGCCCCTTCGATAATACACTTTTGCGGCTCGAGTCTGGTTGGTTCGCTCCAGTCAAGGGGTCTGGTGCTCCTTGAAGTACAATCGTATGATGAATATTAATTAATTAATTCTTGTAGGTGGGTCTTCCACAGTTCCCAGCCTGTGGGGTGTGAAAAGTGAAGCAGCTGAGCGCAAAAAAAAAAAAAAAAAAAAAATGTATATCCTTTGCCTCGGTGGTCTTTATAATAATAATTAAAAAAATAATAATTAAAAAAAAGTCTTCAGGTTGAATGTTCTTTCAAACGGTGGTCCTTGTTTGCAACGATCCACGATATGAGGGCTGAAGGTGGTGTCAAGAGAGAGAGAGAGAGAGAAAGAGAGCGAGTGGTAGAGGGGGGTTGGTTTGTTTAGGGGGTGCTAGGAAGCAGAAATGATTTGGTAGGAGCCGTTTTCCGACTGAGGAGGAGGTTTGGCTTCGGTGGTGGTTTTGGGTTTTGGGGGCCAATCCGGGTCGACGCTGAGCTCCTGGGCCAGGTGCATGTAGCGCGCTTTGGGGACCCTCTGACGCAGGCAACACGGCCACGAGAGGAACTTGGACGTGCACAAGTCTAGTCCTTCCTGCAGAGGAGGAAAACAAAAATACAGGCACACCACAAAGGAGAAGAAAAAATAAAGCGTGTGAGCGCACACACACACACACACACACACACACACACAAGACACAAACAAGAAGAGAGAGAGAGAAAAGACATTTTCATATGGGGGGGGTCATTCAGACATCACGCTATGCCTGAGATGGGAAGGTGTGATGGAAAAGATGACAAAGAAATAAACAAATCCACTGATGGATGCAGTTCATTTGACTGAACAGTAATATTGCTATTGGATCACGATTTAAATAAAATAACTTTTATTTTTTATTAATAAGTACAACTTTTTTATTTATTTATTTTTACTAAATTCTGTAATTTTTCCGACTACAAAAAAAAAAAAAAGTCTAAATCATGATCTCACACAGGAACAGAGTGATCTCAGTGGTGCCAAGATGGGTGCAGAGGTTGCGTATTTGCAGAAATGGACTACACAGGAGTATTAGAGGTATTAAAAGAGAGCAGGAACATTGGGAATCGTATGACTGACATCAGGGCAGGCGCCACTAGGTGGCAGCCAAGCAGCATTCAGAGAAATCATAGAAAGGGTAACATGCACAAGTCAAAATATTACAACAGGGCCATACAGAGAGTGGGATTGGGTTTGGGGTTGGGGAAAGGGGGGAGAGGGGGGGGGGGGGGGGGGGTGCCAGGGGGCGGGTAAATAAAATAAAGGGGGAGGGGGTAGACGAGGCAGACACAGACAAAAAAAATAAGGCAGGAAAGAGGGAGAGGCGTTTTGACAAAATCAGAGAGAGAGAGAGAGCGAGTAGAGTGAACTGAGAGAGAGAGAGAGAGAGAGAGAGAGCGCATGACAGTGGTAATGAGAAAAAAGAGAGAATCAGAGAAGGAAAAGTGTGAGAGAGGCAGAAAGAGATAAGGAGCAAGAGACCAAAAATGAAAGTAGACTGAGAAAGTGAGACCAAGAGAGAAAAGAAAGAAAGAGGGACAAAAAAAACGAGAGCAAGAGAGAGAAATATGGGGGTGTTTGAGATGGAGAGAGGAAAAAGATGAATGGAGCAAGAGAGAAAGCGTGGTAAAATGATGGAGTATAAAAGAGTGCAAGAGAGACAGAAGAAAGAGAGGGAGGGGAGTAGACAGAAGAAAGAGAGGCGGGATATAAGTGCGAGAGAGAAGGAAAAGATAGAGCATAAAAGTGACAGGAAAGAGAGCAAGAGATAGTGAGACAAGACAGGGGAGGAAGAGAGAGCAAAAGAGAAAGAGGAGGAAAAGGAGAATATAGAGAATAAGAGAGGGGGGTGGGATGGAGAGAGAGAGAGGGGGTGCAAAAGAGAGGGAAAGTACAAAAGGGACAAAGAGAGAGAGAGAGAGAGAGACAGAGAGGGGGGGGTTAAAAGAGAGGGAAAGTACAAAAGGGACAAGACGGAGAGAGCGCGAGAGAGAAGGAAAAGATAGAGAGCAAAAGAGAAAGAGAATAAAGAGTATAAGAGAGAGCAAAACAGACAGAAGAGGAGAGAGAGAGAGAGAGAGAGAGCGAGTGTGAAGGCGGTAGAGCAAGAAATAGAAGAAGAAAGACAGGGGAGGTGATAGAGGACGCAAAGAAGGAAGAGAGGGGGATAAGATGGCGTGTAAATGAGCGCAAGCAAGAGAGAGAGACAAAGAAGGAGAATAGAAGAGAGAGCAAGAGAGACAGGTGGAAAGACTGGCCATGACAGAATCATAGGCACAGGCAATGAAAGAGGGGAAGAAGAAAAGAGAGACGGCAAAGAAGCGAGTGACAGTAACGAAGGGAGAATAGAAAGACGGAGGATAAAGAACGAGAGCAACGACGACAGAAAGGAGAGAGACAGAATCAACAGTATAGATAAAGAACAAAGGAGGTAATGAGAGACAGAAACAAAGGGGAGAAGGAAAAATAAATAAACAAACAAACAAAATAAGAGACAGCGAGTGGGACAGAGGGACAGCAGTAAATAAAGACATAATGGTGAACAGAAGTGTGATTTCCCAACCTGTGGTGGCGGGGCTGCAGGGGAGACACCATAGCTGCCCTGCTTGTCTCGGCTGAACACAAGCTTCCATAAGACGACGTCAAGGACGAAGGTCTATGGAATATCGTAGTGGTGCGGAAAGAATTAAGAGAGCTACTGATCACATGGCTTTCATAAAGAGTTCAACTGCTACAGCAACAGTAGCACACTAGATAACACCCTACCGAGGAGGTGGTGATTTCAGGCTGTGAGTTAGTGAGGAGAGCAAGAGAGGCCAAGGAAGGTGGGAAATGGTTTTTAAAATAAATATATATATATTTAAAAAGGAAAAAAAAAATCTTTTTTTTTTTTGCACTCTACAAGCTTTAACGACATGATTGGACAGATTGATCATCGGCTACAGCAACGTTACGGGTGTTTCCGGAGAACGGAGCCCGCGGCGATCGGCGTTATGAAGGCGCACGGAGCTTGATTGAGAGCGACGCACTGAGATGAGGGTCTCGTGCATAGTTGTTGTTTTTGTTTGTAAACAAGCATTGAAAGACAAATAATAAAAAAATTAAATCGATCTGGAAATGATTCATTTGCATGCTAAATACCTCTGGTACAAACTGTAAAAAAAAAAAAAAAAAAAAAAAAAAAAAAAAAAGGTTTTTTTTTTTTTTGGCGAGGGAGGGGGGGGATGGGGGGGGGGATGGGGGGGATATTTCTAAAACACAGGAGTGTCATTTACACTCAGCCGGACATCGCCATCGTTCATTGTACAGAACATGGTAACGGGCCTGGCCACGCAAGTCACACTTACAAACATACGTTAAAGACATTCAAAACGGCAACAGAAAAATAAACAAACAAACAAATAAATAAATAAATAAAAGAGCGACACCGACAGAAAAAAAAAAAAAGCCTAATTAACGGGACATGATAGCAGATATATATGTAAAGTCCTAACGAACCCGGTTCCTGCAACCTTGCAGACAAAACACGAGACGAAAAAGACCGTCACAGGGATTTAGTTTCCTCCCGCACTTACCTCCGTCAAGACGGACACGACGATATTAACCAGGATGATGAGCAAGATCGTGATACGCCAGCTGAACGGGACGCACACAATCTACGGACAAAAATTGCATAAGTAATAGCGTAAGCATAAAGATGGGCCAAAGTGTCGGGACACCTGAATTCACTGGAGTGGAGCGGGTGGGGGGGTGGGGGGGCAAGTAAAAGGAAGGAACGGTCAGGACATACCTCTAGAGTGCTGTCGATCTTGTAAACAGGGTAGAACAAGATGAATAAGAGGAACCCGTACAGCAAGACCACAGACACCACAAAGGGCCCTGCAAATGAGACACACCACACACACACACACCACACACACACACACACACACACACACACACACACACACACACACACACACATTATACAAACACACACCCGGACGGTAAAACAATCACCAAATTAGGGTTGAATTATGAATTATTACTTATTGATGAGCTAATTAACTCCATTTACTCAGCTGGACACACACTCGTGAATCGGAACCATATCATTTTCATGGATTGCTTAACCATCCGAAAACAAACAAACAAAAAACGCATTTCAATTCCCTACGAAAAACATGTCCTAATGCTAGTTCACAATAATATAGATATAAATGTATCACTTATATAGACTATTAAAATGATCCGCCATGAAAAAAATAATTCCTGTTTTGAAAATCCTGGGAATTTTGCACGACTACAAGTTGCTAAGGTAAGGTATCCGGACGAACAGTAACCAGTTGGTGTGACGCCACATCCAAAGACTTACAGTTTTTGTAACTGGGCTGGCGGAACGGTTTTCCTTTGGAAAAGACGATGGCGACGATGAGGTACTGGAAAGGAGGAGACGTAGAACAGGGAGGTGTTTTCGTAGTTTTGGATGTTGTGGTCGTCAGCCCACTGTGAAGTTCTCCGTGAGATTGCTGCGCAGCGATGTATTGCAGGCACTGAAACACACACACACACACACACACACACACACACGCTATCTTATAGTCCGCTCGTGTCACCTCGTACTATTCTGAGGAAATAAGTACGGCTTACTCACTCTGACTGAGGTGTCCAAACCTCGTACCAATCCTGGCTCCGCACCAGGAGGAAGGTGAGGGTCTGGAAACCCAGACAGATGAGGATTTGAGTGAGTACAGAGAACAGCAGAGGACCCGAGATCAGACCTGAGGGGGGTCGCTGAGAAACCAGAACGTTCCACGCCGGATTCAAACTCACTGGTGGTGGGGGGAAATAAATAAATAAATGCGCAAATAAATAAATAAATAGCGATAAATAAATAAATAAATAAATAATCAGAGATAGGTAAATAATAAATAAATAATATATATCTATCTAGCTATCTATCTATACACACACAATATTATATATATATATATATATATATATATATATAGATATATATATAGTATAGATATATAGATAATCACACACATATATGAGTGTGTATATACACATACACATATATACACAACAACACAGGATACATAGATACACACACATACATACTAGACACATATATATACATACACACACACACACACACACACACACACACACACCACACACACACACACACACACACACACACACACACACACACACACACACATATATATGTGTGTGTGTTATATATATATATGTATGTATGTATATATGTATGTGTGTGTATATATATATATGTGTATGTGTATATATGGATGGTGTGGGATGTACATATAGATGGTGAGGTATGGATAGATGTATTGTGGGGGTATATGTAGTGGGTATACACACACATATAGAGGGGGGGTATGTATGGATATATATGATTGAGGATAGATATATAGAGATATAGAGATATATAGATATATATATAGAGATAGATAGAGAGATAGAGATATATATATATATATATATACACACACCACACCACACACACACACACACACACACACACACACACACACACACACACACACACACACACACACACAACATACATACACATAATACACACACACACACACACCACACACACACACACACACAACACACCACACACACACACACACACACGCAGACAATAAGGAGACAAACAAAAACCTGTCCTGCATACTAACTTTAAAAACAAATACATAAATAAACCTACTCACTGGTAAATACAACAATAAGAATGATGGCGATGTCAATAAACAAGAACTGGAAGTCTCCGAGGTTGCTGAGGATCTGAAAGGGAGAATTTTCAACGAGCTTTAGATCAATCCGATCGATGCGGCGAGGTCATACACAGCATGCCCGGAGAGCGAGACTGTCCCTGGTCGCTCGGGTGCATTCAGTTAACATACGTACATAGTAGAGCAGGGTGACGCTGATGTACTGGATGATGCTGTAAAGTGCCATGAACTTGAACACGCAGAAGGATGTAATGAGAGCCGCTCTGCCTTCCCTGCGACCAACCACAAGGACAAACAAAAACAGTTTGTAACCAGGACTATTTTGAGATGTCAAGCCACAATATAAACACCAACAAAATAATAAACACGTTTTTCTTCCCCATGATGTGTGTCGATGTACCTGATGAGGTTGGGCACACAGGAGATGTTGGGCGTTCTGGAGGTAAAAGGGGACGCCACCGAGGCCTCCAGTTCAGACAGAGAGATGCCTCCATGGGCTCTTTTCAGGGCCTGAGGAGGGACGGGAACCAAACATGCATAAAATAAATAAAGATATGCACATGCGTTCATACCTACAAACAAGCCTACAGACCCAAGATGTACTTACCCCACAGTCGTTGGCGCCATCACCACACATTCCAACATAGTAACTACAGGAGACACAAATACGCCGGTCATATGAACAAATAAATAATAATAAAATAAGTTTAGATTTCACTTCACATTTATAACCATTAATGGTTGAGCGTGTGCATGTGTATTAGTTGGTATGGGGGAAATGTATAGTAAAGTTCAGGGACAATGTATATAATAGTGTGTGTGTCACTCACTCCACACACTGTAGCGTCTCCACTAGCTGGGTTTTCTGATCGGGAGACATTCTTGCGAAAACAGTTCCGTGTAGAACCAGCTACAGCACCACACAAACAAACAGTTTATCTTTCTAATAGTACACAGTTGACGGGTTTAATAACTACGCTATAGAGCGCCACTTTCCAGTCCTGACCTTCTGCAGTAGGTCCTGGAAGTGTTCCGCAATGACGGCGAAAGATTTCCCGCTCATGGCGAAGTGGTACTTCTCTGCAGGCCGCTGTTCTTCAGATCCATCCTCGACACCAATCTCCACCTCCTGCAACAGAACGTGCAAACAAATAATCTGGGGTTTTTTTTCGTCGCGACTGGGATGAGTTTTTTTTTACCTATTTTTGTAACATGGGAATGGTTTGCTTCCTACTTGGATGGTCGATCATACCGGGTAGCATGCAGGGGATCTACATCTGCCTGTTTACTACACCCTGGATGATGCTTGCCGCCTACAAAGCCAAAAATCACCATCCCCTTGTTACCTCAGAGACCTCATCACCCGGCCCGTCCCATACTGTACCTCACTGTCTGAGACTGTCTAGAACTGCTCGACTGGTCCTACCGTCTGTCAGGGGAAGAGCTAAGTTTACTCCACGGCTCTTCTCTGTTCTGGTACCGGGGTGGCTATCTTCAAGCGACGGGTGAAGACTTACCTCCTCCTAAAACACTTGAACTAGCACTTCTGCCACTTTGCACTGTCTTGGTTTATTAAACAAAAAAATAAAAAATATATAAAATAAATAAATATCTTTAAAAAATAAATAAATAAGCAGAATGGGAACATTCAAAAAGCACATGCTATATCTTATAATCAGGTGTCTAAAACTTTGTATAGTCTTGTATTAATCAATTGCAATTCCTGTATCTGGGCAGCAGAGGGAGCAGTCTGACCTCGAGTGAAAGCGGCTTGCTGGAGTGCTTGTTGGGGTTTTCTGCATAGCGCCAGTTGATCTTGGCCACCTGGCCGTCTCTAGGGGGCAGCGCATCGGCAATAATGACTATGTCCTGGGGCGGGATCATGCCACAGTCTCGCGCCACGGAAATGGCGGTCAGAATGTTGTCGCCTGTGAAACGGGCAGAAATGACCGCGTAAGGTAAGAGAAACAGACTCGACACATTATATACAGCACGTGACCGAGGGATCGGAGAAACTACAAATAGCATCTTTAATAGAGAGAGTGGCAAAAAGGAGGAGATTCTGAACGTACTATGACATAATAGTCAGAGTCAAGTGTACTTGGAAGCAGACATGGAGAAGTCCCCCCCCACCCCCCCCCCCCCCCCCCCCCCCCCCCCCCCCCCCCCCCCCAAAGTACCTGTGACCATAACTGTGCGGATGTTTGCCTGCCTGAGGACATCCAGCACTCCGGGAGTCTCGGGCTTCAACTTGTTCTGCATAACGATCAACCCCAAGAAGTCCATGTTGGCCTCTATGTGGCTCCTACAGAGAGAGAGAGAGAGAGAGAGAGAGAGAGGAGAGAGAGGACGTGAGAGAGGAGAGAGGAGAGGAGAGATGAGGAGAGAGAGAGGAGGAGAGAGGGAGAGAGAGAGAGAGGAGAAGAGAGAGAGAGAGAGAGAGAGAGAGAGAGAGAGAGAGAGAAATGTAGTTAACTCTTTCATGTAATACTTTATTATAGCCCTGAGATCTTCACTAGATCTTCTCCTGAACATGAATTAGACCAACATAGAGAGAGAGAGAGAGAGAGAGAGAGAAAAAGGAAGAGGTGGATCTGGGAGTCATACGATACGCAGAAAAGTGACCATGTGGTTCCAGTACCTGTCAATGTTCTGGACCTTATGCCAGGTCAGTTTGGACTCCAGGCGCCTATGTGCCAGAGCGATGACCGCGGAAACCTTGTTTGGTGTAGTCTTCTAGTACCTCTGCGAAGTCGTGCGGAACTTGCAGAGGGCAGCCAAAACAAACAAACAAACAAATAAATAAATTCAAACTTTTTTTTTTATTATTATTAAATTAGATTTTTAATTTAGAACTATGCCCTGTGTCAATCATGGACAAAAATGCTATTTAAAAAATATATATGAATCAATAAATAATAATAATTTAAAAGAAATATATCAACAAACCGGTCTCTTTCTTGCACAGGCTCGCCACGACCTCGGGCGCACCCTTGAGGTAGGCGTCCATCCGCTTCTCGCCGAGCAACCGAGCCACCACGCTCATTCTCTGCAAGGCGGAGGAGAAGGGGAACTGCCGCACGATTCCGATCTCGTAGGACGCCTGCAACGGACACGTTCGAAACGGACATCTACGATTCACCTCAAACGTCCATTTATCCACCCACCAGCCAGCCCTTCACAAGCCATTCCACATGGCTAATATAATGTACGTTATGAAGGAAGAGTTCTCTGCGCTCCGCTGCACAATACACCATTACCTCATTTATTTCTATGTGTAGAAAAAAAAACACTCAATTACTTACCGACAACTCGTACAGCTCCTAATAACATAAATCATAAATAAGAAGAGTCAATATTTGCCATAACATTATAACATGTCCCTTCATAACATGTTATGTGTGATTTTCAGCAAACGTACCATGTCCTGCTCCTGTGACAACACCGATTCCGGGAGAAGCTGCTTGGGTGGGCGAACGACAGTGGGCATGATGCGCTCGTGAAGCGAAGTCTCCTCTTCCGTGGCCTCCTCTAGGATCTGCAACACACGCAGACGGAATTATATGAGGTGCATTTGCTCTAGGTTTGTGGGAGGGGTCTGCAGAGGAGCCATATATATATATATATATATATATATAGATATATATATATATATATATATATATATATATATATATATATATATATATATATATATATATATAGGGTGTGGAGGGGTATATAAGGGTGTATATAGGGTGTGGGAGGGGTGTGGCTCAGTGATCGAAGGCACTGGGCTGCTGATCGGAAGATCCGGGTTTCAGCCCCGGTATGGTCAAGCTGCCACCCTTGGGTCCTTGAGCAAGACCCTTAACCCTCTCCAGGGGCGCTCCATATGGGGGCCATATATCATGGCTGATACCAATATATGTAAGATAGTGAATGAATTTCATATGTGTATATGTATAGTCTATAGGATCTATATATATATTATATATATATATATATATATATATAGATATATATATATATATATATATATATATATATATATATATATATATATATATATATATATCCACATACACAAACACACACACACCCACCCACCACACACACCACACACACACACCACCCACACACACACACACACACACACACACACACACACACACACACACACACACGGCTGGAAGAGCCGTCAAATCAATTATTTTGTCCATATAGTGTACTAATGTTACGAACCCAGCCAGTCGCCTCAAACATCTTGAGGTCCAGCGGGTCTCCGGAGAGCTGTCCCTCAATCTTGGTGAGAGAGTGACACGTGGCCATGCAGGCCACAAAGTGAGACTTCACCAGGCTCTCTTTATAGGCGTTCTCCTCTGAGTGGTGGAACCTAGAGGGTAGGATAGAGAGAGAGAAGACAGTATAGTTTGTGCCTAAACCTACACTGTGCCGTTATTCAAGCCTGTAATTATTTGATTGGGGGGGTTGGGGGGGTAATAAACAACACATTGTGTACCTGCTGTTCTCCACTCGCTGCACACCCCACAGATCCAAGCCATCTTCGGTGAGAGTGCCTGTCTGTGGAAGGAAGACGAATAGAAGTGGGATGTTTAACATAACACAATTCTGAATCCAAATTTGGAGGGAAAATAAATCTCTATCGTTTCAAGAAAACTTTCACGCCGCTTTTCGAACTCTCGGTCGTGTAAATCCATCTGTCTTCCCCTGCTTAAAAAGGTTTACCTTGTCGAAGCAGATCAGGTTGAGCTGGCCACAGATGTTGATCCTCTGCGGGCTGATGCAGAAGATGCCGAGGTTTCTGAGGCGCCGCTGCGCATACACGATGCCCGCCGTCATCGCCGCGGGGAGTGCGGGCGGCACCGTGATGGTGATGATGTCCAGAGACTCGATGATAATGGTTTTGGCTGGGACCTACAGATACAAACAAGTAGTTATTCTTATACATCATGTATATGTATATGTATATGTATATATATATATATATATATATATATATATATATATATATATCATATATATATATATATATATATTAAATGTTATATATGACTGGGACATACAGATACAAACAAGTAGTTATCTATAATCTATATATATATATATATATATATATATATATATATATATATTATGATATATATAGATAGATAGATATATATATATATATATATATATATATATATATATATATATATACGATGATGGCGAGAGAGGAGATATGAGAGATATATAGTCTATAGGATATGAGACGGATATATATAGGGCGAGGGAGGGAAAAGGGATATATATAGATATGAGAAATGTTATATATGACTGGGACATACAGATACAAACAAGTAGTTATTATATGATGAGATATATATATGATATATATATATATATATATATACACAACACAAGTCTCTTTTATATATATTTATATATATATATATATATATGACACATACACATATCACACACACACACACACACACACACACACACACACACACACACACACACAAGATACAAACCTTATTCATTATACTCAGTACGATGGAGTACACAAATCCAATCCCGGCCACTGCGACGAGACAAAGCAGGAACATATAGGCATCTCTGTACAGCTTGAAGTCTGTGGGTTTAGGGTACAAGATGCTCCGGATCAGCTGCCCCTTAGCTGTACTGAACCCTAGGACAAAGTAATGAGTGCATACAGGAAATCCTCACACACACACACATATGAGTAGGTTGTATGTAATAATGATTATATGCTTCCACAGAGTTAAAGTCGCTTCCATGACGGCTGTAGCCACTTACCAGTCCGGACCACCACAGCTTTAACCAGCTCTCCTGAGTAAAAGCGGGTCTGGATGACGTTGGTACCGCAGAACAGCGTGTGCCTCTTATGCTCCTCCATGTTATACACCTCGTCCCCGTCAGAGCCCTTGTTTCCGTGGTGTGGGTTGGGCAGGTTGGTCTTTGTGACGGGCACACTTTCACCTAGTGGACAAAAGAAAGAGAGAACGAGAGTGAACAATCCTTTGTTGCGTACAAATCTAATACAGGCTTTATTATTTGTACATCCCAGAAGGAAAGAAGGAAGGAGGCATGGTACGGCCCCAAATACACTCAAAATAAGAACACGGATGGATTCTGACAGATGATATTACAAATAATACGTCTTGGTTACTAATGCAATTACAAAAATGGACGGTGTACCTGTAAGCATGCTCTCGTTGACGATGCAGGTTCCACTGACCAGCACTGCGTCGCAGGGCATGATGGTTCCGTTACTGGGGATTACCATGACGTCCCCCGGGACGAGGTCTGTAGACAAGGCTTGTTCGATCTCTCTCATAATGCGTGGAAAAGAAAGATATATATATATAAATATTTTTTTTTTATATAGATATAATATATATAATATATATATATATATATATATATATATATACATATATATATATATATAGATATATATATATATCAGATAATTATTCAGTTCATTTTTCAATGTGTTGGGAATGCTAAGCCTAAAATCGTGCATCAGGTATTCCAGTGTCACTGTTCAGCCCACTGACTTACTCACACACACACACACTGCCACACACACACACACACACACACACACACACACACACACACACACACACACACACACACACACACACAGGAGTTGTATGAACTTGAATCTTACCATTATTGTCTCTGCAGACGGACACCCGGACGATACTGTGGGCGGCAACCATGTCGTGTAAAGTGATGTATTGCTACCAACAAAAAGAAAAAGAAAAGAATTCAACCGCATTGCAGACGTGTCCATGTTGTCCTGGAGTAGTGTTACACGATATATCGGTACTAGAAAGGCATCGCGATACCCTTTTTTTTTTTTTACAAATGATACGATTTTTCATTTTATTACTACCGGCCCTTTAAAAAAATAAAGGCTGTAGATCCAGAAGTTGGACTATAGGGGGCAGTATGTGCACGGTAAATTTCTTTCCTTCGATGCTTCAAAACGAGGCATGAAAAATGTATTTCATTAATAATTTATAATATTTGCAATATAATAATATTCAATTATAACATTTTTGCCAATGTATCTATTAGGAATCAGTATTGTAATATTTAATCCAGGAATCGTATCGACGCCAAAATTGTGGTATTGTGATAACACAAACCCAAAGTTTTCAACACTGGAAATGTGTCCACGATTTATCTCCACATATTATGTGCCGAAAAGACGGTGCGGAAGAACGGCTGGCTCACCTTTTTGATGGTGTAGAGAGAGGTAGCTATCGATATGATTGACATTAACATTATGGCCATGGCGTAGTAGTAGTATTCATCAGCACACCACAGGATAACACTGAAGAGCTGGAAGATGTAAAAGGGGTTGAGGACCTACCAGGGAGAAAGGCGGAGAAAAACGGGTGAGGGCGACCGGGCAAGATAGATAGATAGAGCAATTGTGGTCATGTGACATTTGGAAACAGCAGCTTGGTGGTTTTTCTGCAGAAAAGTGTCACGTGTTGCAGACGGACATTTGTATACATTTCGATTCAATCATTTCGGCACCGAAGGGGCTTTACATTTATACAACTTACACTGGTTTACTTCTCAAATTCTAATTTTGGGGAAAAAAAAAAAAAAAAAAAATAATAATATATATATATATATATATATATATATATATATATATCATATATATATATAATATATATATATAGTATATATATATATATATATATATATATATATAGATATATATATATATATATATATATATATATATATATATATATATACACACACACACACACACACACACACACACACACGTATACATAAATATATATTTTTTTAGAAATGAGAAATATATATATTTTTATAGAGAAATATATATATATATATATATATATATATATATATATATATATTTATATATATATATATATATATATACACACACACATATATATGTATATATATATATATATATATACACACACATATATATATATTTATATATATATATATAATTATGTATGTATATATATGTATATATATATATACACATATATATAATGTATGTCTGTATATGTATGTGTATGTATATATATATATATATATATATATATATCTAGTATACATATATATATATATATATATATATATATATATATATATATATAATGTATAATAATTTTAAATAATTACATAGTATGCATATTTGCGGACCTGCAAATTACAAAAAAATTATATAATACTACTGTGGCAACTAAAAATATAAAAAAGAATCAAATTTAGTAATAGTAAATATATTAATATTTATATATAAATATAAATAAAATAAATAAATAAAAAAAAAACAAATGAAATATTTAATAAAAACAAACTAACAGCAGTATAAATGAGTCACAAAAAAAATTCAATTCAAATGAATAACAAAATACAATAAGCTTTAAAATAAAACTATAAATCCGAGTTTTATCCAGAAGGGATTATTATGGTTTGAATCTCATCCATGGTGAAGATCTTACCTCTTTGACTAGCAGCTTGAAAACGGAAGGCACTTTCACAGCTATTTCATTCACCCCATAAAACAGTCTCCTGGGAGGAGAGAGGAGAGAGAGAGAGAGAGAGACGGAGAGAGGAGAGAGAGAGAGAGAGAGAGAGAGAGAGAAAGACCATTTATAAAATCTCACTGTTCCACTTCGGGGACGTCCATGTTTTGCGTTCGGTTTAAGGCAGGTCTGGTTTGGACAGGTTAAAAGCAGGCAGCCTGCTGAAGAATGTTTACACTTGAGTGATCTAATAAATATAGATATACTATATAGATATATATATATATATATATATATATATACATATATAATACATATATATATATATATATATATATATATATATATATATATATATATATATATATATATATACCACACACATTATGATTATATATATATATATAAATAAATAAAAATTACCAAAACCATATTGGCAAAGAAGTGAATTAAAAATAGTTTATCATATTTTGTCATTGTGCTCAAACCTGTCTTTATTCCGTTCCGTATATAGTGGCTATAGTTGGGTGGATTTGGGCCCCCCCCCCCCCCCCCCCCCCCCCCACCCCCCCCCCCCCGTACCTGTACTCCTGTTGGCTTTGGCTGATGCCTCCGCTATGCTCCGAGTGGATGCTGGAACACCTGGGATCCAAATCTTCAAGACCCCTGTATACAACACAACAAACAAACGGACGCGCATATATGAAAAGGAGTGGAAGAAGTGGGAGGAAATAAAGGAATAAAAAAGGAATAAAGAAAAGAAAAGAAGACAGCAGCTTACATTAACACTTCATAGTTTTGTACAGCGTCGCTCCAGTAGTACTTTGTGCTGTGGAGTGTGAAATAGCGGATCTGAAAGAGAAAGAAAGCAAACAAACAAACAAATAAATAAATAAAGCGCACAAATCCCAAATTCAGCAGTGACTCAGCAGTGTACGAGTACATGAGGGCTCCTGCAGCCACTCCAGAGATTAGTCATTGAGCTGGACACAAGCTGCTATTATTCCGATGAGTGCATGAGTAACTTTGTGTGCTTCGACTAACTCGCAGTAGTGCACAGAGGGTCCGGTAGGGGATGGGGGGGTATCAGCTGCTGCGGAAAACGTGAAAAGGGTGTGCCCTGGTAGGGTCGTGTGTACCTGGACTGGCTGGTACTCGGCGTATTTCCTGCTGAAACCTTCAGCTGGGGTGTCTGTGGCATTGGGGGTGTGGCCATTGGCCATGTGGGTGGTGCTCTGCGAGTCCAGGCTGATGTAGGGGTCCTTTCCTGGGGCCAGCATCACACGCACTTTAGCCAGAAACCAGCGCTTAAACTCGTCCTGGAAATCACACCACACACACACACACACACACACACACACACACACACACACACACACACACACACACACACACACACACACACACACACACACACAAAAGGAAATAAGATGTGTTGTGAATTCATTGTGGGTTAAATGGTGCCTTGTAATGAAAAAAAACAAAGACAAAACAGATAAAAGTAAGAAGCAGTACGTACCTGTGCTCCGGAGCAGTACAACCTGGGCATCGCGGATACTCGTGCGTGTGCACGTGGCCTTGACGCACCATTCAGGCATCCAGTAAAGCAGCAGCAGCAGAAAGCCACCTGTGCACAGCATGCCCACTCCCACCAACGCCATCTTCCAGCGACATAACCTGTACCCGCTCAGCTCCTGCGACGAAGCACAGGGATACGACCCTTGTAAATAGTGTCGCAAAGGGGTGGAAATATACCAGTATATACTTCCTATGGGGAATGTGGGAAACATTCCAAGTTGGAAACTTTCCAGGAATTTGGGGACATGTATATAAACGGCATCACATACAAACATAAATACGATATAGACATTTTATATGGTCATTTGATGACAATCATGCAAACGAATATGCGGGGGGGGGGGGGGTGGGGGGGGGGGGGGGGGGGGGGGCAAAAAAAACATTTTTGCCTTTGATTTAATTGTTTGATATAATTTTGTCTTACAATAACAATACAAGAAATTGCATAAAGTACACATAAATATTGACATGATTTACATAATGGCCAAGATCCGAGAAACGATGTTACATTATGGACAAATGCTCAGCGCGTGTAGGGGGGTGTGGCCTCAGCGGACGTGCTGGACATGCACTTTGATGACTGTAAAACCGAAACGTCGTTAAATCTGGCCGACTACTTTCAAGGTCCTTCATCTAGCGTGCACGTTTGTGAATTCTTCCTATTTTCCCGTTAATTCCCGTGGAAAGTTTGCGTACGGACACAAAATGGGCAATAAGATGATCAAAATCACATGTTCCCAGAATGCCATTTATTAACACGTGGTGAAAGTGTATGCATTCAGTTAAGGGAAAAAAAGCGGACTTGGTTATATAGTCACATATTTAAAATTTTAACCACCCAAACATCTGCCCTTAGACCAGCAAGAGCACTTCCACTGCCTTATGTTAATTTGAACACGTTATGTAATCCTTCTGCATGACCGGGCGCCTCGGCAAAGTCGATGTGCTAACTTTCCTAAACAGCGGCACGCGGGGGGTCGGGCCATGAGGTCATTAAGCTGCACCTGGTGCAGAAATTCCTAATTGGTTACTAGGACTAATATGATCAATGATGCGGATGGGTGGGGGGGGCTTACCATTTCATCCTCCATCCCCTTATTGACGATCTTCAGGTCCTCCTTCTCCATGCTGAACTCCTGCTCGAAACTCCACGCCGAAGGCTTCTGCTGTTTACCTGCGAAACACACACAGAGTCCCCTGAAGGGTTCACGATGTGCGAGGTGCCGCGAACACAAAACACGCGGACTCCGGTTACGACCCCGACCCCGCCAGCTGCGTTTTACAAAAATACAGCTGCTTTATACGCTCGTTTCCCACCGCACAGATAAAAGATTTCTCTTTTTTTCCCACAACAAATACAGCGAGTTCAAACGCCGGCGTGTAAACTACAGACCATCTGTAGCCAATGATATACGAATAGGGTTTAATAAATGAATATCAAAACACTTATTGAGTGTGCAGACGCTTTAAAACTGATCCAGGGTTCATTTAAATGGCGTACGTGGTATTTTAGTGGCTCGTGATTATTCTTACATTCTGACCTGGGAATCAAATAAATAAATAAATAAATAAATAAATAAATTGCTCTATCATTTGATTAGGTTGGAGGGGCACGGTGGTTTAGTGGTTAGTACGTTCGCCTCACACTGCCAGGGTCCGGGTTCGATTCCCGTATCGACCGTGTGTATGTGTGGAGTTTGTGCATGTTCTCCCCCGTGCCTCAGGGGGTTTTCTCCGGGTTCTCCGGTTTCTTCCCCCGGTCCAAAAACATGCACAGTAGGTTGGAAAATTGTCCATAGAGTGTGATTCTGTGTGTGTGTGTGTGTGTCCTGCAATGGGGGGAAAAATAATAATAATGGCCATAATATCGGCCTTTGGGTGCCGTGATTTATAAATATTTCTAAAGAATCATCCATATTAGTCCACCTCTATTAGTAATAACAAATACTTAAAAGGTTCATTAAGACATGTCATTTATTTCAGTTAGCAATAAAGACTTCATATACCGCAAGAGGTTATAAATCTGGAGTTATAAAATACGATCCATAAAATGTCGAATAAAAAAATACTATCTGGCGGATTGACCAAGCGTTTCTAGGACACCATAACCAAGATGATATGTACCCAAGATGGTGATATTCGAACCAGGTTATTGTCCTGGATGAGCATCAGACCAGAGTCCACCTGGTTACTGATTGCTTTTGCAAGGTTTTTTATTTAACCGA
Source organism: Kryptopterus vitreolus (assembly GCA_030449085.1). Lineage (NCBI taxonomy): Eukaryota > Metazoa > Chordata > Actinopteri > Siluriformes > Siluridae > Kryptopterus > Kryptopterus vitreolus. The sequence goes on along the minus strand of JACRUU010000005.1, from coordinate 9,871,520 downwards.
GCCTGGGACATTCTCTCTTTCTCACACACACACACACACACACACCGGACCATGAGTTCAAATTTCAAAGTTCATATTAAGTGCTCATTTTCCCTTCCAGTGAGGAAGATGCTCCGCTTGATTTTGAGGAGATATTCGCTCAGGTCCTGATGTAGGGAGCCGGCAAAAAAATAAATAAACAAAAAATAAATAAATAAATAAATAAATAAGTAAATAAAAGGGGAGTAAGGAGCACGGTGGCTTAGTGGTTAGCACGTTCGCCTCACACCGCCAGGGTCCGGGTTTGATTCCTGTGTCGGCCATGTGTGTGTGTGTGTGTGGAGTTTGCATGTTCTCCCCGTGCCTCAGGGGGTTTTTCTCCGGGTTCTCCAGTTTCCTCCCCCGGTCCAAAAACATGCACGGTAGGTTGATTGGCTCCTTGGAAAATTGTCCCTAGTGTATGAATGTGTGTGTGTGTGTGTGTGTGTGTGTGTGTGTGTGTGTGTGCCCTGCAATGGGTTGGCATTCCATCCAGGGTGTATCCTGCCTTAATGCCCATAGGCACAGACTCCCCGTGACCCGAGGGAAGATCGGATAAAGCGGTAGAAGATGAATGAATGAATAAGGGGAAGCGGCCTCGGGTCCCAAAAAGACCTCTATAGTAGGCCGCTCAAGATCTTCCCTGCCTTGTAAAGCACATCTTTCCTGTAGGCGCGATCCTATGTGTCATAAAGGGATCCCATATAATAACTGTCTGGGTGACAAGTTTGGAATAGACCCACAGGTGGCTGGAAAAATCGGGGCGTCCCGATACTTTTGAACAGGCCTCCTCATAGAAATGCATGAATGCAAAAGCCTGTGAAACATGACCGCACTTCCGATTGGGCGGCTGTTCCTCTTTTCTAACACTAATTCCCATTTTCACACAACGTTTCATGCAGCAAAATAAATAAATAAATAAATACATCCCAAAAAGAATGCAAGCCAGTTTTGCGAGTGCAGCGAACGCTGTTCGTGCGCCTTAACAATACCGAGGGAGGCGAATAGCGACGCATGTCCTGCTCTCTAAACCCTGCCACCGAGCCTGATCTTATCTGGGCCCCTGAAAAGCGGCCCACATGTCACACAAAGGGGAAACGTAGCACAGGACCGTGCCCTTCCTACTATTTAGCGCCGGCTGCCCAGGCACCGCAGAGTCACGTTCCAGTTCCCGAGACCAGCATTCCCGATCTGCTGTTCTTTTTCTCTCTAATCATCTCGTTTGTTCTTTTAACACAAAAGGAACCCGTCACGCCGCAACCCGAGTGGACGAAATGTCAGAGAAGAATTCCGATCGCATTCCTTATCGGGCCTTATTTTCCCCCTAATTCCTATCGACTGAAGCACAGACACGCCTTTCATCTCTGCTTGTTCACACCAGCATTCCTCAGGCGTTCATTCCATCTGGTACCGGGGCGTAGGCCTACGTGCCTCTGTTAACGAGCGCCTCTTCGCATTTACAGCACTCGGAAGACGCCCTTTATCCAGACCGACTTGCGATTGAGGATTAAGGGCCTTGCTCAAGGGCCCACTAGTGGCGGCTTGAAGCTCCTAGAGGTCAGACACACATCTTCCTCCTACATCAATATCAGAGTCTAATAAATAGCCTTGTGGGCTGCTTTTAGACACTAAAACCATGATGTTAAAAAATAACAATAATTAATAAATAAATAAATAAATAGAAGCACCAATCTTTCATTCATTCATTTTCTACCGCTTTATCCGATCTCTCGGGTCACGGGGAGCCTGTGCCTATCTCAGGCGTCTATGGGCACCAAGGCAGGATACACCCTGGATGGAATGCCAACCCATCGCAGGGCACACACACTCACAAACACACACACACACATTCATACACTAGGGACAATTTTCCAAGGTGCCAATCAACCTACCGTGCATGTTTTTGGACCGGGAGGAAACCGGAGAACCCGGAGAAAAACCTCCTTGAGGCACGGGGAGAACATGCAAACTCCACACACACATGACCGAGACGGGAATCGAACCCGGATCCTGGCGGTGTGAGGCGAATGTGCTAACCACTACGCCACCGTGCCAATCTCTCCAAGCAAAATCTAGTGGAACATCTTCCCAGAAGAGTGAAGGTCACAAGCGACCAATGGAGACCAAACATGAATTGGAATGCACCTTTGGGAGGTCCAGAGTCCTTGGTTGCAATCAGCTATCCTGCAAGGCCACTGTGTTTCGGGTCACTGTCCTACTTGGAAGTTTGAGGCACATGGTCGAACCCGAACAACATTAGGAAGTCCAGGATTAATTCCACCCTCCAATTCCAGGACCAAATCGTTCATGCATTTGGGTTATTTCATTTGCATTTGGTTTTGAGTTATGCATGCTTTAAAAAGGCCCAAAAGGTAATTTGTCTAACACGCATACAAACAAAGCAATTTCAGCTCCAAAAGTACCTTTAAATCACTCCATTGATATTCTCCTGGCCTTCAGTGGTCCTTCCAGCACACTACGTTCTTGGCTACAATTGTGCGCGTACGCCGAAAAACATGTTCTCATCTAGAGTTACCCGGTTATTAAAGGATTTTCTCAAAGCCAGTGCTGAGCTGGTGCAGACAGGTAAATCTGCTCTTTGTGCCTTAAATAGGCCTTAACCCCCTGTACGTCCTCCTCTAAGACCATTAAGGATCAAATTTAAGATGCATATCACCACATCAAAAAATGCACACGCAAAAATCTAGGAAATGGTTTTAAAGCCAAAAATCTTTTATATTGTAAATAAAAGAAATAATAAATAATACCCGTGTGTTTTGTTTTTGTTTTCTGGCCGACTCACAATATAAAGAACTTCAACACAACAGAAAGTAACTAACAAAACAAAACATGATAAAATGCTGCGAGAGCAAAGAGATGTACGAGTTCACGTTACGGGGACGTCGGAAAATTGAGACCTGTTTAAAAAGGTTTTTAAAACCTAGAAAAGCAAGTTTAAGGCTTATTATAACTTGACTATAAAATGATTGAGCAAAAAAATAACAAGGTGGGGAAAAAAAAACAACAACAAAGAGTTTATATAACAGCAAATGAAGACTAAATGCATAACACAGAAATCTCATGGCCATGTAAACCATAAATCTATATGGCTATTTGTGTAACATGTTACATAATAATTATAAAAAGTGAGAGATTAACTTTACCTTAAATCCAGGGGGCACTAGGGCCCAAGGCAGCCCGTTCACACTGGAAGAGCTTTGCCCTTTCTCCCTCTCTCCCTCTCTCTCTCTCTCTCGATGCAGACCTGGACCCTGCAAAATCAGCAAGAAGAAAACAAAACGCTTTAATTAGGAACCACAAATTGAGAAAATTGCCTCACTTTCATGGCAAGAGATGGGAGGGGCTTGGGTTGGGTGTTGTTTGGGATGGGGGGGTGGATTTAAAGGCAAAGCTGTCGAACGATTAACTGGACACTTTTTTTTTGGAAAGATGGATTTGTTTGTGTGACTAATCAAGGTAGAAAAAGAATACTTTGGAAAACACGGCGTTCGTATTTTATTAGTCCCCAACCCGTTTTAAAACATGGGCGAGAACCAACGCCCTCGTGCGCAATATAAACCAACTTATAAGGTGCATTAGGACAGACGCCATAGTAACTTTCGATACCTCAAGGCCATGATGAATTAGAATGCTCTCATTTATACACCTAAGCAGATACCGCCTTGATCAGTGGCCCATGCAATAAATAAATAAAAGCAATAAATACATAAATAAACACACACACACACACACATCAAAGATCCAAAAATCTTTTTTTTTGTTCTATTTTTTTTTTTCATATAAAACACATATTTCATATAAAACACACACACACATATATGTGTGTGTGTATAGGTTTATATGTATATGTATATATGTGTGTGTGTGTGTGTGTGTGTATACACACACACACACACCACACACACACACACACACACACACACACACACACACATATATATAAATAAATTTCCTGGCATTCAACGTCAGGAATAGCCCTATAAAAATTCCACGGAATTCCATGAAAATTTAAATTCCATGCCTCGTACGAACCCTGCAGTAAACAACAAGAGCTACATTTTGATCAAGAATAGGATCTTTGTGTAAAACCACAAAATCTCTTGAGTAAAATCAGGTTCTTTGTTTTGTTTTTTTTTAAGTCAGATTTTGGCTAAAGTAGGAAGTTAAGACATCGGCCCAAGAGCGATCTTGCACAAGGGCAAGGCTTTCTCAAGAACGCTCGCGCCAGCGCATTTACACACCCGCGGGTTCAGCACTTTGACCGTCTCCTTAATCAGGAAACTGCATTCAGCAGAAAGAATGTTGTAAAAGGTTGTTTGATCCCAGGCTACGCACATGCGTCGCGCAGATCTAAGCAGAAAGCAGAAACGTGGTCTCCGGCGTTCCGGTAAATAAAAGGACACTCCACCTCTCGCCGCAGACAGCGGCACCCGCGATTGTTCGGAATGAGCGATGACCTAACGGCGGCCTCGGAGAATTCGTGGAAGCTTTCGGAGGAGCGAGGGGCTTCGGTCGCTCCGAACTCAATGAGCTTTCTTTATCACTTCCTCTGCTAATCAGAGGACTTTAGGACAAGGTCTATTGTTTATGGCGGCAACGACACGGAGCCGCGAACGTGTTATTAATACGCGGTGACACGAGCAGCACCGTAATCGCTTATAACCTCCTGAGTAATTTGTCCTGATTATGTCATTCCCGATACAAAAAGTGTCATTTTTCTTTTCTTGTATCATAAAACAATAAGTATATACACATACCAAGACCATAAACACAACAGTGATGCCGCAACACTTTATTTATGTTAAATCCTTGGTGAGTATATTGCATGTTTTGACAATAAACACAAAGCATCATATGGTTTAGGATAGCAGGCTAAAAAGGGAAACAAGAGAGTCATGTTATGCCCCGCCCCCATCGCCCGCAGTACCCGTCCCACACGCTTGTGACCGCGAGAATTCAGACGCGCCGTACTGCAGGGGAGTTCGGCGTGTAATGTACAATCCAGCACTCTGTACAGTCACTGCTGTTCTGCTGATCACTCCAAAATGTGATAAGAATAAGGGAGTTTTTTCCACATTCATCTGAAGCTGATCACTCAGGAGTCCATTCAGCGATACCGAGCAATTCTGAAATGAAGGAGGGGTTTCCACAATTTGTATTACAGCCTCTAATGAGTCATGGGGGGGGTAAAGCTGGGTTACAAGTTTCCCCTGGAATTCTCTAGGAATATAATAAATCCCTTGCATGGGGATGATTATCATTAAATAGGGAATTTTAAAAGGAAAAATACTGCCAGGATTCACAAAGAACCAGAACGGTCCCAAATCCAAGTCTCGGAATCATGTTTGGACTCAAAAACAGCCCTGCTGAGGATGTGAAAGGGTTGGAATGAAAAAAGACTTTATGTCCTTCACAGCGACCCATAACATTCGGAACCCCACCGAACCCCATTACTGAGATCAACTGCGACACTGACTAAACCCAATTACCACATGACACCATTCACTG